>LR738711.1:903140176-903242310 GCA_902687465.1 Secale cereale
GGGGGGGGGGGGGGGGGGGGGGGGGGGGCACCAGGGCTCCAGGCGCCCTGGCGGCGCGCCCCCCTGGGCCGCGCCGGGGGGGCGCTTGGGCCCCCCGAGGCTCCGCTGATGCCCCCCTTTGGCATATATATAAAGCGTCTCCCGAAACCCTCGAGACGAGAACTCTTTTTCCCGATCTCATCTCTGTTCCGCCGCCGCCGCCGCTTCCAAGATCGGGAGCACCAGGAGAACTCTTCCCGGCACCCTACCGGAGGGGAGGATCACCACCGGGAGCCTCTCCACCACCATGGACGCCTCCCGGATGAGTTGTGTGTAGTCTCCCTTGGACCATGAGTCCATGACCAGTAGCTATGTGATGTTCCCCTCCCGTTCTTGTGCTTCACTAATTAGTCCTCGTGAGCTGCCCTACATGATCGAGGCACATATGTAATCCTTATGCTGTTGCTATGATGAGTTTGCTGGGATCCGATGGATTATGAGATTATGTTCAGATTGTGTTTGAGTAATATATTTGATTCACCTCTTTTATATTTATGTTCGTAAGTAATTCTTGCATGTTCTTCGTTGTTATTTATTGCTTTGGCCAAGTAGTAGGTAGTGACTCCAAGAGGGAACGTTATGCTTGATTGTGGGTTCATGCCCCTCGATGACTAGTTTGAGTGACAGAAACATGAGTCTAGGGGATGTGCTGTTGCCACAAGGGGGGAAACAACGGTGCTTGTGCCCGCGGGTGCAAGGATTGTTTACTTTACGCAAAGTTCTTTTAATGCAGTTGTCTGTTGCTTTGAGTTTACACTATGGGTGGGGCTCGCAACTTAATACCAGCGAGATGTTCTGGATAGATATCTCAAGGTGGATGATTAGTAGTAGATGTAGATGGATTTCGATCTACTTACCTCGGTGTACCGCCCATGCTTTGAACCTCTACCATTCTTGCAACTTAGTCATCATTGGTCCTGTCAATTGCCCAGCTGTAATTCGTTTACCTCGCATAGCAGTTTTATCGTCTTTTGGGAGAGAGACATCACTAGTGAACATCATGAGACTCCGGTCCATATTACCATCATTGATCATATCCACTATTTACTTTCTGCTTTTTACTTACTATTGCAATATTACCTATCACTATTATCACTTGCGTTTGATCCTTTGTAAACGACAAGGCCGGAGGGATTGACAACATCTCTGTACTCGTTGGGAGCAAAGTTATTTGAATCTGTGTGCAGGTCCACGTTGATTGCTAATATCCGGCGCCGTTAGCAGTTGACACCTTCTTGTTGAAACTGGGAGTCTCAGGGAAAACGATCCTTGGTATTGCCAAGGGAAAACTTCTGATACACTGCATCTCAAACCTTCCACTTGGGGTAACCAACGAGGGGTGAGAAGCTACCTAGCAGTTCCCTCTTAATAGTACGGATTTCCTATGACCAAAAGAAACAGAAAGGCATCGGAAACTTTGTCTTCGATCTTTTCCTTAAAGAGGGAAAGCCTAACCGTCTTGTGCCGCATGTTATCAACCTGAGTAATATTGACACACGATTAGTCCAAACAAGGATTGTCATCATCACCAAAACCTCAGGCAAGAGATGCCCTTACAGAGTGCCGTTGGAGAGGCTCGGGGCGTGCTTCTATAGCCGAGCCCCGGTCCACCGTGGACTCGTGCGCCGGCGAGGTCACGGGCGAGGCCAGAGGCCGTGCAGGCGCTCGTGTTGGAGTCGGGAAGGTTCATGGGTGAGGTCTACGCCTAGTAGAAGGGAGAGGAGGAGCGGGGGATGCTCCAGAGGGCGCGCGCGTGTGAGGCCGACGAGTGGAGCTTGCGGGCGGCCGGCGCGCGTGCGAGGGCGGCCACTGGAGGGAGTAGGAGGAGGGGGACAACGCCGGGGGAGGTCGCAGACGTCGAGGCGCATCGGTAGGCGCGAGGGGGAGCACGAGGTGGTCGGGGGCGAGCGATTGGGCGAAGCTACAGTGCGGGTGCGCACTGTAGCGCGCTCTGGAGCGAGCTTATCGCATGCCATGGCATGCCATTGGCTCTCTGGGCGTGTCCGCCGTGTCTGGGGGAGTCCAGCACAAGGTAAATAACTCAGGTGAGGCCTAGGATGCTTTGGAGGATCAGTGAGAGAGGAGTGAAGCTGGTAACTAGGTAGAATTTGGCTGTCCAGCAAGGTGAGTTAGGGTTTTCACCCCTCAATCATGGAGCTGGGGACATGGGGAAGTTACTGGAGGTAGAATGTAACTAGATGAAGCTGTGGTAGAAGGTTGAGGCAAAAGTAAATAGTAAAAGAGGCCAAGATGAGGGTTTTGGTAAAATGGCAGAAGGTGTTTGATCAAGTTTTGGACAAGTAAATGATCTCCACTTGCCATGGCACTTAACAGGATTGAATGCCATATGGAAATAGGGTGTTTCACCAAATTTGGGCTCATTTGAAGAAACTAGCCAATGTAACTTTGGTGAACCCTAGAAATCAACAGAAATGGCTTCATCTTGTTTAAGTCAAGCTAATCATCTCCCCTTGATGCACCACTTGGTGTAGTTTCATCATTTGGGGTATTGATCATGCCCACAAAATTTGAAGCTCCAGGTAAAAAGTTGGTAATGTAAAGTTGTTCAAATTTGCATTTGAACAGAAATGGTTTTGGGGTATTCTGATCAAGTTACCCTACTCCAAATCTTGTGCCATTTGGTCTAGATGCCTTATTAGGCCATTCTAGCATGTGAACCAAGTTTGAGAGCATTTGGACAAGTTTGGCAATGAAATGTTGCTCAAACTTCAGATATGGACAAAATGGTTTTGAAGGGTTTTGAGGATGTTATCTTGCTTCCCAAGGCATGGGGCTTGGCAAGATCATCAAATATGTCATATATGACATGATAGAATTTCCCTGGAATTTTTTAGACATTATTTCCTTTGTAAATATTTCAAAAGCTTGAAATATCCAGAAAGGGTTTTAGAGGGATTAGCCCATTATTTTGAACATGACCAAGTGTTGAAACTCTTATATATGGACAATATATGTCCTATGAGTCTCCCTGAATTTTGGCAAATATTTTTGAAATTCTTAAATAATTTTTCCCTATTAAAGACCATTTCTGGCCTTAAGAATAAGCTTTTAATTAAAATAGGAAAATAACTTTTAAAATTATACTTTTGTGGTTTCTGGGAGTCCTATGACTACTAGGTCTCAAATACACTTTTTGAAATAATTTACTCACCCTAAATCAAGCACTTGTAGTGCAAACCTCAATTCAGGGGTTTTTGAAATACTAAATTTTTAAAATACACTTTGGCCAAATTAATTTTATAAGAAAATACTATACTGCTATATAACACTTGGCATGATCATTGGGCAGAAGTTTTGGGTAAGGAGATGAATTTCTACAAGAGGTAATAGTTGACTTTAATGAGCACATGAAAAACACATGAGGCAAAAAGCTTAATTCAAATAAAAGCCAAATGATGCCAAAAAATTTTGCTGGTCCAAATTTTCATGCTTCATTGATGCAAATGACATGTTACAAAATGCAGGGTGTGACAAGGGAAGGCCTAACCGTCTTGTGCCACATACTGTATACCTGAGTAATATTGACGCACGATTAGTCCACACATGGATTGTCATCATCACCAAAACCCTAGGCAAGAGATGCCCTTACAATCTCCCCCTTTTTGGTGAATGATGACAACCACATGAAAATCACGGGGGGTCTATAAGATGTAGGCAGAGCTCCCCCTGAGTGTGAGCACTTATTTAGAGTTTGCTTTTGGAATGCAAAAGTGCTCAAACTAGGATCTATGCTCCCCCTAGGTTTTATAGACCGACCAGCGACCACAATCCAATAAGGTAGACAACAGAGCATATGATTGCAGAGAGCTAAAAATAAGTACATAGATAACTAGATAAGGGCACACATGTCTCACACCATGCTAGAGGACACAACACATGATAAGTTCACATGAAGGAAAAAAGCAGGAACGGACGAGAAAAAAACAAGAAAGACCCATGCAACTCCCGTGACCTAGCAACTCTCTCCCCCTTTGGCATCAAGCATCAAAAAGGAAAAGAACGAGACTAACGCCCCAGGGCTCAGTAAAGCTCATCGCCTGTCGCCAGGGAGTCATCAGAATCATCATCGTCAGAGTCCTCAGCATCCTCAACATCTTCAGCAGCTTCAGCCTCAGTCTCCATAGCATCCACAGTCTCTCGAGCAGTAGATGTCGTGGGCTCATCATCAGACCACTGGCAGCTAGCCAGACACCACTTATCCTCAGGAGTGATTGTAATGCCCAGGATGGGACTCTACCTCCTACGTGTCGAGGCACGACTTAAAGGTATAAGCCCATTCTGGAATGATCTCAAGTTTGGTATCTTTGCACGACTCATGTAAAAGAGGGATTAAATGCAAAAGAATAGTTGGCTTACACTCACCACTTCACACAATACAATACATAAGCAAAACATCATTCAAAACATCACAGCCCATCTAAGGGTAAGATCCAATGACAAGATACCAAACATAAAGCCACAGGTCTAGATCGAATCCTAGTAGAAACCACTACTGATCGTCGAAAACGTCACAAGCATACGGCCAAACTCTTCATCGAGCTCCAAGTGAAGAACTTGAACCAGCTCCTGCATCAAACTCGGCTGAACCTGCATCTGGTGTTGTAGTATATGTGAGCCACGAGAACTCAGCAATCCCATAACCATGGGTAACAAGACTAGCAAAGCTTTATGGGTCGGAAGAGGTAAAGTGGTGAGGTTGCAGCAGCGGCTAAGCAATATGGTGGCTAACTTACGAGTACCAGAATAAGATGATCATCTACGCAAACGGTCGCAAAAGTAGTGATCGCTAAAGATCCTGAACTACATACAAGTCAAACATAACCCCACCGTGTTCTCTTCTCAAAGTGAAAAGAGACAGTCACGGTTACTCACACAGTTGTGTGTTTTACTTTGGACCCTCTGTCAAGTTTTCTACAACTGGACATTAACAAATTCCAATCTGCCACATAACCGCGGGCACGGCTTTTGAAAGATCATAACCCTGCAGGGGTGTTCCAACTTAGCCCATCACAAGCTCTCACGATTAGCTGAAGTGCTAAATATAATATCATCACTCCTTATCTTAGGGAAAAACCGATCAGGCTCGGCATCCCGGTGCACAAGACATTTCGACAATGGTAAAACAAGTCTAGCAAGACCTCCCGGTGTGTCGACACCCTGATAGTAGCCGCGCGTATCTCGTCTCAGGCCACGACCGGATGGGCGAAGCTACGGGAGCCAAACCTCGAGTTTCCCCGTGGTGGCCCCGCAGGCTCCCCGTTTGGGACCAACACCATCAGCACTGGCCCCCCTGCTATGTAGAATTAAGAACCTGAGGGTGCAACCCCCTATGCAAATTTAATTAATTAATTAAGTTGTTATTATGAGGCAAATTAAAACCAATGTTGGGCCTTGCTGGAGGAGTTTTATTCAAAGTCGAACTGTCAAGGGGTCCCCATCCACCCATCGTGTAAGGAACGCAAAATCAAGGAACATAATGCCGGTTTATCGGCGCCTAAGGTGGCATGAGTGGAACAAAACACCGAGCAAAAGGCCAAGCCTTCCACCCATGCCCAGTATATAGGTGTGTTAATATATATTAATAGATATTGTGATATTCCAACAACAAGTTCCCTCCTGGAACGATCTTTATCTTCACCTGCAACTAACAACGCTATAAGAGGGGCTGAGCAAGCGGGTAACATAGCCAAATAGTGGTTTTGCTAGGAAGGTGTTAAAGGTTAGAGGTTTCATGGCAACAAGGAGAGGCTGACATAAAAGATGGGTAACGCGACATGTAACGATAGCATCAAGACAACTAAGCATGGCAATGGTAGTAAAGGTATCCAAGGGTATGATCATCTTGCCTGGGATTCCACAAGGGAGAAGAACGGTTCCATGAAGTAGACGGAGCAACACAGTCGAGCGAATCCTCACAACTCCGGAACGAAACCGAAGCTAACAAGAGAAGCAACCGGAAAGAAGCAAACAACACGGTAAACACACAATCATAAGCATGACATGATGCACAAGCAAGCATGATGCATGTCCGGTTTAAATATGCATGGCATGGCAAAGTGCACAAACAACACTACAAGTTAAGTGGAGCTCAATATGCAACGAGTTGCATATTGACGAAACACCACATTGATTTATTTAGTTGACTCTCGTTTATTTACAAGACAATGTTAAATGTTGGTTAACATGGCAAGAGGTGAAGCAAAAACAAACTACCTATCTAGGCAATTTAAATGAGGCGGAAAAACAACAACAATTCCGGAAAATCCCCATGAGCATGTTTAGCAATTTTAAGCAACAACAATTCACACATTTTAATGTTGTTAACATGATGCAGATGACATGATCAAGTTTTATGCAATTTTATTAAAAGTTGACATGAAGAAGATATGAAGTATTACCACCGTGGTGGAAGAAAAGGGTGCCACGGCAACGATTCGAAAATGATGCAACGGCATCATATCGGTCTCGGTAACTCGTTGAGAGACTGGTGCAAAAGATGACGGAGAGCGTGAGCGAGTCGAACAAGAAGAAAGGTGGGATGATCCCGTCACCGGGTTCCCACGGGTTGGCGACGAGGCAACCGAGGATCACGACAAAAGATGAAACGGGCACGGAGCACACAAGTGGAGCATCTCATACAACACAAGCATCTCACGGGTCATCGTCTCGGGTTATACCTTCGGAACACTCGTTCTCGGAGGGGTTCGAGTTCGTCGAGGGACGTAGTGGTACACAGGTCATAGAGAAAGTAGTTGTTCACGAGGTCGTCAACGAGTAGTCGTGGTACTTGCCGGCGGGGTCAGTATCGAGTCGTCGTTGACGTAGGGGTACACGTTTATGTAGTGGTACTTGCGGTCTCGGCGACGGTAGTTGTTCACGTTCGTAGAGGTACTCGTTCCGTTCGTAGATGTACTTGGCGCATCCATCGTTTTCCGAGGCGACGGTAGTGGTACTTGTTCATGAAGTCGTTCTCGTTCGTAGTTGTTCATGTCATCGGTAGGGGTACTTGTCGATCTTGCCGGTCTCGGTCTCGCGTAGTCGTACACGGGTCGTCGTGGTACTTGGTCGTGGTACTTGACGCGTCGTCTTGGAACTTGTCGATCTTGCCGGTCTTCATGAACCGAAACGAAGCAACACAAGAGCAAACATAAACGGCAGCACGGTGCGACGAGGCCATGGCAGCGGCATGGCGAGGAGGAAGACCTGCGTGGCGGCGCTGGAGCAGAGGCGAGGCCGCTGGAGAAGCTCCAAGGCGAGGAAGATGGAGGGCTCGCGGCAGCCAGAGGAGGCAGGGCGCGCTGGAGCAGTGGAACAGGCGAGGACGGGCGACCGGGGCGGCGCCGACGCAGGGCTTTGCTGGAGGACCGGAGGGAGGCGCGCAAGGAACGAGGAAGAGGCCGTCGGCCGAAGGCGAGGCGATGCGCGAAGGCGCTGCTGGATAGAGACGGACGGCGGAGCTCCATGGCGCGGGAGGGAGCTTGAGACGCGGCAGCTCCGCCGGCCCGCGGGAGCCGACCGCTCCGACGCCTTTAGGTGCTTGGGAGGAGGCGCACAGGGGCGGCTTCGAGGGCGCGTCCATGCGAGGGAGGAGAGCGGCGCTGCGGCGCTGGTTCTGAGAGGGAGTCGAGGGAGCGAGTGCGAGGCTGATAGATGGGGATCGAGACTAGCGGCGCTGGGGAGGATCGAGCGATGGGAGCCTGGGTGAGGGCTGCGAGGGGAAAGGAGGAGTGCGGCGCGCTGGGAAGGGTCGAGGGAGAGGGACGAGGGTCGAGCTGCGGGACGGTTAGGGTTAGCGAGGGAGTCGGCCTTGGGCCAAGGTGATGGCTTCTCGCCCCTCGTTGGTTACCCCAAGTGGAAGGTTTGAGATGTAGTGTAGCGGAAGTTTTCCCTTGGCAATACCAAGGATCGATTTCCCTGAGACTCCCAGTTTCAACAAGAAGGTGTCAACTGCTAACGACCCCAGATATTAGCAATCAACATGGACCTGCACACAGATACAAATAACTTTGCTCCCAACGAGTACAGAGAGGTTGTCAATCCCTCCGGCCTTGTAGTTTACAAAGGATCAAACGCAAGTGATAATAGTGATAGTTATAATTGCAATAGTAAGTAAAAGCGGAAAAGTAAATAGCGGATGTGATCAGTGATGGTAATATGGACCGGAGTCTCATGATGTTCACTAGTGATGTCTCTCTCCCAAAAGACGATAAAACTGCTATGTGAGGTAAACGAATTACAGCTGGGCAATTGACAGGACCATGTGCGCAAACCAATGCTGACTAAGTTGCAAGAAAGGTAGAGGTTCAAAGCATGGGCGGTACGCCGAGGTAAGTAGACCGAAATCCATCTGCATCTACTACTAATCATCCACCTTGAGATATCTATCCAGAACATCTCGCTGGTACTAAGTTGCGAGTCCCACCCATAGTGTAAACTCAAAGCAACAGACAACTGCATTAAAAGAACTTTGCGTAAAGTAAACAATCCTTGCACCCGCGGGCACAAGCACCGTTGTTTTCCCCCTTGTGGCAACAGCACATCCCCTAGACTCATGTTTCTGTCACTCAAGCTAGTCATCGAGGGGCATGAACCCACAATCAAGCATAACGTTCCCTCTTGGAGTCACTACCTACTACTTGGCCAAAGCAATAAATAACAACGGAGAACATGCAAGAATTACTTACGAACATAAATATAAAAGAGGTGAATCAAATATATTACTCAAACACAATCTAAACATAATCTCACAATCCATCGGATCCCAGCAAACTCATCATAGCAACAGCATAAGGATTACATATGTGCCTCGATCATGTAGGGCAGCTCACGAGGACTAATTAGTGAAGCACAAGAACGGGAGGAGAACATCACATAGCTACTGGTCATGGACCCATGGTCCAAGGGAGACTACTCACAACTCATCCGAGAGGCGTCCATGGTGGTGGAGAAGCTCCCGGTGGTGATCCTCCCCTCCGGCAGGGTGCCGGGAAGAGTTCTCCTGGTGCTCCCGATCTTGGAAGCGGCGGCGGCGGCGGAACAGAGATGAGATCGCGAAAAAGAGTTCCCGTCTCGAGGGTTTCGGGAGACGCTTTAAATATATGCCAAAGGGGGGCATCAGCGGAGCCTCGGGGGGCCCAGGCGCCCCCCCGGCGCGGCCCAGGGGGGGGCGCGCCGCCAGGGCGCCTGGAGCCCTGGTGGCCCCCCCCCCCCCGGCTGTACTTCGGGCGCACGGTAGCTTCTGGAACGCTGATTTTTTATATAATTTTTCTGGATTTTTCCTGGCAGTTCTCGTAATGTGAAAACCTGAAATACAAAAACAGCCGAAAACAGAAACTGGCACTGGGGTGCACTGAGTTAATAGGTTAGTCCAAATATGATCAAAAGTGTATGGAAGTGTATAAATATCATAGCAATATCACCCAAAAGAGGCATGGAGCAAGCAGAAATTATAGATACGTTTTGGACGTATCAGCCGCTCCACCCGCGAATTTTCTATATCATAGGCCGGATGATACCTTGTCAAATCTGCTTCATCGGCAAGCTTACTGGCGAGAGGGCGCATATCCTTAGTCAAAGCACGGAGATCTTCAGCAGAGAAGGCTGACCCGTCCTATTTATTGCTGGGATAGCCGTTCATGGCTTCAGCCGGGTCAAAATCAGGGACCCATGCTTTGGCCCGGGTCAGCGCCATAAGAGAGCCAGCTCATGCAGCAGACTTCTTCACCTCAACCAGATGCACAGGTAGGACAGATAGCTTCTCCAGGGTGGCTTGGATGGTAGTCAGTGCCAGTTTATTGTGTTGCTAGGTGGCTTCTCACCCCTCGTTGGTTACCCCAAGTGGAAGGTTTGAGATGCAGTGTAGCAGAAGTTTTCCCTTGGTAATACCAAGGATCGATTTCCCAGAGACTCCCAGTTTCAACAAGAAGGTGTCAACTGCTAACGGCGCCGGATATTAGCAATCAACGTGGACCTGCACACAGATACAAATAACTTTGCTCCCAACGAGTACAGAGAGGTTGTCAATCCCTCCGGCCTTGTAGTTTACAAAGGATCAAACGCAAGTGATAATAGTGATAGGTATAATTGCAATAGTAAGTAAATAACGGAAAAGTAAATAGCGGATGTGATCAATGATGGTAATATGGACCGGAGTCTCATGATGTTCACTAGTGATGTCTCTCTCCCAAAAGACGATAAAACAGCTATGTGAGGTAAACGAATTACAGCTGGGCAATTGACAGGACCATGTGCGCAAACCAATGCTGACTACATTGCAAGAAAGGTTGAGGTTCAAAGCATGGGCGGTACGCCAAAGTAAGTAGACCGAAATCCATCAATATCTACCACTAATCATCCACCTTGAGATATCTATCCAGAACATCTCGCTGGTATTAAGTTGCGAGCCCCACCCATAGTGTAAACTCAAAGCAACAGACAACTGCATTAAAAGAACTTTGCGTAAAGTAAACAATCCTTGCACCCGCGGGCACAAGCACCGTTGTTTTCCCCCTTGTGGCAACAGCACATCCCCTAGACTCATGTTTCTGTCACTCAAACTAGTCATCAAGGGGCATGAACCCACAATCAAGCATAACGTTCCCTCTTGGAGTCACTACCTACTACTTGGCCAAAGCAATAAATAACAACGGAGAACATGCAAGAATTACTTACGAACATAAATATAAAAGAGGTGAATCAAATATATTACTCAAACACAATCTGAACATAATCTCATAATCCATCGGATCCCAGCAAACTCATCATAGCAACAGCACAAGGATTACATATGTGCCTCGATCATGTAGGGCAGCTCACGAGGACTAATTAGTGAAGCACAAGAACGGGAGGAGAACATCACATAGCTACTGGTCATGGACCCATGGTCCAAGGGAGACTACTCACAACTCATCCGGGAGGCGTCCATGGTGGTGGAGAAGCTCCCGGTGGTGATCCTCCCCTCCGGCAGGGTGCCGGGAAGGGTTCTCCTGGTGCTCCCGATCTTGGAAGCGGCGGCGGCGGCGGAACAGAGATGAGATCGCGAAAAAGGGTTTCCGTCTCGAGTGTTTTGGGAGACGGCCTAAATATATGCCAAAGGGGGGCACCAGACGAGGCTCGGGGGGCCCAGGCGCCCCCCCCGGCGCGGCCCAGGGGGGGGGGGGCGCCACCAGGGCGCCTGGAGCCCTGGTGGCCCCCCCGGCTGTACTTTGGCTACCGGGAACCTTCTGGAACGCTGATTTTTTATATAATTTTTCCGGGATTTTTCTGGCAGTTCTCGTAATGGGAAAAACTTAAATACAAAAACAACAGAAAACAGAAACTGGCACTGGGGTGCACTGAGTTAATAGGTTAGTCCAAATATGATCAAAAGTGTATGGAAGTGTATAAATATCATAGCAATATCACCCAAAAGAGGCATGGAGCAAGCAGAAATTATAGATACGTTTTGGACGTAGCAACATCCCCAAGCTTAATTCCTGCTCGTCCTCGAGTAGGTAAATGATAACAAGAATAATTTCTGTGGTGACATGCTATTAACCATATAGGACTTTTTCATAGTCATATGACAAAAGCTTACTGAGACAATGAATCTATAGTAATTAAGTTGCCTCATGAGAAAATCACAAAGAACTGAAAGTTTTACAATATGATACTGAAACATCAAATAGATTTGTAATGAACATGGTGTGCAAATATGATAAAGTGATATCTCGCTTGCCCCCTTTAGTGAAGCAAAACATAAATGCAGGGGCACCTCCAAGGTTTAAGTGATGACTAGATACAATGATTTCAGAATAAACGATATCACAATCATGCAAAAGACAATGCTACTTTGGGACAATGCACATTACACTCAGAATGCCAATCATGCTCTCAGTAGTTGGTGCTTTAAAAGAAGGTGGAGACTGTCGAACCGTGGCTTTTGTTGGCAAGGTTGAAAACCCGTAGTCGGAAACAAAGACAAAACATGTACCAGATCTCTTGGTTTTAAAACAGAGGTAATAAATTGTTTTTTAGATCATGCATGTTTCGTCAACGAATACTAGCAGATAACTCAATCACTTCTTGAGATGGACAAGTTTCGAGGAACGGCTCCCGAATGAGGACTATCACATCCTCTTAATCGCCTTTGTTTATCACTGCCAAAGTTTTCTGATTTCTCATGAACAAAGCGTGAAGGAGGGTTTGTTTGTTATATTAATTTTGAGCCGGGCGCACTCAATGCCAGTTCCTTCTCGTATTATGGGTTTGCACATTATACATGCAATCCCGGGGTGAAGCTTGTCCAACTTCAAAAGATTATGAATTAACTACTACTTCCTCATGGACTTATAACAGAGGCACAAAATAGGAATGCATTTTTCTTTGAGTAATTTCGAGATGGTACATGCAAGTCTCCGTTAGGAATGGCAGGTAAATACCATGTAGGAAGGTATGGTGGACTCATATGGCATAACTGGTATAAGAGAATGTGGATGCACAAGCAGTCAGTCCGCTTAGTACAGGTGGAGGTTAGCAAAAGACTGGGAGCGACCAACTAAGAGAGCAATGACGGTCATAATCATGCAGAGCGACAAAGCAACATTGAATCAGGCATGGAAGTTATATCGCTACTCAGAAACAAAAGATCATCAAGGCTTGACAGACTTTCTTTACAGTCTTAAATATGCGTGAGCATACGCCAAGTCAATCAAAATAAATTCTTGAAGGAAAATATTACTAAACCATACCAAATCATAGGCAAACAAATCATGTTGGTACTCCAATAACACATTGGGAACCCCCCCAGCTATTTGAGACTAACCATAAGAAAACATGAACTACTAAGGGCCATTATGCACGTAGCATCTTTATCATAGACATACCAACCAATGCAACGGAAGCAAACTCTCTTAATAAGATAAGCATGATAACTAAAGAGAGTTCAAGCAACCAACTAAACAAAAGCTCTTTAGAAAGATAAGCATGAAAGTTAAGAGCTAAGCATGATAGTAGCTATTAAAAGACAAAGAACACACACAGCAAAGATATACATGAAAATTCTATGTTATGTTCTAGGTAGAAGTGGAGCGTGTTTCTCTCCCACATAAAGAATGCTAAGTTCCGACTCGTTATGAAAAGCTAAGGAAAACTAAAAAGGAAAACTAAAAGCAAGACGCTCCAAGCATAGCACATAACACATGAAGTGATTAAAATATAGTGGAACGAAAGACGAACTGATAATGTTGATGGAGAAGGGGATGCACGGGGGCATCCCCAAGCTTAGACGCTTGAGTCTCCTTGAATATTTCTTGGGGGTGCATGGGGGCATCCGCAAGCTTGAGCGTTTGACACTCCTGAATCTTTTTATCATCTTCCCTCGCACACTTGAAAACTCCCTTCATACATAACTCATCATAATCTGATTAGCGAGGTTAGTACCCACAATAAAATAATTGTTCCTTGCTGGAAATAAAGATATTCTTGAAGGTCTACTGTTTCTCAAGATTGCCAAAAGGTTTTTGCAAAGAAATAGCAAGCTCTAGGTTTGCAAAATGAAGGAAAGGCAAAACAGGACAGAATCTGTGAAAAATAGAACAGCAGGTAGTAAATGATTTTTTTTGGGATACTTATGCAACTCTAATAAAAAAACTCAGAACAGACACACGAAATACAATTATATAGAGCACGCTGTCGAAAAAATTCAGACCAAAAAGATGATCTGGTGATTTTATACGAATTTTTCTATCCAAGGACAGAATCTGTTTCCCGGACAGCACGTCACAACTTTTGAACTTTCTTGCAATCAGAGGCTACACTTGGCACAAAATTGAAAAGTAAAGATACAATGATGATGCTACTGTAGTAACAAACATCAAGACCACTAAAACTGAAAGAAAAAACTGAAAGCAAAGATAATAAGGGTTGTCTCCCTAGAGCTCTTTCTTTATAGCCATAAAGATAGGCTTAAGACTTTAATGATGCTCTCGTAGGAATAAGAGTTGAAGAACAAAAGAGAGCATCAAGAAGCAAATACCAAACACATTTAAGCCTAACATGCTTCCTATGCATAGGAATATTGCAATACAATAATTCATTGAAGCACAAAGCAATAAGCATAGGAAGACAAAACAAGTGCAGCTTCAAAACCTTCAACATAAAGAGAGGGAACTTGATATTATTGAAATATCTATAAGCATATGTTCCCTTCTCATAATAATTTTCAGTGGGATCACGAATAATCTCAACAATATAAGCATCACATAAAGCATTGTTACCATGATCCACATGCAAAAAGGTATCATTCCTCTTCATATAAGCAAAATCTTTCTTATTAGGAATAGTGAGAGTAAAGCAATCATAACCATCATGGTAATCATTGTATTTAGGAGGCATATCATAATCATAATAAGTTTTATCCTCAATAGTAGGTGGACTGAAAAAAATCATATTCATCATTGTAATCATATATAGGAAGCAAAGTATCATCAAAGTAAATTTTCTCTTCAAAAGTTGGGGGACTAAAAATATCATGTTCATCAAACGTGTCATCCCCAAGCTTAGAGCTTTCCATGTCATTAGCAATATTGATATTCAAAGAAAGCATACTAATAACATCACCACCATCATGATTGTTATGCAAATAATAAAGTTCCATAGGTTTTTTAATTTTTTCTTCAAACACATCATGTCCCAAAGCAAGGTAGAGCTTATAAAGCTCTCTCATATTTTTGTTGTTTTCCATTAAGCAAAACTAGTGAAAAGACATAAAGAAAACTGAAAGGTAAACTAACAAGACTAAAAAGCAAAGATAAAAGATAGCGTGCAACTCCCCTATCCTGAAGAGTGGAGTCCCCGGCAACGGCGCCAGAAAACTTTGCTTGATGGCTTCTCGCCCCTCGTTGGTTACCCCAAGTGGAAGGTTTGAGATGCAGTGTAGCGGAAGTTTTCCCTTGGCAATACCAAGGATCGATTTCCCTGAGACTCCCAGTTTCAACAAGAAGGTGTCAACTGCTAACGGCTCCAGATATTAGCAATCAACGTGGACCTGCACACAGATACAAATAACTTTGCTCCCAACGAGTACAGAGAGGTTGTCAATCCCTCCGGCCTTGTAGTTTACAAAGGATCAAACGCAAGTGATAATAGTGATAGGTATAATTGCAATAGTAAGTAAAAGCGGAAAAGTAAATAGCGGATGTGATCAATGATGGTAATATGGACCGGAGTCTCATGATGTTCACTAGTGATGTCTCTCTCCCAAAAGACGATAAAACTGCTACGTGAGGTAAACGAATTACAGCTGGGCAATTGACAGGACCATGTGCGCAAACCAATGCTGACTAAGTAGCAAGAAAGGTAGAGGTTCAAAGCATGGGCGGTACGCCGAGGTAAGTAGACCGAAATCCATCTGCATCTACTACTAATCATCCACCTTGAGATATCTATCCAGAACATCTCGCTGGTATTAAGTTGCGAGTCCCACCCATAGTGTAAACTCAAAGCAACAGACAACTGCATTAAAAGAACTTTGCGTAAAGTAAACAATCCTTGCACCCGCGGGCACAAGCACCGTTGTTTTCCCCCTTGTGGCAACAGCACATCACCTAGACTCATGTTTCTGTCACTCAAGCTAGTCATCGAGGGGCATGAACCCACAATCAAGCATAACGTTCCCTCTCGGAGTCACTACCTACTACTTGGCCAAAGCAATAAATAACAACGGAGAACATGCAAGAATTACTTATGAACATAAATATAAAAGAGGTGAATCAAATATATTACTCAAACACAATCTGAACATAATCTCATAATCCATCGGATCCCAGCAAACTCATCATAGCAACAGCATAAGGATTACATATGTGCCTCGATCATGTAGGGCAGCTCACGAGGACTAATTAGTGAAGCACAAGAACGGGAGGAGAACATCACATAGCTACTGGTCATGGACCCATGGTCCAAGGGAGACTACTCACAACTCATCCGGGAGGCGTCCATGGTGGTGGAGAAGCTCCCGGTGGTGATCCTCCCCTCCGGCAGGGTGCCGGGAAGGGTTCTCCTGGTGCTCCCGATCTTGGAAGCGGCGGCGGCGGCGGAACAGAGATGAGTTCGCGAAAAAGGGTTTCCGTCTCGTGGGTTTTGGGAGACGGTCTAAATATATGCCAAAGGTGGGCACCAGACGAGGCTCGGGGGGCCCAGGTGCCCCCCCGGCGCGACCCTGGGGGGGGGGGTGCGCCACCAGGGCGCCTGGAGCCCTGGTGGCCCCCCCGGCTGTACTTTGGCTACCGGGAACTTTCTGGAATGCTGATTTTTTTATATAATTTTTCCGGGATTTTTCTGGCAATTCTCGTAATGGGAAAAACTGAAATACAAAAATAGCAGAAAACAGAAACTGGCATTGGGGTGCACTGAGTTAATAGGTTAGTCCAAATATGATCAAAAGTGTATGGAAGTGTATAAATATCATAGCAATATCACCCAAAAGAGGCATGGAGCAAGCAGAAATTATAGATACGTTTTGGACGTATCACAAGGTTAGAAGGGCGGAGTTGGGCCTTAGGAGGAGCTGTCGGGCTAGGTTAGAAGGGGTGAGGGAGGCTGGGCCTAGCTGCTCTTCTTCTTTGTTTTTTAACAGAAAAAAACAGAAGAAAACCAAAGAGCGATAGAGGAAGAATTTAAATAGAGGAAGGTGAAAAATATTCTCGAGGTCCAGTAAATATGCTCTCGATAAAACGAATGGTTTGGGCAAACTTTTGAGGAAGAAAAAATATCACAGGTTTGAATTTAATTCAAACTTGAGACATTTTAAAACCCAACCAAAACCTCTTCAAACGAGCTGGAAATTGGCAGAGAGGGTTTAGGCATGGTGAACTAGCATCAGGAAAAGGAAGAACATTAGATTGGTGCCGGGAATAAAATGCCACAATTTAAATGGACCAACGAAGAAGGAGAAGAAGATGATCAAGCAAGGTTGTGGGAGTCAAAACTTAGAGTGAAAAAGGCATGGGGAATATTTGCAAGTGTGTTGGTTAATTCCACACTAATGGAATATTAAAAATATAGCTCCATAATATCAGGAGGATATGTTATAAAGAGAAGTCAACCTTCCCTCGATTTAAATGGACCGAAGGTCCACACAATTTATTTAAGTTGAGATGCAAAGATTAATGACATGATGGCATGATGACATGATGCAATGCAAAAATAAATAACACAAGCACAACGACACACATGGGAGGACCCGGAACATCTGGAATCTTCTGGGACGTCGGTCTTCGGGCGTCACAGTGATGCTCTTCTCAGAGCCACTCTTCACATCTGGCACATTGAGGTGCTTCATCATTTGAATCTGTCTGCGGCGCGCCATCTTCTCAGTTACATGTGCCTTGTATAGCTTCTTCTGAATGTGGGCCTGTAAGCAGAAGGTCTTCTTGACCTTGGCAGTAAGCTTCTCCACCCAAGAAGGCTTGGCCCCCGCTTCTAACTCAAAGTCATCATCATCCGAGGTAGCAAAAATATCCTCCTCATTCCCCGCATGGAATCGAGGAGCAGCATGTTTCTTCTGCTTCAGCAACTTGACCTCATGCTCCGTGAGCCTATCTGGAGTAGAAAGAGGCTCTCCAGGCTTCCGGACTTCCCAAACTGAGTACAGGAAGTGCATCACAAAGGGAGCGTAGATCGGTACCTTACGGTACCAGACACAGTTGTACATCTCCTCCCACATCCACTTGGACACATCAAAAGTGATGCCCTTGCCACGCTTGGTCTTCATGGCCACAAGCAAATCCACCAGATATCCATAAATGTCATCCTGGTTCCCAACTTTGGGCAGCAGCACACAACGGAACACACGGTGTAGAATATCATAGACTGGCAAGAGATCATTGGATTTACCTACAATGCCATAGTCAGGGATATACAGAGGAGCAAGTTTCACCTTATCCATGGGGTTGGCTCGGTCGTGAGGACGAAGACCACCTTGACCCTCCAAGCCTGTGTCAGCATGGCCCAGAGCATTGCAGAAGGCACTCCAGGGAACACGGAAGAACTCATCCCGGCACATAAAAGAGAGGTGACGCTGATCATCACTGCCGAAGTGGACAGTAGCATAGAACTGATGAATAAGTTCCACATCAAAATCACAGCTCAACTCCATGAGCTTGATCAAGTCAAACTCCTCACAGACCTCCAGAGCCTCTCCAAAGTAATTGCGGTTGTTTCTCCACCTCTCAAGGTCAATGGACCACATCCGGGTGAACTTGTTCTTGTGGTGCTCGAAGATTTCAGACACAATTCTTATTTGCATTTCATTGCGGAACTGAGGATTATTCCAGCACGGAGGAGGTGGTGCGGTGTAAGGATCCTGAAAGCGAAACTTCTCCCAGTCCGGAAGCTTCCACTTATTCATAGGAAGCGCTGCACGTTGCTTGGCAGCAACTGACTTTTCCCGGCGAGTGGTTTTGGAGGGGACCACAACCTCGTGAACTTCTTCATCGTCTGCCGGCCTCTTGCCCCTACGGGCCTTCTTTTTGGCGAATTGACCAGCACGAGAGCTAGAGCCACCTGCAAACGCACACGGAGAACACATAGCAACCCAGAAAAGATGAGAGGAATGTACACAAGATCAGAAGAATAATTCACAAGTACGTAAGGAGAATAGAGACAATGCATATACATTCAGAGCAACCGGTAGTTCCGGTAACTGAACCGGTAGTTCCGGGCCGGCGGTAGTACCGGTCGTGGGACCGGTAGTACCGCTGAGAACGGATCTGCCAAGTAGAGGAGAGGAACTACCCGATCTCAAAACTACATGCACGATGTCTATTATTAACTACGCACAAGTGAATAGGAGTCTATAAGGATCTCTCCCTCAAAACATTTAACCAAAAATAAGGGAATACAAGCATTGCCCTAGAAGAAGGATTCAAGATAAGAACCCTAAAAAGGAGAAAAGCAGGGCAATACCGATATCCATGGGAGGAGATCGAAGAGGAGGCAGCCTCCACGGAGCGGATCGGGTGAAGGGCCGACCGATCCGAAGTGCTGGAGGGCGCTTCGGGGCAGTGGGTGGAGCACCCGGTGGCTAGGGCAAAAAGAACGGACGAGTGAAGGGGAAGAAACCCCTTCAGTCCGTGCTATTTATACCCGCCCTGTTCATCCGCCGGTAGTACTGGTCCGGGGACCGGTAGTACCACTCCGGACGCTACCAAGTGGTTGGGGCGGTACTTCCGCGCTAGGCGGTAGTTCCGCTTACCAACACCGGTAGTACCGACCAGGGGCATAGGTCAGAGTACCAGCGATAGAACCGCTGGCTCTTGACCGGTACAACCGCTGGGCTGTAACCTGGTGGTAAAGCGGTAGAACCGCTTGTACCACCGGTTGTACCGCCAGGGAGCAACATCCCCCTCAATGATAACAAGATTGTGTACATTTGGAGTAGATGTCTTGGATGAGAAGGCTTAGGATGGAGCTAGTCACTGTAGTATGAGGAAGAAAACACAAAAAGCAAAAACCAACCTAGCCTGAGGGCGATGGCCGGAGCCACCTATGTTAGAGTCAATTGGCATGGCACCGCGAAGAATTATCCTTGGGCCCATAACCAAAACTCGTCTTTGAAACACAAGTGTCATCATAAATGACGAACGTGGGAAGATGATCAATTTATGCATAATGGGGGGGGGGGAGAGTTCATTGAGAGAACAACACTCCCCCTATGTCCATGCCTACACCTAGAATAGACAATATGAAGAGTATGGTGGGGTGTGCACGTGCTCAAGCCACATCGCTCAAATCAATGATATTTAGCTCATGCCTTAACTCGCGAAATCTTGCTTCATCCAAGGGCTTCGTGAAGATATCTGCAAGGTTATCATGAGTGTTGACATAGAGAAGCTCAATTTCTCCTTGCCGAATATGATCCCGGATGAAGTGATACCGAATCTCAATATGCTTCGTCTTGAAATGTTGCACCGGATTAAGAGAAATCTTGATGGCACTTTCATTGTCACACCAAAGAGGCACTTTGTCACAAGTGACACCGTAATCCTTTAAAGTTTGCCTCATCCATAGAAGTTGAGCACAACAACTGCCAGCTGCCACATACTCTGCTTTGGTGGACGAGAGAGACACACAACTTTGCTTTTTGGACGACCAACTTACCAGAGAGCAACCAAGAAATTGACACCCTCCGGAAGTGGACTTCCTATCCACTTTGTCTCCCGCCCAGTCCGAATCAGAGAAACCTACAAGGTTGAAGTTTGCTCCTCTTGGGTACCATAAGCCAAAGTTTGGGGTATGAGCCAAATATCGAAAGATTCGCTTGACTGCCACAAAGTGACTTTCCTTAGGTGAGGCTTGAAACCATGCACAGATTCCCACACTCAACATAATATCCGGTCTAGATGCACAAAGGTAAAGCAAGGAAGCGATCATAGAGCAATATACCTTTTGATCCACCGCTTTACCATTGGGATCAATGTCAAGTTGGCACTTGGTTGGCATTGGAGTAGTAGCCAGCTTGACATCACTTAGATTGAACCTCTTGAGCATGTCTTGAGTATACTTGGATTGTTTGATGAACATCCCTTCTCTTCATTGCTTGATCTCAAACCCAAGGAAGTACTTCAACTCTCCCATCATGGACATCTCAAAATGTGTGGTCATGAGTGTGGCGAACTCATCATTGAAAGCTTTGTTAGGAGAACCAAAGATAATATCATCAACATATAGTTGGCAGACAAACAACTCCCCTTTGTCCTTCTTAGTAAAAAGAGTGGGGTCGATTTTCCCAATTTCAAACCCACGATCTTGTAACAACTCGGTAAGATGCTCATACCTCGCACGTGGGGCTTGTTTGAGGCCATAGAGTGCCTTATCGAGTTGGTACACGTGATTGGGGAGCTTGGGATCCTCAAACCCCGGGGGTTGTTTAACATACACCAACTCATTAATAGGACCATTAAGAAATGCACTTTTCACATCCATTTGTTGCAATTTAAAGTTATGATGGGAAGCATAGGCAAGCAACAAACGTATGGATTCAAGGCGAGCAACGGGGGCAAAGGTTTCACCGTAGTCGATACCCTCGACTTGGGAGTAGCCTTGAGCAACCAGACGCGCCTTGTTGCGGATGACAATGCCATGAGCATCTTGCTTTTTCTTAAAGATCCACTTGGTTCCAATGACATTATGGTTCTCCTTTGGCCTTGGCACCAGACGCCACACTTTGTTGCGATCGAAGTTATGGAGTTCTTCATGCATGGCATTAAGCCAATCAGGGTCTTCGAGCGCCTCATATACCTTCTGAGGTTCAACATAGGAGACAAAAGCTTGATGAGCACAATAGTTTGCTAATTGTCTATGAGTGCTTACCCCCCCTTTTGATGCTTCCTAGAATATTCTCCATGTGATGTTCTCTGGAAGCAAGCCTGGAGGCAACTTCTGCAGCACGACGCTCCAATTGCTCTTCAAGAGATAACTGAGGAGCACTGAGTTGATCATCTTGAGCGACGTCAGGAGATAGATCTTGATCTTGAGCTTCATCTTGATCTTGATCTTGCTCAGAGGAAAGAACTTGGCCTTGTGCATCATTTGGTGGCTCCCCACCATCTTGTGATTAATCTTGCACTTGGCCTTGTTCGTCCGGTTGAGGGCCTTCACTTTGTTCTTCGGAAGCGTGTGGGTCTTGGGTTGGTGATGGTTCCACTTGAGTAGAACATTGTCCTTCTCCGTCGGCCACAAGGGGTTCCTCAATGGGTAGGATATATCCAACGCCCATTCTTCTTATGGCTTGAGGAGGAATTTCATCACCTACATCACAAGTACCACTTTACTCCACTTGGGAGCCGTTATTCTCATCAAACTCTACGTTACTCGTCTCCTCAATGAGTCCATTGGACTTGTTGAGGACACGGTAAGCATGAGAGTTTGTAGCATAACAAACAAATATGCCCTCATGAGCTCTAGATTCAAATTTAGACAAGCGAACACCTTTCTTGAGGATGAAACACTTACACCCAAACACCCGGAAGTGCTTGAGACTGGGCTTGTTACCGGTAAGTATCTCATATGGAGTTTTGTTCAAGCCTTTGCGGAGATAGAGCCGATTGGATGCATGACACGCAGTGTTGATGGCTTCGGCCCAAAAGTTGTATGGAGATTTGAATTCCGCCATCATGGTCCTTGCCGCATCCATCAGTGTCCGGTTCTTTCTCTCCGCTACACCATTTTGTTGAGGGGTATAGGGTGTTGCATATTGATGTTTGATCCCCTCATCACTAAGAAACTCCTCCAAGGTGTAGTTCTTGAACTCGGTGCCGTTGTCACTTCGGATCATCAAAATCTTTGCTTCATCTTGTCGTTGAGCTTCATTTGCAAAGTTGATGACGGTTTGTTGGGTCTCACTCTTCTTCTTGAAGAAGTATACCCAGGTGTATCTTGAATAATCATCCACAATCACCAAGCAATACTTTCTACCCCCAAGACTATCAAAAGATGGAGGCCCAAAGAGGTCCATGTGAAGGAGCTCTAGGGGTCTTTTTGAATAGATGATAGTCGTGGGAGGGTGAGCCGTCTCATGTAACTTTCCTTCAATACAAGCCCTGCAAGCACGATCTTTGGCAAAGCTAACATTTGTTAGTCCACGGACATGGTCCCCCTTGTGAAGACTTTGCAAAGATCTCATATTGACATGGGCCAAACGGTGATGCCAAAGCCATCCCACATCAACTTTAGCCATTAGGCATGTCGTGATCTTAGTGGGTTGCTTCGAGAAGTTAACCACATAAAGACCGTTCTCGACATGCCCAACATAGGCTACTTTAAGAGTCTTGCTCCACAAGAGGGCCACGGTATCAATATCAAAGAATGTAGCAAAGCCCATGAGTGCAAGTTGGCAAATAGAAAGTAAGTTGTATGCAAGGGACTCAACAAGCATGACTTTCTCGATCGTGAGATCATGAGAGACAACAACCTTGCCAAGCCCCAATACCTTAGAAGATGAAGCATCACCCCATTCGACGTTGGTGGCCATAGATGAACCTAGATGCACGTCCACCACCAAGTCTTTGCTTCCGGTCATATGATTTGTAGCTCCACTATCGAGCAACCATGATCCCCCACCGGAAGCAAACTACTACAAGAGATCAATGCTTGGATTTAGGTACCCATTTGGTAATGGGTCCTTTGTGGTTAGTAACAAGGGTCTTAGGAACCCAAATGGACCATTCAATGTACTCATAAGAAGAACCAACAAACTTAGCAAAAACATGACCATCACTAGCATGACATAAAACATATGAATGATTAAAGTCACCGGCCATGTTTGATGGTATGGTGCAGTTTTTCTTGACACCACCCCCTTTCACCGTTTTCTTCTTCTTAGATGCGCCCTCTCCCTCTTTCACAAAAGTTTGTCGGAGAGGGGGTGGTAGCTTGGTCTTGTCATTCTTCTTCTTCTTGGGCTGAGGAACAAACCCAATTCCTTCCTTTGCCACAACATCCTTTTGATTTCTCAAAAGGTTGTTGAGGTTCTTCTCACCTTGTATGCATGTCACAAGGCCTTTCTCAAGTTGCTTCTTCAACTTGGCATTTTCTTCAACAAGATGCACATGCTCGCAACATGGGTTAGTAGCATTTGCATTATCAATTAACACCATGCGAGGAAAGATAGCCTTTTCCTTGGTTAGCGAAACTTGGAGTTGATCATGAGACTCCTTGAGAGAAGAATGCATACCTTTCAAGGCCTTGTGAGCCTTGTCGAGTATAACAAACTCCTCCTTGAGTTTAGCACGGTCAACCTCAAGTTTTGCCTTCTCGGAATTAAGCATACGAGAGACAACTAAAGCATGATCGAGATCTTTCTTTAATTTAGCATGATCATCGTTGTGTGACTCCTCAAGAGCCAAACGAAGACCACACTCTTCCTCTAGGGCGTTAGAGAGATCCGATATCTCATCGGCATAGTCTCGACTATGTCCTTCCATTTTAGTAATGGTCACCTCGTGAGCCTCGATCATGTCATTGGCCTCACCGAGTTGTTCCAAGAGAGCAACAAAGTGCTTCTTGGGATTGCCCTTAAGTTTGCTCATGAACACCTCAAATTCATTCTCTCCCTCCTTAATTCCCTCACTCTCATCAATACAATCCATCAATGAAGGATTAGAAGTGATGGTAGTATTGATGTTTGGGGTTACCTTGTTGGTGGCCTTGGCCATGAGACACTTGGCGGTGATGTTCTCATTAGGTGAGTTGAATAGAGATGATCGCGGAGTAGTAGCAATAGCAATTGTAGCCATGGTGACCACCTCCTCATCTTCATCATTATCATCATCCTCAACATATTCTTCTTGGGCCGCCAACCCTTTAGGAGGGGTCTTATTGTTGAAGTTGTTCTTGTTGGGATAAGACCTGGCCTTGTCGTTTCGGATAAGCTTGCCTCCAAAGTCCTCTATTTTCTCATATGGGCAATCTACAACAAAGTGGCTAACATTCCCACAATTGAAGCAAGTCCTCACTCGTTGCTTGCCCTTGTTGCCACTTGAGTTGTTCTTGTTGAAGTTGGGTCTTGTGTTCTTCTTGTTGCCCCAAAATTGCCGTGAAGCAAGAGCCATGTGCTCATGATAGGCATATTTGGTGTCCTCGGGGCTACTCTCATCATTATCCTCCACCTCCTCTTCTTCCACACAAGACTTGGCCTTCAAGGCGAGGTTAGGCTTCTTCGATCGTTGATCTCTTAAGACCGCATTGTCGGTGGTCATGTCCAAGATCCTCATGGCAACGAACTCATCCACCACTTCATTTGATGACAAGTGGTGGAAGTCCGGTCTTTGATGGATGACAGAGGACATGGCCTTATGATAGGGCATCATGGCCTTGAGAAACTTGCGCTTGATCCAATTGTCATCCGTGTCCTTACTCCCATGATCTCGAAGAGAGACCGCGAGAGTGGTTAATCTCCGATAAAGTTCACGAGGATCTTCTTCTCCGATCATAGCAAATTCATCGGCTTCATCTTGCACAACTTCACAGTTTGAGCGTTGAATGCTAGCGCTCCCCTTGTACATAGTGCCAACATGCTCCCAAGCTTCCTTGGCCACAGTGAAGGGTCGAAGATGTGCAATGTCTTCGGGAGGAATAGCATCTTGAAGTATGCAAAGAACGGACTCGTTGAATTGATGATCCTCAGTTTCTCTCGGAGTCATGTTGTCGGGATCACGTGGATAAAAACCTTGCTCAATGATTCTCCAAAGATTAGTAGAGCAATGATTTATATAACGTTTGAAGCGAAACACCCAAGTAGCAAAATCAGAGTTTTTTATAAACTTGGGAGGAGGCCCAACGGAATTTAAATGCGGTGTGGGAACGGGTCCTCCATAGTGAGTAGGAGGAGCGGAGTGGGCAAAGATCCCACTCCCATTCTTAGTAACCGGGGCTTGTTCACTACTAGCTTCTCCCTTGTCGGGTTTAGCCTCCGACACGTTGGTAGCGGGACGAACCACTTCCAACGGCGTGGTGGATAATTTAAGCCCCTTAAGCAAATCTTTAAACATGCCTTTGACCTCGGTCGCTAGTGATTCTTTCAATGTGGTCATAGCCACATTGAACTCCTCACGAGTGACCGAGGCTCCTCCATCGGACGTAGGCAAGGACGGAGTTCCACCGGAATGTTCCTCCGTCTCGACTACGTTGTCACCCATACTCTTTGGACGGTAAAGTCCTTAAAAAGAGACGAGGCTTTGATACCAATTGAAATGATCGATATGGTTGACTAGAGGGGGGGGGGGTGAATAGGCAACTAACAATATTTAACTTTTCTTAACCAATTAAAATTAAGCAACAAGGTAAGTTGTCTAGATAGTCCACTAGGATGACAACTATAAAGAAGCAAGGAAAACAACCTACCAAGCAAGCTACTTAAGATAAACAAGGAAAGCTTGCACAAGTAAAGGATAGAAATAACCACAAGTGGAGCCAGTGAAGACGAGGATGTGTTATCGAAGTTCCTTCCCTTTGAGGGGAAGTACGTCTCCGTTGGATCAGTGTGGAGGCACAATGCTCCCCAAGAAGCCACTAGGGCCACCGTATTCTCCTCGCGCCCTCACACAATGCAAGGTGCCGTGAATCCACTAGTGGTGCCCTTGAAGGCGGCAACCGAGCCTTTACAAACAAGGTTGGGGCTCTCTCCACAACTTAATTGGAGGCTCCCAACGAAACCACGGAGCTTCACCACAATGGAATGTGGCTCCGAAGTGACCTCTTCCATCTAGGGTGCTCAAACACCCAAGAGTAACAAAATCCACACAAGAAAGTATGGGGGAATCAAGTTTCCTATGATGGAAGTGTAGATCTAGGTCTCCTCCTTCAATCCCTAGCAAATCAACAAGTTTGGTTGGCTAGGGAGAGAGATCGGGCAAGAAAGCTTTAATGACATTAATGGAGGAGAGAGAGAGGCAAGAGATAAGATGGAGGTAGGAGAAGGACCTCCTTAAATAGGGTCCCCAAGATTCCAACCGTTATGTGCAGAAATGCACTGGACCGGTACTTCCGCTCAACCCACCGGTACTTCCGGTGTGTGAAGGAAACCGCACCCACGGCACCAAGGCGGTACTTCCGGTGAAGCACACGGTAGTACCGGTCTTCCGGAGAAAACCGGAACTACCGCCCCACCACCGGTCAACTACCGCTTCGAGTCCAGAAGGTTTTAACCAAGGACGGTAGTTGGGACGGTGGTGAAGCCGGAACAACCGCAAGGCTAGTAATTCTAGTGTGATGGCAGTCAGAGCGGTACTACCGCCCTGAGCACCGGTAGTACCGGTTTCGTCGGGAGGACACCGGTACTTCCGGGCCACCACCGGTCCACCACCGCACCTAGTACAGAAGGTAATCACCCTTGAGCGGTACTTTGGGCGGTGGTTCGACCGGAACTACCGGCCACCGGTACTACCACCTCCAACAGCGGTACTACCGCTGTAGAGGAAACTGCACACACATTAGAAACCAAGGGGACCTCTCTCTCCTCGAACGGAGGCAATATAGTGGGTGCATAGTAACTGTGTACGTGACTTGATTCACCCATTACCTTCCGATGTGGGTTCCCTCTTAATAGTACGGATTTCCTACGACCAAGGGAAACAAAAGGCATCGGAAAATCCGCCTTCGATCCTTTCCTTCTAGAGGGAAGGCCTAACCGTCTTGTGCCACATATTGTATACCTGAGTAATATTGACGCACGATTAGTCCACACATGGATTGTCATCATCACCAAAACCCTAGGCAAGAGATGCCCTTACACAACAGGTGTAAGCCAGATTTACACACGCAATACACTTGGGGTTCACTTGACGGGCCTAGCATGTACAGACATGGCCTCGGAACACGGAAGACCGAAAGGTCGAACATGAGTCGTATAGAAGATACGATCAACATAAAGATGTTCACCGTTGATGACTAGTCCGTCTCACGTGATGATCGGACACGGCCTAGTCGATTTGGATCATGTATCACTTAGATGACTAGAGATATGTCTTTCTGAGTGGGAGTTCATTAGATGAACTTAATTGTCATGAACAATAGTCTAAGTTGTCTTCGCAAATTATGTTGTAGACCAATAGCTGCGTTGTAGCTCCCTGTTTAATACGATCCTAGAGAAAGACTAAGTTGAGAGATATTGTAAGAAATGATGCGGACTGGGTCCGTAGTCCAAGGAGTGTCCTCACTGCTACACAGAAGGCTTACGTCTTTGATGCACCGCTCGATGTGCAAACCCCTACAACGTCGTCTGTGGATGTTGTGAACACGTGACGGACACGTCCTGATGACTACTTGATAGTTTAGTGCACCATACTTTACGGCTTAGAATCGGGATTCCAATGACGTTTTGAGCGCCATAGGACATATGAGATGTTCCAAGAGCTGAAATTGGGATTTCAGGCTCATGCCCGTGTTGAGATGTATGAGACCTCTGACAAGTTCTATTGCCAACAAGATGGAGGAGAATAGCTCAGCTAGTGAGAATGTGCTCAGAGTGTCTGGGTGGTAAAATCACTTGAACCAAGTGGGAGTTAATCTTCCAGATGAGATAGTGGTTGACTGAATTCTCTAGACACTATCACCAAGCTTCTCGAACTTTGTGATGAACTATGACATGCAAAGGATGGAGATGATCCCAGAGCTATTAGCGGTGCTTAAGACCGCAAAAGTAGAAATCAAGAAGGAGCATCAAGTGTTGATGGTTTAACAAGACCACTGGTTTCAAAAGGGGCAAGGGCTAGAAGGGAAACTTCATGAATGGCAAACCAGTTGTCGCTCTAATGAAGGAACCCAAGGTTGAACCCAAACCTCGAGACTAAGTGCTTCTATTATAAGGGGAACGGTTACATGGTAGCGGAACTACCCCAAATACATGGTAGATAAGAAAGCTGGCAACTTCAACAAAGTATATTTGATATACGTGTTATTGATGTGTACCTTACTAGTACTCCTTGTAGTACCTGGGTATTGGATACCAGTTCAGTTACTATTATTAGTGACTTGAAGCAAAAGCTACGGACTGAACGGAGACTGGCTAAGGGCGAGGTGACGATGTGTGTTGGAAGTGTTTCCAGGGTTGATAAGATCACCATCGCACACTCCCTCTACCTTCGGGATTAGTGTTGAACCTAGATAAAAGTTATCAGGTGTCTACGTTGAGCATGAATATGATTAGATCATGTTCATTGCAATACGGTTATTCATTTAAGTTAGAGAATAATGGTTATTCTGTTTACCTGAATAATACCTTTATGGTCATGCACCGAATGGTTTATTGAATCTCGATCATAGTAATACACATGATAATAATATTAACGCCAAAAGATGTAGACTTAACAATGATAGTACCACTTTCTTGTGGCACTGCCGCTTAGGTCATTTTGGCATAAAATGAAGGAAATATGCCCTAGAGGCAATAATAAAGTTATTATTTATTTCCTTATATCATGATAAATGTTTATTATTCATGCTAGAATTGTATTAACCGGAAACTTAATACATGTGTGAATACATAGACAAAACAGAATGTCCCTAGTATGCCTCTACTAGACTAGCTCATTGATCAAAGATGGTTATGTTTCCTAGCCATAGACATGAGTTGTCATTTGATCAACGGGATCACATCATTAGGAGAATGATGTGATGGACAAGACCCATCCGTTAGCATAGCACTATGATCGTTTAGTTTAACTGCTATTGCTTTCTTCATGACTTATACATGTTCCTATGACTATGAGATTATGCAACTCCCGGATACCGTAGGAACACCTTGTGTGCTATCAAACGTCACAACGTAACTGGGTGATCATAAAGATGCTCTACAGGTGTCTCCGAAAGTATTCGTGGTGTTGGCATAGATCAAGATTAGGATTTGTCGCTCCGAGTGTCGGAGAGGTATCTCTGGGCCCTCTCGGTAACACACATCACAATAAGCCTTGCAAGCAAAAGACTAATGAGTTAGTCACGAGATGATGTGTTACGGAACGAGTAAAGAGACTTGCCGGCAACGAGATTGAACTAGGTATAAAGATACCGACGATCGAATCTCGGGCAAGTAACATACCGTTTGACAAAAAGGAACAACGTATGTTGTTATGCGGTTCTGACCGATAAAAGATCTTCGTAGAATATGTAGGAGCCAATATGAACATCCAGGTTCCGCTATTGGTTATTGACCAGAGATGAGTCTCGGTCATGTCTACATAGTTCTCGAACCCGTAGGGTCCGCACGCTTAACGTTTGATGACGATCGGTATTATGAGTTTTTGAGTATTGATGTACCGAAGGTAGTTCGGAGTCCCGGATGAGATCACGGACATGACGAGGAGTCTCGGAATGTCCGAGACATAAAGATTGATATATTGGACGGCTATATTCGGACACCGGAAGTATACCGGAAAAGTTTCGGATTTATCGGGAATGCCGGAAGGGGTTACCGGAACCCCCTACGAGAGGGGATGGTCCATAGTGGGCCTAAAGGGTGAGAGAGAGGCAGCCCATAGGGCTGGCTGGCGCCCCCACCTAGGAATCCTAGTTGGACTAGGATTGGGGGGGCGCCACCTCTCCTAATCCTTTCCCCCTTCTTCCTTCCGGTGAATCCTACTAGGAATAGGATTGCAATCCTATTCCTAGTAGGAGTCCCCTCCCTAGCCGCACCATAGGAGGTGGCCGGTCCCTCCTCCCTTGCTCCTTTATATACGGGGGCAGGGGGCACCCAAAGACACACAAGTTGAATTGTTTTAGCCGTGTGCGGTGCCCCCTCCACAGAATCACACCTCGGTCGTACCGTCGCGGAGCTTAGGCGAAGCCCTGCGCCGGTGAACACATCATATCCGTCACCACGCCGTCGTGCTGACGAAACTCTCCCGTGAAGCTCAACTGGATCAAGAGCTCGTGGGACGTCATCAAGCTGAACGTGTGCTGAACGCGGAGGTGCCGTACGTTCGGTGCTTGATCGGTTGGATCGCGAAGAAGTTCGACAACATCAACCGCGTCACTTGACGCTTCCGCTCCCGGTCTACGAGGGTACGTAGACACACTCTCCCCTCTCGTTGCTATGCATCTGGTAGATAGATCTTGCGTGATCGTAGGAAAATTTTAAAAATACTACGTTCCCCAACAGTGGCATCATGAGCCAGGTCTATGCGTAGATGATATGCACGAGTAGAACACAATGAGATTGTGGACGATACTAGTCATACTGCTTACCAGCATGTCATACTTTGCTTCGGCGGTATTGTGAGATGAAGCGGCCCGGACCGACATTACGCGTACGCTTACGCGAGACTGGTTTCACCGTTACGAGCACTCGTTGCTTAAAGGTGACTGGCGGGTGTCTGTCTCTCTCCCTTTAGCTGAATCAAGTGTGGCTACGCCCGGTCCTTGTGAAGGTTAAAACAACACATACTTGACGAAACATCGTTGTGGTTTTGTATGCGTAGGTAAGAACGGTTCTTGCTAAGCCCGTAGCAGCCACGTAAAACTTGCAACAACAAAGTAGAGGACGTCTAACTTGTTTTTGCAGGGCATGTTGTGATGTGATATGGTCAAGACATGATGAGTTATACGGTTTTGTATGAGATGATCATGTTTTGTAATGTTATCGGCAACTGGCAGGAGCCATATGGTTGTCGCTTTATTGTATGAAATGAAATCGCCATGTAATTGCTTTACTTTATCACTAAGAGGTAGCGATAGTCGTAGAAGCAATAGTTGGCGAGACGACAACGATGCTACGATGGAGATCAAGGTGTCGCGCCGGTGACGAAGGTTATCATGAAGGTGCTTTGGAGATGGAGATCAAAAGCACAAGATGATGATGGCCATATCATGTCACATATTTTGATTGCATGTGATGTTTATCTTATTATGCTTCTTATTTTGCTTAGAACGACGGTAGCATTATAAGATGATCCCTTACTAAATTTCAAGGTATAAGTGTTCTAACTGTGTATGCACCGTTGCGAAAGTTCGTCGTGCCGAGACACCACGTGATGATCGGGTGTGAAAAGCTCTACGTTCAAATACAACGGGTGCAAGCCTGTTTTGCACACGCAGAATACTCGGGTTAAACTTGACGAGCCTAGCATATGCAGATATGGCCTTGGAACACTGGAGACCGAAAGGTCGAGCATGAATCATATAGTAGATATGATCAACATAAGATGTTCACCATTGAAACTACTCCATCTCACGTGATGATCGTGAAGGAAATATGCCCTAGAGGCAATAATAAAGATGATTATTTGTATTTCCTTATATCATGATAAATGTCTTTTATTCATGCTAGAATTGTATTAACCGGAAACTTAGTACATGTGTGAATACATAGACAAAACAGTATGTCCCTAGTATGCCTCTACTAGACTAGCTCATTGATCAAAGATGGTTATGTTTCCTAGCCATAGACATGAGTTGTCATTTAATCAACGGGATCACATCATTAGGAGAATGATGTGATGGACAAGACCCATCCGTTAGCATAGCACTATGATCGTTTAGTTTTACTGCTATTGCTTTCTTCATGACTTATACATGTTCCTATGACTATGAGATTATGCAACTCCTGAATACCGTAGGAACAGCTTGTGTGCTATCAAACGTCACAACGTAACTGGGTGATCATAAAGATGCTCTATAGGTGTCTCCGAAAGTATTCGTGGTGTTGGCATAGATCAAGATTAGGATTTGTCACTCCGAGTGTCGGAGAGGTATCTCTGGGCCCTCTCGGTAACACACATCATAATAAGCCTTGCAAGCAAAAGACTAATGAGTTAGTCACGAGATAATGTGTTATGGAACGAGTAAAGAGACTTGCCGGTAACGAGATTGAACTAGGTATAGAGATACCGACGATCGAATCTCGGGCAAGTAACATACCGATGACAAAAGGAACAACGTATGTTGTTATGCGGTTTGACCGATAAAGATCTTCGTAGAATATGTAGGAACCAATATGAGCATCCAGGTTCCGCTATTGGTTATTGACCGGAGATGAGTCTCGGTCATGTCTACATAGTTCTCGAACCCGTAGGGTCCGCACGCTTAACGTTTGATGACGATCGGTATTATGAGTTTATGAGTTTTGATGTACCGAAGGAGTTCGGAGTCCCGGATGAGACCGGGGACATGAGGAGTCTCGAAATGGTCGAGACGTAAAGATCGATATATTGGACGACTATATTCGGACATCGGAAAGGTTCCGAGTGATTCGGGTATTTTTCGGAGTATATGGGCCTTATTGGGCCATACGGGAATAGAGGAGAAAGGCCAAAAGGAAGGAGGCGCGTGCCCCCCCTCTGGTCCGAATTGGACAAGGGGTGCAGCCCCCTTTTCCTTCCCCCTCTCCACCTCTTTCCTTCTCTCCTACTCCGGAAAGGAAAGGGGAATCCTACTAGGACTTGGGAGTCCTAGTAGGACTCCCCACACTTGGCGCGCCCCCTCTAGGGCCGGCCTCTCCCTTGCTCCTTTATATACGGGGGCAGGGGGCACCCTAGGACACACAAGTTGAATTGTTCCAGCCGTGTGCGGTGCCCCCCTCCACAGAAACACACCTCGGTCATACCGTCGCAGTGCTTAGGCGAAGCCCTGCGCCGGTAGATACATCATATCCGTCACCACGCCGTCGTGCTGACGAAACTCTCCCGTGAAGCTCAACTGGATCAAGAGCTCATGGGACGTCATCAAGCTGAACGTGTGCTGAACGCGGAGGTGCCGTACGTTCGGTGCTTGATCGGTTGAATCGCGAAGAAGTTCGACTACATCAACCGCGTCACTTGACGCTTCCGCTTCCGGTCTACGAGGGTACGTAGACACACTCTTCCCTCTCGTTGCTATGCATCTGGTAGATAGATCTTGTGTGATCGTAGGAAAATTTTAAAATACTACGTTCCCCAACAGTGGCATCATGAGCCAGGTCTATGCGTAGATGATATGCATGAGTAGAACACAATGAGTTGTGGGCGATACTAGTCATACTGCTTACCAGCATGTCATACTTTGCTTCGGCGGTATTGTGAGATGAAGCGGCCCGGACCGACATTACGCGTACGCTTACGCGAGACTGGTTTCACCGTTACGAGCACTCGTTGCTTAAAGGTGACTGGCGGGTGTCTGTCTCTCTCACTTTAGCTGAATCAAGTGTGGCTACGCCCGGTCCTTGTGAAGGTTAAAACAGCACATACTTGACGAAACATCGTTGTGGTTTTGTATGCGTAGGTAAGAACGGTTCTTGCTAAGCCCGTAGCAGCCACGTAAAACTTGCAACAAACAAAGTAGAGGACGTCTAACTTGTTTTTGCAGGGCATGTAGTGATGTGATATGGTCAAGACATGAGTTATACGATTTTGTATGAGATGATCATGTTTTGTAAAGTTATCGGCAACTGCAGGAGCCATATGGTTGTCGCTTTATTGTATGAAATGCAATCGCCATGTAATTACTTTACTTTATCACTAAGCGGTAGCGATAGTCGTGGAAGAAATAGTTGGCGAGACGACAACGATGCTACGATGAAGATCAAGGTGTCAAGCCGGTGACGAAGGTGATCATGACGGTGCTTTGGAGATGGAGATCAAAAGCACAAGATGATGATGGCCATATCATGTCACATATTTTGATTGCATGTGATGTTTATCTTATTATGCTTCTTATTTTGCTTAGAACGACGGTAGCATTATAAGATGATCCCTTACTAAATTTCAAGGTATAAGTGTTCTCCCTGAGTATGCACCGTTGCGAAAGTTCGTCGTGCCGAGACACCACGTGATGATCGGGTGTGATAAGCTCTACGTTCAAATACAACGGGTGTAAGCCAGTTTTGCACACGCAGAATACTCGGGTTAAACTTGACGAGCCTAGCATATACAGATATGGCCTCGGAACACTGGAGACCGAAAGGTCGAGCGTGAATCATATAGTAGATATGATCAACATAAGATGTTCACCATTGAAACTACTCCATCTCACGTGATGATCGGACATGGTTTAGTTGATTTGGATCACGTGATCATTTAGATGACCGGAGGGATGTCTATCTAAGTGGGAGTTCTTAAGTAATATGATTAATTGAACTTTAATTTATCATGAACTTAGTCCTGGAAGTATTAGCATATCTATGTTGTAGATCAATAGCTCGCGATGTTGCTCCCCGTTTATTTTTCATATGTTCCTAGAGAAAACCAAGTTGAAAGATGTTAGTAGCAATGATGCGGAATTGTTCCGTGATCTGAGGATTATCCTCATTACTGCACAGAAGAATTATGTCCTTGATGCACCGCTAGGTGACAAACCTATTGTAGGAGCAGATGTAGACGTTATGAACGTTTTTAACAAAAGCTCGATATGATGACTACTTGATAGTTTAAGTGCACCATACTTTACGGCTTAGAACCGGGACTTCAAAAACGTTTTGAACGCCACGGAGCATATAATATGTTCAAAGAGTTGAAATTAGTATTTCATACTCATGCCCGTGTCGAGAGGTATGAGACCTCTGACAGTACTTTGCCTACAAGATGGAGGAGAATAGCTCAACCAGTGAGCATGTGCTCAGATTGTCTGGGTACTGCAATTGCTTGAATCAAGTGGGAGTTAATCTTCCAGATATGATAGTAATTGACAAAGTTCTCTAGTCACTATCACCAAGTTAGTAGAACTTCGTGATGAACTATAATATGCAAGGGATGACGAAAGTAATTCCCAAGCTCTTCGCGATGCTGAAATCGGCGAAGGTAGAAATCAAGAAAGAGCATCAAGTGTTGATGGTTAACAAGACCACTTGTTTCAAGTAAAGGGCAAAGGGATAGAAAGGGAACTTCAAGAAGAATGACAAGCAAGTTGTCACTCCCGTGAAGAAACCCAAAACTAAACTCAAGCCTGAAACAAGTGCTTCTACTGCAAAGGAAATGGTCACTCGAAGTGGAACTGCCCTAGATACTTGGCGGATAAGAAGGATGGCAAAGTGAACAAAGGTATATTTGATATACAGATTATTGATGTGTAGTTTACTAGTGTTCATAGCAACCCCTCGGTATTTGATACTGGTTTAGTTGCTAAAGAGTAGTAACTCGAAACGGGAGTTGCATAATGAACATAAACTAGTTAAAGGATGAAGTGACGATGTATATTGGAAGCAGTTCCAAGATTGATATGATCATCATCGCACACTCCCTATACTTTCGGGATTAGTGTTGAACCTAAATAACTGTTATTTGGTGTTTGTGTTGAGCATGAATATGATTTGATCATGTTTATTGCAATACGGTTATTCATGTAAGTTAAAGAATAATTGTTGTTCTGTTTACATGAATAAAACCTTCTATGGTCATACACCCAATGAAAATAGTTTGTTGGATCTCGATTGTGTGATACACATATTCATAATATTGAAGCCAAAAGATGCAAGGTTAATAATGATAGTGCAGCTTATTTGTGGCACTGCCGTTTAGGTCATATTGGTGTAAAACGCATGAAGAAACTCCATAATGATGGACTTTTGGAATCACTTGATTATGAATCACTTGGTGCTTGCGAACCATGCCTCATGGGCAAGATGACTAAAACTCCGTTCTCCGGAACTATGGAGCGAGCAACAGATTTGTTGCAAATCATACATACTGATGTATGTGGACCAATGAGTGTTGAAGCTCGCGGCGGGTATCGTTATTTTCTGACCTTCACTGATGATTTGAGCAGATATGAGCATATCTACTTAATGAAACACAAGTCTGAAACATTTGAAAAGTTCAAAGAATTTCATAGTGAAGTAGAGAATCATCGTAACAAGAAAATAAAGTTCCTACGATCTGATCGTGGAGGAGAATATTTGAGTTACGAGTTTTGGTCTTCATTTGAAACAATGTGGAATAGTTTCACAACTCACGCCACCTGGAACACCACAACGTAATGGTGTGTCCGAACGTCGTAACCGTACTTTATTGGATATGGTGCGATCTATGATGTCTCTTACCGATTTACCACTATCGTTTTGGGGTTATGCTTTAGAGACAGTTGCATTCACATTGAATAGGGCACCATCTAAATCCGTTGATACGACGCCTTATGAACTATGGTTTGGCAAGAAACCAAAGTTGTCGTTTCTTAAAATTTGGGGCTGCGATGCTTATGTGAAAACACTTCAACCTGATAAGCTCGATCCCAAGTCGGAAAAATGTGTCTTCATAGGATACCCAAAAGAGACTGTTGGGTACACCTTCTATCACAGATCCGAAGGCAAAATATTCGTTGCTAAGAACGGATCCTTTCTTGAAAAAGAGTTTCTCTCGAAAGAAGTGAGTGGGAGGAAAGTAGAACTTGATGAGGTAATTGTACCTTCTCCCATATTGGAAAATAGTACATCACAGGAAATTGTTCCAGTGATTCCTACACCAATTAGTGAGGAAGTTGATGATAATGATCATGAAACTTCGGATCAAGTTTCTACTGAACGTCGTAGATCAACCAGAGTACGTTCCGCACCAGAGTGGTACGGCAACCCAGTTCTGGAAATCATGTTACTAGACCATGATGAACTTACGAACTATGAGGAAGCGATGATGAGCCCAGATTCCGCAAAATGGCTTGAAGCCATGAAATCTGAGATGGGATCCATGTATGAGAACAAAGTATGGACTTTGGTTGACTTGCCCGATGATCGGCAGGCCATCGAAAATAAATGGATCTTCAAGAGGAAGACCGACGCAGACGGTAATATTACTGTTTACAAAGCTCGACTTGTTGCAAAAAGGTTTTCGACAAGTTCAAGGAGTTGACTACGATGAGACTTTCTCACCTGTAGCGATGCTTAAGTCTGTCCGAATCATGTTAGCAATTGCCACATTTTATGAAATCTGGCAAATGGATAACAAAACTGCATTCTTTAATGAATTTATTAAAGAAAAATTGCATATGATGCAACCCGAAGATCCTAAAGGTGCTAACAAAGTATGCAAGCTCCAGCGATCCATCTATGGACTGGTGCAAGCATCTCGGAGTTGGAATATACGCTTTGATGAGGTGATAAAAGCATATGGTTTTATATAGACTTTTGGAGAAGCCTGTATTTACAAAAAGTGAGTGGGAGCACTACAAACTTTCTGATAAGTATATGACATATTGTAGATCGGAAATGATGTAGAATTTTCTGGAAAGCATAAAAGGATATTTGAATAAAAGTTTTTCAATGAAAGACCTCGGTGAAGCTGCTTACATATTGAGCATCAAGATCTCTATAGATAGATCAAGACGCTTGATAAGACTTTCGATGAGTACATACCTTGATAAGATTTTGAAGAATTTCAAAATGGATCAGTCAAAGAAAAGGTTCTTGCCTGTACTACAAGGTATGAAGTTGAGTAAGACTCAATGCCCGACCACTGCAGAAAAATATAGAGAGAATGAAAGTCATTCCCTAGGCCTCAGCCATAGGTTCTATAAAGTATGCCATGCTGTGTACAAAACACGTTGTGTACCTTGCCAAGAGTTTGACAGGGAGGTACAATAGTGATCCAGGAGTAGATCACTGTATAGCGGTCAAAATTATCCTTAGTAATTGGATGACTAAGGAAATGTTTCTCGATTATGGAGGTGATAAAGAGTTCGTCGTAAAGGGTTACGCCGATGCAAACTTTGACACCAAAATCCAGATGACTCTAAGTATCAATCTGGATGCGTATTGAAAGTGGGAGCAATTAGCTAGAGTAGCTCCATGCAGAGCATTGTAGACATAGAAATTTGCGAAATACATAGGGATCTGTATATGACAGACCCGTTGACTAAACTTCTCTCACAAGCAAAACATGATCACACCTTATTACTCTTGGGTATTAATCACATAGCGATGTGAACTAGATTATTGACTCTAGTAAACCCTTTGGGTGTTGGTCACATAACGATGTGAACTATCGGTATTAAATCACATGGCGATGTGAGCTAGATTATTGACTCTAGTGCAAGTGGGAGACTGAAGGAAATATGCCCTAGAGGCAATAATAAAGTTATTATTTATTTCCTTATATCATGATAAATGTTTATTATTCATGCTAGAATTGTATTAACCGGAAACTTAATACATGTGTGAATACATAGACAAAACAGTATGTCCCTAGTATGCCTCTACTTGACTAGCTCATTGATCAAAGATGGTTATGTTTCCTAGCCATAGACATGAGTTGTCATTTGATCAACGGGATCACATCATTAGGAGAATGATGTGATGGACAAGACCCATCCGTTAGCATAGCACTATGATCGTTTAGTTTTACTGCTATTGCTTTCTTCATGACTTATACATGTTCCTATGACTGAGATTATGCAACTCCCGAATACCGTAGGAACACCTTGTGTGCTATCAAACGTCACAACGTAACTGGGTGATCATAAAGATGCTCTACAGGTGTCTCCGAAAGTATTCGTGGTGTTGGCATAGATCAAGATTAGGATTTGTCACTCCGAGTGTCGGAGAGGTATCTCTGGGCCCTCTCGGTAACACACATCACAATAAGCCTTGCAAGCAAAAGACTAATGAGTTAGTCACGAGATGATGTGTTACGGAACGAGTAAAGAGACTTGCCGGTAACGAGATTGAACTAGGTATAGAGATACCGACGATCAAATCTCGGGCAAGTAACATACCGTTTGACAAAAGGAACAACGTATGTTGTTATGCGGTTCTGACCGATAAAAGATCTTCGTAGAATATGTAGGAGCCAATATGAACATCCAGGTTCCGCTATTGGTTATTGACCAGAGATGAGTCTCGGTCATGTCTACATAGTTCTCGAACCCGTAGGGTCCGCACGCTTAACGTTTGATGACGATCGGTATTATGAGTTTTTGAGTATTGATGTACCGAAGGTAGTTCGGAGTCCCGGATGAGATCACGGACATGACGAGGAGTCTCGGAATGTCCGAGACATAAAGATTGATATATTGGACGGCTATATTCGGACACCGGAAGTATACCGGAAAAGTTTCAGATTTATCGGGAATGCCGGAAGGGGTTACCGGAACCCCCTACGAGAGGGGATGGTCCATAGTGGGCCTAAAGGGTGAGAGAGAGGCAGCCCATAGGGCTGGCCGGCGCCCCCACCTAGGAATCCTAGTTGGACTAGGATTGGGGGGGCGCCACCTCTCCTAATCCTTTCCCCCTTCTTCCTTCCGGTGAATCCTACTAGGAATAGGAGTCCCCTCCCTAGCCGCACCATAGGAGGTGGCCGGCCCCTCCTCCCTTGCTCCTTTATATACGGGGGCAGGGGGGCACCCAAAGACACACAAGTTGAATTGTTTTAGCCGTGTGCGGTGCCCCCCTCCACAGAATCACACCTCGGTCGTACCGTCGCGGAGCTTAGGCGAAGCCCTACGCCGGTGAACACATCATATCCGTCACCACGCCGTCGTGCTGACGAAACTCTCCCGTGAAGCTCAACTGGATCAAGAGCTCGTGGGACGTCATCAAGCTGAACGTGTGCTGAATGCGGAGGTGACGTACGTTCGGTGCTTGATCGGTTGGATCGCGAAGAAGTTCGACAACATCAACCGCGTCACTTGACGCTTCCGCTCCCGGTCTACGAGGGTACGTAGACACACTCTCCCCTCTCGTTGCTATGCATCTGGTAGATAGATCTTGCGTGATCGTAGGAAAATTTTAAAATACTACGTTCCCCAACATAAAATGCACGAAGAAACTCCATGCTGATAGATGTTTGGAGTCACTTGATTTTGAATTGCTTGACACATGCGAGCTATGCCTCATGGGCAGGATGACTATGATCCCTTGTTCATGTACAATGAAACGGGCAAGTGACTTGTTGGAAATCATACATGCTGATGTGTGTGATCCAATGAGAATTAAGGCGTGTGGTGGATATCGTTATTTTCTCATCTTCACTGACGATTTGAGTAGATACGGGTATATTTACTTAATGAAGCAAAAGTCTGAAACGTTTGAAAAGTTCAAGCAATTTCAGAGTGAAGATTAAGAATCATCATAACAAGAAGATCATGTTCCTACGATCTGATCAAGGGGAGATTTTCTGAATTATGAGTTTGGCAATCACTTGAGACATTGTGGAATTGTTTCGCAGTTGAAGCCACCTGGAACACCACAGCGTAATGGTGTGTCCGGACGTCGTAATTGAACCTTATGAGATATGGTGCGATCTATGATGTCTCTTACCGATCTACCGCTATTATTTTGAGGTTATGCATTAAAGACAGCTGCATTCACTTTAGATAGGGCACCAACTAAGTCTGTTGAGACGACGCCGTATGAACTATGGTTTGGCAAAGAAACCAAAGTTGACGTTTCTTGATGTTCGGGGCAGCGATGCTTATGGCTTCAGCCGGAAAAAGCTCGAACCCAAAGCGGACAAATACATCTTCATAGGATACCCTAAGGTAACAGTGGGGGTGTACCTTCTATCTCAGATCCAAGGGCAAAACTATTTGTCGCTAAGAATGGATCCTTTCTCGAGAAGGAGTTTCTCTCGAAAGAATTGAGTGGGGGGAAGATGGAACTTGATGAGGTTGTCGAACCCTCACTTCAACCAGAAAGTAGTGCAACACAGAAAGATGTTTCTGTGGAACCTACAACTGTTGAAGAGGAAACTAATGATAGTGATCATGAAGCTTCAGATCAAGTTACTGTCGAACCTCGTAGGTCGACAAGGATATGTACTACTCCTGAGTGGTATGGTGATCCTGTCTTAGATGTCATGTTGTTGGACAACAATGAACCTACGAACTATGGAGAAGCGATGGTGGGCCCGTATTCCGACAAATGGTTAGAAGCCGAGAAATCTGAGATAGGATCCATGTATCAAAACAAAGTATGGACTTTGGTGGACTTGCCCGATGATCGGCAAGCCATTGAGATAAATGGATCTTTAAGAAGAAGACGGATGTGGACGGTAATGTCACCTTCTATGAAGCTCGACTTGTGGCAAAAGAGTTTTTTCACAAGTTCAAGGAGTTGACTACGATGAGATTTTCTCACCCGTAGCGATGCTTAAGTCCGTCGGAATCATGTTAGCATTAGCTGCATTTATAAAATCTGGCAGATGGATGTCAAAACAAGTTTCCTTACCATTTTTCGTAAGGAAAGGTTGTATGTGATACAATCATAAAGGTTTTGTCGATCCTAAGGATGCTAAAAGGTATGCTAGCTCCAGCAATCCTTCCATGGACTAGAGCAAGCATCTCGGAGTCGGAATATACGCTTTGATGGAGTGATCAAAGTTTTTGGGTTTATACAAAGTTTGTTAGAAACTTGTATTTACAATAAAGTGAGTGGCAACACTACAACATTTCTGATAAGTATATGTGAATGACATATTGTTGATCCGAAATGATGTGGAATTTCTAGAAAGCATAAAGGGTTGTTTGAAATGAGTTTTTCAAAAGAAGACCTGGATAAAGATGCTTACATATAGGGCATCAAGATTTATAAAGATAGATCAAGACGCCCGATGATACTTTCAAAAGAACACACACCTTTGACATGATTTTGAAGGAGTTCAAAATAGATCAGTCAAAGAAGGAGTTCTTACCTAAGTTGTAAGGTGTGAAGTTGAGTAAGACTCAAAGCTTGACCGCGGCAGAAGGAAGAGGAAGGACGAAGGTCGTCACCTATGCTTTTGTCATAGGCTCCATACGGTATGCCATGCTGAATACCGCACCTGATGTGTGCCTTGCCACATGTCTGGCAAGAGGGTACAAAAGTAATCCAGGAGTGGATCACTAGATAGCGGTCAAAATTATCCTTAGAGGAATAAGGAAATGTTTCTCGGTTATGGAGGTGATAAAGAGTTCGACGTAAAGAGTTACGTCGATGCAAGCTTAACACCTATCTGGATAACTCTGAGTAGAGATACCAGATACGTATAATGGAGCAACAGTTTGGAATAGCTCCAAGTGGAACGTGATAGCAGCATCTACGATATGACATAAAGTTTTGCGAAGTACATAGGGATCTGAATGTTGCAGGCCCGTTGACTACAACCTCTCTCACAAGCATAACATGATCAAACCCAGAACTCATTGAGTGTTAATCACATATTGATGTGAACTAGATTATTGACTCTAGTAAACTCTTTGGATGTTAGTCACATGGCGATGTGACATGTGAGTGTTAATCACATGGCGATGTGAACTGGATTATTGACTCTAGTGCAAGTGGGAGACTGTTGGAAATATGCCCTAGAGGCAATAATAAATTGGTTATTATTATATTTCCTTGTTCATGATAACTGTTTATTATCCATGCTAGAATTGTATTGATAGGAAACTCAGATACATGTGTGGATACATAGACAAACACAATGTCCCTAGTAAGCCTCTAGTTGACTAGCTCATTGATCAACAGATGGTCACGGTTTCCTGACCATGGACATTGGATGTCGTTGATAACGGGATCACATCATTAGGAGAATGATGTGATGGACAAGACCCAATCCTAAGCCTAGCACAGATCGTGTAGTTCTTATGCTAAAGCTTTTCTAAATGTCAAGTATCTTTTCCTTAGACCAGGAGATTGTGCAACTCCTGGATACCGTAGGAATGCTTTGGGTGTACCAAACGTCACAACGTAACTGGGTGGCTATAAAGGTGCACTACAGGCATCTCCGAAAGTGTCTGTTGGGTTGGCACGAATCGAGACTGGGATTTGTCACTCCGTATGACGGAGAGGTATCTCTGGGCCCACTCGGTAGGACATCATCTTAGTGTGCACAATGTGACCAAGGAGTTTATCACATGATGATGTGTTACGGAATGAGTAAAGAGACTTGCCGATAACGAGATTAAACAAGGTATCGGGATACCGACGATCGAATCTCGGGCAAGTACTATACCGGTAGACAAAGGGAATCATATACGGGATTGATTGAATCCTTGACATCGTGGTTCATCCGATAAGATCATCGTGGAACATTTGGGAGCCGACATGGGTATCCAGATCCCGCTGTTGGTTATTGGCCGGAGAGTTGTCTCGGTCATGTCTACATGGTTCCCGAACCCGTAGGGTCTACACACTTAAGGTTTGATGACGCTGGGGTTATAGGGAAAGTATGTACGCGGTTACCGAATGTTGTTCGGAGTCTCAGATGAGATCCCGGACGTCACGAGGAGTTCCGGAATGGTCCGGAGGTAAAGATTCATATATGGGAAGTCCCGTTTTGGTCACCGGAAAGGTTTCGGGCGCTATCGGTAGCGTACCGGGACCACCAGGAGGGTCCCGGGGGTCCACCGGGTGGGGGAGCCTGCCCCAGAGGGCTGCGTGGGCCAAGTGTGGGAGGGGACCAGCCGCAGGTGGGCTGGTGGACCCCCCCACCAGGGCCAAGGCGCCTACAAGAGGGGAGGGGGGCAAACCCTAGGGCAGATGGGCCCTAGGGCCCAATCTGGTGCACCCCCTCTCCCTCTCCCCCTTGGCCGCCCCCTAGATGGGATCTAGGGCTGGCCGCCACCCCTAGGGGTGGAAACCTAGGTGGGGGCGCAGCCCCTCCCTTCCCCCTATATATACTTGAGGTTTGGGGCTGCCCAATACACGGTTTGACCTCTCTCTCTCTTGGCGCAGCCCTACCTCTCTCCCTCCTCGTCTCTCGCAGTGCTTGGCGAAGCCCTGCTGGAGTCCCGCGCTCCTCCACCCCACGCCGTCGTGCTGCTGCTAGACGGAGTCTTCCCCAACCTCGCCCTCTCTCCTTGCTGGATCAAGGCGTGGGAGACGTCACCGGGCTGCACGTGTGTTGAACGCGGAGGCACCGTTGTTCGGCGCTTAGATCGGAATCAACCGTGATCTGAATCGCTACGAGTACGACTCCTTCATCCGCGTTCTTGTAACGCTTCCGCATCACGATCTACAAGGGTATGTAGATGCACTCCCCTCTCCCTCGTTGCTAGATTACTCCATAGATTGATCTTGGTGATGCGTAGAATTTTTGTGATTTCTGCTACGATCCCCAACAGGAGGCGGCCCTCCAGCAGTCGGCGAGCCGTGCTGATCCCCAGCACGTGGCTCCTCCGGAGCCGTTTGTTCAAGTGCCGGCTCACGGCGATCAGCCAGCTTTTGAAAAGGAGGGGGACGGTCATGCCGTTATGGAGGCGGAAGCAACTCCTCCCATGCCATCTGCTCAGGCACGGGACAGCCGGCCCGGGGGGCCGGACGTGCCGCTGGCGAAAGGCGTGCTGGTGGTGGGCCTGCTGCCCACCACCCAGGTTCCTGCCCGTCCGCGTCTAGCGAGGGCGGCCTCGGCCCCGCGGCAGGTAGAAGCCGGCGCCGCCAGCTCGTCTTTGCCGGACAACGAGGCCACCAGCGCAGCACCGCCAGGTTGGACGTCCGGTAGCGGCGGCGTCCTGAACGTCGCTTCTCGGGATGTCCTCGACTAGTTCAACACCCAAGGTGAGACCCTGCAGAGGGCCTTGCGGGAGTTCTTCGCCATGCGGACTACCGTCCGGGTATGTTGATTTCTTCTTTAATTTTTATTCCTTCAATTTCTCTCGTGGGGGCGCGTCAGCGCACCCACTAGGTGTAGTCCCCGAGTTCCGAGCCGGCTGCTGAGCAGGCGGCTTGGAACTCCAAGGTGCTGCTTTGTGAGCTGAATTGTTTTTTGCCTCCCTTGTTGCAGGATTATCACAATCTTTGGGTGGCCGCCTACAACTCCCAGCATCAAGAGCTGGTTCAGCTGAGAGCCGCCCTGGCCGAGAGCCAGAGTAACCGTCTCCCTTTCCTCCTTGCGGGGGCGCGCCAGCGCACCCACTGGGTGTAGTCCCCGAGTTCCGGGCCGGCTGCTGAGCAGGCAGCCTCGTACTCCAAGGTTACTTTGTCTTCTAACTGATGCTGATGCCTCCTCCTCCTCTCTTGTCAGCAACCGCAACCGACCTCCATAGTCAGCTAGGCGGGGTCCAGGCCGAGCCCGCCGTCAAGGAGCAGGAGCATAGCCTGACCGTCCAAGAGCGCGACCACGTGGCCGACCAGGCGGAGGCGCACAAGGTGGAGCTCAAGAAGCTGGTGGATGTTGAGGAGCTTCTTCGAGCTGAGTTCGAGACTGAATGCTCGAACTGGGCCGAAATGGAGATGGCTCTGCAGGACGGCTATGGGGCCATTGAGGACATGGTTGATGGTGAGCTGCTTTTTCTTTGCTTTCACATGCTCGTCGTCTGTTGCAGAAGCTAGTTCCTTTTTTTAGAGTACTTTCTGGGCCACTCTGTTGCCGCCAGCCAGGCCATTGAAGCCCAACGCGACGAGAGGCGTCAGGCGGGTCGGGTGATCGCACCCAACGCTCCCCGGACTCCCAACGAGCAACTCCTCGCCGTGCGAGCGCGCCTTCGACCGGCCCACCATTTGATCTGACGCCTTCAATGCGTTGGGTCCCAGGTGCTGGCCGCCCTCTGGCCAGACGTCCCGGCACCCTGCACTCCCAGCCGGGCTGCCGAATGGTTGGAGGCGGCCGTCGGCCGCTTCGAGGCTTGGAAGGGCGCTGCAGCGAGAGCCGGCACGCGGGCCACCTTGGAATTAGCCAAGGGCTGGTACCCCGATCTGGATCTCGCTCAGTTGGCGACCTTTGCCTGGAAGCCGAGCCCTAGCTGGCAGTGGCACGAGGAGATCTCATCAAGCATGCTGATATGTCTCCAACGTATTTATAACTTTTGATTGTTCCATGCTATTATTTATGAAGTCTTAGATGTTTAATGGGCTTTATCATTCACTTTTATATCATTTTTGGGACTAACCCACTAACCCAAAGGCCCAGTCCAGATTGTTGTTTTTTGCCTATTTCAGGGTTTTGCAGAAAAGGAATATCAAACGGAGTCCAAACGGAATGAAACCTTCGCAGGAGATATTTTTGGAGGAAATCACGCGAGATAAACTTCGGAGCCAAGCCAGAGGACAGGGGGCCACCCTCGAGGGTGGGGGGCGCGCCCCCTGCCTCGACGGCAAGCCCGGTGGCCCCTGGTGCCCCTCTTCCTCCTATATATGCCTATGTACCCCAGAAACTCCATACGCAGAGAGAAAACCCTAATTCCACCGCCGTAGCTGCTGTTCCCGTGGAGATCCCATCTTGGAGCCTGTTCCGGGAGGGGGATCCATCACGGAGGCCTTTATCATCATCATCATCGCCCTCATCATGAGTTGTGAGTATTTTACCACAGACCTTCAGGTCCATAGCTAGTATCTAGATGGCTTCTTCTCTCTCTCCGGATCTCAATACAAAGTTCTCCTCGGTCTTCGAGGAGATCTATTCGATGTAATCTCTTTTTGCGGCGTGTTTGTCGAGATCCGATGAATTGTGAGTTTATGATCAAGGTTATCTATGAAAGATATTTGGTTCTTCTCTGAACTTTTTATGTGTGGTCATAATATCCTTGCAAGTCTCTTCGAATTATTGGTTTGGTTTGGCCTATTAGATCTATAGTTCTTGCAATGGGAGAAGTGTTTGGCTTTGTGTTCAATCTTGCGGTGTCCTTTTCCAGTGACAGTAGGAGCAGCAAGGCATGCATTGTATTGTTGCCATTGAGGATAAAAAGATGGGGTTTTCATCATATTGCTTGAGTTTATCCCTCTACATCATGTCATCTTGCTTAAGGCGTTACTCTGTTCGTATGAACTCAATACACTAGATGCATGCTGGATAGCGGTCGATGTGTGGAGTAATAGTAGTAGATGCAGGCAGGAGTCGGTCTACTTGTCTCGGACGTGATGCCTATATACAATGATCATGCCTAGATAGTCTCATAATTATTCGCTTTTCTATCAATTGCTCGATAGTAATTTGTTTACCCGCCGTAGAATATCGCTATCATGAGAGAAGCCACTAGAGAAAACTATGGCCCCGGGTCTATCTTTATCATATTACTTTCTTGTCAACTAGCCAATTTCTGTCGCCGTTGTTTTCTTTACTTTATGTTTCTATACCAAAAATACCAAAAATATAATTGTCATCTCAATCAGATCTCACTATCGTAAGTGACCGTAAAGGGATTGACAACCCCTTATCGTGTTGGCTGCGAAGTTCTTATTTGTTTGTGCAGGTGCGAGGGACTGGCGCGTGGTCTCCTACTGGATTGATACCTTGGTTCTCAAAAACTGAGGGAAATACTTACGCTACTGTGCTGCATCTCCCTTTCCTCTTCGAGGGAATACAACGCAAGCTCAAGAGGTAGCAATAAGAATTTCTGGCGCCGTTGCCGGGCAGGCTTATGCAAAAGTCATATACCAAGTACCTATCACAAACCCTTATCCTTCGTGTTACATTTATTTGCCTCTCGTTTTCCTCTCCCCCACTTCACATTTGCCGTTTTATTCGCCCTTCTTTCGTCGTGTGTTTTTCGTTCGCTTGCTTCTTGTTTGCTTGTGTGTGTTGGATTGCTTGCTTGTCACTATAGCTCAGAACAATACCAAATTGTGTGACTTCTCCAATACCAACAACAATGATTTTATTAGCACTCCGATTGCTCCTATTACCGATGCTGAATCTTGTGAGATCAATGCTGCTTTGTTGAATCTTGTCATGAAACACCCCAAAAAAAAAGAATCTTGTCATGAAAGATCAATTCTCCGGCCTTCCTAGTGAAGATGCCGCTACCCATCTAAACAACTTTGTTGATTTGTGTGATATGCAAAAGAAAAGGGATACAGATAACGATATTGTTAAATTGAAGTTATTTCCGTTTTCACTTAGAGATCGTGCTAAAACTTGGTTCTCCTCTTTGCCTAGAAATAGTATTGATTCATGGAATAAGTGCAAAGATGCTTTTATCTCTAAGTATTTCCCTCCTGCTAAGATCATCTCTCTTAGAAACGATATTATGAATTTTAAGCAACTAGATCATGAGCATGTTGCACAAGCTTGGGAGAGAATGAAATTAATGATACGTAATTACCCTACACATGGTTTGAATCTATGGATGATTATTCAGAACTTTTATGCTGGCTTGAATTTTGCTTCTTGAAATCTTTTAGATTCGGCCGCCAGAGGCACTTTCATGGAAACTACCTTAGGAGAAGCTACCAAACTCCTAGATAATATTATGGTTAATTATTCTCAATGGCACACCGAAAGATCTACTAGTAAAAAAGTGCATGCTATCAAAGAAATTAGTGTTTTGAGTGGGAAGATGGATGAACTTGTGAATTTGTTTGCTGCTAAGAGTGCTTCTTCTGATCCTAATGATATGCCTTTGTCCACTTTGATTGAGAATAACAATGAATCTTTGGATGTGAATTTTGTTGGTAGGGATAATTTTGGTAACAATGCTTATAGAGGTAATTTTAATCCTAGGCCTTTTCCTAGTAATTCCTCTAATAATTTTGGGAATTCTTACTACAACTCTTATGGAAAGATACCGTCTGAATTTGAAACTAGTGTTAAGGAGTTTATGATCTCGCAAAAGAATTTCAATGCTATGCTTGAAGAGAAATTGCTTAAAGTTGATGAATTGGCTAGAAGTGTGGATAGAATTACTCTTGAAGTTGATGCTTTGAAACTTAGATCTATTCCACCCAAGCATGATATCAATGAGTCTCTCAAAGCCATGAGAATTTCCATTGATGAATGCAAAGAAAGAACCGCTAGGATGCGTTCTAAAAGAGAAGATTATATTAAATCGTGTTCTTCTAGTTATCGTGAAAATAAAGATGAAGATCTGAAAGTTATTGATGTGTCTCCTATTAGATCCTTGTTTTCTAGTATTAATCTTGATGAGAATAGGATTGGAGATGATTCTGCTTTAAGGTGTCCCAACAATTCGGAGTTTTTAGATCTTGATGCTAGAATTGCTAAAAGTGGGATCGAAGAGATTAAAATTTTGCATAGTGATGAACCCACTACTTTTGATTTCAAGGGATTCAATTATGTTAATTGCTCTTTGATTGATTGCATTTCCTTGATGCAATCCGTGCTAAATTCTCCGCATGCTTATAGTCAAAATAAAGCTGTCACTAAACATATAGTCGATGCTTTGATGCAATCTTATGAAGAAAAACTTGAGTTGGAAGTTTCTATACCTAGAAAGCTTTATGATGAATGGGAACCTACTATCAAAATAAAAATAAAAGATCATGAATGCTATGCTTTGTGTGATTTGGGTGCTAGTGTTTCCACTATCCCAAAAACTTTGTGTGATTTGCTAGGGTTCCATGAGATTGATGATTGTTCTTTAAATTTGCATCTTGCGGATTCCAATATTAAGAAACCTATGGGAAGAATTAATGATGTTCTTATTGTTGGCAATAGGAATTATGTGCCCGTAGGTTTCATTGTTCTTGATATAGATTGCAATCCTTCATGTCCTATTATTCTTGGTAGACCTTTCCTTAGAACGATTGGTGCAATTATTGATATGAAGGAAAGAAATATTAGATTCCAATTTCCGTTAAGGAAAGGCATGGAACACTTTCCTAGAAAGAATATTAAGTTACCATATGAATCTATCATGAGAGCCACTTATGTATTGCCTTCCAAAGAGGGCAATACCTAGATCTATCTTGTATCGTGCCTAGCTAGGGGCGTAAAACGATAGCGCTTGTTGGGAGGCAACCCAATTTTTTGTTTTTTGTTTTTGTTGATGTTAGGGAATAAATATTGCATCTAGCCTCTGATTATATATGTTTTCATGTTTTGTTTAGTGTTTGTGCCAAGTAGAACCTTTGGTAAGACTTGTGTGAAGTTTATTTGATCTTGCTATGAAAAACAGAATCGTTAGCGCTCCCTAAAGTAGTCTTCATATTTTACTGGAGCGTGCTTTTTAGTTGATTATTTTTGCTTCTGATTGGTAGACAAATTTCGCAAATTTACCAGTTTATTATGAATTTTTTGGAGTTACGGAATTCGGCGAACCCAGCAGATTACTACAGACTGTTCTGTTTTTGACAGATTCTGTTTTTCGTGTGTTGTTTGCTTATTCTGATGCATCTATGAGTAATATTGGAGGATATGAACCATAGAGAACTTGGAGTACAGTAGGTTTAACACCAATATAAACAATGAATGAATTACTTGCTGTACCTTTGAGTGGTGGTTTGCTTTCTCTTACTAACGGAGCTCACGAGAATTTTTGTCTAAGTTTTGTGTTGTGAAGTTTTCAAGTTTTGAGTATTGCTTTGATGGATTATGGAACAAGGAGTAGCAAAGGCCTAAGCTTGGGGATGCCCATGGCACCCAAGTAAATTCAAGATAATCAAAAGCCTAAGCTTGGGGATGCCCCGGAAAGGCATCCCCTCTTTCGTCTTCATCCATCGGTAACTATACTTGGAGCTATATTTTTATTCGCAACATGTTATGCGTTTTGCTTGGAGCGTCTTGTATAATTTGAGTCTTTGCTTGTTAGTTTGCCACAATCATCCTTGCTGGACACACCTATTTGAGAGAGTTAAATATGCCCTAGAAATTGTTTGAACACTCTATATGCTTCACTTATATCTTTTGAGTTGAATAGTTTTTGCTCTAGTGCTTCACTTATATTTTTTAGAGCACGGTGGTGGTAATATTTTGTAGAAATTGTTGAACTCTAATGCTTCACTTAGATCTATTTGAGAGTCTATTAAAAGAGCATGGTAAAGTGTTTAGGCTAAAGAAACTAGTCTTCACATGATAAACATCCAACGTCAATGTAGTAAAAAAATCACATCAAGTGCATTGAGTAGAAAGAGATGTTGGATGCTTGATAATTGTTTTGAGAAATGAGGATAGTGATATTAGAGTCATGCTAGTGGAGTAATCATGAAATTGAGAAATATTTGTGTTAAGGTTGGTGATTCCCGTAGCATGCAAGTATGGTGAACCGTTGTGTGACTAAGTTAAAGCATGAGGTATTTGTAGAGTGTCAACCTTTGTGTGGAGGTCGGGGGCGCGCGATGGTTAACTCCTACCAACCTCCCCCCTAGGGGCATGCGTTGATTGCTTCGTTTTGATGACTCGTAGATTTTTGCAATAAGTATATGAGTTCTTATGACTAATGTTGAGTCCATGGATTATACCCACTCTCACCCTTCCACCATTGCTAGCCTCTCTTGTACCGCGCAACTTTCGCCGGTGCCATAAACCCACTATATATCCTTCCTCAAAACAGCCACCATATTGTTCCCCAAAACAGCCACCATACCTACCTATCATGGCATTTCCATAGCCATTCCGAGATATATTGCCATGCAACTTTCCACCGTTCCGTTCATATGACACGCATCATATTGGCATATTGCCATTGCATGATCATGTAGTTGACATCGTATTTGTGGCAAAGCCACAATGCATAATTTTTATACATGTCACTCTTGTTTCATTGCACATACCGGTACACCGCCGAAGGCATTCATATAGAGTCATACTTTGTTGTTGTAGTATTGAGTTGTAATCTTGTGTTGTAATGAAAGTGTGATGATCATCATTTATAGAGCATTGTCCCATGGGAGGAAAGGCTGAATCTATAAAGCCCCTCCGCAAAAAAATAGAAAAAGAAAAGAATAAAGGCCAAAGAAAAAAGAGTCCCAAAAAAAAGAGAAAAGAAAAAAGGGACAATTGCTACTATCTTTTTCCACACTTGTGCTTCAAAGTAGCACCATGTTCTTCATTGTAGAGAGTCTCATGCTTAGTCACTTTCATATACTAGTGGGAATTTTCGTTATAGAACTTGGCTTGTATATTCCAACGATGGGCTTCCTCAAATTCCCTAGGTCTTCGTGAGCAAGCAAGTTGGATGCACACCCACTAGTTTCTTTTGTTGAGCTTTCATTCATATTTAGCTCTAGTGCATCCATTGCATGGCAATCCCTACTCACTCACATTGATATCTATTGATGGGCATCTCCATAGCCCGTTGATACGCCTAGTCGATGTGAGACTATCTCCCTCTTTTTGTCTTCTCCACAACCACCTCTACTCCACCCATAGTGTTATGTCCATGGCTCACGCTCATGTATTGCGTGAAAGTTGAAAGGTTTGAAAAGATAGAGCATGAAAACAAATGCTTGGCTGAAATCGGGGTTGTGCATGATATGAATATTTTGTGTGATAGCAAGGGAGCATAGCCAACACTATATGATTTTGTAGGGATAACTTTCTTTAACCATAGTATTTTGAGAAGACGTGATTGCTTTGTTAGTATTGCTTGAAGTATTGTTATTTCTTATGTCAATATAGACTTTTATCTTGAATCTTTCAGATCTAAACATTCATGCCACAATTAAGAGAATTACATTGAAAAACTATATTGGTTAGCATTCCACATCAAAAATTCTTTCTTTATCATTTACCTACTCGAGGACGAGCGGGAATTAAGCTTGGGGATGCTTGATACGTCTCCAACGTATCTATAATTTTTGATTGTTCCATGCTATTATTTATGAAGTCTTATATGTTTAATGGGCTTTATCATTCACTTTTATATCATTTTTGGTACTAACCTACTAACCCAAAGGCCTAGTCTGGATTGCTGTTTTTTGCCTATTTCAGGGTTTTGCAGAAAAGGAACATCAAATGGAGTCCAAACGGAATGAAACCTTTGCAGGGGATATTTTTGGAGGAAATCACGCGAGATGAACTTCGGGGCCAAGCCAGAGGACAGGGGGCCCACCCTCGAGGGTGGGGGGCGCGCCCCCTGCCTCGAGGGCAGGCCCGATGGCCCCTGGTGCACCTCTTCCTCCTATATATGCCTACGTACCCTAGAAACTCCATACGCAAAGAGAAAACCCTAATTCCACCACCGTAGCTGCTGTTCCCGTGGAGACCCCATCTTGGAGCCTGTTCCGGGACGGGGATCCATCACGGAGGCCTTCATCATCATCATCATCATCATCGCCCTCACCATGAGTTGTGAGTAGTTTACCACAGACCTTTGGGTCTATAGGTAGTATCTAGATGGCTTCTTCTCTCTCTCCGGATCTCAATACAAAGTTCTCCTCGGTCTTCGAGGAGATCTATTCGATGTAATCTCTTTTTGCGGTGTGTTTGTCGAGATCCGATGAATTGTGAGTTTATGATCAAGGTTATCTATGAAAGATATTTGGTTCTTCTCTGAACTTTTTATGTGTGCTCATAATATCCTTGCAAGTCTCTTCGAATTATTGGTTTGGTTTGGCCTACTAGATCTATAGTTCTTGCAATGGGAGAAGTGCTTGGCTTTGGGTTCAATCTTGCGGTGTCCTTTCCCAATGACAGTAGGGGTAGCAAGGCACGTATTGTATTGTTGCCATCGAGGATAAAAAGATGGGGTTTTCATCATATTGCTTGAGTTTATCCCTCTACATCATGTCATCTTGCTTAAGGCGTTACTCTGTTCGTATGAACTCAATACACTAGATGCATGTTGGATAGCGGTCGATGTGTGGAGTAATAGTAGTAGATGCAGGCAGGAGTCGGTCTACTTGTCTCGGACGTGATGCCTATATATAATGATCATCCCTAGATAGTCTCATAATTATTCATTTTTCTATCAATTGCTCGACAGTAATTTGTTTACCCGCCGTAGAATATCGCTATCATGAGAGAAGCCACTAGAGAAAACTATGGCCCCCGGGTCTATCTTTATCATATTACTTTCTTGTCAACTAGCAAATTTCTATCGCCGTTGTTTTCTTTACTTTTTGTTACTATACCAAAAATACCAAAAATATAATTATCATCTCTACCAGATCTCGCTATCGTAAGTGACCGTAAAGGGATTGACAACCCCTTATCGCGTTGGCTTCGAAGTTCTTATTTGTTTGTGCATGTGCGAGGGACTGGCGCATGGTCTCCTACTGGATTGATACCTTGGTTCTCAAAAACTGAGGGAAATACTTACGCCACTGTGCTGCATCTCCCTTTCCTCTTCGAGGGAATACAACGCAAGCTCAAGAGGTAGCACATGCCGTCGTGATTGCTGACTACGCCGACACTACCGTCTTCATCCCGGAGTTGGATGAAAACGGCCATGTGGTGCCTGACCACTTTAGGCTGGACTTGTCAGTGTCGGAGGAGCTGGATGAGGAGATCGCCTCGAGCGACGAGGGTGAGGACGAGGAGGACGACGACGAGGAAGGCGACTTTCTGGAGGAGGAGAGGAGCCATCTGCTCATCATCAAGCCGACCATGCCTCGACGAGCGAGCCCCGTGGGACCGCGCCGTCTGCCACGGAAGGCGACTAGGCCGAGACCCACCAGGCGGCCCCCTCAGCAGCCGGCCCAGCGAACCCCATGGTGCCATCTGATCGCCTACTGCACCTCTGGCCTAGGCGGCCGTGCTATCTTTTTATTTCTTGTTTCCTTTATGACTTGGTAGAGTTAGTCTTGAACAATTCCACCCACTGGGCGTATCCAAAAAACATTTACTGGAAGGTGGCCGTGGAGGCCTTTTGGTATGTAAATATTCTTTTAATCCTGCACATGTTTATGCTATTTGTCGGGTTCTAGAGTTAGCACCGCCCTTCGTTCCTTCAGGCGTTTTTCTTTTGCCATCTCCTTTAACCGCTGCCCTACCAGCCAAGCAGCCACTCTATGGTCTGTGGCTGGGTCAGGGACTTAGTTGTTCTCTGGATAGGAAAGTATCCCGCTCTCTGGAACGCGGTTTGCCTAACCTAGAACCCGGTTGGCCGGCTCCTCGACAGCCGGCCAACTTGTCTCAAGGGCCGTCTTGCCCTATGCTTATTTTTTTCTTTAGCCATTTTTCATGTGGGCATCACTTCCTGCTTTTGACTCCTGCCAGTCAGACAGCCGCGTTCTACGAGTCTGTGACCTTTAGGTGGGAGAGGGCTTGGATGCGGGCACATTACTTGTCCGACGGTTGGAAAAAAATTAAACATAGGGCCAGGCGGCAAGCCCCCGGGCCGTCTGTTCGGTCCCGGTGCCGGGCAAAGGAATGAAAATAACACATTCACATGCATAAAACTTATCATATAGATAAAGGGAGGGGCTATCCCCGAGTGCTCCTCGGGGATCCTGTTGTTTCTCAAAATACATTAGATGGTACGATACATACTGCCTTTAGCTGTAAAAGCGGCGAAGGAGATTTGCGTTCCATGGGCGCTCTGATTCCTTGCATGAGTCATCTCTTTTGCGTGCTCTTGGCTTCTACGCGTCGATAAGGTAGTAGGCATCGTTGCCTAGTACCTTGCTGACGATGAAGGGCCCTTCCCAAGGGGCTGAGAGCTTGTGCTGGCCGGCTGTTTGCTGGATCAGCCGGAGCACAAGGTCCCCCTCGCGAAAATATCGCGGCCTGACTCGCCGGCTGTGATAGCGACGGAGACCCTGCTGGTAGATGGCGGATCGGCGGAGTGCTACCAGCCGGGCCTCTTCCAGCAGGTCGACGCCATCGTCTCGTGCTTCTTTTGCTTCGGCTTCTGTGTACATGGTGAAACGAGGAGAGTCAAACTCAACGTCTGTTGGGATGATGACCTCGGTGCCATAGACGAGGAAGAAGGGAGTGAAGCTGGTTGATTTGTTCGGAGTCGTTCTTGTTGGGGAACGTAGTATTTTAAAATTTTCCTACGATCACGCAAGATCTATCTACCAGATGCATAGCAACGAGAGGGAAGAGTGTGTCTACGTACCCTCGTAGACCGGGAGCGGAAGCATCAAGTGACGCGGTTGATGTTGTCGAACTTCTTCGCGATCCAACCGATCAAGCACCGAACGTACGGCACCTCCGCGTTCAGCACACGTTCAGCTTGATGACGTCCCACGAGCTCTTGATATAGTTGAGCTTCACGGGAGAGTTTCGTCAGCACGAGGGCGTGGTGACGGATATGATGTGTTCACCGCCGCAGGGCTTCGCCTAAGCTCCGCGACGGTATGACCGAGGTGTGATTCTATGGAGGGGGGCACCGCACACGGCTAAAACAATTCAACTTGTGTGTCTTTGGGTGCCCCCCTGCCCCCGTATATAAAGGAGCAAGGGAGGGAGGCCGGCCGGCCCTTCCTAGTGCGGCTAGGGAGTGGACTCCTACTAGGAATAGGATTGCAATCCTATTCCTAGTAGGATTCACCAAAAGAAGGAAGAGGGAAAAGAATAGGAGAGGTGGCGCCCCCCCCCAATCCTAGTCCAACTAGGAACCCTAGGTGGGGGCGCCGGCCAGCCCTATGGGCTGCCTCTCTCTTTCCCTTTAGGCCCACTATGGACCATCCCCTCTCGTAGGGGGTTCCGGTAACCCCCTCCGGCATTCCCGATAAATCCGAAACTTTTCCGGAACACTTCCGGTGTCCGAATATAGTCGTCCAATATATCAATCTTTATGTCTCGGACATTCCGAGACTCCTCGTCATGTCCGTGATCTCATCCGGGACTCCGAACTACCTTCGGTACATCAATACTCATAAACTCATAATACCGATCGTCATCAAACGTTAAGCGTGCGGACCCTACGGGTTCGAGAACTATGTAGACATGACCGAGACTCATCTCTGGTCAATAACCAATAGCGGAACCTGGATGTTCATATTGGCTCCTACATATTCTACGAAGATCTTTTATCGGTCAGAACCGCATAACAACATACGTTGTTCCTTTTGTCAAACGGTATGTTACTTGCCCGAGATTCGATAGTCGGTATCTCTATACCTAGTTCAATCTCGTTACCGGCAAGTCTCTTTACTCGTTCCGCAACACATCATCTTGTGACTAACTCATTAGTCTTTTGCTTGCAAGGCTTATTGTGATGTGTGTTACCGAGAGGGCCCAGAGATACCTCTTCGACACTCGGAGTGACAAATCCTATTCTTGATCTATGCCAACACCACAAATACTTTTGGAGACACCTATAGAGCATCTTTATGATCACCCAGTTACGTTGTGACGTTTGATAGCACACAAGGTGTTCCTACGGTATTCGGGAGTTGCATAATCTCATAGTCATAGGAACATGTATAAGTCATGAAGAAAGCCATAGCAGTAAAACTAAACGATCATAGTGCTATGCTAACGGATGGGTCTTGTCCATCACATCATTCTCCTAATGATGTGATCCCGTTGATCAAATGACAACTCATGTCTATGGCTAGGAAACATAACCATCTTTGATCAATGAGCTAGTCTAGTAGAGGCATACTAGGGACATACTATTTTGTCTATGTATTCACACATGTATCAAGTTTCCGGTTAATACAATTCTAGCATGAATAAAAGACATTTATCATGATATAAGGAAATACAAATAACATCTTTATTATTGCCTCTAGGGCATATTTCCTTCAGTCTCCCACTTGCACTAGAGTCAATAATCTAGCTCACATCGCCATGTGATTTAATACTGATAGTTCACATCGTTATGTGAATAACACCCATAGTTCACATCGCCATGTGACCAACACCCAAAGGGTTCACTAGAGTCAATAATCTAGTTCACATTGCTATGTGATTAATACCCAAGAGTAATAAGGTGTGATCATGTTTTTCTTGTGAGAGAAGTTTAGTCAACGGGTCTGTCACATTCAGATCCGTATGTATTTTGCAAATTTCTATGTCTACAATGCTCTGCATAGAGCTACTCTAGCTAATTGCTCCCACTTTCAATACGCATCCAGATTGATACTTAGAGTCATCTGGATTTAGTGTCAAAGCTTGCATCGGCGTAACCCTTTACGACGAACTCTTTATCACCTCCATAATCGAGAAACATTTCCTTAGTCATCCAATTACTAAGGATAATTTTGACCGCTGTACAGTGATCTACTCCTGGATCACTATTGTACCTCCCTGTCAAACTCATGGCAAGGTACACAACGTGTTTTGTACACAGCATGGCATACTTTATAGAACCTATGGCTGAGGCATAGGGAATGACTTTCATTCTCTCTATATTTTTCTGCCGTGGTCTGGCTTTGAGTCTTACTCAACTTCACACCTTACAAGTCAGGCAAGAACTCCTTCTTTGATTGATCCATTTTGAACTACTTCAAAATCTTATCAAGGTATGTACTCATCGAAAGTCTTATCAAGCGTCTTGATCTATCTATATAGATCTTGATGCTCAATATGTAAGTAGCTTCACCGAGGTCTTTCTTTGAAAAACTCCTTTCAAACACTCCTTTATGCTTTCCAGAAATTTCTACATCATTTCCGATCGACAATATGTCATTCACATATACTTATCAGAAAGGTTGTAGTGCTCCCACTCACTTCTTGTAAATACAGGCTTCACAGCAAGTCTGTATAAATCTATATGCTTTGATCAACTTATCAAAGCGTATATTCCAACTCCGAGATGCTTGCACCAGTCCATAGATGGATCGCTGGAGCTTGCACATTTTGTTAGCACCTTTAGGATTGACAAAACCTTCTGGTTGCATCATATACAAGTCTTCTTTAATAAATCCATTAAAGAATGCAGTTTTGTTATCCATTTGCCAGATTTCATAAAATGCGGCAATTGCTAACATGATTCGGACAGACTTAAGCATCGCTACGGGTGAGAAAGTCTCATCGTAGTTGAAAGCACATTTGCTCCCTGGGTGGTTTTGGTAATTAATGACAACATACTTTGTGGTTGGACTAATACTTTTATCAAGTATGTTTCAGGAAACCCAATCACATTGGTATGGCAAGATGACTGAAGAAGTGGACCCCTCAAATGCTAAGGCAAGCATTGGCAAAAGCTCAAGACTCCATTTTTGGTTTAGTGATCAAATATCACATTGAGTCCATAGGAAAAGCCAATACTATTAAAAGGGGATGAGGTTGTGTTAATGTTCTTGTTGCTCAAGTGCTTGGTGATCTAACTCCCTCAACTATCAGCACTATTCACTACTTAGCACACACCCATAAGTAATCTCGGTCACACCGATTTCTCCAACTCAGTCCCACCGAGATGAACCACTTCTGCCATATTCCAAACCCTAGAAAAATCGGTCTTACCGAGTTTGAGATCGGTCTCACCGAAACTGAACTGCCAACCTTCTGTAACCATTTCACATCATTTCGGAATAACCGAGTTTGTATTATCGGTCTCACCGAAATGGGCAAGCTTCTGTCTTGACTCAAATCGGTCTCACCGATAATCCATTTTCGGTCTAACCGATTCTGGCATGTTCCTGCTCTTTCTCAAATCGGTCCAACCGAGTTTTCTTTCTCGGTCTCACCGAAATCTCCAACGTTCATATCAGATACACTTTCGGTCCCACCGAGATGGTATTTTCGGTCCCACCGAAAATCCCAACGTTCACTATATTTGAACTTTCGGTCTGACCGAGTTTTAACTTCGGTCTCACCGAGATTGGTCAAATGTGTGTGTAACGGTTGGATTTTGTGTGGAGGCTATATATACCCCTCCACCCCCTCCTCATTCGTGAGGAGAGCCATCAGAAAGTACCACCACTTCTATCATACACTTTCTGAGAAGTGAACCACCTACCCTTGTGTTGAGATCAAGCCATTCCATTCCTACCATATGAAACTTGATCTCTAGCCTTCCCAAGTTGCTTTCCACTCAAATCCTTCTTCCACCACAGCCATATCAGTGAGGAGAGTTGAGTGTTGGGGAGTTTATCACTTGAAGCACAAGAGCAAGGAGTTCATCATCATCAACACCGTCTATTACCTTTTGGGGGGTGGTGCCTCCTAGATTGGTTAGGTGTCGCTTGGGAGCCTCCGTCTTGATGATGTGGAGTTGAACCAAGATGTTTGTAAGGGCAAGGAGATCGCCTACTTCGTGAAGATCTACCCCGAGTAAGGCTAGTCCTCCGTGGGCGGAGGCCGTGATGGAATAGACAAGGTTGCTTCTTCGTGGACCCTTCGTGGGTGGAGCCCTCCGTGGACTCGCGCAGCCGTTACCCTCCGTGGGTTGAAGTCTCCATCAACGTGGATGTACGATAGCACCACCTATCGGAACCACGACAAAAATCTCCGTGTCACCAAACTGCGTTTGATCTTCTCCACCTCTCTTTACTATATGTGCAATTTACTTTCCGCTGCCCATACTCTAGAATTGCATGTGTAGTATGTTACTTGACTTGTGTGCTTTGCAAAAACTGTCAAAATCTGTCCTTGATAAAAGACAGAATTTTTATCTTGTCGAGTAGTCTAATCACCCCCCCTCTAGACACTCTCACCTTCTTCGATCCTACAATTGGTATCAGAGCTTTGGTCTCCATTGCTTTGGTTTACACACCATTGGAGGAAGATGGACGTGTCTACGGATGGGAGTGTTAGCCATAGAGTGCCTGTTCTTGATGGAAGGTTTTATAACTCTTGGAGGTCTGAAATGCTTAGTATCTTTAAAATGTACAATTTGTGCAAATATGTTGAGACCCCCTATGTGCCTCCATTTGATCCCTTGCACCCTACCATGGATGAAGAGCTTGATTTGCTTCGTAACCTTAGAACTGTGAATCTTATCATTAGAGGGTTACCTGATGACTTGCTTAATCTTGTTACAAATTTTGAGTGTGCCTATGCTATATGGAAATTCTTGGAAGAACTTTATCCGGACTACTCTATGAGAGGTCTTGATGAAATTCTACACAAGACTATTGAATTTGATAGGTTGCACCCCAATGATCCTAACTTTGATAAATGCTTCTTTGAGCTTCGTGATCTTATGAAAAAGAAGGGTGATCCCGGTCTTATCAATATTAGAGTTAGAAATGCTCTTGCATTGCATTCCGAAGATTATTATTCCATTGATCAAACTAATGCAAGTACTTATCAAATTGACCTAGGTGTTGATGATGAACAATCTATGGGTCAATATGATGATGAGCATGAGCAAGATGATGATTACTCCGATTCGGACACCGAGCTAGACAAGGTCATGAAGAGTCTCAATCTTATGGCAAATATGAGAGACTACATGTCCGGCGGAAAAGAGTGGATTCTTGATAGTGGATGCACCGATCACATGACCGGAGACGAAGACATGTTTCGAGAGCTTGCAAAGAACGATGGTCCACGCAAGTATGTGACTTTTGGAGACAACTCCAAGGGTAAGGTACTTGGCCTTGGTAAGGTGGCCATATCTCATGATAGCTCTATTCAAAATGTCATGCTTGTAGAATCTCTTGGATACAATTTACTTTCCGTGTCTAGATTAGCTGACTTTGGATTCAATGTGCTATTCACCAAAGTAGATTGCCAAGTCTTTCGTCGTGATAATCAAAACATGGCTTTTACTGGTATTCGTAGAGGTGATCTATATATTGTTGATTTCACTAAGAAAGCCCAACCTAGAGCTTGTTTCATTGCTAAATCCTCTAAAGGTTGGTTATGGCATAGAAGGCTAGGACATGTTGGTATGCGTAATCTAGACAAGCTGATCAAAGGTGATCATATTCTTGGTGTTAAAGATGTTTTCTTTGACAAAGACAGACTCTGTAGTGCTTGTCAAGCAGGAAAACAAGTTGGTGGAAGTCATCCCATGAAAAACATCATGACCACAAGGAGACCGCTTGAGCTTCTTCATATGGATCTCTTCGGTCCCAATGCTTACAAAAGCCTTGGTGGTAACTCCTTTGGTCTAGTTATAGTTGATGATTATTCCAGATTTACGTGGGTATTTTTCCTTGATGATAAATCGCAGGTTCAGAGGATCTTCAAGACCTTTGCCAAAAAGGCCCAAAATCAATTTGAGGTGTAGATCAAGAAAGTTCGGAGTGACAACGGAACGGAGTTCAAGAACGCCAATGTAGAGTCTTTTCTCGATGAGGAAGGAATTCTACATGAGTTCTCGGCTACGTACACGCCTCAACAAAATGGAGTTGTTGAGAGGAAGAACCGAACGCTCATAGAGATGGCAAGAACGATGCTTGATGAATACAAGACACCGAAGCACTTTTGGGGAGAAGCCGTCGAGACAGCTTGTCATGCCATCAACAGGCTTTATCTTCATAAGCTCCTTGGCAAGACATCATACGAGCTTCTCACCGGTAACAAACCCCAAGTGGGATACTTTCGTGTCTTTGGTTCAAAATGCTATATCCTTGATAAGCATCGTCGGTCTAAATTTGCTCCTAAATCTCATGAAGGCTTTCTTCTTGGTTATGGATCAAACTCCCACACCTACCGTGTCTACAATAATTTCACCCGAAAGGTTGAAGAGACGGTAGATGTGAAGTTTGATGAATCTAATGGCTCGCAAGTAGAGCAAATGCCTATTGATGTAGGAGACAAGGACCCATCGGAAGCTATCCAAGATTTATCTATTGGAAAGATTCGTCCCATGGAAGTGAAGGAGAGTACCTCATCTACATATGTGGAGCCACCTACCTCACAGAGAGATGAACCTCAAGGCAACATGGAGGCCTCCACAAGTGGAACTCACCAAGATGAGGAAATGCAACAAGAAGATCCACCACAACCTCCTTCTCCACCACCTCAAGACAACACCAACAACAACGAAGAAGAAGAAGAAGAAGAGGAAGATGAAGATGATGAGGAAGCTGAGCCACAACATCAACAAAGGCTATCCCGAGTCCGAGCAAGAGTCAAGAAAAATCATCCCGTGGAACAAATGATGAACGACATCAACTCCGGGAGAATTACTCGCTCTAAAACTCGCTTAGCTAACTTTTGTGAGCATTACTCATTTATTTCTAGTATTGAACCTATGAAGGTAGAAGAAGCACTTAAAGACCCGGATTGGGTGAACGCTATGCACGAAGAACTACACAACTTTGAGAGGAACAAGGTGTGGACTTTGGTAGAGAAGCCCAACGATGATCAAAACATCATTGGAACCAAATGGGTGTTTCGGAACAAGCAAGATGAAGATGGACAAGTCATCCGCAACAAGGCTCGTCTCGTAGCTCAAGGTTACACACAAGTCGAAGGTATGGACTATGGTGAGACCTATGCCCCCGTTGCTAGACTTGAGTCCATTCGCATTCTTCTTGCCTATGCCAATCACCATGATATTACTCTCTATCAAATGGACATCAAAAGTGCTTTCCTAAATGGTGAAATTGAGGAGGAAGTATTTGTTAAACAACCTCCCGGTTTTGTGAATCCCAAAAAGCCTAATCATGTTTACAAGTTGCATAAAGCTCTTTATGGTCTTAAACAAGCCCCTAGAGCTTGGTACAAATGCTTAACTAGCTTTCTTCTTGAAAAAGGCTTTGAGATTGGAAAGATTGACTCAACGCTGTTCACAAAAAGGGTTAATGGTGAACTATTTGTGTGCCAAATATATGTTGATGATATTATCTTTGGTTCAACTAACCCCCATTTTAGCAAGAAGTTTGGACAGCTCATGTCAGAGAAGTATGAAATGTCTATGATGTGTGAACTCAAATTCTTCCTTGGGTTGCAAATCAAGCAATCTAAGGAGGGTACTTTTGTCTCACAAACAAAGTACACCAAGGATCTCTTCAAGAAGTTCAACATGCAAGAAAGCAAAGGTATGAGTACCCCCATGCCTACTAGTGGACATAATGACTTGACAAAAGATGGAGAACCCGTTGATCAAAAGGTTTACCGTTCTATGATTGGTTCTCTACTATATCTTTGTGCTTCTCGTCCTGACATAATGTTGAGTGTATGTATGTGTGCGCGATATCAAGCAGCCCCTAAAGAATGTCATCTTAAAGCTGTTAAAAGGATAGTGAGATACTTGATACACACACCAAACTTTGGCATTTGGTATCCTAAGAGAGCTTCTTTCGATCTTGTTGGCTATTCCGACTCGGACTATGCCGGTGACAAGGTTGATAGAAAGTCAACTTCGGGTACGTGTCAATTCCTTGGTCGATCACTTGTATCTTGGTCCTCCAAGAAACAAAATTCGGTATCATTATCCACTGCCGAAGCAGAATATATTGCTGCTGGTTCGTGTTGTGCTCAATTACTATGGATGACACAAACGCTTAAGGATTATGGGATACATGTGAGACGTGTTCCCTTGCTTTGTGACAATGAGAGTGCAATCAAGATTGGACACAATCCCGTGCAACACTCTCGAACAAAGCATATTGAAGTTCATCACCATTTTATTCGTGATCATATTGCCAAGGGTGATATTAATCTTAAGCATGTTCGTACTGACAAACAACTTGCTGATATCTTTACAAAACCTCTTGATGAGAAGGTGTTTTGTCGCTTAAGGAGTGAGTTGAACATCATTGATGCTTCAAACTTGGAGTGATAACTCCTTTGATGCATGCAAGGCATGAGCTTACCTGACTAATCCTTGATATTTCTCTTATGATGATGATCATATGTCTTGGACACATTTGCCTCCTTGTATTGCATCTAACTCTTTGCAGGTACTTGGATGATCTACATTCCACAAGATTACCACACACTCAAATCATGAGTAATCTTGTCATTGACCAAGTATCTAGCCCTTTGGGATGTTGAGTTCAAGGAACAAATTTCCACATATCCTTTTTGACATCTTATACATCTAGTATTTCACTCTTGTCATCTTGGATATTCTTGAGTATTTCCTTGCTTGCCTAACCCATGTAGGAAGATGAACTACACAAATAGAAAAGGCGCTCCAACTTCACATTCTATGAGCACCTACATCAAGTTCACCTACATGAGCAAAGCATCAACAAGCCCAAGGTATGTTCTTCACATCTTTAAGAAGCTTTACTCAAAGTCATGAGTACAAGCAGCTTCATAAGATGTGATCACATCAAATGCTTAATCGAAAAATGGCAACCCCATTTTGAGCTTAAACGATGAGTATGACCTATGATCAAATGTCCTCATTTGACTCCTAAGTCAATATACTCAAACATAGGTGACTTTGTCGCCGACCTTTATCTAGATGAAGTACATATGCTTTTGGAGTTTTTCTGTTATGTTCTCTCATTGAGTTTTCTTAAAAAAAAAAAAAAAAAAAAAACTTCTTCATCTAGAATTTCTTTTTATTTCTTTTCTTATGTTTCTTTGTGAATATCCTTCTGGAAATCTTTTTCTGGCTCTGATCAATTCCCTGAAAATCTTTTACAAATTCATTGCAAATCCTTTGAAACATCCCTCGCAGAGTGAGCTGGATTATTTCTGTGTTTCCTTGGATTTATCTTCCAGGACATCACCTTCTGCAGCTCCACTCAGTCTTAAATCGTAAAGAGGGAGAGGACTCAAATTTGGACTCAAATTGTTTCTCTATGAATGTTCTTATTTGCCCTGTTGTGATTCTTCAGGATCCCACTTCTTTCTTTCTCTCTTTCCATCCTTCCTGTCCTACCTAGTTTACTGTCCTTTTCGGCACTTGATGTCAAAGGGGGAGAGAACTTAGGGGGAGAGAACTTAGGGGGAGTAGGGAGAGTAGGGGAGAAGATAAGACTTAAGGGAAGAAGAAAAGCAATCTTATCTTAAGGGGGAGAGAATCACATCAAAGCTTTGTCGTATTTTACATTGGACATTACAATTGGCATCTTTCTTTTGATTTTGCTTTTCCATCACACCCCTTGTTCTCACAATTGGTATCTTACTCACAATTGGTATCTTATGGAATCCTTTAGCTTAAGGGGAGAAGACTTAGAGGAATCTTCACAATTGATATCCTATGAAAAGCAAAATCTCTCAGAGTTCATTGAAAATCTTTTAGCTTCGGAGACATGTTTGCTGATTCAAGCCTGTGCTCAATATGAGACACTCTTTATACATGTCCTCCCGGGCTTGGTACTCTTGATGTTCTTGCAGTTGGTTGAAGGAATACTCTTGTGTTATCTAACCTTGTTTTCTCAAGTTTATCCCTTCAGGTACAAATGCCAAGGAACCTCAAGGTAAGTATATGCATCTTGCAGAATGTGCATGATGGTGGACTTGCTTGTAAATACTTGTTTGCAAGAGATCACCATGCACATATGCATTATCACTCAATTCCTTTTTCTTCTGCTCTGATGCATATAGCCAAGCTGCATGTAGCACATCTTGCTTATCTCTCGTGTGTGCTTGTGGTAGTCCAAAACCATAATATATGAAAATCTTGCACACTTGTAGGGGGAGCCTGTGTACTACATGCTTGTCAAAGCTTTCATGATAATCCTGTCTTTCTTTCAATAAGCTTTGATGTTTTGTTTAGTATAATTTCAGTGTGTTGCCATCAATTACCAAAAAGGGGGAGATTGAAAGCACATTTGCTCCCTGGGTGGTTTTGGTAATTAATGACAACATACTTTGTGGTTGGACTAATACTTTTATCAAGTATGTTTCAGGAAACCCAATCACATTGGTATGGCAAGATGACTGAAGAAGTGGACCCCTCAAATGCTAAGGCAAGCATTGGCAAAAGCTCAAGACTCCATTTTTGGTTTAGTGATCAAATATCACATTGAGTCCATAGGAAAAGCCAATACTATTAAAAGGGGATGAGGTTGTGTTAATGTTCTTGTTGCTCAAGTGCTTGGTGATCTAACTCCCTCAACTATCAGCACTATTCACTACTTAGCACGCACCCATAAGTAATCTCGGTCACACCGATTTCTCCAACTCAGTCCCACCGAGATGAACCACTTCTGCCATATTCCAAACCCTAGAAAAATCGGTCTTACCGAGTTTGAGATCGGTCTCACCGAAACTGAACTGCCAACCTTCTGTAACCATTTCACATCATTTCGGAATAACCGAGTTTGTATTATCGGTCTCACCGAAATGGGCAAGCTTCTGTCTTGACTCAAATCGGTCGCACCGATAATCCATTTTCGGTCTAACCGATTCTGGCATGTTCCTGCTCTTTCTCAAATCGGTCCAACCGAGTTTTCTTTCTCGGTCTCACCGAAATCTCCAACGTTCATATCAGATACACTTTCGGTCCCACCGAGATGGTATTTTCGGTCCCACCGAAAATCCCAACGTTCACTATATTTGAACTTTCGGTCTGACCGAGTTTTAACTTCGGTCTCACCGAGATTGGTCAAATGTGTGTGTAACGGTTGGATTTTGTGTGGAGGCTATATATACCCCTCCACCCCCTCCTCATTCGTGAGGAGAGCCATCAGAAAGTACCACCACTTCTATCATACACTTTCTGAGAAGTGAACCACCTACCCTTGTGTTGAGATCAAGCCATTCCATTCCTACCATATGAAACTTGATCTCTAGCCTTCCCAAGTTGCTTTCCACTCAAATCTTTCTTCCACCACAGCCATATCAGTGAGGAGAGTTGAGTGTTGGGGAGTTTATCACTTGAAGCACAAGAGCAAGGAGTTCATCATCATCAACACCGTCTATTACCTTTTGGGGGTGGTGCCTCCTAGATTGGTTAGGTGTCGCTTGGGAGCCTCCGTCTTGATGATGTGGAGTTGAACCAAGATGTTTGTAAGGGCAAGGAGATCGCCTACTTCGTGAAGATCTACCCCGAGTAAGGCTAGTCCTCCGTGGGCGTAGGCCGTGATGGAATAGACAAGGTTGCTTCTTCGTGGACCCTTCGTGGGTGGAGCCCTCCGTGGACTCGCGCAGCCGTTACCCTCCGTGGGTTGAAGTCTCCATCAACGTGGATGTACGATAGCACCACCTATCGGAACCACGACAAAAATCTCCGTGTCACCAAACTGCGTTTGATCTTCTCCACCTCTCTTTTACATGTGCAATTTACTTTCCGCTGCATATACTCTAGAATTGCATGTGTAGGGTGTTACTTGAACTGATCTTGTTTGTGAAACTGCCAAAAACATTGCATGATCTAAAGGCAGATTTTTTATATTGTCAAGTAGTCTAATCACCCCCCCTCTAGACCTACTTTCGATCCTACAACATATATATCATTGAACTAATATTATCTTGAGAATCATTTCAGAAAAGTTCGATGATATGGGTATGGAAATGTCTGAAGAAGTGGACCCCTCAAAATGCTAAGACAAGCATTGGCAAAAGCTCAAGACTCTATTTTTGGTTTAGTGATCAAAGATCACATTGAGTCCATAGGAAAAGCCAATACTATTAAAAGGGGATGAGGTTGTGTTAATGTTCTTGTTGCTCAAGTGCTTGGTGATCTAACTCCCTCAACTATCAGCACTATTCACTACTTAACACACACCCATAAGTAATCTCGGTCACACCGATTTCTCCAACTCAGTCCCACCGAGATGAACCACTTCAGTTGTTTCTCCAAACCCTAGCTTCTCGGTCAAACCGATTCTGAGTTTCGGTCTCACCGAAAAAGGGCTGCCAACCTTCTGTGATCAGTTGACATCAATTCGGAATATCCGAGTTTATACTTTCGGTCTCACCGAAATGGCAAACCCTAACCTTTGACTCACTTCGTTCTCACCGAGATGGTATTTTCGGTCCCACCGAAAATCCCAACGTTCACTATATTTGAACTTTCGGTCTGACCGAGTTTTAACTTCGGTCTCACCGAGATTGGTCAAATGTGTGTGTAACGGTTGGATTTTGTGTGGAGGCTATATATACCCCTCCACCCCCTCCTCATTCGAGAGGAGAGCCATCAGAAAGTACCACCACTTCTATCATACACTTTCTGAGAAGTGAACCACCTACCCTTGTGTTGAGATCAAGCCATTCCATTCCTACCATATGAAACTTGATCTCTAGCCTTCCCAAGTTGCTTTCCACTCAAATCTTTCTTCCACCACAGCCATATCAGTGAGGAGAGTTGAGTGTTGGGGAGTTTATCACTTGAAGCACAAGAGCAAGGAGTTCATCATCATCAACACCGTCTATTACCTTTTGGGGGGTGGTGCCTCCTAGATTGGTTAGGTGTCGCTTGGGAGCCTCCGTCTTGATGATGTGGAGTTGAACCAAGATGTTTGTAAGGGCAAGGAGATCGCCTACTTCGTGAAGATCTACCCCGAGTAAGGCTAGTCCTCCGTGGGCGTAGGCCGTGATGGAATAGACAAGGTTGCTTCTTCGTGGACCCTTCATGGGTGGAGCCCTCCGTGGACTCGCGCAGCCGTTACCCTCCGTGGGTTGAAGTCTCCATCAACGTGGATGTACGATAGCACCACCTATCGGAACCACGACAAAAATCTCCGTGTCACCAAACTGCGTTTGATCTTCTCCACCTCTATTTACTATATATGCAATTTACTTTCCGCTGCCCATACTCTAGAATTGCATGTGTAGTGTATTGTTTGACTTGATCTTAATTGCAAAACTGCCAAAATCTGTCCTTGATAAAAGACAGAAATTTTATCTTGTCAAGTAGTCTAATCACCCCCCCTCTAGACCTACTTCTTCGATCCTACAGTAGTCAACTCCTTGAACTTGTCGAAAACCTTTCGCAACAAGTCGAGCTTTGTAAACAGTAACATTACCGTCAGCGTCGGTCTTCCTCTTGAAGATCCATTTATTTTCGATGGCTTGCCGATCATCGGGCAAGTCAACCAAAGTCCACACTTTGTTCTCATACATGGATCCCATCTCAGATTTCATGGCTTCAAGCCATTTTGCGGAATCTGGGCTCATCATCGCTTCCTCATAGTTCGTAGGTTCATCATGGTCTAGTAACATGATTTCCAGAACTGGGTTGCCGTACCACTCTGGTGCGGAACGTACTCTGGTTGATCTACGACGTTCAACAGAAACTTGATCCGAAGTTTCATGATCATTATCATTAACTTCCTCACTAATTGGTGTAGGAATCACTGGAACAATTTCTTGTGATGTACTACTTTCCAATCCGGGAGAAGCTACAATTACCTCATCAAGTTCTATTTTCCTCCCACTCACTTCTTTCGAGAAAATCTCTTTTTTCTAGAAAGGATCCGTTCTTAGCAACGAATATTTTGCCTTCGGATCTGTGATAGAAGGTGTACCCAACAGTCTCTTTTGGGTATCCTATGAAGACACATTTTTCCGACTTGGGTTCGAGCTTATCAGATTGAAGCTTTTTCACATAAGCATCGCAGCCCCAAACTTTAAGAAACGACAACTTTGGTTTCTTGCTAAACCAAAGTTCATAAGGTGTCGTATCAACGGATTTAGATGGTGCCCTATTTAACGTGAATGCAGCTATCTCTAATGCATGACCCAAAACGATAGTGGTAAATCGGTAAGAGACATCATAGATCGTACCATATCTAATAAAGTACGGTTACGACGTTCGGACACACCATTACGTTGTGGTGTTCCAGGTGGCGTGAGTTGTGAAACTATTCCACATTGTTTGAAATGAAGACCAAACTCGTAACTCAAATATTCTCCTCTACGATCAGATCGTAGAAACTTTATTTTCTTGTTACGATGATTCTCTACTTCACTCTGAAATTCTTTGAACTTTTCAAATGTTTCAGACTTGTGTTTCATTAAGTAGATATACCCATATCTGCTCAAATCATCAGTGAAGGTCAGAAAATAACAATACCCGCCGCGAGCATCAACACTCATTGGTCCACATACATCAGTATGTATGATTTCCAACAAATCTGTTGCTCGCTCCATAGTTCCGGAGAACGGAGTTTTAGTCATCTTGCCCATGAGGCATGGTTCGCAAGCACCAAGTGATTCATAATCAAGTGATTCCAAAAGTCCATCATTATGGAGTTTCTTCATGCGTTTTACACCAATATGACCTAAACGGCAGTGCCACAAATAAGTTGCACTATCATTTTTAACCTTGCATCTTTTGGCTTCAATATTATAAATATTTGTATCACATGATCGAGATCCAACAAACTATTTTCATTGGGTGTATGACCATAGAAGGTTTTATTCATGTAAACAGAACAACAATTATTCTCTAACTTACATGAATAACAGTATTGCAATAAACATGATCAAATCACATTCATGCTCAACACAAACACCAAATAACACTTATTTAGGTTCAACACTAATCCCGAAAGTATAGGGAGTGTGCGATGATGATCATATCAATCTTGGAACTGCTTCCAATACACATCGTCACTTCATCCTTTAACTAGTTTATGTTCATTATGCAACTCCTACTTCGAGTTACTACTCTTTAGCAACTGAACCAATATCAAATACCGAGGGGTTGCTATGAACACTAGTAAAATACACATCAATAATCTATATATCAAATATACCTTTGTTCACTTTGCCATCCTTCTTATCCGCCAAGTAGCTAGGGCAGTTCCACTTCTAGTGACCATTTCCTTTGCAGTATAAGCACTTGTTTCAGGCTTGAGTTTAGCTTTGGGTTTCTTCACGGGAGTGACAATTTGCTTGTCATTCTTCTTGAAGTTGCCCTTCTATCCCTTTGCCCTTTACTTGAAACAAGTGGTCTTGTTAACCATCAACACTTGATGCTTTTTCATGATTTCTACCTTCGCCTATTTCAGTATCGCGAAGAGCTGGGAATTCCTTTCGTCATCCCTTGCATATTATAGTTCATCACGAAGTTCTACTAACTTGGTGATAGTGACTAGAGAACTTTGTCAATTACTATCTTATCTGGAAGATTAACTCCCACTTGATTAAAGTAATTGTAGTACCCAGACAATCTGAGCACATGCTCACTGGTTGAGCTATTCTCCTCCATCTTGTAGGCAAAGTACTGTCAGAGGTCTTATACCTCTCGACACGGGCATGAGTATGAAATACTAATTTCCACTCTTGGAACATCTTATATGCTCCATGGCGTTCAAAACGTTTTTGAAGTCCCGGTTCTAAGCCGTAAAGCATGGTGCACTTGAACTATCAAGTAGTCATCATATCGAGCTTTAAAACGTTCATAACGTCTACATCTGCTCCTGCAATAGGTCTGTCACCTAGCGGTGCATCAAGGACATAATTCTTCTGTGCAGCAATGAGGATAATCCTCAGATCACGGAACAATTCCGCATCATTGCTACTAACATCTTTCAACTTGGTTTTCTCTAGGAACATATGAAAAATAAACGGGGAGCAACATCCCGAGCTATTGATCTACAACATAGATATGCTAATACTACCAGGACTAAGTTCATGATAAATTAAAGTTCAATTTAATCATATTACTTAAGAACTCCCACTTAGATAGACATCCCTCCGGTCATCTAAATGATCACGTGATCCAAATCAACTAAACCATGTCCGATCATCACGTGAGATGGAGTAGTTTCAATGGTGAACATCTTATGTTGATCATATCTACTATATGATTCACGCTCGACCTTTCGGTCTCCAGTGTTCCGAGGCCATATCTGTATATGCTAGGCTCGTCAAGTTTAACCCGAGTATTCTGCGTGTGCAAAACTGGCTTACACCCGTTGTATTTGAACGTAGAGCTTATCACACCCGATCATCACGTGGTGTCTCGGCACGACGAACTTTCGCAACGGTGCATACTCAGGGAGAACACTTATACCTTGAAATTTAGTAAGGGATCATCTTATAATGCTACCGTCGTTCTAAGCAAAATAAGAAGCATAATAAGATAAACATCACATGCAATCATAATATGTGACATGATATGGCCATCATCATCTTGTGCTTTTGATCTCTATCTCCAAAGCATCGTCATGATCACCTTCGTCACCGGCGCGACACCTTGATCTCCATCGTAGCATCGTTGTCGTCTCGCCAACTATTGCTTCCTCAACTATCGCTACCGCTTAGTGATAAAGTAAAGCAATTACATGGCGATTGCATTTCATACAATAAAGCGACAACCATATGGCTCCTGCCAGTTGCCGATAACTTTACAAAACATGATCATCTCATACAAAAACGTATAATTCATCATGTCTTGACCATATCACATCACAACATGCCCTGCAAAAACAAGTTAGACGTCCTCTACTTTGTTGTTGCAAGTTTTACGTGGCTGCTACGGGCTTTAGCAAGAACCGTTCTTACCTACGCATACAAAACCACAACGATGTTTCGTCAAGTATGTGCTGTTTTAACCTTCACAAGGACCGGGCGTAGCCACACTTGATTCAGCTAAAGTGAGAGAGACAGACACCCGCCAGTCACCTTTAAGCAACGAGTGCTCGTAACGGTGAAACCAGTCTCGCGTAAGCGTACGCGTAATGTCGGTCCGGGCCGCTTCATCTCACAATACCGCCGAAGCAAAGTATGACATGCTGGTAAGCAGTATGACTAGTATCGCCCACAACTCATTGTGTTCTACTCGTGCATATCATCTACGCATAGACCTGGCTCATGATGCCACTGTTGGGGAACGTAGTATTTTAAAATTTTCCTACGATCACGCAAGATCTATCTACCAGATGCATAGCAACGAGAGGGAAGAGTGTGTCTACGTACCCTCGTAGACCGGGAGCGGAAGCATCAAGTGACGCGGTTGATGTTGTCGAACTTCTTCGCGATCCAACCGATCAAGCACCGAATGTACGGCACCTCCGCGTTCAGCACACGTTCAGCTTGATGACGTCCCACGAGCTCTTGATCCAGTTGAGCTTCACGGGAGAGTTTCGTCAGCACGACGGCGTGGTGACGGATATGATGTGTTCACCGGCGCAGGGCTTCGCCTAAGCCCCGCGACGGTATGACCGAGGTGTGATTCTGTGGAGGGGGGCACCGCACACGGCTAAAACAATTCAACTTGTGTGTCTTTGGGTGCCCCCCTGCCCCCGTATATAAAGGAGCAAGGGAGGGAGGCCGGCCGGCCCTTCCTGGTGCGGCTAGGGAGTGGACTCCTACTAGGAATAGGATTGCAATCCTATTCCTAGTAGGATTCACCAAAAGAAGGAAGAGGGAAAAGAATAGGAGAGGTGGCTCCCCCCCCCCAATCCTAGTCCAACTAGGAACCCTAGGTGGGGGCGCCGGCCAGCCCTATGGTCTGCCTCTCTCTTTCCCTTTAGGCCCACTATGGACCATCCCCTCTCGTAGGGGGTTCCGGTAACCCCCTCCGGCATTCCCGATAAATCCGAAACTTTTCCGGAACACTTCCGGTGTCCGAATATAGTCGTCCAATATATCAATCTTTATGTCTCGGACATTCCGAGACTCCTCGTCATGTCCGTGATCTCATCCGGGACTCCGAACTACCTTCGGTACATCAATACTCATAAACTCATAATACCGATCGTCATCAAACGTTAAGCGTGCGGACCCTACGGGTTCGAGAACTATGTAGACATGACCGAGACTCCTCTCCGGTCAATAACCAATAGCGGAACCTGGATGTTCATATTGGCTCCTACATATTCTACGAAGATCTTTTATCGGTCAGAACCGCATAACAACATACGTTGTTCCTTTTGTCAAACGGTATGTTACTTGCCCGAGATTCGATCGTCGGTATCTCTATACCTAGTTCAATCTCGTTACCGGCAAGTCTCTTTACTCGTTCCGCAACACATCATCTTGTGACTAACTCATTAGTCTTTTGCTTGCAAGGCTTATTGTGATGTGTGTTACCGAGAGGGCCCAGAGATACCTCTCCGACACTCGGAGTGACAAATCCTATTCTTGATCTATGCGAACACCACGAATACTTTTGGAGACACCTGTAGAGCATCTTTATGATCACCCAGTTACGTTGTGACGTTTGATAGCACACAAGGTGTTCCTACGGTATTCGGGAGTTGCATAATCTCATAGTCATAGGAACATGTATAAGTCATGAAGAAAGCAATAGCAGTAAAACTAAACGATCATAGTGCTATGCTAACGGATGGGTCTTGTCCATCACATCATTCTCCTAATGATGTGATCCCGTTGATCAAATGACAACTCATGTCTATGGCTAGGAAACATAACCATCTTTGATCAATGAGCTAATCTAGTAGAGGCATACTAGGGACATACTATTTTGTCTATGTATTCACACATGTATCAAGTTTTCGGTTAATACAATTCTAGCATGAATAAAAGACATTTATCATGATATAAGGAAATACAAATAACATCTTTATTATTGCCTCTAGGGCATATTTCCTTCAGTTCTGAGGCTCCATAGTACAGACGGCAACTCCTCAATCCAACAACCGGCTAATTGTTCCAAGGGCTCGACCATTCGGGGCTTGATGCCGGACAAGTTGAGGCCATTTGTACGCTCAACTTGGACATTTGACTGCGGGTGAGCAACGGACGCTAAGTCCAGTCGGATGCCCTGTGTTGCGCAGAAACGGGTCAATGCTCCTTTGGCAAAGTATATGTCGTTGTCAGTGATGATGCTGTGTGGTATGCCATATCGGACTGTGATTTCAACAATGAAGGTCATGGCAGTCGGGTCGTTGAGTTTCTTGATTGGCTTCGCCTCGATCCATTTGGTGAACTTATCCACAACAACGAGCAAGTGAGTCAAGCCGCTGCGTGATACGTCTCCAACGTATCTATAATTTTTTATTGTTCCATGCTATTATTTATGGTGTTTTCGATGTTTAATGGGCTTTGTTATACACTTTTATATTATTTTTGGGACTAACCTATTAACCCAAATGCCCAATCCAGATTGCTGTTTTTTTTGCCTATTTCAGGGTTTTACAGAAAAGGAATATCAAACGGAGTCCAAACGGAATGAAACCTTCGGGAGCAATATTTTTGGAGCAAAATACACACGGGAGACCTGAGAACCACTGAATAGGGCACACGTGGCGTCCACGAGGGTGGGGGGCACGCCCCCCTACAGGGCGCGCCCCCTGTCTCGTGGGCCCCACGTTTGGCCCCCGGTGCCCTCATTCTTCCTATATATATCTACGTACCCCGAAACCATCAGAACAACAGAAAAAAAAACCCTAGTTCCACCACCGCAACCTTCTGTTCTCATGAGATCCCATCTTGGGGCCTGTTTTGGAGCTCTGTCGGAGGGGCGATGTACCACGGAGTGCTTCTACATCATCATCATCGCCTCACCATGAGTTGTGAGTAGTTTACCACAGACCTTCGGGTCCATAGCTAGTATCCAGATGGCTTCTTCTCTCTCTTTGGATCTCAATACCAAGTTCTCCTCGGTCTTCGAGGAGATCTATTCGATGTAATCTCATTTTATGGTGTGTTTGTCGAGATCCGATGAATTGTGGGTTTATGATCAAGATTATCTATTTGAAATATTTGGTTCTGTTCTGAACTCTTTTATGTATGATTATAATATCCTTGCAAGTCTCTTCGAATTATTGGTTTGGTTTGGCCTACTAGATCTATAGTTCTTGCAATGGGAGAAGTGCTTGGCTTTGGGTTCAATCTTGCGGTGTCCTTTCCCAGTGACAGTAGGGGCAGCAAGGCACGTATTGTACTGTTGCCATCAAGGATAAAAAGATGGGGTTTATATCACTATGTTTGAGTTTATCCCTCTACATCATGTCATCTTGTTTAAGGCGTTACTCTGTTCTTATGAACTTAATACTCTAGATGCATGCTGGATAGCGGTCGATGTGTGGAGTAATAGTAGTAGTTGCAGAATCGTTTCAGTCTAGTTGTTTCGGACGTGATGTCTATATATAATGATCATGCCTAGATAGTCTCATAATTATTCACTTTTCTATCAGTTGCTCGACAGTAATTTGTTTACCCGCCATAGAATATCGCTATCATGAGAGAAGCCACTAGAGAACACTATGGCCCTCGGGTCTATTCTCAACATACCAATCTACAATCTACTTTACTTTTCCGCTTTTACTTTCTGTTCTTATATTCAAAATTACCAGAAATATCAAACTATCATCTCTATCAGATCTCACTTTTGTAAGTGACCGTAAAGGGATTGACAACCCCTTATCGCGTTGGCTGCGAAGTTCTTATTTGTTTGTGCAGGTGCGTGTCGGTGTACTAAGGTAGGGGTACCTCAGTACCCCAACTTGTGCACGGGCAGTTGCAGCCTCCCGCGGCAGGGTTTACCGCGTGCTCGCCGGAGACCTTTTTGCCCCTTTATTAAGCCATTCAAAAACAAAGTATACAAGACAGAAGATCGAGACCCCGGCAAGAGGAGCTTGCCGGGAAGGCCGTACCAGGCTCAAGACTGCCCCACTAGCACAAGGCCCTGGCAAGAGGAGCTTGCCAGGAAGACTAGAAGACAACGCCTCGGCGCTATATGCGCCCCGGCAAGGGCCCGAGGAGCGGCAAGCTCCCGGGCCCGGCAAGATCAAGGCCCCGGCAAGGTGCTTGCCGGGAAAGGCCACGCTGTGTGCCCGCGCTCCAGCTCATCGGCCCACGCGTCGCCCTGGGGCCTATCCAGGGACGCGTGGCGGATGGCTGTGTAGCCTGGGGGACACGGTGGCACTCCACGGTGGTGGATCCATCGCCGTGGCGGACGGAGACGCAAGGGCGGGAGCTTTTGGGGTCGACGGCGACGGGCATTGAATGCCCTTGTCCCCCACTGTCTAAGTAGGTATAGACCACTGTTCTGCACTGTAGCTCCACTGTTCCCGCACTGTTACAACTACCACCTCTTTTACATTTTTACCCCTTTCTCCTACGTTGAAACCTGTCGGTGACCCCTTGCACTATAAAAGGAGGCCCATGCACAACGTGGAGGGGGTTCGGAACCTAGATCACTCTCACGCTCGGTGTAGCTGCTTCTTCAAGCTCCCGAGCACTCCAACTCAATACACAACTAAGCAGGAGTAGGGTTTTACGCGTCTACCGCGGCCCGAACCTGGGTAAAACTGCCCGCGTGCTCGCTACGATCTGCTCTTCGTGCTCCCTCCGCCCTCGTACCGCACAGACAAAGGGGCTCCGGTCCCATAGGTGTTCGTGGCGGACAGTTTCCCCCGACATCTTTGGCGCGCCAGGTAGGGGGCGTCGAGGTTGTGCGAACCTGATCCGGCGTTCGCGCGGGCGCATTCTTCATCAACCTCTCCGAGTTCGTCAACTTCACCAGCAGCAGCTCCATGGCCCCAAAGAAGAAGGCTTCGGAGGTCGGAGGCCCGTCTGCGTCTCATCCGCCGCCACCAGAGCCAACGGTGGGCGGGGGAGATGCCGTCGGAAGGGTGGTTGCCGGCGAGGACACTCACGGCGCCACCAGATCCAAGAATAGGACGGACGACCGAACCTCGGTCTCCGTGGACGCGCCACGTCCCTCTCAGCACACAACGACCCAGCAGCGCCATGTCACGGGAGGTGGCATCCGTTTGCTGGGCCAAGGCCAAACCGGAGGCTCGCGGGACGCCCTGGACCCCCGTCCGGGCACAAGCAAAGCGAAGGCGCCGGCGCGGGACCCCGCTCCTTCTAACGTCGTTAGAAGTCCGAGCGTATCCCGCTCCTCGCACCGCTCGCCCGCGTTCCCCTCCACTCCAGCAGAAGCGCTCGCAAGGGCGCAACTGCTCCTCGATTTCCCTCCAGCGGCAGACAAGGCCGAAGACTGGAGAGCCACCATTCAGAGCCTGATAGCCTTCGCCAACAACGACTCTCCACAGCAGCCGTCGGCCTCACGGCCGCGGCAAGCTGAGAAGACGAAGGCCGACGGCGACAAGACCGCCGGGGGTGCGACAAGCGTGCACTCCCCGCCGCAGAAGCAGAGGACGCCGCCCCGCCGGAACAACGCCGACGACGGCTCCACGGCCTCGTCGGACCCGCGGGCTCGTCGGGACCAGCGCCAAGTCCTCGACGACCGGCGAGAAGAAGACGCTCGGACCACAATCGAGCGCCGCCGAGAAGCTCGGCGACAATCAGACAAGAGAGCTGGGAACACTGTCGACGTGTACGCGCCCGGTGAACCAGGCGACTTGCCGTACGCGGCAGGCTGCCCTGCGTTCACCCGCGAGCTGCGGCGCGTCCAGTGGCCCAGCATGAAGAATTTTAAGCCCGACGTACCGGAGAAGTACGACGGCAAGACGCACCCCTCGGAATTCCTCAGCGTCTATACCATCGCAGTGCAAGCTGCCGGGGGGCGCGACGAGAAGATCTTGGCGAACTACTTCCCGCTCGTGCTAAAACCGAACGTCCGTTCGTGGCTGATGCACTTGCCGGAAGGTTCCATCTCTTCTTGGGCCGACCTTTGCCACCAGTTTGTTGGCGCCTTCACCGGCGGCCACAAACCCCACGGCCAGGAGAGCGATCTCCACATTCTGGCCCAGAAGGAAGGCGAGACCCTGCGCAAGTACATCCAACGATTCAGCCGTGTGCAGCACAACATCCCTGATGTCCACCCTGCCGCGGTTATCAGCGCGTTCCATCAGAACGTGCGTAACCGCCGCATGCGTGAAGAGATGGCGATGACGAAGATTCGGGATGTCAGCGAGCTCTATGCTCTGGCTGACAAGTGCGCACGCGCAGAAGAGGGGAGGAGACTCCTCGGGGAGGATGCTGGCACAGGAGGAAGCGACAGCGACGACGCCGCCCCGGCAAAGAAGAGCCGGCGGCGGAATAACAGAAGGAAGGGCAAGAAGGAGGTGCTTGCCGTCGAGAAGACCGGCAAGGAGGCCCCCGCCAAGCAAGCGCAGGCTGGCGGCTCCGGCAAGGAGCCTGCCCCTGTAGCGGCGGCCGACAAGCCGGGAAGCTCCGACAAGCAATACTGTAAGATCCACCGCACCAAGGGTCACGACCTCTCCAACTGCAAGCGCGTCGAATATCTCGTCGAACAGCAGAAGGCTGAGTACGAGAGGCGCGACAAGGAGAAGGCCCAAGGTGGCGGGGAGGAGACAAGCAAGAAGCGGCCGTTCAACGGCCGGGGAGGACGCCGCGGCAAGGCCAAGCAGCGGCAAGGGGATCGACCTCCCCGGGGCCGCGACAAGGACGAAGAGGACGACGACGAAGACATGGAGGACGAGGATAACAGTGAGCAGGAGTTCCAGAAGGCCACGGAGGTCCTGTGCGTCGACGGTGGCGCCTCTCTGCAAACCTCCCACCGCCAACTAAAGCAGTGGGTGCGCGAGGTGAATGCAGCGGAGCCGCCCGTGGAGTCGCGCAGGCTCCTCAAATGGTCCAGCACGCCCATCGTTTTTGATCTTGAGGATCACCCTGACCGCACCACTGCGGTCGGGTGCTTGCCGATGCTGGTTTCTCCCACCATCCGCAACCTCAAGGTCACCAAAATGTTGGTTGACGGCGGGGCCGGGCTGAACTTGATCTCCTCTGCTGTGATCAAGAAACTCCATATTCCAGATGGCGAGCTCGAAGAGACCGGTTCATTCCAAGGAATCAACCCGGGAAGGAGCAAGCCCAAGGGAAAGATCACTCTGCCGGTGACCTTTGGCGGGGAGCTCAACTTCAGAACTGAGCGCATCACTTTTGACGTTGCCGATATTCTGTTGCCCTACAATGGAATACTTGGCCGTCCTGCCCTCGCCAAGTTCATGGCAGCTTCCCATTATGCTTATAATGTACTCAAGATGCCGGGGCCGATAAGCGTCATCACTGTCCACGGCGACAAAAAGGATGCGCTTGTCTGCGCCGACAAGATCTACCGGGATGCGGCAGCTGCGGCCGAGAAGGATACTCTTGCCGCTGAAGCTCCCGGGGGGAAGAAGACGAAGACCAAGTCCGGCAAGTGCTCTGGGACCCACTCCGGCAACCGCACCTCTTCGGAGTGCTGCGCTGCCATCGAGGACGTTCCATCGAGCTCCACCGGCAAGAGTAAGAAAGGAATGGCTGCTCCTCCGGCAACCAAGAAAGTGTCCGCCAAGGAGGACGGCACTGGTGGTACCTTCACCATCAGTGCCACCCTTGACAGCAAATAGGAAAGCGCGCTCGTTGCCTTCCTGCGGGCGAATGTCGATGTGTTTGCCTGGCAACCGTCTGACATCCCCGGTGTTCCCAGGAAGGTAATTGAGCACAAGCTTGCTGTCTGTCCTCATGCGCGGCCCATCAAGCAGAAAGTGAGGAAGCAAGCCGTGGAGCGCCAAGATTTTATCAACGAAGAAATCAAGAAGCTAGAGGAAGCAGGCCTAGTCAGAGGTGTGATCCATCCGACGTGGTTGGCAAATCCAGTCGTCGTGCGCAAGGCCAACGGGAAATGGAGACTGTGTATAGACTTCACCGATGTGAATAAAGCATGTCCCAAGGATCCATTCCCTTTGCCGCGCATTGACCAAATTGTTGACTCCACTGCCGGATGTGAGCTACTCTGCTTTCTTGATGCATACTCATGCTATCATCAGATTTTCATGGCCAAGGAGGATGAAGAGAAGACCGCATTTATCACTCCATGTGGCACTTATTGCTTCATTCGCATGCCATTTGGATTGAAGAATGCAGGCTCAACCTTTGCAAGAGTGGTATACACTGCTTTCGAGCCACAGATCCACAGAAATGTAGAGGCTTACATGGATGACATCGTGGTGAAGAGCAAGAGCAAGGAAACCCTGATCCAAGATTTGGAGGAAACGTTTCAGAACCTGCGCAGAATATAGCTCAAGTTGAACCCCGAGAAGTGCGTCTTTGGAGTCCCCTCCGGCAAGCTTCTCGGGTTCTTTGTATCACAGAGGGGGATTGAAGCCAACCCCGACAAGATTAAAGCCATTGAGCAGATAGAGGCCCCAAAGCGCGTCAAGGATGTCAGAAGGCTTGCAGGTTGTGTCGCTGCCCTCAGTAGATTCATTTCGAAGTCTGCAGAACGCGCCCTACCTTTCTTCAAAATCTTGAAGAAGGCAGGTCCCATGAAGTGGACTCCGGAAGCGGAGGCTGCGCTGCAGGATTTGAAACGGTACCTGTCCTCCACTCCAATACTTGTCGCACCTAGACCACAGGAAAAGTTGTTGCTATACCTAGCGGCAACCAACCAGGTGGTTAGTGCTGCGTTAGTAGCGGAGAGGGAGTCCGACGAGGAGTCAGCACCACCGGCAAGCGAATCCAGCGACAAGCAGGGGGCTGCTCCGGCAAGCTCTGGCCCCGACAAGGATGACTCTGCGCAGGAACAAGGTGAGGTGCGGAAGAAGATGGTGCAGCGCCCAGTGTATTTTGTAAGTTCCCTTCTCCAGGGGGCTAGATCAAGGTACTCTGGTGTGCAGAAGTTGCATTTCGGCCTCCTCATGGCCTCGAGAAAGCTGCGCCATTACTTCCAAGCCCATGAGATAACAGTGGTCACTCGCTTTCCGCTGAAGAGGATATTGCACAACCCAGAAGCGACAGGCAGGATCGTTGAGTGGGCACTGGAGCTGTCAAGCTTTGGACTCAAGTTTGAAAGTACTTCAACTATACAGAGCCGAGCTTTGGCAGAATTCATAGCTGAGTGGACCCCAACGCCCGATGAAGAAGTTCAAGAAACAAGTGCACCCGTACAAGAAGCGACAAGTGAATGGGTAATGTATTTTGACGGTGCCTTCTCGCTGCAAGGCGCCGGCGCTGGCGTGGTTCTCATCGCGCCCACCGGAGAGCACCTCAAATATGTTATCCAGATGCACTTTCCCAGGGAGCAAGCGACAAATAACACTGCAGAATATGAAGGCTTGCTCGCCGGCCTCAGGATTGCGGCCGAACTTGGGATCAGGAAGCTGATTGTGCGGGGGGACTCTCAGTTGGTGGTCCGACAAGTTAACAAGAGCTATCAGAGCCCTTTGATGGAAGCCTATGTTGATGAAGTGAGGAAGCTTGAGGAGCACTTTGAAGGTCTGCAGATGGAGCACGTCCCGAGAGCTCAAAATGAAATTGCAGACGGCCTTTCAAAGTGTGCTTCGATGAAGTTACCTGTGGAACCAGGGACCTTCTTACTCAAGCTGACTCAACCATCCGTTACACCATCAATTGGGCAGTCCAAGAAGAGAAAGTTGGTCTCCGGCGACTACTTGCCGGCGGATCTTCCAGAAACCGCCGCCAAGGTCCCTAAGATCAACGACCACAACGCTGAGGAACAGTTTGCTCCTGCAGATCCTCGGGTCTGTACAGTTGAAGCAAGTGTTCCCGACAAGCCTCGCCCCGGCGAGCTTGCCGGGGGACCATCAGCTCCGGCAGAGCCAGAGGTTCTTGCCGTAGAAGCTGAGGTCCCCGCAGCGGCCCTCGAGCCTTTAGTCCTTGCCGTTGAGCCTCAGGCTCCGGCATGGGCACAGCAGATAGTCCGTTTTCTGCAAACTGGAGAACTTCCCGACGACCCAGAAGAAATAGAGAAGATAACCAGGCAGTCAAGTATGTATCAGTTCGTGGATAACGAACTGTACAGAAGAAGACTCAATGGTGTCAGATTGAAGTGTATCTCCAGGGAAGATGGACAGAAGTTGTTGGCGGAAATACACGGAGGCATATGCGGCCACCACATTGGCGCAAGGGCGCTTGCCGGGAAAGCTTTCCGGCAAGGGTTCTTTTGGCAAGAAGCCCTCCAAGATGCAACTGCACTAGTAACCAAGTGTGAAGCGTGCCAGTTCCATGCAAAGCAGATTCATCAGCCAGCTCAAGCTCTCCAAACAATCCCTTTATCCTAGCCCTTCTCGGTCTGGGGGCTCGATATCCTCGGCCCCTTCCCCCAAGCCGTCGGGGGCTTTGAGTACTTGTACGTTGCAATCGACAAGTTCACAAAGTGGCCAGAAGTGGAGCCGGTGAGAAAGGTGACAGCACAGTCAGCAGTCAGGTTCTTCAGGTCGATTGTTTGCCGTTTCGGGATCCCTAACAGGATCATTACCGACAACGGTACACAGTTCACTAGTCGCACCTTCATGCAGTACGTCCAAGACCTTGGCGCCAAGGTCTGTTTCGCTTCTGTTGCTCACCCGAGGAGCAACGGTCAAGCGGAGAGGGCCAATGCTGAAGTGCTGCGCGGGCTCAAGACAAGGACCTTTGACAGGCTGCGCAAGTGCGGAAGAAATTGGATAGAGGAGCTACCGGCGGCTCTTTGGTCAATCAGAACGACACCAAGTCGAGCCACCGGACAGACACCCTTTGCTCTAGTCTATGGAGCAGAGGCAGTTCTCCCCACGGAACTCGTATACGGATCTCCTCGAGTGCTCGCTTATGATGAGCTCGAGCAAGAGCAACTGCGGCAAGATGACGCATTGCTCCTCGAGGAGGGACGTCTCCAGGCTGCTGTACGAGCTGCTCGATACCAGCAAGCCTTGCGTCGCTACCATAGCCGCAAGGTCAAGGCCAGGAGTCTCGAGGAAGGCGACCTTGTTCTTCGGCGTGTTCAGTCCGCCAAGAATTCCAACAAGTTGACGCCGAAGTGGGAAGGCCCTTATCGGGTGAGACAAGTCACGAGGCCCGGCGCTGTCCGCCTCGAGACCGAAGAAGGCTTACCGGTGAGCAACTCCTGGAACATAGAGCATCTTCGCAAGTTTCACCCCTAAGGCGCGGTTGCCGTGATCCGCTCCGGCAACCACCTTTTGTACAAGCTTTGCCGCTGTTGCATGTAACCCTTTGTACAAAGCCGGGCGCAGACCCCGTGCATCAGTAAAGTTTCCGTATTTTGCGCTATTTGCCTTTTTGCATGCTTTTCTTTGCTATTCGCATGTGTTATTTGGCAACTTGTGCGACACACAAATCTGGTAAGCATTACAACGCCGAAAGGCCATGTACTTGTTTCCCTCTCCCTTTTTCTTTCCTCTTAAGCAGAAGGAACGTTCCTCGCGCACAAGTTTGCCGGGGGGGAAGGAGGTGGAAGAGGAACCAAGTGCTGTTCAAGAAAGAGAAACCTTACCGGGAAGCAAGCAACATATGAAAGCTAAGTTATTAGAATTTGACCAGTTCAAATTTTAAATTTTGGTTGTCTTCCTTGAACAATCACACCTTGTATGGAAAACCTGTGCGCGGAGGAACCTACCCGTAGCTTGCCGCACCCTTATCTTGTTTCCGTGTTCGCTCAACGATTTAAGTGAGCTGCGACAAGTGTCGCGCCCTTGCTTCATTTCCGAGTACGCTCAGCAAGCTAAGTGCGTTGCGACTAGCCGCGGCGAGGTTGCTTGCCGGTAAGACCTTAGCCAGCAGGCTGCTTAGAGTCCAGCACCCAGCGCTCGCGGCAAAGGCCCCTTGCCGGCAAGCTCCCCGGGAGCGTAGGGTGAAAAACATACAAAGTCAAGGATTAAGACAAGGAAGATAACATTGCACTGATTGATCAAAATGAGATAAATATCTTACAAAAGATAACTTGTCGCAATGGACTAATAAGTTCATGACATAATGTGCAGCAGTAGAAAGATAAAGATAATGGAGGCCTAATCTACGCGGTCGCCCTCCTTCCTGGAGAGCTTAGCCACCTTGGCGATGATGTGGGCGACCTGCTCCTTCAGGGCCTCCGTGTTCGCATCAGTCGGCAAGCTACGAAGAACGTTGGTGAGATTGATCCTCGGATTGCGGTACACAATCTTCGTCAGCACCCGCTCCAGAGTTCCCGCGCAGAGCAGGCGCGACTCCTCGGCCAGCTGCGCGGGGATTTGGTTCCGGAGACCTGCAAGGGCCGGCGCGATCCCTCTGAAGAAGAGGCTGAGCTTGGCGCTGTGCGGGAGATCCGGATCCGGAGAGTAGATGAGATGTTCAACTTTCAGCGCCAGCAGCTCCTGGTCAATGTTGGACGCAGAAGATACCAAGTCTTCGGTCCATACCTCAATGGTATGGCGGAAGAGCTCGGATGCTTTGTTGACGCTGTCCACCAAGGTCCGCTCCTTGCGGAGCTCCTCCTTCAGCTTGGTCTCCCGAGCCCGGGCAGCATCGAGCGAATCCTTCAGTGTAGTGACCTTCAACTCCAAGTCTTCGATGGAGTCCTTGGCTGCCTTCAACTCGTCGCCCCTCTTAGAAAGGCTCACCTGGAGCTCTGAATTTGTGTGGGCGTCCTTCTCGCGCTCCGTGATGAGCGCGGCAACCTTCTCCGCGCTCACCTTCAGCGCCTTCTCCAGCTGCACGACCTTGGCGGCAAGCTCCTTCTTGGCGTTTTCCGCGGCAACCGCGGCGGCTTTCGCCTCTTTCAATTCCCCGCCAAGGGCCGTCTCGCGAGCGGCAAGGTCCTCCTCATGGGAGTCGAGCTCGACCTTCCGCTGCGCGAGCTCTCCTTCTCGCCGGGACAGCTCCACCCCGGCGAGCCGTTGCTGTTCCTCAGCTTCGGCCTTCTCCAGCACCCATTCTTGGTACTCGCCGGCGAGACGCTCGCGCTCCTCCACCACCTCGCGGAGGGCTGCCTGGTTGGCGGCGCTGAGCTCTGCCGCGCGCTTCTCCATCTCCGCGGCGGCCTTGGCGGCAAGGGCTTCCCGGGAGGCAAGCTTCGCCTGCCTGGCCCGGTAAAGGGCCAGGAGTTGGTGGAGCAGCTTCTCCTCCTCGGGCCCTTCGCTCCCGCCGGGCGCCTCGACGATCTTCAGACCTGCGGAGGCGAGGACTTCTCCGTCAAACGCCTCGCCCTCCGCGGGAGCTCGCGATGAAGACCCCCAAGGCATCTGGATGAAGACGCCGTTGGGGGCCTCAAGGTAGTAGCCCTGCTCCTTGCTGGCGGAGGGGTCAGCGGCCGGTGCAGCATCTGATGCTCCCGCCGCCTCCGGGTCGGCGGTGCGGTCGCCGTCCCCCTCCCCGGCCGCTGCGTCCGCAGCCGGAGCGGTCTCCTGCGCGGCCGGCTCGGCGGCTCTCGCCGCGTCCTCAACGACAGGGACGTCGCCGCCGCCGCCCTGCGCGCCCTCCTCGTCCTCGATGTTGATGACCTCCGTCTCCATCGGTTCGGGAGGAGGAGGATCTAAAAAGAAAAAGAAGAAAAAGAAGTTCAAGTTCAAGCAAATATCCAAAAAGAGACAAAGCCAAGAAGATATACTATAAAACATACCTTGGCGGACATCCTCAGCGGCGGGCTCCCTCGCCGGGGAGCTCTGCCTTGGCGGAGTGGCCGCCCTCGCCGGGCTGCTCGCCCTTGGCGGGGTACTCTGCCTTGGCGGAGTACCCGCCCTTGGCGGAGCACTCTCCCTTGCCGGAGAGTTCTGCCTTGGCGGGGACGGCGGGGCCTGCGGCTCCTCGACGACGGTCTCCGGGCGCTCTTCCCGCTGTGGCTCCACCTCTGCACAAATCAAGACAAGAAACGTCAAGATGATGAAAGAAGACTAAATCCCCAAGCACGTCCCGACAAGCGAAAGAATAGACCCCAGACTTACGCTGGGGGCTGCGCTGGGGGCTGCTCCTCGGAGCAGCGCTCGGGTCCGGCAGGCTCGGCTCCGGCGCACCTCCTGTTGCCGCGGCGGCCGAGTCTTCCGCGACCTCGACCACAGGCGCCTTGGCCCTCTTCGCCGCGCGCTGAACCAAGGTCCTGAAATCAAAACAACAAACAAAGTCAGCATCAACAACAACCAAGACAAGACTCGAGAAGGTGTAAGATCCCGGATCCTTACTCCTGGTCCTCCTCGTCGTCCTCGCTCAGGGCGGAGAAGTCGTACTCCACCGTGGGCGCGTCGGCGCGAGGAGCGGAAGATGAAGATTCCCTCGAGCGCTTGGCGGTCCCGGGGGCTGGGGGCTGCGAAGACCCAGCCCCTGTGGCAGCCGGAGCCCGGGGAGCGGGCGGAGCTGCTGCTCCGCTCCGAGAAGACCCATGTCGGCTCGGCGCCGGCCTGCGAGGCGCCTCCGTCGTGGCCCGCGCGCGGGCCGCCTCTGCTGTGGCTGGTGCGCCGGTCGCCCTTGGCGCGGCTTGGCTCCCCCGGGGAGCTGCCCGGCGAGCTGGTTGTTGCCGGGGGGCCTGCGCCCTCTCTCCCGTCGCCGTCTTGTGGAGACGCTTCGGTGGAGACTGCCTTGGGCTTGCCGGGGGCGGGGAGCTCTCCGACGAGGAGAGGTCGTCGGCGTAGAGCTCCGTAGATCCGCCGGAGTCCTCGGCCTCCTCCCCCTCCTCTTCCCCGGCCGGCTCGCTGGGCCCAGCGCCCTGCGCTGCGGCCTCTTTTCCCTTGGCGCCTCCGCTCCCTCCGGCGCCTCCGCTCCTCGCGGCGCCCCTGTTCCCTCCGGCGGCACCCTCCATTGCCGCGGCCTCGGCCACGATTCCGTGGATCCCGGAGTGCCTCAGCGAGGGGACCCCGGCAAGCGCGTCGGGAGGGAGCTGCAGTAGTCTGCGGATCTCCGCCTCCTCCGCCTGGCTGGACGCATCCGCAGCCTCCGCCTCAGCAGGCGTGTACCCGAAGTCTCCTGTCGCTGCGGCTGCAGCGGCCTCTTCAGCCCGAGAAGCCATATAGGCAATCTCCTGGTCGGTGGTGTCCCGCGTGTGCTCCTTGACGTCGTTCTTGTTCTTCGCCACCTCCACGAGGTTGTCGTAGAAGTTGAGGACGTCGATAGGCTTGGGCGCAATCCACGTGCGGTCCACGCCGTGCGAATCGCATGCGGGCATCATGGCGAGGAGACGATCCCGGACGGTGCTGTTGCAGAGCGGCACCACTCCCCGGGGAGCTCGGAACCACTCAGGGTGTGCCGGGTCGTACTTGAAGAGTTCCCGGACCATCCCCTTCAGCTCCAGCGTCGTGAAGTTGAAGTTGAGCCCGGGGTGCAGCCTCATTATGTCTGCCGGGCCGCCGTACTCCCAGGCCGGCCTCTTCCTGTCTTGGAGAGGGGCGATGCGGCGGCGAAGGAAGTCTGCGCCCACCTCAGCAACGGACAGCTGTGCCACCCGAAGACGAAGAATCCGGACGAGGGCGATGTCAAGCTTGATGTCGTCCGAGTCTAGCTCGCTCCAGTCCCTGCCGCGCACGATGGGCGTTGTGCGCGGCGCGGTGAAAGCTTGCGGCTGATCTTCGACAACCCAGCACCACTCCACGCGCCACTCCTCCCACTTGCCGCGGAGCTCTCCCAGCAAGTAGGACCCCTTCTTGTTCAGACGGAAGACCCAAGAAATTCCTCCGGAGAGTGGGGCGTCGGCCTCTGCTCTGGGGGTGAAGAAGTGCCTAAAAAGCGCTACATTGGGCTGTATCCCTATGAAGTTTTCGCACATGTGTGCGAAAACCGCCATGGTGAGGATGGCGTTGGGGGTGAAGTCAAGGAGATGGAGGCCGTAGGTGTGCATGACATCGCAGAAGAAATTTGAGAAAGGAGGACACAGACCGCAGTGAAAGAAAGCTGCGAAGAAATAGTACCCGCCGGGGTAGCTGTCCTTGGCGGCGGCCGGATACGCTCGCGTGCGGGAGTGCGCCTTGGTTTCCTTGGACCAGAACAAGTAGTACTTGTTCCAGAGCTCCCGCGCGCCGAGCCTCGGCGGGAAGACGAGATGCTGCTTCCGATACGCGGCGAGTTTCGCCGCTTGCTCCGACTTCTCCCTCTTGGACTTCTCCGCCTTCGCCTTGTCGGTCTTCGGGGCCATGGCGGACGCGGCGGAAGAAGAGGAACGAAGAACTCAGCGACGCCGGAGATGCGGACGGCGGCGGCGGAGATGTGGAAGCGGAGCGCAAGAGGGATCTCTGGAGGAAGAAGGAGAAGCAATGAAAGCGCAAGGAGGGGAACCGCGCCTGCTTCCTCTGCTTTTATGGGGGAGTGGGGGGCGTTTCGCTCTTTCCATTAAGAGATCGTGGGCACGTCCCATCCCACGACGCCGCAATCGACGCATGCCGTTACGGTGGGGTGCGGCGGATACGGAAGTGGATTCGGCTCGCCGCGGGCCGCGGGTGCCCGTGCACTGTTTTGGGCCTGGCCCAACAGCGCTCGGCACCGTGTGTGGCCCAGGCCCGGGGGCTCCTGTCGGTGTACTAAGGTAGGGGTACCTCAGTACCCCAACTTGTGCACGGGCAGTTGCAGCCTCCCGCGGCAGGGTTTACCGCGTGCTCGCCAGAGACCTTTTTGCCCCTTTATTAAGCCATTCAAAAACAAAGTATACAAGACAGAAGATCGAGACCCCGGCAAGAGGAGCTTGCCGGGAAGGCCGTACCAGGCTCAAGACTGCCCCACTAGCACAAGGCCCTGGCAAGAGGAGCTTGCCAGGAAGACTAGAAGACAACGCCTCGGCGCTATATGCGCCCCGGCAAGGGCCCGACGAGCGGCAAGCTCCCGGGCCCGGCAAGATCAAGGCCCCGGCAAGGTGCTTGCCGGGAAAGGCCACGCTGTGTGCCCGCGCTCCAGCTCATCGGCCCACGCGTCGCCCTGGGGCCTATCCAGGGACGCGTGGCGGATGGCTGTGCAGCCTGGGGGACACGGTGGCACTCCACGGTGGTGGATCCATCGCCGTGGCGGACGGAGACGCAAGGGCGGGAGCTTTTGGGGTCGACGGCGACGGGCATTGAATGCCCTTGTCCCCCACTGTCTAAGTAGGTATAGACCACTGTTCTGCACTGTAGCTCCACTGTTCCCGCACTGTTACAACTACCACCTCTTTTACATTTTTACCCCTTTCTCCTACGTTGACACCTGTCGGTGACCCCTTGCACTATAAAAGGAGGCCCATGCACAACGTGGAGGGGGTTCGGAACCTAGATCACTCTCACGCTCGGTGTAGCTGCTTCTTCAAGCTCCCGAGCACTCCAACTCAATACACAACTAAGCAGGAGTAGGGTTTTACGCGTCTACCGCGGCCCGAACCTGGGTAAAACTGCCCGCGTGCTCGCTATGATCTGCTCTTCGTGCTCCCTCCGCCCTCGTACCGCACAGACAAAGGGGCTCTGGTCCCATAGGTGTTCGTGGCGGACAGTTTCCCCCGACATCACTCTCACGCTCGGTGTAGCTGCTTCTTCAAGCTCCCGAGCACTCCAAATCAATACACAACTAAGCAGGAGTAGGGTTTTACGCGTCTACCGCGGCCCGAACCTGGGTAAAACTGCCCGCGTGCTCGCTACGATGTGCTCTTCGTGCTCCCTCCGCCCTCGTACCGCACAGACAAAGGGGCTCCGGTCCCATAGGTGTTCGTGGCGGACAGTTTCCCCCGACAGTGCGAGGGACTCGCGCGTGGTCTACTACTTGATTGATACCTTGGTTCTCAAAAACTGAGGGAAATACTTACACTACTATGCTGCATCACCCTTTCCTCTCCGAGGGAATACAACGCAAGCTCGAGAAGTAGCAAGAAGAATTTCTGGCGCCGTTGCCGGGAAGGCTTACGCAAAATTCATATACCAAGTACCTATCACAAACCCTTATCCTTCGCATTACATTTATTTGCCTCTCGTTTTCCTCTCCCCCACTTCACCCTTGCCGTTTTATTAGCCCTTTTTCTGCCATGTGTTTATTGTTCGCTAGCTTCTTGTTTGCTTGTGTGTTGGATTGCTTGCTTGTCATCATGTCTAGCACACCTATCATTATCAATACTCCCGAGAGTGAGGTTCTCAATTTTTAAAAAAGGGAGGAAGAAAACTTAAAAGATGCCTAGTATAGAATTTGCAATGCTCAAAATAGATCTAATAGGAAGCTTTCCACTTCCTTGCTTCTTCGCAATTTTTATGTTGGCATAACTCCGTGGAATATATTTATTTTAGATACCATTACCGGAGGGAGTTTCTTGGGTAGCCATACTTTTGATTCTTATAATGCAATGACTGAATTATTTGGCTCACCACCTCTTATGGTTAATGGGACCGTTTTAACTTTGGAGCATGTTATGCAAAGGCTAGAAATCATGGAAAACTAAGTTGCTACGGTAGATTTTGTAGAGAACTTGGATAGAAAGATCCACGGTGAAATTACCCAATATGGATCCAAGGTAGGAGTTGTTGTGAAAAAACTTAAGGAAAAGGAGCCCATAGCTAAAGAAAAATTAGATCAAGATTCTACTAGGATCAATAATCTTGAAGATATTATTATTAATGTGGGTTCTACTCTTTCTGCTATAAAAACTACTTCAAATCCTTCTACCACTAAATTATCTAAGTTCATGTATGTTCCTAAGAACAAGGGTGAAACATCTAGTAAAGGAATCGCAGATCTTAAATGCATAAGTGTTCATCCTAATTTTCATACTTTTGCAAGAGAACCTTTTGACACAATTGAATTTCTTGATTTCTTGCCCAAAAGTTTGATTATCAATAGGGATAAAGAAGATCCTAAGAATCACAAGTGCTTAATTAAAGAATTGCCTTCCAAAGATGGCAACACCTAGATCTATCCATGTATCGTGCCTAGCTAGGGGCGTAAAACGATAGCGCTTGTTGGGAGGCAACCCAATTTTATATTTTTTGTTTTTGCTTCTGTTTAGGAATAAATATTGCATCTAGCTTCTGTTTAGATGTGGTTTTGTGTTTTAATTAGTGTTTGTGCCAAGTAGAATATTTGGGAAGACTTGTGTGAAGTTTATATGATCTTGCTGTGAAAAACAGAATCGTTAGCGCTCGCTAGAATGGTCACCGGATTTTACTGGAGTGTGCTATTTAGTTGATTCTATTTGAAGATTATTAATAGACAAATTCCTCACATTTACCAATTTATTTCAAATTTTTTGGAGTTACAGAAGTATGAGAAAGTTACAGATAACTATAGACTGTTCTGTTTTTGACAGATTCTGTTTTTGGTGTGTTGTTTGCTTATTTCAATGCATCTATGAGTAGTATTGGGAAGTATGAATCATAGAGAAGTTGGAATACAGTAGGTTTAACACCAATATAAACAAAGAATGAATTCATTGCAGTACCATTGAGTAGTGGTTTGTTTTCTTATACTAACGGAGCTCACGAGATTTTTGTCTAAGTTTTGTGTTGTGAAGTTTTCAAGTTTTGAGTATTGCTTTGATGGACTATGGAACAAAGAGTGGCAAGATCCTAAGCTTGGGGATGACCAAGGGACCCCAAGGTAAAATTCAAGGACAACCAAGATCCTAAGCTTGGGGATGCCCCGGGAAGGCATCCCCTCTTTCGTCTTCATCTATCGGTAACTATACTCGAAGCTATATTTTTATTCACCACATGATATGTTTTTTACTTGGAGCGTCATGTATAATTTGAGTCTTTGCTTGTTAGTTTGCCACAATTATCCTTGCTTGACACACCTTTTTGAGAGAGTTAAATATAGCCTAGGAATTGTTAGAACACTTTATGTGCTTCACTTATATCTTTTGAGTTGAATAGTTTTTGCTCCAGTACTTCACTTATATCTTTTAGAGCACGGTGGTGATTATATTTTGTAGAAATTGTTGATCCCTCATGCTTCACTTATATCCTTTTGAGAGTCTATTAAAATAGCATGGTAATGTGCTTTGGCTATAAAACTAGCCTTAACATGATAGGCATCCAAGATCAATGTAGTAAAAACTTTTACACTAAGTGCATTGAATATGATGAGAAGTTGGATGCTTGATAATTGTTTTGAGATATGAGGATAGTAATATTAGATTCATGCTAGTGGAGTTGTTATGAAATTGAGAAATTCTTGTGTTAAAGTTAGTGATTCCCGTAGCATGCAGTATGGTGAACCGCTATGTGACGAAGTTAGAGCATGAGGTATTTGTAGGGTGTCATCCTTTGTGTGGAGGTCGGGGGCGCGTGATGGTTAACTCCTACCAACCTCCCCCCTAGGAGCATGCGTTGATTGCTTTGTTTTGATGACTCGTAAATTTTTGCAATAAGTATATGAGTTCTTATGACTAATGTTGAGTCCATAGATATTACGCACTCTCACCCTTCCACCATTGCTAGCCTCTCTTGTACCGCGCAACTTTCACCGGTACCATACACCCACTATATATCCTTCCTCAAAACAGCCACCATATATCTTCCTCAAAACAGCCACCATACCTACCTATCATTGCATTTCCATAGCCATTCCGATAAATATTGCCATGCAACTTTCCACCGTTCCGTTCATATGACACACTTCATATTGTCATATTGCCATGCATGATCATGTAGTTGACATCGTATTTGTGACTAGGCCACCATGCATAATTTTTCATACATGTCACTCTTGACTCATTGCACATCCCGGTACACCACTGGAGGCATTCATACAGGTCATATTTTGTTCTAGTATCGAGTTGTAATATCGAGTTGTAATTCAGTGAAAGTGTGATGATCATCATTATTAGAGCATTGTCCCATGTGAGGAAATTCTAAATAAAGAAAGCTCCTCCACACAAAAAAGAAAGGCCAAAGAAACAAGAAAGGCCCAAAAAGAAAAGAAAAAAGAGAAAAAAAAGAAAAGGGAAAATTGCTACTATCTTTTTCCACACTTGTGCTTCAAAGTAGCACCATGTTCTTCATGATAGAGAGTCTCATGTTTAGTCCCTTTCATATACTAGTGGGAATTTACATTATAGAACTTGGCTTGTATATTCCAACGCTGGGCTTCCTCAAATGCCCTAGGTCTTCATGAGCAAGCAAGTTGGATGCACACCCACTTAGTTTCTTTTGTTGAGCTTTCATACATTTTTAGCTCTAGTGCATATGTTGCATGGCAATCCCTACTCACTCACATTGATATCTATTGATGGGCATCTCCATAGCCCGTTGATACGCCTAGTCGATGTGAGACTATCTCCCTCCTTTTTGTCTTCTCCACAACCACCTCTCTATTCCACCCATAGTGCTATGTCCATGGCTCACGCTCATGTATTGCGTGAAAGTTGAAAGGTTTGAAAGAATGGAGTATGAAAACAAGTGCTTGGCTGAAACCGGGGTTGTGCATGATATGAATATTTTGTGTGATAAAGATGGAGCATAGCCAGACTATATGATTTTGTAGGGATAACTTTCTTTAGCCATAGTATTTTGAGAAGACATGATTGCTTTGTTAGTATGCTTGAAGTATTATTATTTCTTATGTCAATATAGACTTTTGTCTTGAATCTTTCAGATCTGAACATTCATGCCACAGTTAAGAGAATAACATTGAAAACTACGTTGGTTAGCATTCCACATCAAAAATTATATTTTTATGATTTACCTACTCGAGGACGAGCAGGAATTAAACTTGGGGATGTTTGATACGTCTCCAACGTATCTATAATTTTTTATTGTTCCATGCTATTATTTATGATGTTTTGGTTGTTTAATGGGCTTTGTTATACACTTTTATATTATTTTTGGGACTAACTTATTAACCCAAAGGCCCATTCCAGATTGCTGTTTTTTGCCTATTTCAGGGTTTTACAGAAAAGGAATATCAAACGGAGTCCAAACGGAATGAAACCTTCGGGAGCAATATTTTTGGAGCAAAATACGCACGGGAGACTTGAGAACCACGGAATAGGGCACACGTGGCGTCCACGAGGGTGGGGGGCGCCCCCCCCCCTACAGGGCGCGCACCCTGCCTCGTGGGCCCCATGTTTGGCCCCCGGTGCCCTCCTTCTTCCTATATATATCTACGTACCCCGAAACCATCAGAACAACAGAGAAAACCCTATTTCCACCGCCGCAACCTTCTGTTCCCGTGAGATCCCATCTTGGGGCCTGTTCCGGAGCTTCGCCGGAGGGGGAATGTACCATAGAGTGCTTCTACATCATCATCATCGCCTCACCATGAGTTGTGAGTAGTTTACCACAGACCTTCGGGTCCATAGCTAGTATCTAGATGGCTTCTTTTCTCTCTTTGGATCTCAATACCAAGTTCTCCTCGGTCTTCGAGGAGATCTATTCGATGTAATCTCTTTTTGCGATGTGTTTGTCGAGATCCGATGAATTGTGGGTTTATGATCAAGATTATCTATGAGAAATATTTGGTTCTTTTCTGAACTCTAGTATGTATGATTATAATATCATTGCAAGTCTCCTCGAATTATTGGTTTGGTTTGGCCTACTAGACCTATAGTTCTTGCAATGGGAGAAGTGCTTGGCTTTGGGTTCAATCTTGCGGTGTCCTTTCCCAATGACAGTAGGGGCAGCAAGGCACGTATTGTATTGTTGCCATCGAGGATAAAAGGATGGGGTTTATATCACTATGTTTGAGTTTATCCCTCTACTTCATGTCATCTTGCTTAAGGCGTTACTCTGTTCGTATGAACTTAATACTCTAGATGCATGCTGGATATCGGTCGATGTGTGGAGTAATAGTAGTAGATGCAGAATCATTTCAGACTACTTGTTTCGGACGTGATGCGTATATATAATGATCATGCCTAGATAGTCTCATAATTATTCGCTTTTCTATCAATTGCTCGATTGTAATTTGTTTACCCGCCGTAGAATATCGCTATCATGAGAGAAGCCACTAGAGAACACTATGGCCCTCGGGTCTATTCTCAATATACCAATCTAAAATCTACTTTACTTTTCCACTTTTACTTTCTGTTCTTATATCCAAAATTACCAAAAATATCAAACTATCATCTCTATCAGATCTCAGTTTCGTAAGTGACCGTAAAGGGATTGACAACCCCTTATCACGTTGGCTGCGAAGTTCTTATTTTTTGTGCAGGTGCTATGGACTCGCGCGTGGTCTCCTACTGGATTGATACCTTGGTTCTCAAAAACTGAGGGATATACTTACGCTACTGTGCTGCATCACCCTTTCCTCTTCGAGAGAATACAACGCAGGCTCGAGAAGTAGCACCTCGTGCCGTCTTGAAAGGGCCCACCATGTTCAGTCCCCAAACTGCAAATGGCCATGTGATCGGAATGGTCTTGAGTGCAGAAGCCGGTAGATGCTGCTTGGAGCTGAAGCGTTGACATCCATTGCATTTCTTGACTAGGTCTTTGGTGTCGTCCAAAGCAGTCGGCCAGAAGAAACCGTGGCGGAAAGCTTTGGTGACGAGGGATATGGAAGCCGCATTCGCCTTGATGAATATCTCTCAAAATGGCCAGGCCCTTTTCTGCTTCTACGTAGTGCTGGAAGACGTCGGTTGTGCTGCGTCTGATGAGCTCTTTGTTCACTATTGTGTATGCCGAAGCTCTGCGCTGAACTTGCCATGCCAAGGTCTCATCTGCTGGAAACTCTCCTCTGAGCAGAATATTGAGGATAGGATGTGCCCATGATGGTGCTGTGACACCTGTTACTTCTGCCACTGAAACCAGGGTGGTTGGGCGGGAGGTGGAGGGCTGGAGTTAGCCGCCGCTTGCTGTGCTCTTGAAGTCCCTGGGCCGGCTGCAGCACTCCCCAGGTCGGGTTCTGAAATCCCCGGGCCGGGTGCTGGCGCAACAGTCCCTTGGCCGCCTGTTGGCGCTGCATTCCCTTGGCCGCCTGCTGAAGCTCCTAAGCCGGCTGCAGCAGTCCCCGGGCCGGGCTCTGAAGCCCCCGGGCCGGCTGCTAGTGCAGCAGTCCCTTGGCCGCCTGTTGAGGTTTTTCGGCCGTCAACTCCGGGATCAGCTGGCATAGAGATTGATTCTGACTCTGGTGACGGCTGGATAGACAGCTTGCGCAAGCATTGGAGGGGCACGCCGGCCGGTATTGCTTGCCGATTGATCCAATTCGGGCCAAGGCGTCGGATTGATCGTTGTCAGCTCGTGGTACATGGAGGAACTCACAGCCGTCAAAATGCCCACTAATCTGCTGGACCAGGAAGCGGTAACTTGCCATGTTTGCATCTTTGGCGTCCCAGTCACCAGACGACTGCTGGACCACCAAGTCCGAGTCGCCATAGCACAACACTCGGCGGATGCCAATCTCTTTGTCCATTTGGAGCCCGTGAATGAGCGCCTCATACTCGGCCACGTTGTTGGAGGCGGCAAAGTGGATTTGCAATGTGTACTTGAGCTTGTCGCCTTTGGGGGAGGTAAGGATGATGCCGGCTCCAAAGCCAGTGCGCATCTTTGATCCATCAAAGTGCATCCGCTAATGGGTTGAATCTAGAGCAGGCAGCAGGTACTGGGTCTTGGCCCAGTCGACGAGGAAGTCGGCCAGTGCTTGTGACTTAATGGTGGTGCGGGGCTGGTAGAAGATGGTGAAGGGGGCTAGCTCAATGGCCCACTTCGCCACTCAGCCTGAAGCATCTCTATTGCCCATGATCTCAGCAAGCAGGGCCGTGCATACGACCGTGATCGGATGCTCTTGGAAGTACTGCTTGAGCTTCTTGGCCGCAAAGTACACGCCATAGCACATTTTTTGGTAAAGGGGATAATTATGCTTGGAAGCTGACAGCACCTCGCTCAAGTAATAGACGGGCCTTTGGACAGGCAAGGCTCTGCCGTCCTCTGGGCGCTCGACTACAATCACAATGCTGACTGATAACCCACAAGTGTAGGGGATCACAACAGTTTTCGAGGGTAAAGTATTCAACCCAAATTTGTTGATTCGAAACAAGGGGAGCCAAAGAATACTCTTAAGTATTAGCAGCTGAGTTGTCAATTCAACCACACCTGGAAACTTAGTATCTGCAGCAAGATAGTTTAGTAGCAAAGTAATATGATAGTGGCGGTAGCGGCAATAAAAGTAATGATGGTGTTTTTGTAGTTTTTGTAATAGTAGCAACGAAAAAGTAAATAAGCAACAAGCAGTATAGGAAAAGCTCGTAGGCATTGGATCGGTGATGGGGAATTATGTCGGATGCAATTCATCATGTAGAAGTTATAACCTAGGGTGACACAGAACTAGCTCCAGTTCATCAATGCAATGTAGGCATGTATTCCGAATATAGTCATACGTGCTTATGGAAAAGAACTTGCATGACATCTTTTGTCCTACCCTCCCGTAGCAGCGGGGTCCTATTGGAAACTAAGGGATATTAAGGCCTCCTTTTAATAGAGTACCGGACCAAAGCATTAACACATAGTGAATACATGAACTCCTCAAACCATGGTCATCACCGGGAATGGTCCCGATTATTGTCACTTCGGGGTTGCCGTAGGTGACTATAGACTTGCAAGGTAGGATCAAGAACACACATATATTCATGAAAACATAATAGGTTCAGATCTGAAATCATGGCACTCGGGTCCTAGTGACAAGCATTAAGCATAACAAAGTCATAGCAACATCAATCTTAGAACATAGTGGATACTAGGGATCAAACCCTAACAAAACTAACTCGATTACATGATAGATCCCATCCAACCCATCACCGTCCAGCAAGCCTACGATGGAATTACTCACACATGGCGGTGAGCATCATGGAATTGGTGATGGAGGAAGGTTGATCATGACGATGGCGACAATCTCCACTCTCCGGAGCCCCGAACGGACTCCAGATCAGCCCTCCCGAGAGAGATTAGGGCTTGGCGGCGGCTCCGTCTTGTGAAACGCGATAATTCTATCTCCCTTATTTTTTTCTCCCCGAAAGTGAAGATATAGGATCTGGGGATACGTCGGTGGAGCACCAGGGGGGCCACGAGGCAGGGGGGCGCGCCCCCACCCTCGTGGACAGGGTGTGGGCCCCCTGGTGAGGATCTTCTTGCATATTATTTTTATATTTTCCAAAATAATCTCCGTTGATTTTCAGGCGATTCCGAGAACTTTTTATTCTGCACAAAAACAACACCATGGCAGTTCTGCTGAAAACAGCGTCAGTCTGGGTTAGTTCCATTCAAATCATGCAAGTTAGAGTCCAAAACAAGGGCAAAATGGTTTGGAAAAGTAGATACGTTGGAGACGTATCAACTCCCCCAAGCTTAAACCTTTGCTTGTCCTTAAGCAATTCAGTTGATAAACTGAAAGTGATAAAGAAAAACTTTGACAAACTTTGTTTGCTCTTGTTGTTGTAAATATGTAAGCTAGCATTCAAGTTTTCAACAAGATCATGAACTAACCATATTCACAATAACTTTCAGGTCTCAAGACTACTCACATCAATGACGTAATCAACTAGCGAGCAATAATAATAAACCTCGGATGACAAAACTTTCCCAAAACAATCATGATATGATATAACAAGATGGTATCTCGCTAGCCCTTTCTGAGACCGCAAAACATAAATGCAGAGCACCTTTAAAGATCAAGGACTGACTAGACATTGTAATTCATGGTAAAAGAGATCCAGTCATGATCATACTCAATGCAAATTAATAGTAATACATGCAACGACAGAGGTGCTCTCCTACTGGTGCTCTTTGATAAGAGGATGATGACTCTGCATAAACGTAAATAGATAGGCCCTTCGCAGAGGGAAGCAGGGATTTGTAGAGGTGCGAGAGCTCAATTTTTAAATAGAGATGAATAACATTTTGAGCGGTATACTTTCATTGTCAACATAACAACCAAGAATCTCGATATCTCCCATGCTACGCACATTATAGGCGGTTCCCAAACAGAATGGTAAAGTTTATACTCCCCCAACCACCAACAAGCACACTCCACGGCTAGCCCGAAACAACAGGTACCGTCCAAACCAGCAACAGCCCTGGGGGAGTTTTGTTTAATTATTATGATTTGAGCATGGGACTGGGCATCCCGATTACCAACCATTTTCTCATGAATGATGAGCGGAGTCCACTCATCATGAGAATAACCCACCTAGCATGGAAGATATAGACAACCCTAGTTGATACATGAGCTGTTCGAGCATACAAAATAGAATTCCATTTGAAGGTTTAGGGTTTGGCACATACAAATTTACTTGGAACGGCAGGTAAATACCGCATATAGGAAGGTATGGTGGACTTATATGGAATAACTTTGGGGTTTATGGAAGTGGATGCACAAGCAGTATTCCCGCTTAGTACAGGTGAAGGCTAGAAAGAGACTGGGAAGCGACCAGCTAGAGAGCAACAACGGTCATGAACATGCATTAAAATTAATCAACAATGAATGCAAGCATGAGTAGGATATAAATCACCATGAACATAAATATCGTGAAGGCTATGTTGATTTGTTTCAACTACATGCGTGAACATGTGCCAAGTCAGATCACATAAATCGTTCAAAGGAGGATACCACCCATCATACCACATCACAACCATTTTAATATCATGTTGGCACGCAAGATATACCATTATAAACTCTCAGCTAATTAAGCATGGCATAAGCATCGATGATCTCTAATTGTCATTGCAAGCATGTTTCATTCATAACAAGCTGAATCAGGAACGATGAGCCATCATATTTACAAAAACAAAAGAGGTCGAGTTCATACCAGCTTTTCTCATCTCAATTAGTTCATCATATATCATCCTTATTGCCTTTCACTCGCATGACAGAACGGTGTGGATAATAATAATAGTGCACGTGCATTGTACTAAGATGGAATCTGCAGACATTTAATAAAAGAGAGAAGACAAGGTAATATGGCTCAAGGTTAAATCAACAATAAAGCATATGAGAACCACTAAGCATTTTCAATCATGGTCTTCTACTCCTAACTCCCTGTGACGCCCGAGACCGACGTCCCAGAAGATTCCAGAAGATGCCCGAAGATTCCAGATGTTCCGGGTTGGCCGTGTGTTTCTTTTGAGCTTGTGTTATTTGTTTTTGCATTGCATCATGTCATCATGCCATCATGTTATTTTATTTTTGCATCTCAACCTAAATAAACCGTGTGGACCTTCGGTCCATTTAAATCGAGGGAAGATGTCTTCTCTTTATAACTTATATAAGCCTCCTAATAAATATGGAGCTATATTAATAATTATTCCATTGCTTCGGAATCACCATAACACACTTGCATATTTTTCCCCATTGTCTTTTCACTTCGAGCTTCTCCTTCTAAACCTTGCTATTTCTTTCCGTTGTTTCGAGGCTCCTCCTTTTATCTAAACCCCCTTTTATTGCAAGCTAATGTTTTAGTTTTGCACTTCCCTTTTTGTTGGAATTATTTTTGTTGGGTTGGGTTTATTCCGTAAAGCCTTACAAAATGTCCATCATTTTTTTTCTTTTCTTTCCGTGGCTCTTTCTTTTTGTTTTGCTCTCTCTCTTTTTATTTCTATTTAAGAAATAAAAAGAAGGCAGCCAGGCCTCCTAGGCCACTCCTCTCCTCCTTCCCTCCTAGGCCACTCCGGCCCAGGCCACCTCCCAGGCCCATCCCAGCCTCAGGCCCAGCTAGGCCCGACCAACCAGCCTCAGGCGCCGAACCCTAGCTAGCGTAACCGCAGCCACTCCCATCGCTCTCCCCTCGTCCCCCTGTCCGCCGCCGCACTTGTCTCCCTCGCTCCCAGGCCGACCCTTCCTCCCTCTCGAACCCGCTCGTCCCTCTCGCCCGGTGCGCCCGCACCCCGATTCTTCCCCTCGCTGGTTCCTCCATCGCCCCGCCGGCCAGCGCCAGGAGCTGCTGCGCTCGTCCTCCCCGTCAACTCCAGGCCGGCCGCGGGGATCCCCTCCTCCCTGGCTGCCCGTCTCCGCCCCGCG
>LR738711.1:903251917-903349762 GCA_902687465.1 Secale cereale
TTTTATGTCAGCCTCTCCTTGTTGCCATGAAACCTCTAACCTTGACACCTTCCTAGCAAAACCACTGTTTGGCTATGTTACCCGCTTGCTCAGCCCCGCTTGCTCAGTCTCTCTTATAGCGTTGTTAGTTGCAGGTGAAGATGAAGTCTGTTCCAGGAGGGAACTTGTTGTTGGATATATCACAATATCTATAATAATTATTAACACACCTTATATACTGGGCATGGGTGGAAGGCTTGGCCTTTTGCTCGGTGTTTTGTTCCACTCATGCCACCTTAGGCGCCGATAAACCGGCATTATGTTCCTTGATTTTGCGTTCCTAACACGATGGGTGTAATGGGGACCCCTTGACAGTTCGACTTTGAATAAAACTCCTCCAGCAAGGCCCAACTTTGGTTTTATTTGCCTCATAATAACAACTTAATTAATAATTAAATTGCATAGGGAGTTAGCGCTACCCGAGGATTCTTAATTCTACATAGCAGGGGGGGCCAGTGCTGATGGTGTTGGTCCCAAACGGGGAGACTGCAGGGCCGCCTTGGGGAAACCCGAGGTATCTGGTATAACCTGTAGGATCACCCATCCGGTCGTGTCCTGAGACTTAGATACGCGCGGCTACTATCAGGGTGTCGACACACCGGGAGGTCTTGCTAGACTTGTTTTACCATTGTCGAAATGACTTGTGCTACCGGGATGCCGAGCCTGATCGGATTTTCCCTAAGATAAGGGGTGATGATATTATATTTATCACTTCAGCTAATCGTGAGAGCTTGTGATGGGCTAAGTTGGAACACCCCTGCAGGGTTATGAACTTTCGAAAGCCGTGCCCGCGGTTATGTGGCAGATTGGAATTTGTTAATGTCCGGTTGTAGAAAACTTGACAGATGATCCGAAGTAAAACACACAACTGTGTGAGTAACCGTGACTGTCTCTTTTCACTTTGAGAAGAGAACACGGTGGGGTTATGTTTGACCGTATGTAGTTAGGATCTTTAGCGATCACCTCTTTTGCGACCGTTTGCGTAGCTTCTCATCTTATTCTGGTACTTGTAAGTTAGCCACCATATTATGCTTAGCCGCTGCTGCAACCTCACCACCTTACCTCTTCCTACCCATAAAGCTTTGCTAGTCTTGTTACCCATGGTTATGGGATTGCTGAGTCCTCGTGGCTCACAGTTACTTCACCACACCAGATGCAGGTTCAGCCGAGTTTGATGCAGGAGCTGGTTCAGTGCTTCACCAGGAGCTTGTTGAAGAGTGTGGCCGTTTGCTTGTGACGTTTCGTTGTTCAGTAGTGGTTTCTACTAGGATTCGATCCTGACCTGTGGCTTTATGTTGTGTTGGTATCTTTCTTTTGGATCTTCACCCGTAGTCGGGTTGTGATGTTTTGAATGATGATTGCTTATGTAATGTATTGTGTGAAGTGGCGAGTGTAAGCCAACTATCTCCTTTTGCAATTTTAATCCCTCTTTTACATGAGTCGTGCAAAGATACCAAACTTGAGATCATTCTAGGATGGATTTATGCCTTTAAGTCGTGCCTCGACACGTAGGAGGTATAACTCCATCCTGGGCATTACACTCCCAAGAAAAAAGAAGAAGTTATTTACACGGGAAAGCTCCCAACAAGCAAAAGAAGAACGGGAAATCTTTTCGGGTTTTCATTTTAACTACTACTACAAGCAAAGAAAGCAAACTAGCTAGAAGCTACAACTATTTTTTGTTTTTGTTTTTCTGGATTTTTCTCGCACACAAGAAATAGACTAAGAAAAAGAAGTTAAACTAAACATGGATGGTACAGTGAAAGAGTGTGAGCATCGACAACTAGAATGAGTGTGAACATGAATGTAAAGTCGGTGAGAAACACGTACTCCCCCAAGCTTAGGCTTTTGGCCTAAGTTGGTCTATGGCCAGTATTGGCCTGACGGATATCCAAAGTCGTAGTTGGGGTTGTACTGGGATGTAGCAGATACTGCATGCTGAGCTGCAGCTCGAAGACGGGCTGCCTCCGTCATGTTATGATAAGCATTTGCCTCCTCCATAGTTATAGTGTATCTCCCTTTTGCCTGAAAGTTAAACAAAGTGGGGGCAGGCAGAACAATAGGGATGGCATGCTGTCTGTTAAAGATTAGTCGATATTTGAGTGTTTGATCATCCCACTCTATAAACCGGTGACTAGTCATAGCATGGCAATCTAAATGAGCAAGAGGTAAAGGTTCATCATTCCCGTGCACAGGCACACCAAGACGGCGGGCTATGCGAGTGGCATAAATCCCACCAAATAAATCTCCATGCAAACCATTATGACGTAGCCTATGTGCAACAATGGCTCCCAAGTTATATTGTCTATCACCTTATACATCACTCTTGAGAACACTAAGATCAGGGACACACATGTGGCAAGCCTCATCCTTACCGTTTATGCATCTACTAATAAAGAGAGCAAAGTAATGAATAGCTGGAAAATGAATGCTCCCTATGGTAGCCTGTGTGATTTCCCTAGATTCCCCCATTGTAATACTAGCAAGGAATTCTCTAAATTCAGATTTGCGAGGATCACCCATACTGCCCCACTGTGGGAGCTTACATGCATCATTAAAATCCTCTAAGTCCATGGTGTAAGATTTACCATAAAGGTCAAACAGGACAGTGTGAGAATTACGTGAAGATGAAAATTTAAACCTTCTCACAAAGCTATCAGTTAAGCCACGGTATTGAGGGCACTTATCTTGTATGAAGCCCTCGAGGTTAGCGTTGCGCACGTATGCGTAAAATTCATCCTTGATGCCAGCCTGATCCATAAAGTCATCTAACGGCCATTCATAAGGCCGCACATCAGCATCCCTCGGTAGTTCATCGTTTGGCTCACGGAACGCGAGCCTCGGTTCTTGCTTCCTTGAAGAAACACCTTGGAAGTTTTTCCTAGGCATTTTTCTGAAATTTTCTGAAATTTTTAGTAACTCAAAAATAAAAGTTAACCAAACTCACTAAGATTGATAGCAACAACTCCTATAAGTGCCTAGAGACTATATCATGCATTAGAACTACTTGGGACCAAGAAAATTTGACATGCAAGCTCAAGAACAAGGTCACCACAGCAGCATAAATTTGCAATAAATAGAGCACTAGAACAAAAACTAATTGGACAAATGGAGGAGTCACATACCAAGGAACAATTTCCCCCAAACAGTTTGGTGAATGGTGCTTTGAGCAAGGAGATCGAAAATGGCAGCAAGATGAGCTAGAACTCGGGTTTGAGCTGGTTGGTGATTTATATGGGAGGAAGAAGAAGAGTATGGGTGCAGGAATAAGTGGAGGGGGCCACGTGGGGCCCACGAGGCAGGGGGCGCGCCCTGGACCCTCGTGGCCAGGTGCTGGCTCCCCTTGCTGTGTGTTTTGTGCCATATTTTCTCAAATATTCTAGAAAAATCATATTTCATTTTCATGGCATTTGGAGAACTTTTATTTTCGGGATATTTTTTATTGCACAGATAAGTCTGGAAACACACAGAAAATAGTATTTTGCTTTATTTATCCTAATTAACAGAAAGTAAAAGAGGGTACAGAAGGTGGTGCTATCTAGATTCACCTATCCCATGCTCGTCAAAAGGAATCCATTAACAAGGTTGATCAGGTCTTGTTAATAAACTCTTTCCGAGTAACATGAAACCAGAGAATTTTCGAATAACACTAGGTTACCTCAATGGGGATATGTATGTCCCCAACAATAAGGATGTCATATGTCTTCTTGATAGTAGGAAGAGGAAATTCAAAACCTCCAATAGTAATAGTTGAAACTTTTCCAATATAATTGATACTGTGGACCTGAGGTTGTTTCCTCGGAAAGTGTATCGTATGCTCATTACCATTGACATGAAAAGTGACATTGCCTTTGTTGCAATTAATAACAGCCCCGGCAGTATTCAAAAAGGGTCTTCCTAGAATAATAGACATACTATCGTCCTCGGGAATATCAAGTATAACAAAGTCCGTTAGAATAGTAACATTTGCAACTACGACAGGCACATCCTCACAAATGCCGACAGGTATAGCAGTTGATTTATCAGCCATTTGCAAAGATATTTCAGTTGGTGTCAACTTACTCAAGTCAAGTCGACGATATAAAGAGAGAGGCATAACACTAACACCGGCTCCAAGATCACACAAAGCAGTTTTAACATAGTTTTTCTTAATGGAGCAAGGTATAGTAGGTACTCCTGGATCTCCTAATTTCTTAGGAATTCCACCTTTAAAAGTGTAATTGGCAAGCATGGTGGAAATTTCTACTTCAGGTATCTTTCTTTTGTTGGTAATAATATCTTTCATATACTTAGCATAAGGATTTGTTTTAAGCACATCAGTCAAACGCATACGCAAAAATATAGGTCTAATCATTTCAGCAAAGCGCTCAAAATCCTCATCATCCTTTTTCTTGGATGGTTTCGGAGGAAAAGGCATGGGTTTCTGAACCCATGGTTCCCTTTCCTTGCCGTGTTTCCTAGCAACAAAGTATCTCTTATCATAACGTTGATTCTTTGATTGTGGGTTATCAAGATCAACAGAAGGTTCAATCTCTACATCATTATCATTGCTAGGTTGAGCATCATCATTAACATCATCACTAGGTTCATGTTCATTATCAGATTGTGTCTCAGCATCAGAAACAGATATATCATTGGGATTCTCATGTGTGTCAGCTACAGGTTCACTAGAAGCATGCAAAGTCCTATCATTTTTCTTTTTCTTCTTCTTGGAAGAACTAGGTGCACCTAAATTAGCTCTCTGAGAATCTTGCTCAATTCTCTTAGGGTGGCCCTCGGGATACAGAGGTTCCTGAGTCATTTTACCACCTCTAGTTGCAACTCTAACATCATAGTCATTATTCTTACTATTTAATTCATTGAGCAAATCATTCTGAGCCTCAAGTACTTGTTCTACTTGAGTGGTGACCATAGAAGCATGTATACTAATGAGTTTCAGTTCGCCTTTAGCTCTAGACAGATAATCACTCAAGCGTTCAATCACATAAGCATTGTGTTGCAATTGTCTACCAACATAAGCATTGAAGTTTTCTTGTTTCACAATAAAATTATCAAAATCATCTAAGCTTTGGCTAGCAGACTTATAACAAGGAATATCACCTTCATCAAATCTATAAAGAGAATTTACCTTTACTACCCGTGTCGGTTTATCAAGACCATGTATTTCTTCAATAGGTGGTAAATTATTAACATCTTCAGCTTTAATACCTTTTTCTTTCATAGATTTCTTTGCCTCTTGCATATCTTCAGGACTGAGAAATAGAACACCTCTTTTCTTCGGAGTTGGCCTAGGGGCTGGTTCAGGAAGTGTCCAATTATTTTCATTGGCCAGCATATGATTCAATAGTAATTCAGCTTGTTCAACTGTTCTTTCCCTGAAAACACAACCAGCACAACTATCCAGGTGGTCTCTGGAAGCATTGGTTAGTCCATTATAAAATACATCATGTATATCATGCATCTCAAGAGGATGATCATGCAAAGCATTAAGTAACTGGAGAAGCCTCCCCCAAGGTTGTGGGAGATTCTCTTCTTCAGTTTTCCCGTAAGTTAGCTTGTTTCTTATGAGCGGGAAAATATTTAGCAGAGAAGTAATACATCATATCCTGGGGACTACGCACACAACCAGGATCAAGAGAATTAAACCAAGTCTTAGCATCACCCTTTAACGAGAAAGGAAATAGCTTAAGGATATAGTAATAGCGAATCTTTTCATCGTTGGTAAACAGGGTGGCTATATCATTCAACTCAGTGAGATGTGTGTCGGTGTACTAGGGTAGGGGTACCCCAGTACCCCAACTTGTGCACGGGCAGTTGCAGCTTCCCGCGGCAAGGTTTACTGCGTGCTCGTCGGAGACCTTCCTGCTCCCTATTAAACCATTCAAAAACAAAGTATACAAGACATGAGATCGAGACCCCGGCAAGAGGAGCTTGCCGGGAAGGCCGTGCCAGGCTCAAGACTGCTCCACTAACACAAGACCCTGGCAAGAGGAGCTTGCCAGGAAGATTAGAAGACAACGCCTCGGCGCTATACGCGCCCCGGCAAGGGGCCCGGGGAGCGGCAAGTTCCCGGGCCCGGCAAGATCAAGGCCCCGGCAAGGTGCTTGCCGGGAAGGCTGCGCTGTGTGCCCGCGCTCCAGCTCATCGGCCCACGCGTCGCCCTGGGGCCTATCCAGGGACGCGTGGCGGACGGCTGTGCAGCCTGGGGTACACGGTGGCACTCCACGGTGATGGATCCGTCGCCGTGGCGGACGGAGACGCTAAGGCGGGAGCTTTTGGGGTCGACGGCGACGGGCATTAAATGCCCTTGTCCCCCACTGTTAAAGTAGGTATAGACCACTGTTTTGTACTGTAGCTCCACTGTTCCCGCACTGTTACAACTACCACCTCTTTTACTTTTTTACCCCTTTCTCCTACGTTGACACCTGTCGGTGACCCCTTGCACTATAAAAGGAGGCCCATGCACAACATGGAGGGGGTTCGGAACCTAGATCACTCTCGCGCCGGTGTAGCTGCTTCTTCAAGCTCCCGAGCGCTTAAACTCAATACACAACCAAGCAGGAGTAGGGTTTTACGCATCCGTGCGGCCCGAACCTGGGTAAAACTACCCGCGTGTTCGCTTCGATCTACTCTTTGTGCTCCCTCCGCCCTCGTACCGCACAGACAAAGGGGCTCCGGTCCCATAGGTGTTCGTGGTGGACAGTTTCCCCCGACATCTTTGGCGCGCCAGGTAGGGGGCGTCGAGGTTGTGCGAACCTGATCCGGCGCTCGCGCGGGCGCATTCTTCATCGACTTCTCCAGCTTCATCAGCAACTTCATCAGCGACAACTCCATGGCCCCGAAGAAGAAGCCTTCGGAGGTCGGAGGCCCGTCTGCGTCTCACCCGCCACCACCGGAGCCAACGGTGGGCGGGGGAGATGCCGTCGGAAGGGTGGTTGCCGGCGAGGACACTCACGGCGCCACCAGATCCAAGAACAGGACGGACGACCGGACCTCGGTCTCCGTGGACGCGCCGCGTCCATCCCAGCACACGACGACCCCGCAGCGCCATACCACGGGAGGTGGTATCCGCTTGCTGGGGCAAGGCCAAACCGGAGGCTCGCGGGACGCCCCGGACCCCCGTCCGGGCACAAGCAAAGCGAAGGCGCCGGCGCGGGACCCCGCTCCTTCTAACGTTGTTAGAAGTCCGAGCGTATCCCGCTCCTCGCACCGCTCACCCGCGTTCCCCTCTACTCCAGCAGAAGCGCTCGCAAGGGCGCAGCTGCTCCTCGACTTTCCTCCGGCGGCCGACAAGGCCGAAGAATGGAGGGCCACAATACGGAGCCTGATAGACTTCGCCAACAACGATTCTCCACAGCAGCCGTCGACCTCACGGCCGCGGCAGGCTGAGAAGACGAAGGCTATCGGCGACAAAACTGCTGGGGGTGCGACAAGCGTGCACTCCCCGCCGCAGAAGCAGAAGACGCCGCCCCGCCGGAACAATCCCGACGACGGCTCCACAGCCTCGTCGGACCCGCGGGCCCGTCGGGACCAGCGCCAGGTCCTCGACGACCGGCGAGATGAAGACGCTCGGACCACAATCGAGCGCCGCCGAGAAGCTCGGCGACAATCCGACAAGAGAGCTGGGAACACTGTCGACGCGCACGCGCCCGGTGAACCAGGCGACTTGCCGTACGCGGCAGGCTGCCCTGCGTTCACCCGCGAGCTGCGGCGCGTCCAGTGGCCCAGCATGAAGAATTTCAAGCCCGACGTACCGGAGAAGTACGACGGCAAGACGCACCCCTCGGAGTTTCTCAGCGTCTACACCATCGCGGTACAAGCTGCCGGGGGGCGCGACGAGAAGATCTTGGCGAATTACTTCCCGCTCGTGCTAAAGCCGAACGTCCGTTCGTGGCTCATGCACTTGCCGGAAGGATCCATCTCTTCTTGGGCCGATCTTTGCCACCAGTTTGTTGGCGCCTTCACCGGCGGCCACAAACCCCATGGCCAGGAGAGCGATCTCCATATTTTGGCCCAGAAGGAAGGCGAGCCCCTGCGCAAGTATATCCAACGCTTCAGCCGGGTGCAGCACAACATCCCTGACGTTCACCCTGCCGCGGTTATCAGCGCGTTCCATCAGAACGTGCGTAACCGCCGCATGCGTGAGGAGATGGCGATGACCAAGATTAGGGACGTCAGCGAGCTCTACGCTCTTGCTGACAAGTGCGCACGCGCGGAAGAGGGGAGGAAACTCCCCGGGGAGGATGCTGGCGCGGGGGGAAGCGACAGCGACGACGCCGCCCCGGCAAAGAAGAGCCGGCGGCGGAACAACAGAAAGAAGGGCAAGAAGGAAGTGCTTGCCGTCGAGAAGTCCGGCAAGGAGGCCCCCGCCAAGCAAGCGCAGGCTGGCGGCTCCGGCAAGGAGCCTGCCCCTGCGGCGGCGGCCGACAAGCCGGGTAGCTCCGACAAGCAATACTGTAAGATTCACCGCACCAAGGGTCACGATCTTTCCAACTGCAAGCGCGTCGAGTACCTCGTCGAGCAGCAAAAAGCTGAGTACGAGAGGCGCGACAAGGAGAAGGCCCAAGGTGGCGGGGAAGAGCCCAGCAAGAAGCGGCCGTTCAACGGCCGGGGAGGACGCCGCGGCAAGGCTAAGCAGCGGCAAGGGGATCGACCTCCCCGGGGCCGCGACAACGACGAAGACGACGATGAAGACATGGAGGACGACGAGAACAGCGAGCAGGAGTTCCAGAAGGCCACAGAGGTCCTGTGCGTCGACGGTGGCGCCTCCCTGCATACCTCCCACCGCCAACTCAAGCAGTGGGTGCGTGAGGTAAACGCAGCGGAGCCGCCCGTGGAGTCGCGCAGGCTCCTCAAATGGTCCAGCACGCCCATCGTTTTTGACCTTGAGGATCACCCTGACCGCACCACCGCGGTCGGGTGCTTGCCGATGCTGGTTTCTCCCACCATCCGCAACCTCAAGGTCACCAAAATGTTGGTTGACGGCGGGGCCGGGCTGAACTTGATCTCCTCCGCTGTGATCAAGAAACTCCAGATTCAAGATGGCGAGCTCGAAGAGACCGGTTCATTCCAAGGAATCAACCCGGGAAGGAGCAAGCCCAAGGGAAAGATCACTCTGCCGGTGACCTTTGGCGGGGAGCTCAACTTCAGGACTGAGCGCATCACTTTCGACGTCGCCGATATTCCATTGCCCTACAATGGAATACTTGGCCGTCCTGCCCTCGCCAAGTTCATGGCAGCTTCCCACTATGCTTACAACGTGCTGAAGATGCCGGGGCCGATAAGCGTCATCACTGTCCATAGCGACAAGAAGGATGCGCTTATTTGCGCCGACAAGATTTACCGGGATGCGGCAGCTGCGGCCGAGAAGGATACTCTTGCCGCTGAAGCTCCTGGGGGGAAGAAGACGAAGACCAAGTCCGGCAAGTGCTCTGGGACCCACTCCGGCAACCGCACCTCTTCGGAGTGCTGCGCTGCCGTCGAGGACGTTCCATCGAGCTCCACCGGCAAGAGTAAGAAAGGAATGGCTGCTCCTCCGGCAACCAAGAAGGTGTCCGCAAAGGAGGACGGCACTGGTGGTACCTTCACCATCAGTGCCACCCTTGACAGCAAATAGGAAAGCGCGCTCGTTGCCTTCCTGCGGGCGAATGTCGATGTGTTTGCCTGGCAACCATCCGACATCCCCGGTGTTCCCAGGAAGGTAATTGAGCACAAGCTTGCTGTCTGTCCTCATGCGCGGCCCATCAAGCAGAAAGTGAGGAAGCAAGCCGTGGAGCGCCAAGAGTTCATCAACGAGGAAATCAAGAAGCTAGAGGCAGCTGGCCTAGTTAGAGGTGTAATCCATCCGACGTGGTTGGCAAACCCAGTCGTCGTGCGCAAGGCCAACGGGAAGTGGAGACTCTGTATAGACTTCACCGATGTGAATAAAGCATGTCCCAAGGATCCATTCCCTTTGCCGCGCATTGACCAGATCGTTGACTCCACTGCCGGATGTGAGCTACTCTGCTTTCTTGATGCATACTCAGGCTATCATCAGATTTTCATGGCCAAGGAGGATGAAGAGAAGACTGCATTTATCACTCCATGTGGCACTTATTGCTTTATCCGCATGCCATTTGGACTGAAGAATGCAGGCTCAACTTTTGCAAGGGTAGTGTACACTGCTTTTGAGCCACAGATCCACAGAAATGTAGAAGCTTACATGGATGACATCGTGGTGAAGAGCAAGAGCAAAGAAACCCTGATTCAAGACTTGGAAGAAACGTTTCAGAACCTGCACAGAATACAGCTCAAGTTGAACCCCGAGAAGTGCGTCTTTGGAGTCCCCTCCGGCAAGCTTCTCGGGTTCTTTGTATCGCAGAGGGGGATTGAAGCCAACCCCGACAAGATCAAAGCCATTGAGCAGATAGAAGCCCCGAAGCGCGTCAAGGATGTCAGAAGGCTTGCAGGTTGTGTTGCTGCCCTCAGTAGGTTCATTTCAAAGTCTGCAGAACGCGCCCTACCTTTCTTCAAAATCTTGAAGAAGGCAGGTCCCATGAAGTGGACTCCGGAAGCGGAGGCGGCGTTGCAGGATTTGAAACGGTACCTGTCCTCCACTCCTATACTTGTCGCACCTAGACCACAGGAAAAGTTGTTGCTATACTTAGCGGCAACCAACCAGGTGGTTAGTGCTGCGTTAGTAGCGGAGAGGGAGTCCGACGAGGAGTCAGCATCACCGACAAGCGAATCCAGCGACAAGCAGGGGGCTGTCCCGACAAGCTCTGGCCCCGACAAAGAAGACTCTGCGCAGGAACAAGGAGAGGTGCGGAAGAAGATGGTGCAGCGCCCAGTGTATTTTGTAAGTTCCCTTCTCCAGGGGGCTAGATCAAGGTACTCTGGTGTGCAAAAATTGCTTTTCGGCCTCCTCATGGCCTCGAGGAAGCTGCGCCACTACTTCCAAGCCCATGAGATAACAGTGGTCACTCGCTTTCCGTTGAAGAGGATATTGCACAATCCAGAGGCAACAGCCAGAATCGTCGAGTGGGCACTGGAGCTGTCAAGCTTTGGACTCAAGTTTGAAAGTACTTCAACCATACAGAGCCGAGCTTTGGCAGAATTCATTGCCGAATGGACCCCGACGCCAGATGAAGAAATTCAAGAAACAAGCGCACCCGTGCAAGAAGCGACAAGTGAATGGGTAATGTATTTTGACGGTGCCTTCTCGCTGCAAGGCGCCGGTGCCGGCGTGGTACTCATCGCTCCCACCGGAGAGCACCTCAAATATGTTATCCAGATGCACTTTCCCAGGGAGCAAGCGACAAACAACACCGCAGAATATGAAGGCTTGCTTGCCGGCCTCAGGATTGCGGCCGAACTTGGGATCAGAAAGCTGATTGTACGGGGAGATTCTCAGTTGGTGGTCCGACAAGTTAATAAGAGCTATCAGAGCCCTTTGATGGAAGCTTATGTCGATGAAGTGAGAAAGCTTGAAGAGCACTTTGAAGGTTTGCAGATGGAGCACGTCCCGAGAGCTCAAAATGAAATTGCAGATGGCCTTTCAAAGTGCGCCGCGATGAAGTTACCTGTGGAACCAGGGACCTTCTTACTCAAGCTGACTCAGCCATCCGTTACACCATCAACTGGGCAGTCCAAGAAGAGAAAGTTGGTCTCCGGCGACTACTTGCCGGCGGATCTTCCTGAAACCGCAGCCAAGGTCCCCAAGATCAACAACCACGACGCTGAGGAACAGTTTGCTCCTGCAAGCCCTCGGGCTTGTACAGTTGAAGCAAACGTTCCCGGCAAGCCTCGCCCCGGCGAGCTTGCCGGGGGACCGTCAGCTCCGGCAGAACCAGAGGTTCTCGCCGTGGAAGCTGAGGTTCCCACAGCGGCCCTCGAGCCTTTAGTTCTTGCCGTCGAGCCTCGGGCTCCGGCATGGGCACAGCAGATAGTCCGTTTTCTGCAAACCGGAGAACTTCCCGACGACCCTCAAGAGATAGAGAAGATAACCAGGCAGTCAAGTACGTATCAGTTCGTGGATAACGAGCTGTACAGAAGAAGACTCAACGGTGTCAGGTTGAAGTGCATCTCCAGAGAAGATGGACAGAAGCTGTTGGCGGAAATACACGGAGGCATATGCGGCCACCACATTGGCGCAAGGGCGCTTGCCGGGAAAGCTTTCCGGCAAGGGTTCTTTTGGCAAGAAGCCCTCCAAGATGCAACTGCACTAGTAACCAAATGTGAAGCGTGCCAGTTCCATGCGAAACAAATTCATCAGCCAGCTCAAGCTCTCCAAACAATCCCTTTATCATGGCCCTTCTCGGTCTGGGGGCTCGACATCCTCGGCCCTTTCCCTCGAGCTGTCGGGGGCTTTGAGTACTTGTACGTTGCAATCGACAAGTTCACAAAGTGGCCAGAAGTGGAGCCAGTGAGGAAGGTGACAGCACAGTCAGCAGTCAGGTTCTTCAGGTCGATTGTTTGCCGTTTCGGGATCCCTAACAGGATCATCACCGACAACGGTACGCAATTCACTAGTCGCACCTTCATGCAGTACGTCCAAGACCTTGGCGCCAAGGTCTGTTTCGCTTCTGTTGCTCACCCGAGGAGTAACGGCCAAGCGGAGAGGGCAAATGCTGAAGTGCTGCGCGGACTCAAGACAAGGACCTTTGACAGGCTGCGCAAGTGCGGAAGGAATTGGATAGAGGAGCTCCCGGCGGCTCTTTGGTCAATCAGAACGACACCAAGTCGAGCCACCGGACAGACACCTTTTGCTCTAGTCTATGGAGCAGAGGCAGTTCTCCCCACGGAACTCCTATACGGATCTCCTCGAGTACTCGCTTATGATGAGCTCGAGCAAGAGCAACTGCGGCAAGATGACGCATTGCTCCTTGAGGAGGGACGTCTCCAGGCTGCTGTACGAGCTGCTCGATATCAGCAAGCTTTGCGCCGCTACCATAGCCGCAAAGTCAAGGCCAGGAGTCTCGAGGAAGGCGACCTTGTTCTTCGGCGTGTTCAGTCCGCCAAGAATTCCAACAAGTTGACGCCGAAGTGGGAAGGCCCTTATCGGGTGAGACAAGTTACGAGGCCCGGCGCTGTCCGCCTCGAGACCGAAGAAGGCTTACCGGTGAGCAACTCCTGGAACATAGAGCATCTTCGCAAGTTTCACCCCTAAGGCGCGGTTGCCGTGATCCGCTCCGGCAACCACATTTTGTACAAGCTTTGCCGCTGTTGCATGTAACCCTTTGTACAAAGCCGGGCGCAGACCCCGTGCATCAGTAAAGTTTTCGTGTTTCTCGCATCGATTGCCTTTTGCATGCTTCTCTTTGCTATTTGCATGATTCTGTTTGGCATTTGATGCGACGCTCAAGTATACGGTAAGCATTAGCACGCCGAAAGGCCAGATACTTGTTTCCCTCTCCTTTTTCTTTCCTCTTAAACAGAAGGAACGTTCCTCGCGCACAAGTTTGCCGGGGGGGAAGGAGGTGGAGGAGGAGCCAAGTGCTGTTCAAGAAAGAGAAGCCTTACCGGAAAGCAAGCAATATAAGCAAGCGGCATATGAAAGATAAGTGTTGTTAGAATTTGACCAGTTCAAATTTTAAATTTCAGTTGTCTTCCTTGAACGATCACACTTTGTATGGAAAACCTGTGCGCGGAGGAACCTACCCGTAGCTTGCCGCACCCTTATCTTGTTTTCGAGTTCACTCAACGATTTAAGTGAGCTGCGACAAGTGTCGCGCCCTTGCTTCGTTTCCGAGCACGCTCAGCAAGTTAAGTGCGTTGCGACTAGCTGCGGCAAGGTTGCTTGCCGACGAGGACCTTGGCCAGCAGGCTGCTCAGAGTCCGGCACTCAGCGCTCGCGGCAAGGGCCCCTTACCGGCGAGCTCCCCGGGAGCGTAGGGTGAAAAACATACAAAGTCAAAGATTGAAACAAGGAAGATAACATTGCACTGATTGATCAAAATAAAGTGAATATCTTACAGAGGATAACTTGTCACAATGGACTAATAAGTTCACGATATAATGCGCAGCAACAAAAAGACAAAGATAATGGAGCCCTAGTCTACGCGGTCGCCCTCCTTCCTGCCAAGCTTTGCCACCTTGGCGATGATGTGGCCGACCTGCTCCTTCAGGGCCTCCGTGTCTGCATCAGCCGGCAAGCTGCGAAGAACGTTCGTGAGGTTGATTCCCGGGTTGCGGTACACGATCTTCGTCAGCACCCGCTCCAGAGTTCCCGCGCAGAGCAGGCGCGACTCCTCGGCCAGCTGCGCGGGGATGTGGTTCCGGAGACCTGCAAGAGCCGGAGCGACCCCTCTGAAGAAGAGGCTGAGCTTGGCGCTGTGCGGGAGATCCGGGTCCGGCGAGTAGATGAGGTGTTCGACCTTCAGCGCCAGCAGCTCCTGGTCAATATTGGACGCAGAAGAAACCAGCTCTTCGGTCCACACTTCAATGGTCTGCCGGAAGAGCTCGGATGCCTTGTTAACGCTCTCCACCAAGGTCCGCTCTTTGCGGAGCTCCTCCTTCAGTTTGTTCTCCTGAGCTCGGGCGGCATCGAGCGACTCCTTCAGGGTGGTGACCTTCAGCTCCAAGTCCTCAATGGAGTCCTTGGCGGCCTTCAGCTCGTCGCCCCTCTTGGATAGACTCACCTGAAGCTCTGAGTTTGTGTGAGCATCCTTCTCGCGCTCCAAGATGAGCGCGGCAACCTTCTCGGCGCTCACCTTCATCGCCTTCTCCAACTGTTCGACCTTGGCGGCGAGCTCTTTCTTGGCGTCTTCCGCGGCAACCGCGGCGGCTTTCGCCTCCTTCAGCTCCCCGCCAAGGGCAGCCTCGCGAGCGGCAAGGTCTTCTTCATGAGAGTCCAGCTCAACCTTCCGCTGCGCGAGCTCTCCCTCTCGCCGGGACATCTCCACCCCGGCGAGACGCTGCTGTTCATCGGCTTCAGCCTTCTCGAGCACCCATTCCTGGTACTCGCCGGCGAGACGCTCACGCTCCTCCGCCACCTGGCGGAGGGCAGCCTGATTGGCGGCGCTGAGCTCCGCCGCACGCTTCTCCATTTCCGCCGCGGCCTTGGCGGCAAGGGCCTCCCGGGAGGCGAGCTTCGCCTGCCTGGCCCGGTAAAGGGCCAGGAGTTGGTGGAGCAACCGCTCCTCCTCGGGCCCCTCACTCCCGCCGGGCGCCTGGACGATCTTCAGGCCTGCGGAGGCGAGGACTTCTCCGTCGAATGCCTCGCCCTCCGCAGGGACTCGCGATGAAGACCCCCACGGCATCTGAATGAAGACGCCGTTGGGGGCCTCGAGATAGTACCTCTGCTCCTCGCCGGCGGAGGGGCCGGTGGCCGGTGCAGCATCCGATGCTCCCGCCGCCTCCGGGTCGGCGGTGCGGCCACCGTCCCCCTCCCCGGCCGCTGCGTCCGCAGCCGGAGCAGTCTCTTGCGCGGCCGGCTCGGCGGCCTCGGCCACCTCCTCGACGACTGGAGCGTCGCCGCCGCCGCCCTGCGCGTCCTCCTCCTCGAGGATGATCACCTCCGTTTCCATGGGCGCAGGAGGAGGAAGATCTAAAAAGAAGAAGAAGAAAAAGAAGTTCAAGACTCAAGCAAATATCCAAAAAAGAGGCAAGCCAAGAAGACAAGTCACGAAGCTTACCTTGGCGGACGTCCTCAGCGGCGGGCTCCCTCGCCGGGGAGCTCGGCCTTGGCGGAGTGGCCGCCCTCGCCGGGCTGCTCGCCCTTGGCGGGGTACTCTGCCTCGGCGGGGTACCCGCCCTTGGCGGAGCGCTCTCCCTTGCCGGAGAGTTTTGCCTTGGCGGGGACGGCGGGGCCTGCGGCTCCTCGACCACGGTCTCCGGGCGCTCTTCCCGCTGTGGCTCCACCTCTGCACAGAACAAGACAAGGAACGTTAAGATACGAAGACAAAATCGAAGCCTCAGGCGTACCCCGACAAGCGAAAAGAGAGAACCCCAGACTTACGCTGGGGGCTGCGCTGCGGGCTACGCTGGGGGCTGCTCCTCGGAGCAGCGCTCGGGTCCGGCAGGCTCGGCTCCGGCACGCCTCCTGCTGCCGCAGCGGCCGAGTCTTCCGCGACCTCGACCTCGGGCGCCTTGGCCTTCTTCGCCGCGCGATGGGCCAGGGTCCTGAAATTAGAACAATAGACAGAGTCAGCATCAACAGAAAAATCAAGACAAAAATCAAGAAGATATAAGGATTTGGATCCTTACTCTTGGTCCTCCTCGTCGTCCTCGCTCAGGGCGGAGAAGTCATACTCCACCGTGGGCGCGTCGGCGCGAGGAGCGGAAGACGAAGGCTCCCTTGCGCGCTTGGTGTTCACCGGGGCTGGGGGCTGCGAAGACCCAGCCCCTGTGGTCGCCGGCGCCCGAGGAGCGGGCGGAGCCGCTGCTCCGCTCCGAGAAGACCCTTGCCTGCTCGGCGCCGGCCTGCGAGGCGCCTCCGTTGTGGTCCGCGCGCGGGCTGCCTCCGCTGCGGCTGGTGCGCCGGAAGGTCTTGGCGCGGCTTGACTCCCCCGGGGAGCAGCCCGGCGAGGTGGCTGTTGCCGGGGCGCCTGCGCTCTCTCCCCCGTCGCCGCCTTGCGGAGGCGCTTTGGCGGGGACTGCCTCGGGCTTGCCGGGGGCGGGGAGTCCTCCGACGAGGAGAGGTCGTCGGCGTACAACTCCGTGGATCCGCCGGAGTCCTCGGCCTCCTCCTCCTCCTCCTCCTCTTCCCCGGCCGGCTCACTGGGCCCAGCGTCCTGCGCTGCGGCCCCCTTTCCTTTGGCGCCTCCGCCCCTCGCGGCGCCTCTGCTCCCTCCGGCGGTGCCCTCTATCGCCGCGGCCTCCGCCGCGATCCCGTGGATCCCGGAGTGCCTCAGTGAGGGGACCCCGGCGAGCGCGTCGGGAGGCAGATCCAGCAACCTGCGGATCTCCGCCTCCTCCGCCTGGGTGGACGCGTCCTCAACCTCCGCCTCCTCCGGCGAGTATCCGAAAACTCCTGCCGCCGCGGCTGCGGCGGCCTCCTCAGCCCGAGAAGCAATGTAGGCGATCTCCTGGTCGGTGGTGGCCCGCGTGTGCAGCTTGAGGTCCTCCTTGTTCTTCGCCACCTCTTCAAGGTTGTCGTAGAAGTTGAGGACGTCGATGGGCTTCGGAGCGAGCCATGTACGGTCCACGCCGTGCGAGTCGCACATGGGCATCATGGCGAGGATCCGATCCCTGACGGCGCTGTTGCAGAGCGGCACCACTCCCCGGGGAGTCCTGAACCACTCGGGGTGCGTCGGGTCGTACTTGAAGAGTTCTCGTACCATTCCCCGCAGCTCCAGCGTGGTGAAATTGAAGTTGAGCCCGGGGCGCAGCCTCATGATGTCTGCCGGGCCGCCGTACTCCCAGGCCGGCCTCTTCCGGTCTTGGAGGGGGGCGATGCGCCGGCGGAGGAAATCTGCGCCCACCTCAGCAACTGACAGATTGGCCAATCGAAGACGAAGAATCCGGACAAGAGCGATGTTGAGCTTGACGTCGTCCGAGTCCAGCTCACTCCAGTCCCTGCCGCGCATGATGGGCGTTGTGCGCGGCGCGGTGAAGGCTTGCGGCTAGTCTTCTACGATCCAGCACCACTCCGCTCGCCATTCCTCCCACTTGCCGCGGAGCTCCCCCGGCAAGTACGCACCCTTCTTATTGAGACGGAAGACCCAAGAAATTCCTCCGGAGAGGGGGGCATCGGCCTCGGCTCTAGGAGTGAAGAAGTGTCTAAAGAGTGCTACATTGGGGTGGACTCCTATGAAGTTTTCGCACATGTGTGCGAAAACAGCCATGGTGAGAATGGCGTTGGGGGTGAAGTCAAGCAGATGGAGGCCATATGTGTTCATGACGTCGCAGAAGAAGTTTGAGAAAGGTGGACAGAGACCACAATGAAAGAAAGCAGCGAAGAAATGGTACCCGCCGGGATAGTTGTCCTTGGCGGCGGCCGGGTATGCTTGCGTGCGGGGATGCGCGTCGGTTCTCTTGGACCAGAACAAGTAATACTTGTTCCAGAGTTCCCGCACGCCGAGCTTCGGCGGGAAGACGACGTGCCGCTTCCGGTACGCGATGAGCTTGGCCGCTTGCTCCGATTTCTCCCGCTTGGCCTTCTCCGCCTTCGCCTTGTCGGTCTTTGGGGCCATGGCGGACGCGGCGGAAGGAGGGGGACGAAGAGCTCGGCGGCGGCGGAGATGTGGAGGAAGAGCGCAAGAGGGAATCTTTTGCAGGAGGAAGACGACGTAATGAGAGCGCAAGGAGGGGAACCGCGCCCGCTACCTCTGCTTTTATGGGGGAGTGGGGGCCGTTTCGCTCTTTCATTAAGAGATCGTGGGCACGTCCCATCCCACGGCGCCACAATCGACGCGTGCCGTTACCGTGGGGTGCGGCGGATATGGAAGTGGATTCGGCGCGCCGCGGGCCGCGGGTGCCCGTGCACTGTTTTGGGCCTGGCCCAACAGCGCTCGGCACCGTGTGTGGCCCAGGCCCGGGGGCTCCTGTCGGTGTACTAGGGTAGGGGTACCCCAGTACCCCAACTTGTGCACGGGCAGTTGCAGCTTCCCGCGGCAAGGTTTACTGCGTGCTCGCCGGAGACCTTCCTGCTCCCTATTAAACCATTCAAAAACAAAGTATACAAGACATGAGATCGAGACCCCGGCAAGAGGAGCTTGCCGGGAAGGCCGTGCCAGGCTCAAGACTGCTCCACTAACACAAGACCCTGGCAAGAGGAGCTTGCCAGGAAGATTAGAAGACAACGCCTCGGCGCTATACGCGCCCCGGCAAGGGGCCCGGGGAGCGGCAAGTTCCCGGGCCCGGCAAGATCAAGGCCCCGGCAAGGTGCTTGCCGGGAAGGCTGCGCTGTGTGCCCGCGCTCCAGCTCATCGGCCCACGCGTCGCCCTGGGGCCTATCCAGGGACGCGTGGCGGACGGCTGTGCAACCTGGGGTACACGGTGGCACTCCACGGTGATGGATCCGTCGCCGTGGCGGACGGAGACGCTAAGGCGGGAGCTTTTGGGGTCGACGGCGACGGGCATTAAATGCCCTTGTCCCCCACTGTTAAAGTAGGTATAGACCATTGTTTTGTACTGTAGCTCCACTGTTCCCGCACTGTTACAACTACCACCTCTTTTACTTTTTTACCCCTTTCTCCTACGTTGACACCTGTCGGTGACCCCTTGCACTATAAAAGGAGGCCCATGCACAACGTGGAGGGGGTTCGGAACCTAGATCACTCTCGCGCCGGTGTAGCTGCTTCTTCAAGCTCCCGAGCGCTTAAACTCAATACACAACCAAGCAGGAGTAGGGTTTTACGCATCCGTGCGGCCCGAACCTGGGTAAAACTGCCCGCGTGTTCGCTTCGATCTGCTCTTTGTGCTCCCTCCGCCCTCGTACCGCACAGACAAAGGGGCTCCGGTCCCATAGGTGTTCGTGGTGGACAGTTTCCCCCGACAATGTGCCACAACGGTTTCAGACTCATAGCCATGGAAAGGATCAGATTCAACCAAAGTAATTAACTCAGGATCAACAGAGAATTCATAATCCTTATCAGTAACACAGATAGGTGCAGTGGCAAAAGTAGGGTCATGTTTCATTCTAGCATTCAAGGACTTTTCTTTCAGCTTAGCTAATAACTTCTTAAGATCATATCTATCATTGCAAGCAAGAAAGTCTCTAGCAGTTTCTTCATCCATAACATAACCCTCAGGAACAACAGGCAATTCATATCTATTGGGAGTAGCCTCATCATCACTTTCATAAATATCATTAGTTTCAATATTTGCATTCTCCGTAACCTTAGCAATTTATTCATCTAGAAATTCACCTAGTGGCACAGTATCAGGCATAGAATTAGTTTCATCATACATAGCAGAAGTGGCATCATCGAGAACATACGACATATCAGATTCAATAGCAGGAGTAGGTGTCACAAGTATACTCATAACAAAAGGAGAATCAAGTGCAGAGCTAGATGGTAGTTCCTTACCTCCCCTCGTAGTTGAGGGTAAGATCTTGGTTTTTGAGTCCTTCAAATTCTTCATAGTGATCAACAGATATAAATCCCAAGTGACTTAAAAGAATAGAGCTATGCTCCCCCGCAACGGCGCCAGAAAATAGTCTTGATAACCCACAAGTGTAGGGGATCGCAACAGTTTTCGAGGGTAAAGTATTCAACCAAAATTTGTTGATTCGACACAAGGGGAGCTAAAGAATACTCTTGAGTATTAGTGATGGCTTCTCGCCCCTCGTTGGTTACCCCAAGTGGAAGGTTTGAGATGTAGCGTAACGGCAAGTTTCCCTTGGCAAGATACCAAGGATCGAATCCCGTGAGACTCCGAGGGTCGACAAGTAGGTGTCAACTGCTAACGGCGCCAGATACTTAGCGGTTGACAGGACCTGCACACAGATACAAATAACTTTGCTCCCAACGAGTACAGAGAGGTTGTCAATCCCTCCGGCCTTGTCGTTTACAAAGGATCAAACACAAGAGATAATAGTGATAGGTATGACTGCAACTAGGAAATAAGAACAGGAAGTAAATATAAGGTGTGATCAATGGTGGTAATATGGACCGGGGTCCCATGATGTTCACTAGTGATGTCTCTCTCCCAAAAGACGATAAAACAGCAAAGTGAGGTAAACAAATTACAGCTGGGCAATTTACAGGATTATGTGCGTAAACCAATGCTAACTATGCTGTAAAGAAAGGTAGAGGCTCAAAAGCATGGGCGGTACGCCAAGGCAAGTAGACCGAAATCCATCTGCATCTACTACTAATCATCCACCTTGAGATATCTATCCAGAACATCTCGCTGGTATTAAGTTGCGAGTCCCACCCATAGTGTAAACTCAAAGCAACAGACAACTGCATTAAAAGAACTTTGCGTAAAGTAAACAATCCTTGCACCCGCAAGTACAAGCACCGTTGTTTTCCCCCTTGTGGCAACAGCACATCCCCTAGACTCATGTTTCTGTCACTCAAACTAGTCATCAAGGGGCATGAACCCACAATCAAGCATAACGTTCCCTCTTGGAGTTACTACCTACTACTTGGCCAAAGCAATAAACAGCAACGGAGAACATGCAAGAATTACTCAAGAACATAAATATAAAAGAGGTGAATCAAATATATTACTCACACACAATCTGAACATAATCTCATAATCCATCGGATCCCAGCAAACTCAGTAGAGCAACAGCATAAAGATTACATATGTGCCTCGATCATGTAAGGCAGCTCACGAGGTCTAATCCATGAAGAACAAAGAGGGGAGGAGAACATCACATAGCTACTGGTCATGGACCCATGGTCCAAGGAGGACTACTCACGACTCATCCGGGAAGCGTCCATGGTGGTGGAAAAGCTCCCGGTGGTGATTCTCCCCTCCGGCAGGGTGCCGGGAAGAGTTCTCCTGGTGCTCCCGATCTTGGAAGCGCGGCGGCGGCAGAACAGAGGCGAGATCGTAAAAAAGGGTTCCGTCCTCGAGGGTTTCGGTACGCGAGGAGTATATATGCCAAAGGGGGTCACCAGAAGCGGAGAGGGGGGCCCAGGCGCCCCCCTAGGGCGGCCAGGGGTGGGGCCGCCTGGGCTGGCCGCCTGGGCTGCCCCTGGCTCCCCTCTGGCCCTGCTTTGGTTTTTCTTGAAGCTCCCGGTACGCTGATTTTTCCTGTATTTTTCCCAGAATTTTTAGGGCACTTTTAATATGGGGGAAACCTGAAATAGAAAAACAGCAGAAAACAGGAACTGGCACTGTGGTGCACTGAGTTAATAGGTTAGTCCAAATATGATCAAAGGTGTATGGAAGTGCATAAATATCATAGCAATATCACACAAAAGAGGCATGGAGCAAGCAGAAATTATAGATACGTTTTGGACGTATCAACATCCCCAAGCTTAATTCCTGCTCGTCCTCGAGTAGGTAAATGATAACAAGCATAATTTCTGTGGTGACATGCTATCAACCATATAAGAACTTTTAAGTTAAGCAATCAAGGCATGTAATTCAATTCAAGTCATAACAAGCAAGAGTCTATATTAGCATTGTAACAAGTAACATAAGAACATAAAGGTGCAAGAGCTCTCGCTGTCCGTGACTCGAATGTCTCCAAATGGTGTTTGCGTGCAAGAAAGGGGATAGGGATATATGAGAGAGTAAAACATAGTTTTTGTATTGTTGAGAACTTAATCTACTAAAGTTTCACACGTGGTCTTCTTTGGAATCTTATCATGACTCATCCCCAGACCGTCAGCCAGGTACAAGTCAAAATTATCCACTCCCTTTCGATATTTTGAGCACTCATGCAATGGATGAGCGTAAGCAAGAAAGTCGACACTTAGGATGGCAAAGAGAGAAAAATGATAGAGGGGGAAGACAAAAAAAGTGTGAAAGGCTCACATCAATGAGGACAATCATCGGCGAGAGAAAGCCAAATGATAGATATGATGTGAGGAGTAGATATTGCCATGCAATGGATGCACATATGAGCTAAGGTAAGCTCTCCAATGGAACTAGTGGGGGTGCATCCAACTTGCTTGCTCAAGAAGACCTAGAGCTCTTTCGAGGAGGCTCGTCATTGGAATATACAAGCCAAGTTCTATAGTGTGAAGGTCCCCACATAGCTATATGCATGAATGATAATCTCTATGGAGCACAAGGTATAAGATGGAGTACGAGTGTGGATCTCTCAAAAGGAAATAGTAGTGTGCCCCCTTCTCTCTTTTTATTTCTTTTTCTCTTTTTTTTCTAATTTTTTTTGTGGCCTCAATGGCTCTTTCTAATTAACTCTCATTTGTCCTCTTTGGGATCTTTTGATTTTGTCCTCTTTGGGATCTTTTCCTCACTTTAGGGGCAACACTCTATATATTACAAGAAGTATAGAAGATCTTCCACACTTTACAAAAGTACTCAACATAAAGAAAATGAAACTATCATGATGTATGCAAATGTATGCCTCTGCCAGTGTAGCAGGATATGCAATGATACTAGCGCGTCATGTAGCAATGATTAGGGCAAGGCCCAACTAGCATGCGGCTCATCGATCAAGCAAAAAGCATGTATGACATGAAGATCAAGTCATGAGAAGATGGATGTTGCATGGCAATGTATCTCGGAAAGGCTATGGAAATGCCTTGATAGGTAGGTATGGTGGCTGTTTTGAGGAAGGATATAATGAGGCTTATGATGACAGAGCGTATCGTGCCAAGGATTTGGATGCACCGGCGAAGTATGCGCAAACTCTCGAGGTGAGAAAGGGCAATGCACGGTACCGAAGAGGCTAGAAAAATATGGTTAGGTGGAAGTGTCAACTTTCGAATACTCACATTAGTCCGAAGAACTCATGCACTTATTATCGGTAACTCTCAATCTAATTAGGAGGTTCACAAAGAGACAAGTACCCCGAGGAGGTGTGTATGGGGGTTTGGTTACCCTTGCGCATCCTCGACCCATGGTACGTGAGTGTACTCTAATATTCGATCACTCCAAAGATTAGTGATCCATTTAGTAGCTAAAGTTCTCAACTATTTTGTAGGTTTTCGAAAATAAACACGGATTGCCCAAAATACGACATCTATCACTAATAGGCTAAAGCTCTTGTCACCAAAAGTTCAGACATTACTTATGGCAATACCTCAAAACTATTGCAAGTTACTACTAAAATGAAATAGCAACCTCATTTACCTACTTTAAGTTAAGACACACAACTCAGTGCAACAGGCAAACTCTCTTAACAATATAAACATGAAAACTCAAGAGAGTTCAGCAACCAACTAAACAAAAGCTCTTTAAAAAGAAAAGCATGAAAACTAAGAGCTAAACATGACAGCAACTATGGAAAGACAAAGAACATACACAGCAAAGATAAGCATGAAAATCCTATGTTGTGTTCTAGGTTGAAGTGGAGCGTGTTTCTCTCCCACACAAAGAAAGCTGGGTTCTAACTTGTTATGAACAGCAAGCAAAGCTAAAGAAAACTAAAAAGGAAACTAAGCGCAAGACGCTCCAAGCATAGCACATAACACATGAAGTGATAAGAATATAGTGGGACGAAAGACAAACTGATAATTGTTGATGGAGAAGGGGATGAACGGGGGCATCCCCAAGCTTAGACGCTTGAGTCTTCTTGAATATTTCTTGGGGGTGCACGGGGGCATCCCCAAGCTTGAGCGTTTGACCCTCCTGGATCTTCTTTTATCATCTTCCCTCGCACACTTGAAAACTCCCTTCATACATAACTCATCATAATCTGATTAGCAAGGTTAGTACCCATAATAAAATATATTTTTCCTACTGTAAATAAGGATAATCTTGAAGAGCTACTGTTTCTCAAGATTTCCAAAAGGTTTTTGCAAAGAAAAAGCAAGCTCAAGGTTTGCAAAACGAAGAAAAGGCAAAACAGGACAGAATCTGTGAAAAACAGACCAGCAGGCAGTAAATAATTTTTTCGGGGCACTTCTGCAACTCAAATCAAAAAACTCAGAACAGACGCCCGAAAGCCAATTGTATAGAGCACGCTGTCAAAAAATTCAGATCAAAAAGATGATCTGGTAATTTTATACAAATTTTTCTGTCCAAGGACATAATCTGTTTTCTGGACTGCACCTCACAACTTTTGAACTTTCTTGCAATCGAAGGATAAACTTGGCACAAAGCTGAAAAGAAAAGATACAATGATGATGCTACTGTAGTAACAAACATAAAGACACAACAAAAGCAAAATAAAACCTAATTCGTTGTGGGCTGCCTCCCAAAAGCGCGTTCTTTTATGCCTTTAAGCTAGGCATGATGCAAAGAGGAGAGGATCAAGTTTTATCAAGAGTAAAAGAATAGCTAGCCCGTATAACGGACTCAAAAGGCAACTTAATCTTCTTTCTAGGGAAGTGTTCCATTCCTTTCTTGAGAGGGAATTTGAATTTTATATTCCCCTCTTTCATGTCAATGATAGCACCAACGGTGCGAAGAAAAGGACGTCCCAAAATAATTGGACATGAAGGTTCACATTCAATATCCATAATAGTAAAATCAACGGGAACAAAATTGTCATTGACAATGATAAGTTTCTTTACGGAAGAATCAACAAGATGAACACCAAAAGAACAAGGATCATACATTCTTTTGGGCATAACGGAGGTACTAGCTCCAACATCACATAAAGCATAGCAAGAGAAGTTATTCAACTTAATTTTAATCATAGGATCCCAACCATCTTCTAGCTTTCTAGGTATGGAGGCTTCTACCCTAAGCTTCTCCTCCCTAGCTTTGATAAGAGCATTAGTGATATGCTCCGTGAAGGCAAGATTAAGTGTGCTAGTGTGGGGATCTCTAGACATCTTGTGAAGAAAACTAATAACTTCAGAAAGGGTGCAATTATCAAAATCAAGGTCACTACTATCAAGTAAAGTGGTAGTGGTGTCCTTTAGGCTCACTTGTTTGGTAGCTTCTATGGTCATAGGAGTTTCTTCTTCTACGGTTGAGGTCATAGCATCACCATTAATAGGTCCAATGGGACTAGGAGTGCATTGGGTGCTAAGAGTTTGGATATCCTCAACAACTTGGATAGTAGCAATAGTGTGGTGGGTAGGAAGGCTCTTAATCCTATCTTCTTCCTCCTTCAGGGGTGCAACCACTTTGGGTTTACCTGCCATTTGGTTTATCAAAGTGGCTTGTGTGTGGGACATATTGGAAACTTGGGTCTCAGTGATGGTGAGCCTAGTCTGGAGGTTAGAAATCTCAATATTTAGGCTCTCCAGTTGTCTACCAATGTCTTGCAAGATAGCGGTATGCTCATCTAATTGCCTCGAGAAGGTCTTGTTTTGTTCATATTGGGTGTGCATGTAGTTCTTAGTGGCCTTATCTATTTCTAGAAGTTTCTCATAGCTAGGCATGTTTCTATCTCTAGGGGTGGAGTTCTTGGTGCTAGGATAAGCATTATTGTTCCCATAGAAATTAGAGGGGAACGGTCTAGGGTTGCTACCAAAATTACTCCTATAAGCATTGTTATTGAAATTGTTTCTAGAGATAAAGTTCACATCTACTTGATCTTGAGCAATCAAAGAATTTAAAGGAACATCATGAGGATCAATAGAAGATTGCTTGGAAAGTAGAGACATGATCAAGTCAACTTTTTCATTTAGGGAGGAAATCTCCTCGACAGAGTTTACCTTCCTACCTGTTGGAGCGCGTTCGGTGTGCCATTGGGAATAATTGGTCATCATCTCATCGAGAAGTTTCGTGGCAGCACCAAGTGTAGTTGACATAAAGGTTCCTCCCGTGGCCGAATCTAACAAGTTCCGCGAGGTAAAGTTCAAGCCTACATAAAAAGTTTGGATAACCATCCAAGTAGTCAAACCATGAGTAGGGCAGTTCTTGACAAGAGATTTCATGCGTTCCCAAGCTTGGGCAACGTGTTCATTATCCAATTGTTTAAAATTCATTATGTTACTCCTTAGTTGGATAATTTTAGCAGGGGGATAGTACTTCCCAATAAAGGCATCCTTGCACTTGTCCCAAGAATCTATACTATTCCTAGGCAAGGATTGAAACCAGATTTTAGCTCCTCCTCTCAAGGAGAAAGGAAAAAGCTTAAGCTTAACAATATCACTATCTACTTCTTTGTACTTTTGCATATCACAGAGCTCAACAAAATTATTTAAGTGCAAAACAGCATCATCTCCAGCACCGGAGAATTGATCTTTCATAACTAGGTTCAGTAAAGCAGGTTTAATTTCATAAGAAGGTGCTGAAGTGGCAGGTGTAGCAATAGGCGTGTAGATAAAGTCATCGTTGTTATGACTAGCGAAGTCACACAACTTGGTGTTCTCGGTGGAACCCATAGCAGCAGCAAGCAAGATAACTATTTTTGTGATTTTTGGTAAGGGACACTAGAACAAAAACTGAAAGGTAAACTAACAAGACTAAAAAAACAAAGATAAAAGATAGCGTGCAACTCCCCTATCTTGAAGAGTGGAGTCCCCGGCAATGGCGCCAGAAACTTTGCTTGATGGATTCTCGCCCCTCGTTGGTTACCCCAAGTGGAAGGTTTGAGATGTAGCGTAACGGCAAGTTTCCCTTGGCAAGATACCAAGGATCGAATCCCGTGAGACTCCGAGGGTCGACAAGTAGGTGTCAACTGCTAACGGCTCCAGATACTTAGCGGTTGACAGGACCTGCACACAGATACAAATAACTTTTCTCCCAACGAGTACAGAGAGGTTGTCAATCCCTCCGGCCTTGTCGTTTACAAAGGATCAAACACAAGAGAAAATAGTGATAGGTATGACTGCAACTAGGAAATAAAAATAGGAAGTAAATATAAGGTGTGATCAATGGTGGTAATATGGACCGGGGTCCCATGATGTTCACTAGTGATGTCTCTCTCCCAAAAGACGATAAAACAGCAAAGTGAGGTAAACAAATTATAGCTGGGCAATTGACAGGATTATGTGCGCAAACCAATGCTAACTATGCTGTAAAGAAAGATAGAGGCTCAAAAGCAGGGGCGGTACGCCAAGGCAAGTAGACCGAAATCCATCTGCATCTACTACTAATCATCCACCTTGAGATATCTATCCAGAACATCTCGCTGGTATTAAGTTGCGAGTCCCACCCATAGTGTAAACTCAAAGCAACAGACAACTGCATTAAAAGAACTTTGCGTAAAGTAAACAATCCTTGCACCCGCAAGTACAAGCACCGTTGTTTTCCCCCTTGTGGCAACAGCACATCCCCTAGACTCATGTTTCTGTCACTCAAACTAGTCATCAAGGGGCATGAACCCACAATCAAACATAACGTTCCCTCTTGGAGTTACTACCTACTACTTGGCCAAAGCAATAAACAGCAACGGAGAACATGCAAGAATTACTCAAGAACATAAATATAAAAGAGGTGAATCAAATATATTACTCACACACAATCTGAACATAATCTCATAATCCATCGGATCCCAGCAAACTCAGCAGAGCAACAGCATAAAGATTACATATGTGCTTCGATCATGTAGGGCAGCTCACGAGGTCTAATCCATGAAAAACAAAGAGGCGAGGAGAACATCACATAGCTACTGGTCATGGACCCATGGTCCAAGGAGGACTACTCACGACTCATCCGGGAAGCGTCCATGGTGGTGGAGAAGCTCCCGGTGGTGATTCTCCCCTCCGGCAGGGTGCCGGGAAGAGTTCTCCTGGTGCTCCCGATCTTCGAAGCACGGCGGCGGCGGAACAGAGGCGAGATCGTAAAAAAGGGTTCCGTCCTCGAGGGTTTCGGGACGCGAGGAGTATATATGCCAAAGGGGGTCACCAGAAGCGGAGAGGGGGGCCCAGGCGCCCCCTAGGGCGGCTAGGTGTGGGGCCGCCTGGGCTGCCCCTAGCTCCCCTCTGGCCCTGCTTTGGTTTTTCTTGAAGCTCCCGGTATGCTGATTTTTCCTGTATTTTTCCCGGAATTTTTAGGGCACTTTTAATATGGGGGAAACCTGGAATAGAAAAACAGCAGAAAACAGGAACTGGCACTGTGGTGCACTGAGTTAATATGTTAGTCCAAATATGATCAAAAGTGTATGGAAGTGCATAAATATCATAGCAATATCACCCAAAAGAGGCATGGAGCAAGCAGAAATTATAGATACGTTTTGGACGTATCAATTAGCAGCTGAGTTGTCAATTCAACCACACCTGGAAACTTAGTATCTGCAGCAAGATAGTTTAGTAGCAAAGTAATATGATAGTGGCGGTAGCGGCAATAAAAGTAACGATAGTGTTTTTGTAGTTTTTGTAATAGTAGCAACGGAAAAGTAAATAAGGAAAAAGCAATATAGGAAAAGCTCGTAGGCATTGGATCGGTGATGGGGAATTATGTCGGATGCAATTCATCATGTAGAAGTTATAACCTAGGGTGACACAGAACTAGCTCCAGTTCATCAATGCAATGTAGGCATGTATTCCGAATATAGTCATACGTGCTTATGGAAAAGAACTTGCATGACGTCTTTTGTCCTACCCTCCCATGGCAGCGGGGTCCTATTGGAAACTAAGGGATATTAAGGCCTCCTTTTAATAGAGTACCGGACCAAAGCATTAACACATAGTGAATACATGAACTCCTCAAACTATGGTCATCACCGGGAGTGGTCCCGATTATTGTCACTTCGGGGTTGTCGGATCATAACACATAGTAGGTGACTATAGACTTGCAAAGTAGGATCAAGAACACACATATATTCATGAAAACATAATAGGTTCAGATCTGAAATCATGGCACTCGGGCCCTAGTGACAAGCATTAAGCATAGCAAAGTCATAGCAACATCAATCTCAGAACATAGTGGATACTAGGGATCAAACCCTAACAAAACTAACTCGATTACATGATAGATCCCATCCAACCCATCACCGTCCAGCAAGCCTAAGATGGAATTACTCACACACGGCGGTGAGCATCATGGAATTGGTGATGGAGGAAGGTTGATGATGACGATGGCGACAATCTCCACTCTCCGGAGCCCCGAACGGACTCCAGATCAGCCCTCCCGAGAGAGATTAGGGCTTGGCGGCGGCTCCATCTCGTGAAACGCGATAATTCTTTCTTCCTTATTTTTTCTGCTCGAAAGTGAAGATATAGGATCTGGGAATACGTCGGTGGAGCACCAGGGGGCCCACGAAGCAGAGGGGCACGCCCTAGGCAGGGGGGCACGCCCCCACCCTCGTGGACAGGGTGTGGGCCCCTGGTGAAGATCTTCTTGCAGATATTTCTTATATTTTCCAAAATAAATCTCCGTTGATTTTCAGGCGATTCCGAGAACTTTTTATTCTGCACAAAAACAACACCATGGTAGTTCTACTGAAAACAGCGTCAGTCCGGGTTAGTTCCATTCAAGTCATGCATGTTAGAGTCCAAAACAAGGGCAAAAGGGTTTGGAAAAGTAGATACGTTGGAGACGTATCACTGACCACCTGGCTGGTGGCGGCTATGTAAAGTAACATGGGTTCCTTGTCTGTTGGCGCCGCCAGGACAGGCGGCGTGGACAACACTTTCTTGAGGTGGTGGAAGGCTTCGTCCGCCTTGTCATTCCATTCAAAGCAGGTGGTCTTCTTCATCAATTGGTACAAAGGGAGTGCCTTCTCGCCCAGCCGGCTGATAAATCAGCTGAGCGAGGCCAAGCACCCAGTAAACTTCTGGACGTCTCGTATGCGAGTTGGCCTCTCCATCCTCTTGATGGCCTTGATCTTTGCTGGGTTGCACTCGATGCCGCGTTCAGGCACCAGGAAGCCAAGGAGCTGGCCTACTGGTACCCCGAAGACGCATTTCTCCGGGTTTAGCTTGATCTGAAAGCGGAGCAGGTTTTCGAAGGTCTCTTGGAGGTCCTCTAGGAGAGTTTCCCGCTTCTCCATCTTCACCACGATATCGTCCACGTAAACGTGGGTGTTTCTACCAAGTTGCTTGAGGAGACACTTCTGCATGCAACGCTGAAAGGTGGCGCCAGCATTTCTCAAGCCGAACATCATAGTCAGGTAACAGAAGGCTCCAAATGGCGTGAGGAAGGCGGTCTTCAGGTGATCAGCCGGATCCAGTTTGATCTAGTGGTATCCAGAATAAGCATAAAGGAGTGACAGCAGCTCGCATCCGGGTGTGGAGTCAATCACTTGATCTATTCGCAGCAGAGCAAACTGATCTTTAGGGCAAGCTTTGTTGAGGCTGGTGTAGTCAATGCACATGCGTCACTTGTTGTTCTTCTTCAGCACCAGGACAGAATTGGAGAGCCACTCTGGGTAGAACACCTCCATAATGAAGCCGACTGATAGCAGGCGAGCAACTCCTTCTCCGACAACTCTTCTTTTTTACTTCTGACAGGTGGCGAAGGGGCTGCCTGACAGGCTTCATGTCTTCTCTTACATGTAGCTTGTGCTTGGTGAAATCTGTCGAGACACCCGGCATGTCCTTGGGGGGCCATGCAAATATGTCCCGATTCTCATGGAGGAAATCAACGAGCTCGCTTTCCTATTTGCTGTCTAGGTTCTACCCTATGACAACAAATCGCTCCGGGTGTGGTGGGTCCAAAGCAATCTTCTTGGTTTCTGTGGCCGGCTGGAATGAGCCTTGGGGTTCTGCCTCCTTGGGATCGGATGGTATGGCCGGCTGCTCATCGGCCATTGCCACCAACCGATCAAGGCGGCGCTTCTCTTCAGCTATGACAAGGGACTCGACCAGCCGGCTGCTGGCAGTGGCACATGCGACAAACTTCTCATAGTCCCCGACTATGGTGATTATTCCTTTGGGGCCCGGCATCTTCATCTTGAGGTAGGCATAATGGGGTACCGCTATGAATTTGGCGAGGGCTGACCGGCCCAATATCACATGATAAGGGCTTTCCAGATTAACCACCTCAAACCAGACCGGCTCCCGTCGGAAATGCTTCTTGTCACCAAACAGGACATCAATCTTGACCTTGCCGATTGGTGAGCAAGAGAGGCCGGGGACGATGCTGTGGAACACGGTCCGGGTAGGCTGAAGCTGCTTCTCTTTGATGCCCAACTTCTCCATGGTGTCTCGGTACATGATGTTGATGCTGCTGCCGCCGTCTATCAGCACTCGGGAGAACCGGCAGGCCCGCTTGCCGGTGGAGAAAGTCGCATCCAGAACCATGGCATAGGCGCCTAGTGAGGGCATGATGGCCGGATGATCTTCACGGCTCTAGCTGATGGGCCTTTCAGACCAATGCATGAATTCTGGGGCTTCTGTGGTGACAGCATTGACTTCCCTATGCTGCTGACGCCAACTATGCATGTCATCCACCTGGCTCGTGAAGACGACATAGGCTCCGTTCGCTTCTGGGAATTCGTCCTGGACCTGGCCGCCTGGAGGAGCTGCCGACGGTTTGGGAGGCAGAGCCGACTGCCCAGCAGGCGGCGAGGGCAGAGCCTCGTCTCTGGCAATCAGAGTGAGCCAGTGGCACTTTCGTGTGACATGGTTGGATGGCTTCGCACCGCTGTGAAACTTGCAAGGGGAATCCAGGGCTTTCTCAAAGGAGAAAGCGGGCTGCCAGGATGGCTTGCCGCCCTTCTGGCGCTTGGGGCCGGCTTGAGCTTCTGGCTGCTGGCCTTCAACTGTTGCCACCAGCCGGTTGTTGGAAGCCGGCGGGGGGGCTTTGAACTTGTTGTCTGTCTGCTGCTGGCGCCAACTGGACTCTCCAGCCGGGGTCTGAGGGGCCGGTGGAGCCATCTTCTAGAAGCATCTACGTGCAGCTCGGACTTCATGCAAGAGTCTGCTGTGGCATACTTGTCTGCTATGCTCAGCAGCTTGTCTAGCGTGGTGGGCTCGTCGCAGAGGATCTTGTGCTTGAGCAAGTTGCCTTCTCTGCACCCGGTCGTGAAGTACTCGGCGGCTTGCACCTCCTGCACCCCTTCACAGGAATTCTGCAGCTCGGCCCAACACGTCAGGTAGTCACGAGCGGACTCGTTCGGACCTTGGACACATAGGGAGAGCTGTCGTGGCTTCGGCGGCCGCTTGTAGGTGCTGGTGAAGTTGCGAGTGAAGACGTCGGTGAAGTCCAGCCAGTTGTTGATGTTGTTGGGCTTGAGGCTGTTTAACCACATCCTGGCCGTGCCCTGGAGCATGAGTGGTACATACTTCACCGTGACGCGCTTGTTGTCAGTTGCTATGTTGACGGCTGTGGAGTAATCCACCAGCCAATCCTCTGGCTTCACAGATCCACTATACTTGGGAGTGTCACGGGGAAGTGAGAAACCTTTGGGGAAAGGCTCGTCATGGATGCGGGGCCGAAACAAGCCGGGCCGAGTGCGTCTTCTTCCTCGACCGCTTGGGACCGGGCCAGTCAGTCAAGGTGGTGGCGGACATAATTCTCCCCAACTCCCTCGCGGCGGCCCAAGCGGCCTCCGAGGGACGGATGGTCAACAGGCGGCGGGAATACACGCCTCTCCCGACGAGGGGGAGGCGAGCGCTCGTTTCGCCGCTCTACAGCCCTTGGGCGGCCGTCTTGATCGCACTCGATGGTGATGCGAGTCTGCTGACTGCGGCTGGCAGCCGGCTCTGAGTTGCACCGACTGCGAGTGCCAACTGTCGGCGAACGGGACGTGGCCCCTTGTTCCCTCCGAAGAGGGCGGTTGTCTGTTTGCATGTTGGCTTCCAGAGCCCGGCGGCGGGCTTCTTGCTGTTCGGCAGCCGTGTCGAGGAGCTGCTGGACGCGTTGTGTCATGCAGCGAAGCTCATCTCCTTCCAAATGGTTCAGCTCGTCAACCGCCGCCTGGGCAGCCCTTACATTCTCCAACGAGGTGGCGTACACCGGTCGTGGGGCCCCCAGCATGCTGGCAAGGGCCCCGCCTCGTTCACGGACAGCGCCGGCTTGGCTGGGCTCGCCAGCAGCCGGCGTGCCGCCTATGGCACGGTCGATCTCGCGGTGGTAGGCTTCGGTGAGGCGTCTGGAGGCGGCTAACTTGTTGGCATTGTCGAGGAGCGAGACGCTGAGTGCTTCCAGCGCCGCGCCATCTGCTCCCGTGGTGATGGGAGCGGAGAGACTCCACATTGCCGCCTGCAGCGGGTCCTAGACAGACCAGTTGGAGGGCTCGTCGTGGCTAGCGGCCAGCACCTCCGTGACGGTGCTGATGCTTGTGTCACAGGTCGCCGGTGGGAGGATATCGTCGATGACCACCACGTGGTCGGGGAAGGAATCGGTGGACGCCGTGTCGAGGTCGACGATCATGTCGACGGGTGGATCAGAGGAGCCAATGGACTCCATGTCGGAGGCGCGCTCATCGACGATATGGAGCTTGTCGAGGAGCTCGACGAGGCAGCTCTCCGAGCCGACTGTCTTTGTGACCGGAGAGGGCTCGTCGTGGAGGTGGACCTCGTTGAGAAGATCAGCGAGCTTGCTCGCAGCGCATGCGGCCTCAGCGCCGCAAAGCATCCCGACATCGACACCAGTGGGCGTGCCGGGCTGGCTGGGCTCGCCAGGGAGGAACAAGTTCCCGTCCAAAACATGTCTCCGGACGACGGTGCACCTTGCCCCATGGTGGGCGCCAAATGTCGTGGTTTTGGTGCGACATATGCCAAAGGATGGCTTATCATGCATGGGGACAAGAGTACGTCGCCGGGCCCTAGAAGCGGGATAAGGTGATACTTAGGACGCCTATGAATCTTACCCAAGTTTGAGGCTCTCCGTGGAGATAACACCCCTAGTCCTGCTCTGCGGGGACTCCGCGTCATGACTAATGTCAATATGGTAGCTACAAGGTTGCTCCTTGAGCTGTGTCGTCTAGAGGAAGAAGAAGGGCAAGGCTAGCTCTCTACCTTCTCTCTAGGGAATGCGAGTTGTCGCTAGGGTTTCTCCCTATTGGTCTCTCTCTCTTTGTCTCTCTCAAAGTCTAACCCCTCTGCATGGAGGACCCTGGGGGGTTTATATAGGCCTACCCCCCAGGGTTACAACGGTAATCTAGGCGGGGTGGACCCCGACTGTTAGTGTCTCTGGGTGGCGGCTTCTCCGCCGGCTGTTGGGCCCCGCCGTCTATTGGCCCACGTGATTGTATTTCACTGTTGGCGTCCTTTTGCTGAGGGAAGCATCGTCAGGGGGGAAGTGGCTACAGTGTCGCCACCTCTTAGTCGTACACTGCCACCATGTCCCGTCTTGTCATCTTGATGGGGTTCAGACTCCCAGGGCACGGTTAGCCGCCTGCTACAGGGCGGCCCTTCCCCTGGGCCGCGTGCTGAAGGTTGCCCGCTTCTGGGCAGCTCACTGGCGGGTGGGGCATGCCGCCTGCTGGCCACTCTGCCAGCGGGTAGTGGGATCATGGCTCCCTCTGACCATAGCTAGGTCATCGATAACATGGCCACAGTGATGCGCCGGTCAGGGGGTGTCCACAGTGTACACTCACACTGTAGCCACGCTTCCATGGATTCTTCAGGGACAGGCTTAACTGTAGCCATGCCTTGGTCTCGTTGCGGATCTCCAGTGCACACTCCGAGGGGGAGGTATGGGGCCGTCTTCTAGATGCTCGCCGCTGAGCTGCCGCCTATTAGGGTTCCGCCGCCTGCTGGCAGTCGGCTCCTTGGCATGGCGGCCCTAGGAGGCGGCCTGATGCGTAGGCGGCCGAAGGATGACAGGCGGCCCTTGTTTGTCTTGAAATGCCATGGGTGGTCGATGAAGACACCCGTGGTCAATATCTCCGACAGATACAGAAGACTATTCCCGAGCTCTTCGCTATGCTCAAAGCTGCGGAGGTAGAAATCAAAAAGGAGCATCAAGTGTTGATGGTTAAAATGACCACTAGTTTCAAGAAAAAGGGCAAGGGGAAGAAGGGGAACTTCAAGAAGAATAGCATGACAGTTGCTACTCCCGCGAAGAAACCCAAGTCTGGAGCCAAGCCTAAAACTGAGTGCTTCTACTTCAAAGGGACTGGACACTGGAAGCGGAACTGCCCCAAGTATTCGGCGGATAAGAAGGATGGCAAAGTGAACAAAGGTATATTTGATATACATGTTATTGATGTGTACCTTACTAATGCTCGTAGTAGCACCTGGGTATTTGATACTGGTTCGGATGCTAATATTTGTAACTCAAAACAGGGGCTACGGATTAAAGGAAGATTAGCTAAGGACGAGGTGACGATACGTGTGGGAAATGGTTCCAAAGCGATGTGATCGCCGTCGGCACGCCACCCCTACATCTACCTTCGGGATTAGTTTTAGACCTAAATAATTGTTATTTGGTGCCAGCGTTGAGCATGAACATTATATCTGGATCTTATTTGTTGCGAGACGGTTATTCATTTAAATTAGAGAATAATGGTTGTTCTATTTATATGAGTAATATCTTTTATGGTCACGCACCCTTGATGAATGGTCTATTTTTGTTGGATCTTGATCGTAGTGATACACATATTCATAATATTGAAGCAAAAAGATGCAAAGTTGATAATGATAGTGCAACCTATTTGTGGCACTGCCATTTGGGTCATATTGGTGTAAAGCGCATGAAGAAAATCCATGTTGATGGACTTTTGGAATCACTTGATTATGAATCACTTGGTGCTTGCGAACCATGCCTCATAGGCAAGATGACTAAAACTCTGTTCTCCGGAACAATGGAGTGAGCAACTGACTTGTTGGAAATCATACATACTGATGTATGCGGACCAATGAGTGTTGAGGCTCGCGACGGGTATCGTTATTTTCTGACCTTCACACATTATTTCAGCAGATATGGGTATATCTACTTGATGAAGCACAAGTTTGAAACATTTGAAAAGTTCAAAGAATTTCAGAGTGAAGTAGAGAATCATCGTAACAAGAAAATAAAGTTTCTACGATCTGATCACGAAGGCGAATGTTTGAGTTATGAGTTTGGTCTTCATTTGAAACAATGTGGAATAGTTTCACAGCTCACGCCACCTGGAACACCACAGCGTAATGGTGTGTCCAAACATCGTAACCGTACTTTATTAGATATGGTGGGATCTATGATGTCTCTTAGCGATTTACCACTACCGTTTTGGGGTTATGCTTTAGAGACAGCTGCATTCACGTTAAATAGGGCACCATTTAAATCCGTTGAGATGACGCCTTATGAACTATGGTTTGGCAAGAAACCCAAGTTGTCGTTTCGTAAAGTTTGGGGCTGTGATGCTTATGTGAAAAAGCTTCAACATGATAAGCTCGAACCCAAGTCGAAGAAATGTGTCTTCATAGGATACCCAAAGGAAACTGTTGAGTACACCTTCTATCACATATCTGAAGGCAAGATATTCATTGCTAAGAATGGATCCTTTCTAGAGAAGGAGTTTCTCTTGAAAGAAGTGAGTATGAGGAAAGTAGAACTTGATGAGGTAATTGTACCTTCTCCCGAATTGGAAAGTAGTTCATCACAGAAACTAGTTCCAGTGATTCCTACACCAATCAGTAAGGAAGCTAATGATGATGGTCATGAAACTTCACATCAAGTTACTACAGAACCTCGTAGGTCAACCAGAGTACGTTCCGCACCAGAGTGGTACAGTAACCCAGTTCTGGAAGTCATGTTACTAGACCATGATGAACCTAACGAACTATGAGGAAGCGATGATGAGCCCAGATTCTGCAAAATGGCTTGAGGCCATGAAATCTGAGATGGGATCCATGTATGAGAACAAAGTGTGGACTTTGGTTAACTTTCCCGATGATTGGCAAGCCATTGAAAATAAATGGATTTTTAAGAGGAAGACTGGCGCCGATGGTAATGTTACCGTCTACAAAGCTCGACTTGTGGCGAAAGGTTTTCGACAAGTTCAAGGAGTTGACTACGATGAGACTTTCTCACCCGTAGCGATGCTTAAGTCTGTCCGAATCATGTTAGCAATTGCCGCATTTTATGATTATGAAATCTGGAAAATGGATGTCAAAACTGCATTCAATGGATATCTGAAAGAAGAGTTGTATATGATGCAACCAGAAGGTTTTGTCGATCCTAAAGGTGCTAACAAAGTGTGCAAGCTCCAGGGATCCATCTATGGACTGGTGCAAGCATCTCGGAGTTGGAATATACACTTTGATGAGGTGATTAAAGCATATGGTTTTATACAGGCTTTTGGATAAGACTGTATTTACAAGAAAGTTAGTGGGAGCTTTGTAGCATTTCTGATATTATATGTAGATGACATATTGTTGATTGGAAATGATATAAAATTTCTAGATGGCATAAAAGGATACTTGAATAAGAAATTTTCAATGAAAGACCTCGGTGAAGCTGCTTATATATTGGGCATCAAGATCTATAGAGATGGATCAAGACGCTTAATTGGACTTTCACAAAGCACATACCTTGATAAAGTTTTGAAGAAGTTCAAAATGGATCAGTCAAAGAAAGGGTTCTTGCCTGTGTTACAAGGTGTGAAGTTGAGTAAGACTCAATGCCCGACCACTGCAGAAGATGGAGAGAAAATGAAAGTCATTCCCTATGCTTTAGCCATAGGTTCTATCATGTATGCAATGATGTGTACCATACCTGATGTGTGCCTTGCTATAAGTCTAGCAGTGATGTACCAAAGTAATCCAGGAGTGGATCACTGGACAGCGGTCAAGAACATCCTGAAGTACGTGGAAATGACAAAGGATATGTTTCTCGTTTATGGAGGTGACAAAGAGCTCGTTGTAAATGGTTATGTTAATTCAAGCTTTGACACTGATCCGTATGACTCTAAGTCACAAACCGGATATGTATTTTTATTGAACGGTGGAGCTGTCAGTTCATGCAGTTCCAAGTAGAGCGTTGTGGCGGGATCTACGTGTGAAGCGGAGTACATAGCTGCTTCGGAAGCAGCAAATGAAGGAGTCTGGATGAAGGAGTTCATATCCAATCTAGGTGTAATACCGAGTGCATCGGGTCCAATGAAAGTCTTTTGTGACAACACTGGAGCAATAGCCATAGCAAAGGAATCCAGGTTTCACAAGAGAACCAAGCACATTAAGAGACGCTTCAACTCCATCTGCGATCAAGTCAAGGAGGGAGACATAGATATTTGCAAGATACATACGGATCTGAATGTTGCAGACCCATTGACTAAGCCTCTTCCACGAGCAAAACATGATCAGCACCAAGACTCCATGGGTGTTAGAATCATTACGATGTAATCTAGATTATTGATTCTAGTGCAAGTGGGAGAGTGAAGGAAATGTGCCCTAGAGGCAATAATAAAGTTGTTATTTATATTTACTTATATATCATGATAAATGTCTTTAATTTATGCTAGAATTGTATTAACCGGAAGCTTCATACATGTGTGAATACATAGACAAAACAGAGTGTCCCTAGTATGCCTCTACTAGACTAGCTCGTTAATCAAAGATGGTTATGTTTCCTAACCATAGACATGTGTTGCCATTTGATAAACGGGATCACATCATTATGAGAATGATGTAATGGACAAGACCCATCTGTTAGCTTAGCACTATGATCGTTTAGTTTTACTGCTATTGCTTTCTTCATGACTCATACGTGTTCCTTTGACTATGAGATTATGCAACTCCCGAATACCGAAGGAACACCTTGTGTGTTATCAAACGTCACAATGTAACTGGATGATTATAAAGATGCTCTGCAGGTGTCTTCGAAGGTGTTTGTGGTGTTGGCATAGATCGAGAATAGGATTTGTCACTTCGAGTGTCGGAGAGGTATCTCTGGGCCCTCTCGGTAATGCACATCGTAATAAGCCTTGCAAGCAAACGACTAATGAGTTAGTCATGAGATGATGTATTACGGAATAAGTAAAGAGACTTACCGGTAACGAGATTGAACTAGGTATAATGATACCGACGATCGAATCTCAGGCAAGTAACATACCAATGACAAAGGGAACAACGTATGTTGTTATGCGGTTTGATCGATAAAGATCTTCGTAGAATATGTAGGAGCCAATATGAGCATCCAGGTTCTGCTATTGGTTATTGACCAGAGATATGTCTCTGTCATGTCTACATAGTTCTCGAACCCGTAGGGTCCGCACGCTTAACGTTCGATGATGATTGGTATCATGAGTTAATGTGTTTTGTTGTACCGAAGGTTGTTCGGAGCTCCGGATGTGATCACGGACATGAAGAGGAGTCTCGAAATGGTCGAGACATAAATATTGATATATCGGACGACTATATTCGGACACCTGAAGTGTTCCAAAGAAGTTTCAGATAAAACCGGAGTGCCGGAGGGTTATCGGAACCCCCCGGGGAACTAATGGGCCACATGGGCCTTAGTGGAGAGAGAGAGGGGCGGATAGGGTAGGCCGCGCGCCCCCTCCCCCTTGGGTCCGAATTGGACTAGGATGGGGGCGCCGCCCCCCTTTCGTTCTCCCTCTCCCTCTCCTTCCTTCCCCCTCTCTCCCTCTTGGTGGACTCCTACTAGGAATAGGATTCCTATTCCTAGTAGGACTCCCCATCATGGGGCGCGCCTATAGGGCCGGCCGACCTCTCCCCTTGCTCCTTTATATACGGGGGCAGGGGTACCCTAGAACACACAAGTTGACAATTGTTTTAGCTGTGTGCTGTGCCCCCTCCACTGTTACACACCTCGGTCATATTGTCGAAGTGCTTAGGCGAAGCCCTGCATCGGTAACTTCATCAACACTGTCACCACACCGTCATGCTGATGAAACTCTCCCTCGGCCTCAACTGGATCAAGAGTTCGAGAGACGTCACCAGGCTGAATGTGTGCAGATCACGGAGGTGCCATGTGATCAGTGCTTGATTGGTTGGATCGCGAAGACATTCAACTACATCAACCGCGTTACTAAACACTTCCACTTTCGGTCTACGAGGGTACGTGGACACACTCTCCCGCTCGTTGCTATGCTTGTCCAAGATAGATCTTGCATGATCGTAGGTTTTTTTTTGAAATACTACGTTCCCCAACACTTCATCCATACTCCTTCATTTGCTGCTTCTGAAGCAGCTATGTACTCCGCTTCACACGCAGATCCCGCCACGACGCTCTGCTTGGAACTGCACCAACCTACAGCTCCACCGTTCAACAAAAATATGTATCCGGTTTGTGTCTTAGAGTCATCCGGATCAGTGTCGAAGCTTGCATCGACGTAACCGTTTACGACGTGCTCTTTGTCACCTCCATAAAAAAGAAACATATCCTTTGTCCTTTTCAGGTACTTCAGGATGTTCTTGACCGATGTCCAGTGATCCACTCCTGGATTACTTTGGTACCTCCCTGCTACACTTATAGCAAGGCACACATCATGTCTGGTACACAACATTGCATACATGATAGAACCTATGGCTGAAGCATAGGGAATGACTTTCATTTTCTCTCCATCTTCTGCACTTGCAAGTATTGAGTCTTACTCAACTTCAAACCTTGTAACACAGGCAAGAACCCTTTCTTTGACTGATCCATTTTGAACTTCTTCAAAACTTTATCAAGGTATGTGCTTTGTGAAAGTCCAATTAAGCGTCTTGATCTATCTCTATAGATCTTGATGCCCAATATATAAGTAGCTTCACCAGGTCTTTCATTGAAAAATTCTTATTCAAGTATCCTTTTATGATATCCAGAAATTCTACACCATTTCCAATCAACAATATGTCATCCACAGAGCTCCCACTCAGTTTCTTGTAAATACAGGCTTCTCCAAAAGTCTGTATAAAACCATATGCTTTGATCACTTCATCAAAGCGTATATTCCAACTCCGAGATGCTTGCACCAGTCCATAGATGGATCGCTGGAGCTTGCACACTTTGTTAGCACCTTTTGGATCGACAAAACCTTTTGGTTGCATCATATACAACTCTTCTTTGAGAACCATTAAGGAATGTAGTTTTGACATCCATTTGCCAGATTTCATAATCATAAAATGCGGCAATTGCTAACATGATTCGGACAGACTTAAGCATCGCTACGGGTGAGAAGGTCTCATCGTAGTCAACTCCTTGAACTTGTCGAAAACCTTTCGCAACAAGTCGAGCTTTGTAGACAGTAACATTACCATTGGCGTCAGTCTTCTTCTTAAAGATCCATTTATTTTCAATGGCTTGCCGATCATCGGGCAAGTCAACCAAAGTCCACGCTCTGTTCTCATACATGGATCCCATCTCAGATTCATGGCCTCAGGCCATTTTGCGGAATCTGGGCTCATCATCGCTTCCTCATAGTTCGTAGGTTCGTCATGGTCTTGTAACATGACTTCCAGAACAGGGTTACCTTACCACTCTGGCACGAAACGTACTCTGGTTGACCTACGAGGTTCGGTAGTAACTTGATCTAAAGTTTCATGATCAATATCATTAGCTTCCTCACTAATTGGTGTAGTAATCACTGGAACTGATTTTTGTGATGAACTACTTTCCAATTCGGGAGAAGGTACAATTACCTCATCAAGTTCTACTTTCCTCCCACTCACTTATTATGAGAGAAACTCCTTCTCTAGAAAGGATCCATTCTTAGCAACGAATATCTTGCCTTCGGATCTATGATAGAAGGTGTACCCAACTGTTTCTTTTGGGTATCCTATGAAGACACATTTCTCCGATTTGGGTTTGAGCTTATCAGGTTGAAGCTTTTTCACATAAGCATCGCATCCCCAAACTTTAAGAAATGACAACTTGGGTTTCTTGCCAAACCACAGTTCATAAGGTGTCGTCTCAACGGATTTAGATGGTGCCCTATTTAACGTGAATGTAGTTGTCTCTAAAGCATAACCCCAAAACGATAGTGGTAAATGGGTAAGAGACATCATAGATCGCACCATATCTAATAAAGTACGGTTACGTCGTTCGGACACACCATTACGTTGTGGTGTTCTAGGTGGCATGAGTTGTGAAACTATTCCACATTGTTTCAAATGAAGAGCAAACACGTAATTCAAATATTCGCCTCCGCGATCATATCGTAGAAACTTTAATTTCTTGTTACGATGATTCTCTATTTCACTCTGAAATTCTTTGAACTTTTCAAAATTTTAAGACTTATGTTTCATTAAGTAGATATACCCATATCTGCTCAAATCATCTATGAAGGTCAGAAAATAACGATACCCACCGCGAGCATCAACACTCTTCGGACCGCATACATCAGTGTGTATTATTTCCAATAAGTCAGTTGCTCGCTCCATTGTTCCGGAGAACAGATTTTTAGTCATCTTGCCCATGAGGCATGGTTCACAAAGCACCAATTGATTCATAATCAAGCGATTCCAAAAGCCCATCAGCATGGAGTTTCTTCATGCGCTTTACACCAATATGACCCAAACAGCGGTGCCATAAATAAGTTGCACTATCATTATCAACTTTGCATCTTTTGGCTTCAATATTATGAATATGTGTATCACTACGATCGAGATTCAACAAAAATAGACCACTCATTAAGGGTGCATGACCATAAAAGATATTACTCATATAAATAAAAGAACCATTATTCTCTGATTTAAATGAATAACCGTCTCACAACAAACAAGATCCAGATATAATGTTCATGCTCAACGCTGGAACCAAATAACAATTATTTAGGTCTAAAACTAATCCCAAAGGTAGATGTAGAGGTAGCGTGCCCACGACGATCACATCGACTTTGGAACCATTTCCCACGCGCATCATCACCTCGTCCTTAGACAATCTTCGTTTAATCCGTAGCCCCTGTTTCGAGTTACAAATATGATCAATCGAACCAATATCAAATACCCAGGCGCTACTACGAGCATTAGTAAGGTACACATCAATAACATGTATATCAAAGATACCTTTGTTCACTTTGCCATCCTTCTTATCCGCCAAATAATTGGGGCAGTTCCGCTTCCAGTGACCAGTTGCTACTCCTCGAGCTTGCGTTGTATTCCCACGAAGAGGAAAGGGTAATGCAGCACAGTAGTGTAAGCATTTCCCACAGTTTTTGAGAACCAAGGTATCAATCTAGTAGGAGACCACGCGCGAGTCCCTCGCACCTGCACAAACAAATAAGAACTTCGCAGCCAACGCGATAAGGGGTTGTTAATCCCTTTACGGTCACTTGCAAAAGTGAGATTTGATAGAGATGATAGTTGATATTTTTGGTATTTTTGGATATAAGAACAGAAAGTAAAAGCGGAAAAGTAAAGTAGATTGTAGATTGATATGTTGAGAATAGACCCGAGGGCCATAGTATTCTCTAGTGGCTTCTCTCATGATAGCGATATTCTACGGCGGGTAAACAAATTACTGTCGAGCAATTGATAGAAAAGCGAATACTTATGAGACTATCTAGGCATGATCATTATATATAGGCATCACGTCCGAGACAAGTAGACCGAAACGATTCTGCATCTACTACTATTACTCCACACATCGACCACTATCCAGCATGCATCTAGAGTATTAAGTTCATAAGAACAGAGTAACGCCTTAAGCAAGATGACATGATGTAGAGGGATAAACTCAAACATAGTGATATAAACCCCATCTTTTTATCCTCGATGGCAACAATACAATACGTGCCTTGCTGCCCCTACTGTCACTGGGAAAGGACACCGCAAGATTGAACCCAAAGACAAGCACTTCTCCCATTGTAAGAACTATAGATCTAGTAGGCCAAACCAAACCAATAATTCGAAGAGACTTGCAAGGACATTATAATCATACATAAAGAGTTCAGAGAAGAACCAAATATTTCTCATAGATAATCTTGATCATAAACCCACAATTCATCGGATCTCGACAAACACACCTAAAAAAGAGATTACATCGAATAGATCTCCTCGAAGACCAAGGAGAACTTGGTATCGAGATCCAAAGAGAGAGAAGAAGCCATCTAGATACTAGCTATGGACCCAAAGGTCTGTGGTAAACTACTCACAACTCATGGTGAGGCGATGATGATGATGTAGAAGCACTCCATGGTAGATCCCCCCCCCCCCCGGCGGAGCTCTAGAACAGGCCCCAAGATGGGATCTCAAGGGAACAGAAGGTTGCGGCGGTGGAACTAGGGTTTTCTCTGTTTTTCTGATGGTTTCGGGGTACGTAGATATATATAGAAGAAGGAGGGCACCGGGGGCCAGATGGGGTGCCCTCGAGGCAGGGGGCACCCTCGTCGACGCCACGTCAGCCCTACTCCGTGGTTCTCAAGTCTCCCGTGCGTATTTTCCTCCAAAAATATCTCTCCCGAAGGTTTCATTCCGTTTGGACTCCGTTTGATATTCCTTTTCTGTAAAACCCTGAAATAGGAAAGAAAAAACAATTTGGACTGGGCCTTTGGGTTAATAGGTTAGTCCCAAAAATAATATAAAAGTGTATAACAAAGCCCATTAAACATCCAAAACATCAAAAATAATAGCATGGAACAATCAAAAATTATGAACGGAACGGTGGAAAGTTGCATGGCAATATATCTCGGAATGGCTATGGAAATGCCATGATAGGTAGGTATGGTGGTTGTTTTAGGAAGATATATAGTGGCTATTTTGAGGAAGGATATATAGTGGGTGTATGGTACCGGCGAAAGTTGCTCGGTACAAGAGAGGCTAGCAATGATGGAAGGGTGAGAGTGCGTAATATCCATAGACTCAACATTAGTCATAAGAACTCATATATTGATTGCAAAAATTTACGAGTCATCAAAACAAAGCAATCAATGCATGCTCCTAGGGAGGGAGGTTGGTAGGAGTTAACCATCGCGCGCCCCCGACCTCCACACAAAGGATGACACTCTACAAATACCTCATGCTCTAACTTCGTCACATAGCGGTTCACCATACGTGCATGCTACGGGAATCACTAACCTTAACACAAGTATTCCTCAATTTCATAATAGCTCCACTAGAATGACTCTAATATCACTATCCTAATATCTCAAAACAATTATCAAGCATCCTACTTCTCATCATATTCAATGCACTTAGTGTGTAAGTTTTTACTACATTGATCTTGGATGCCTATCATGTGAAGGCTAGTTTTATAGCCAAAGCACATTACCATGTTGTTTTAATAGACTCTCAAAAGGACATAAGTGAAGCACGAGAGATTAACAATTTTTACAAAATATAATCACCACCATGCTCTAAAAGATATAAGTGAAGCACTAGAGCAAAAACTATTCAACTCAAAAGATATAAGTGAAGCACATAGAGTGTTCTAACAATTCCTAGGCCAAATTTAACTCTCTCAAAAAGGTGTGTCCAGAATGGATAATTGTGGCAAACTAACAAGCAAAGACTCAAATCATACATGACGCTCCAAGTAAAACACATATCATGTGGTGAATAAAAATATAGCTCCGAGTATAGTTACCGATAGATGAAGACGAAAGAGGGGATGCCTTCTCGGGGCATCCCCAAGCTTAGGCTCTTGGTTGTCCTTAAATTTTACTTTGGGGTGCCTTGGGCATCCCCAAGCTTAGGATCTTGCCACTCTTTGTTCCATAGTCCATCAAAGCAATACTCAAAACTTGAAAACTTCACAACACAAAACTTAGACAAAAATCTCGTGAGCTCCGTTAGTATAAGAAAACAAACCACTACTCAAAGGTACTGCAATGAATTCATTCTTTGTTTATATTGGTGTTAAACCTACTGTATTCCAACTTCTCTATGATTCATACTTCCCAATACTACTCATAGATGCATTGAAATAAGCAAACAACACACGATAAATAGAATCTGTCAAAAATAGAACAGTCTGTAGTAATCTGTAACTTTCGCATACTTATGTAACTCCAAAAAAACTAAAATAAATTGGTAAACGTGAGGAATTTGTCTATTAATCATCTGCAAAAAGAATCAACTAAATAGCACACTCCAGTAAAATCTGGTGACCATTCTAGCGAGCGCTAACGATTCTGTTTTTCACAGCACGATCATATAAACTTCACACAAGTCTTCCCAAAGGTTCTACTTGGCACAAACACTAATTAAAACACAAAACCACATCTAAACAGAAGCTAGATGCAATATTTATTCCTAAACAGAAGAAAAAACAAAAAATATAAAATTGGGTTGCCTCCCAACAAGCGCTATCGTTTTAAGCCCCTAGTTAGTTAATGATGCTCACATGAAAGACAAGAATGAAGCACAAAGAGAGCATCATAAAACATGTGACAAACACATCTAAGTCTAACATACTTCCTATGCATAGGCCTTTTATAGGAAAACAGATTAGCAATACAAGCAAGATCTAGCATATGCAAGGAAGAAGAAAGAAACAATAGCAATCTCAACCTAACGAGAGGTAATTTAGTAACATGAAAATTTCTACAACATATTTTCCTCTCTCATAATAGTTGCATGTAGGATCATAATCAAATTCAACAATATAGCTATCACATAACATATTCTTAACACGATCCATATGCAAGCAAAGTTGACACTCTTCCAAAATAGTGGGATTAACATTAACTAAAGTCATGACCTCTCCAAACCCACTTTTATCAAAAATTCCATAAGATTGAATATTCTCCAAATATGTGGGATCTAAATTTGACACTCTTCCAAACCCACTTTCAATATTATTGCAACCATTATCAATCTCATATTCGTCATGGGGTTTAAATAAAGTATCAAGATCGTAAGAAGAATCACCCCAGTCATGATCATTGCAACAAGTAGAAGACATAGCAATACTAGCATCCCCAAGCTTAGGGTTTTGCATATCATTAACACAATTGACATTAATAGAATTTACAATAGTATCATTGCAATCATGTTTTTTTATTTAAGGAGCTATCATGAATCACTTTTTCTTTTAACAATTCCTCACAATTTTCAGATTCATAAATTTCAAGCAAACCCCCATAAAGATAATCTAGTGCACACAACTCACTAGCAATTGGTTAAACATAATTGGATCTCTTAAAGCGATTAGCAAGCGGATGAGGATCCATAATTTAGCAAGCGAAGATGCAAGCTAATAGAGGGCACATAGCAACACAAGCAAACAAGAGGCAATCGAACGGTAAACACACGGCAAAAGAAGGGCAAATAAAACGGCAAGGGTGAAGTGGGGAAGAGGAAAACGAGAGGCAAATAAATGTAATGCGAAGGATAAGGTTTGTGATAGGTACTTGGTATATGACTTTTGCGTAAGCCTCCCAGGCAACGGCGCCAGAAATTCTTCTTGCTACTTCTCGAGCTTGCGTTGTATTCCCTTGAATAGGAAAGGCTGATGCAGCACAGTAGCGTAAGTATTTCCCTCAGTTTTTGAGAACCAAGGTATCAATCCAGTAGGAGACCACGCGCGAGTCCCTCGCACCTGCACAAACAAATAAGAACTTCGCAGCCAACGCGATAAGGGGTTGTCAATCCCTTTACGGTCACTTACAAAAGTGAGATCTGATAGAGATGATAGTTGATATTTTTGGTATTTTTGGATATAAGAATAGAAAGTAAAAGCGGAAAAGTAAAGTAAATTGTAGATTGATATGTTGATAATAGACCCGAGGGCCATAGTGTTCTCTAGTGGCTTCTCTCATGATAGCGATATTCTACGACGGGTAAACAAATTACTGTCAAGCAATTGATAGAAAAGTGAATACTTATGAGACTATCTAGGCATGATCATTATATATAGGCATCACGTCCGAGACAAGTAGACCGAAATGATTTTGCATCTACTACTATTACTCCACACATCGACCGCTATCCACCATGCATCTAGAGTATTAAGTTCATAAGAACAGAGTAACGCCTTAAGCAAGATGACATGATGTAGAGGGATAAACTCAAACATAGTGATATAAACCCCATCTTTTTATCCTCGATGGCAACAATACAATACGTGTCTTGCTGCCCCTACTGTCATTGGGAAAGGACACCGCAAGATTGAACCCAAAGCCAAGCACTTCTCCCATTGCAAGAACTATAGATCTAGTAGGCCAAACCAAACCAATAATTCGAAGAGACTTGCAAGGATATTATAATCATACATAAAGAGTTCAGAGAAGAACCAAATATTTCTCATAGATAATCTTGATCATAAACCCCCAATTCATCGGATCTCGACAAACACACCGCAAAAAGAGATTACATCGAATAGATCTCCTCGAAGACCGAGGAGAACTTGGTATTGAGATCCAAAGAGAGATAAGAAGCCATCTAGATACTAGCTATGGACCCGAAGGTCTATGGTAAACTACTCACAACTCATGGTGAGGCGATGATGATGATGTAGAAGCACTCCGTGGTAGATCCCCCCTCCGGCGGAGCTCCGAAATAGGCCCCAAGATGGGATCTCACGGGAAAAGAAGGTTGCGGTGGTGGAACTAGGGTTTTCTCTGTTGTTCTGATGGTTTCGGGGTACGTAGATATATAAAGGAAGAAGGAGGGCATCGGGAGCCAGACGGGGTGCCCACGAGGCAGGGGGTGCGCCCTATAGGGGGGGCACACCCCACCCTCGTGGACGCCACGTCAGCCCTACTCCGTGGTTCTCAAGTCTTCCGTGTGTATTTTGCTCCAAAAATATCTCTCCCGAAGGTTTCATTCCGTTTGGACTCCGTTTGATATTCCTTTTCTGTAAAACCCTGAAATAGACAAAAAACAGCAATATGGACTGGGCCTTTAGGTTAATAGGCTAGTCCCAAAAATAATATAAAAATGTATAACAAAGCCCATTAAACATCCAAAACATCATAAATAATAGCATGGAGCAATCAAAAATTATAGATACGTTGGAGACGTATCACCAGTCCCTTTGCAATAGAAGCACTCAGTTTCAGGCTTGGCTCCAGACTTGGGTTTCTTCCCGGGAGTAGCAACTGGCTTGCTATTCTTCTTGAAGTTCCCCTTCTTTCCCTTGCCCTTTTTCTTGAAACTAGTGGTCTTTTTAACCATCAACACTTGATGCTCCTTCTTGATTTCTACCTCCGCAGCTTTGAGCATAGCGAAGAACTCGGGATTGTCTTTTGCATCCCTTGCAAGTTCATCACAAAGCCTTTATAGCTTGGTGGCAGTGATTGAAGAACCTTGTCAATAACACTATCATCATCAATCTTAACTCCAAGTTGAGTCGTGTGGTTGTGGTACCCAGACATTCTAAGTATGTGTTCACTGTCAGAATTGTTCTCTTCCATCTTGCAGCTATAGAACTTGTTGGAGACTTCATATCTCTCAACTCGGGCATTTGCTTAAAATATTAACTTCAACTCTTGGAACATCTCATATGCTCCATGATGTTCAAAACGTCTTTGAAGTCCCGATTCTAAGACGTAAAGAATGGCACACTGAACTATCGAGTAGTCATCAGATCGAGCTGGCCAGACGTTCATAACGTCAGGAGTTGCTCCTACAGCAAGCATGTCACCTAGCGGTGCTTCAAGGACATAATTCTTCTGTGCAGCAATGAGGATAATCCTCAAGTTACGGACCCAGTCCGTGTAGTTGCTACCATCATATTTCAACTTAGCTTTCTCTAGGAGCGCGTTAAAATTCAAGGGAACGATAGCACGGGCCATTGATCTACAACAACATAAATATGCAAAAAAAAACTATCAGGACTAAGTTCATGATAAATTAAATTTCAATTTATCATATTACTAAAGAACTCCCACTAAGATTGACATCCCTCAAGTCATCTAAATGATCACGTGATCCAAATCAACTAAACCATGTCCGATCATCACGTGAGATGTTGTAGTTTTCAATGGTGAACATATTATCTTGATCATATCTACTACTAGATCATTGGTGGCGCGCGTTGTCGCGTCCATGCATTTCTTCGGTATAATGGTAGGAAATTCGTAAATATATGCTGCGAGCATACTGAATGCAATAACGTCTTATATTATGGAACTGGGGGAGTACAACAAAATAAGTTGCTTGGATTTTAGGACAACAAACTGAATATCCAGGTTAGCAAAACAGAGCATCAGTACTTGTTTTAGCAGCGTAATGTGTGTACTGCAGTTACAAGATCAGACACTAAAATCTTATTCTAACCAGCTAGGAGTTGTACCTACAACATTAGGTTGTAAGGTAAAAAGACAGCTCTAAAGTTGATGTACAATCAGCCTTAAACTGAAATCATAAACACCCATCAGCTTGTTTGATCTTCATTTTCCCTATTTTTTTAGCCTAGCTCGTTGTTCTTGCCCATCATACGACACACTTGTTTCTTGATTTCACATCTTATTGGCAGTTTATCAACTCATCATTTGGTAACCCTGGTCCTCGCTGATGCACTAATTTGTTCTGTTTCATAATTTGCAGTAATAAATATATTAAAAGGGGTGATAAATTGGTGAAAGTATAGTTTTATCTATTGGATACCAGCAAATATATTGAGCAGCAGACCATTGCAAACCATTATATCGAGTAAACAATTTGTTTTAAAGGTTTAATAATACTATCAGCCAAAAAAACATGTAATCATTAAATGCAGATTAACAATAAGTGCTTGTCATCGAAACATCAGGAAGTATACGGAAAAGAAAGAAGAAACAGTTCCATGCTTTTGAAATTTGAATAAATAGGTTGATTTTTCCAGTTTTTGCAAGTTCACAGCAAAGAACAAATATGTATGTCATCAAAGGGACCATGACATTACTACACCATCTAGGAAAGGTCAGTATTACCCATCTTTACAAATGTTAGATTAACCCTCACTATTTTAGGAGAAAACCTTCACTGCGTGATCTCGATTATATCAGTATGAGTCTTGTTTTTTATCCCGTACTTTGCATAATTTGTCCAACTAAATGTTGCATTTGTGTGACCTTGTAAGATTAGCAGGATAGTGATATTTCACAAAATAAGGGACATAATTAAGTTTATAGTTTAAATATTGAACAATAAAAAGGCGAGACAACAAAATATATTGATTTTACTTTATAACCTAAAGCACCACAAAGGGAAACATCACAGAAATTTCTAGAAGTTATACTTCTACAACGTCATAACCTGAGGGCAAGTATTTACCTGAGATAATCGATTGAACGCAAAGATCCATTTAACTTGGAGCATGCTGGAAATCAGATCAACAAATAGATAATTTTAGAAGAAAATTAAAAGCCGCTATCCACCAGAGATTCAAAACAGAAGAATTCCTCAAATGTCGTAGTAATAAACTGTCCAGCAGCCATCAGAGAATGAAGTAAAGAAATCCCAAATCAATATGCCAAAACCAGCCTCCAAGACTTACCCAAATTAGTTGAGCAAATCAGTATGAACACCACCTGCACAAAATATTGATTGGGGGATATTAGAACCTGTAATCATTTGGTGGAAGGACTCGTACAGGAAAGAAACAAATGTGGATGGAGGGTAACCTAGCCATGCTAGAGGTTCTGCTGCTGGAGTAGGAAGGTTGCAGATGCTTGTACAGAAGAAAATGCAAAGTCACACCTGTATTAAGCATCGCCTGTGCGTGACACTCCATGAATGGATCCAGAAACTGAAGATTGGTAACCCAGCAGATCGAAACTCCTGCAAGAACGTGGTACAACCAAAACAACATCAAATCGGGGTGACTTCAGGAGGGCCATGCTGCTCGTTGAATATTAAGTGCTCACACCTGAAACCGGATCCAGAAACTGAAGAGTAAGCGCTCGCACCTTAAACCAGCAGATCGGGTTCACCTTGGAACGGACAGATGGGAACATACAGAGCACAAGATTGGGAAGGAAGAGAAGAAATCAACATCAAACTGACATATGGGGAACACGTAATTAAGGTGGCTGAAAGGGTCAGAGGCACAGTATCATCCGGATTAGGAGCAGGCTGATCAAGACGATGAGCTTCATGAGGCGGAGGTCGGCCGGAGGTAGACATCTGCGGGTGGCGGCATGGCACCGTCCAACCTTTCTACCTCATAGGCGGATCAACCGGCTCCTCGGAGGCCACTTCTAGTGGCGCTGTAGCCGAGCAAGTGCCGTGTTGCCGTCGGCGGCGTCGCTAGAGTGTAGGGAAGAGGAACGACCTGAATCGATTGCGGCAGGTCAGGAGGAGGGGGAGGAGGGGCTGCGCGAAGGAAAGAGAGGATGGATTGACATGACAGTGAGTGGACTGATCATATAGTTGGGTCGCGCGCACAGGCCCAATCAACCAGGACACACGGATTTTTCCACCGGAGTAGCGTCCCCCAGGACAGTCGGCCCAGGATACTGTAATGCCCAGAATGGGACTATACCTCCTACGTGTCGAGGCACGACTTAAAGGTATAAGCCCATTCTAGAATGGTCTCAAGTTTGGTATCTTTGCACGACTCATGTAAAGAGGGATTAAATTGTAAAAGGAGATAGTTGGCTTACACTCGCCACTTCACACAATACATTACATAAGCAAGACATCATTCAAAACATCACAACCCATCTAAGGGTAAGATCCAAAAGACAAGATACCAAACAACATAACGCCACAGGTCAGGATCGAATCCTAGTAGAAACTACTACTGATCGGTGAAGCGTCACAAACAAACAGCCAAACTCTTCATCGAGCTCCTAGTGAAGAACTTGAGCCAGCTCCTGCATCATTCTTGGCTGAACATGCATCTGGTGTTGTAGTATCTGTGAGCCACGAGGACTCAGCAATCCCATAACCATGGGTATCAAGACTAGCAAAGCTTTGTGGGTAGGAAGAGGTAAAGTGGTGAGGTTGCAGCAGCGGCTAAGCATAATATGGTGGCTAGCTTACGAGTACCAGAATAAGATGAGCATCTACGCAAACGGTCGCAAAAGTAGTGATCGCTAAAGATCCTGAACTACATACGAGTCAAACATAACCCCACCGTGTTCTCTTCTCAAAGTGAAAAGAGACAGTCACGGTTACTCACACAGTTGTGTGTTTTACTTCGGATCCTCTGTCAAGTTTTCTACAACCGGACATTAACAAATTCCAATCTGCCACATAACCACGGGCACGGCTTTCGAAAGATCATAACCCTGCAGGGGTGTTCCAACTTAGCCCATCACAAGCTCTCACGATTAGATGAAGTGATAAATATAATATCATCACCCCTTATCTTAGGGAAAATCCGATCAGGCTCGGCATCCCGGTAGCACAAGTCATTTCGACAATGGTAAAACAAGTCCAGCAAGACCTCCCGGTGTGTCGACACCCTGATAGTAGCCGCGCGTATCTCGTCTCAGGACACGACCGGATGGGTGATGCTACAGGAGCCAATACTCGAGTTTCCCCGTGGTGGCCCCCGCAGGCTCCCCGTTTGGGACCAACACCATCAGCACTGGCCCCCCTGCTATGTAGAAAGAATCCTCGGGTAGCGCTAACTCCCTATGCAATTTAATTAATTAATTAAGTTGTTATTATGAGCAAATTAAAACCAAAGTTGGGCCTTGCTGGAGGAGTTTTATTCAAAGTCGAACTGTCAAGGGGTCCCCATCCACCCATCGTGTAAGGAACGCAAAATCAAGGAACATAATGCCGGTTTATCGGCGCCTAAGGTGGCATGAGTGGAACAAAACACCGAGCAAAAGGCCAAGCCTTCCACCCATGCCCAGTATATCGGTGTGTTAATAATAATTATAGATATTGTGATATAACAACAACAAGTTCCCTCCTGGAACGAACTTCATCTTCACCTGCAACTAACAACGCTATAAGAGGGGCTGAGCAAGCGGGTAACATAGCCAAACAGTGGTTTTGCTAGGAAGGTTTCAAGGTTAGAGGTTCCATGGCAACAAGGAGAGGCTGACATAAAAGATGGGTAGCGCGACATGTAACGATAGCATCGAGACAACTAAGCATGGCAATGGTAGTAAAGGTATCCAAGGGTATGATCATCTTGCCTGGGATTCCGCAAGGAAGAAGAACGGATCCATGAAGTAGACGGAGCAACACAGTCGAGCGAATCCTCACAACTCCGGAACGAAACCGAAGCTAACAAGAGAAGCAACCGGAAAGAAGCAAACAACACGGTAAACACACAAGCATAAACATGGCATACGATGCACAAGCAAGCATGATGCATGTCCGGTTTAAATATGCAAGGCATGGCAAAGTGCACAAACAAAACTACAAGTTAAGTGGAGCTCAATATGCAACGAGTTGCATATTGACGAAACACCACATTTTAATTATTTAGTTGACTCTCGTTATTTACAAGACAAGATTAATTGTTTGTTAACATGGCAAGAGGTGAAACGTAATAAAACTACACTATTTAGGCATTTTAAATGGGGCCGGAAAATAACAACAACATATCCGGAAAATCCCCATGAGCATGTTTAGATATTATAAGCAAACAACAATTCACACATATCAATGTTGTTATCATGATGCGGATGACATGATCAAGTTTATGCAATTTTATAAAAAGGTTGACATGAAGAAGATACGAAGTATTGTCACCGTGGTGGAAGAAAAGGGTGCCACGGCAACGATCCGAAAATGATGCACGGCAACATCTCGGTTCCGATAACTCGTTGAGAGACCGGTGCAAAAGGTGACGGAGACGTGAGCGAGACATGCAAGATGATGGGGTGATCCCGTTGCCGGGTTCCCACGGGTCGGCGACGAGGCAACCGAGGAGCACGACAAAAGAAGGGCACGATGCACACAAGGGTAACATCTCATACAACCACATCAAGCAACACGGGTCATCGTCTCGGGGTTATACCTTCGGAACAATCGTTTCGGAGGGGCTCGAGATCGTAGTGGAAGTAGAGGTTCTCGCGAGTCGTGGTACACGGGTCGTAGAGGAAGAAGGCGTTCACGTTCGGAGAGGAAGTAGCCGTTCCGTGAGTCGTGTCGGGGTACTCGTTCCGTAGTGGGAAGTAGTTGCACACGGGGTCTTCGGCGACGGTAGTGGTACACGTTGGCGTTCGTCGTGTAGGTGTACTCGGTCGTAGATGAACTTGACATCGGAAGGGTACTTGACGATTTCGAAGACCGCGGTCGTCGGGGTACTTGGTCGTGGTACTTGACGTCGGTCTCGTACACGGTTCGTAGACGTTCCCGTTACGTTCGTAGATGTACTTGGCGCATCCATCGTTTTCCGGGCCGACGGTAGTGGTACTTGCACATCCGGTAGTCGAACTTCTTGAAGAGGAACTTGACGGTCCTCGTCGTCCTGGTGCTTGGCGATCCTGGGATACCTGCTGGCCCAAAACAAAACACCGAGCCAAAACAGAAGAAGCACAGCAGCAGCAAGGAGGTCGCCGGCGCTGTCGGGGCTTGGGGCGGCCGGGCTGGACGAGGCCACCCGGCGGGGACGCGGGATCCGGCCGCTGCGACCTGGCGAAGGAGGCAGCAGGGGGCGACACCCTGGACGGACGCCCGTCGGCAACGGCGGCGCCCAAACTCGGCGAGGCAGAGGGACGGCCCATGGCGCGGCCATGGCGAGCTGGGGATGGAGGAGGCAGAGCCGTGCTCCAGGAGAGGAGGCAGTCGTTGCGGCTTGGGCGGTCGGCAGCGTCCTGGCGAGGTCGGAGTTGAGGCCTTGGCGAGGCGCGCGACGGGAGAGGCATGGCCTCCGCGGGGACGGGCGCCCGGCGCTTGGGAATCGGGGCGAGGCAGAGGCCCCCGAGAGCGGGACGGCGGCGGCTCAAGGGCGAAGGGCGCCGCTGGTCTTGGCGAGGACGGACGCACGGGGCTGGCTCCTGGCCGGCGGGCGCTCCTTGGCGAGGAGGCGGCGCGGCGCTGCGCTGTAGTCGTGGGAACGAGGGGGGCGACGAGGAGATGGGAATCGGGGCGAGGCTGCGGGAGAGACGAGCGAGGGGTGAGAGGTGTGCGGCGGCCGAGGGGGAGGAAGGATCGAGCGAGGGAGAGAGCCTGGGTCGATCTAGGGTTAGGGAATGGATGGGCCGGCCTGGGAGTTGGACAGGCCCAAGAGGCTGCTGAGCCTAAAGGCCTGAAGGAGGGAGATGGCCTGCAGGCTGGACTTCCAAGGGAGGCGTGGGCCTATGAGGAGAGGGAGACTGCTGGGCTGGGAGGCCTGGCTGCTGGGCTCCTCCTTCTCTGGTTTTTTAGCAGAAACCAAAATAAGAGAAGAGAATAAAAATGAGGAGGGGGTTAGGGCAAAAGTTAGCACATGGGAGTATTTTTCTCGGGCATCATAAAATGAGCACGGTCCGAGAAAATAAAAAAGGCATGATCGAAAAATAATTCAAACATATTTGAATTTAATCAAATGGGTTTGAACTAAGACTTGATTATTGAAGTGTCCAAAAATGTTCGAATTTTCGGAGGAAACTCGAAACAACGGAAAGGAATTATTGGCAAGGTTTTTGAAGGAGAAACTCGAAGTGAAATAGACATGGGGAAAAATTATGCACGTGTGTTGGTTAATTCCAAACAAATGGAATATTATTATATAGCTCCCTAAATATTGGGATGATATGTTTTAAAGAGAAGACATTCTTCCCTCGATTTAAATGGACCGAAGGTCCACACGATTTATTTAGGTTGAGATGCAAAGAAAATAAATATGACATGATGGCATGATGACATGATGCAATGCAAAAATAATTAACACAAGCACAAAAGAAACACACGGGAGACCCGGAACATCTGGAATCTTCTGGAATCTTCTGGGACGTAGGTCTTCGGGCGTCACAGATACGACAGACGTGGCGCACAAATCAGATCCGACGGCCGAAAACGGCCAGATCGCGAAAACGGACGGCCAAGGACGCTGATCGCTGAGAGAGCTCGGTTTAGGCCCAGTTTTACTGTCCTTAATATGATTCACGCTCGACCTTTCGGTCTCCAGTGTTCCAAGGCCATGTCTGTACATGATAGGCTCATCAAGTTTAACCCCAGTATTCTGCATGTGCAAAACTGTCTTACACCCGTTGTATGTGAACATGGAGCTTATCACACCCGATCATCACGTGGTGTCTCGGCACGACGAACTGTCGCAATGGTGCATACTCAGGGAGAACACTTGTACCGTGAACTTTTGTAAGGGATCATCTTATAATGCTACCGTCATTCTAAGCAAAATAAGATGCATAAAAAGATAAACATCACATGCAAATTTGCTTTAAACCATAAATTGTCAATAACTTGAGATTAAAAATAGTTTTTAATTTAATTCTTTTTGCTCCTAGTCACGTGTTAGATTGTTGTCACAGTAAGATTTATTTGGTTATTTTTAGAATATAATCAAATTAGGATTTTAATTAAAACAGTGTTGTTTTGCTTATATAGTTGTTTTAGTCATTTAATTGTTGTTTTTAATTATATTTATTTAGTTCTTTTTGTACATTTTAACATGTTGTAGTATGCTTCTGTTAGACAACAATAGATAAAATTTTAGAATTATTTAATATTAATTTTGTTTCTGTTTTGTTTAAATAGTTGTTTAGCCTTTAATTAAACTTTATAGAATTAGTTTTGCTATATTAAAAAGTAATTCTTATTGCCACTTTGATATAATTAACTTTAGTTTCTATTGTTTGACAACAATTTAGTTTTTGTGATTAGTTAATGTTGCTTTATTGCTATGTTAGTTGTTTTTCATTTTCAAACTCTACCTCCCCCGGTATCGCCATTTCAGTTTCGAAAAAAACAAATGAAAATGATAAAAAAATGATGTCATATTTGGATTCCTCACATTTTTCTGATAATAATGGATATATTATTTGCTGAATTTTGATTTACAGATTTAAATATATTAATTATGCCATATTAAATGTATAAATGGGGGGAAATGCATAAAATAATATTATTACTTATTTTATTTTCATTGAAATTCAAATTATTACTACATATTTTATTTTAATAATTATTTGGAATTCAAACAAATAAATCATGTGACATCAAGACCTATGGGTTAATAGGATTGATAGCTTATTATTCTTAGGAAAACAAGAAGTGCAGACCTGGAAAGTAGGGAAATAGAACTTGGAAGTTAAGCGTGCTCGAGCTGGAGTAGTGAGAGGATGGGTGACAGGCCGGGAAGTTAGACTGATTTGGAATCAGTGCTCCACACTAAAGCAATTAGGAGGGGTGATTAGTGATTAAATTGTCAAATAATTCAAAGATTAGAAAACTGGGAAAAATCCAAACAAATAAAAAAAGAATTTTTTCTTCAAAAAATTTGGTAGAGCCTTTAGTCCTCCAAACTCGCTCCAGACAGCAGCCACGTGGAGCCCCTTTACCGAGACTAAAAGTGAGGACCTTTAGTCCCGATTGGAAAAACCGGGACTAAAGGCCCTTACGAACCGGGACTAAAAGCCCATTTTCTACTAGTGCACATCAAGTGATGCATACTCACTCGACTTCCCAACTGTAACATCCCAAAATTCTAAATTTTGGAATGTTATAATAAATAGATAGTTATGTTTGATGTTTGAATGATTGTGTGAAATTGAGTGAAATTTGAAATTTTTTGAAAGTTAAATGAGAGGGAATGAAATGAATTTCCCAACCTTTCACTTTGCATTTATGGTCTCCGTGAATTCAAATTCATTTCATCACAAAACCCTAGAGTGAAGATGATATGACTTCTTCCATTTAAATAAATGAAAAGGGTTTTGAAAAGATTTGAATTCCATTTTGGAAAATATTTCTGACTCAGAAACTCTATGCACCTCAATGATTTTCATGAGAGAATATAAAGTTCTTTTGAAATATTCGGAAACTCATTTTCAAAATTTGAGTTATTGGGTTTTATTCAAATTATTTTTCTCCAAAAATAAAATATATAGAAAATAGGGTAAAATGATTCCCATCAGTAGAAAATTGGAGAGAAATAAATTTTAATTCATTTTGACATTTTTAAAATGATTTTTATTGGGTTTTAGTGCACCAGCAGCACTGTTTGATTTTTTTAAATTTTTGTGGATTTTATTTGACTCTAGAAAAATGTTCATGTTGTAGAAAACTTTTTTCTGAAAATTTTCATATATTATATTCCTATAGTATATTTCTATTTTTTTTGTTTATATTTTTTTCTGCCAAAACTGTTTAAAAAAAACTCTGCCGAACTGGGGCCGGCCAAGGCCCGGCCCGGCCCAGCCCCGCAGTCTTCCCCGACCTCTCGCTCGAGATCGGCTGCCGCACGATTCGCCGGCGATGCCGTGTCCAGGCGGGACTCCTCCCCCCGCTTGCCCCCTCGCCCAAGTCGTTCCTCGCCCTCCCTCCTATAAATGGCACCGTCCCGGCCCCCTCTCGCCTCCTCCTCGCGCCGCCATCACCGTCGGTTTTCGCCGTCGCCACCGCTCTGCCACCGCATCCCGCGTCGCCGCGCAGCCGAGCCGCCGCCCACTCGTGCTACCCCGCGCCACCTCCTTGTCCCGCACCTCGCACTGCCCCGCGCCGCCGGACGCCGCCGCTCGCTGGAGCTCCACCGCCCCGGATCCTCCCCGGTCTGCCCGACCCGATCCACCGCCGAAAAGCCGAACGGTATAAACCACCCTGTCGAACCGCCCGGTTTCTTCCATTTTTTTGTTTAGGTTTTCTTTTAAAAACCAGATCGGTTTTTATTTTCGTTTTTTTAAACCCTAGATTAGATCTTGTTTTTTTAGTTAGTTATTTAGAGATCGTTCGTTGTTTAGTCCTAAACAGTGAACGTTCGCATATTAGATCTGTTTTTTCAGTCAGGGACCTAGTTGTAGTATTTTCTTTTATAGATTAGTCCCTGAACTTCAAACCTTCAGAACTTTTTACTCGTTAGTCAAAATCCAACGAAACCAACGCCCACTTCTTCGCCTTGATCCCCTCTATTCAGATAAACAACTTAAACATGTTTTTGAAAGTTTTAAAATTTGAATTCAAACAAATTTGTTTTAAACTTGTTTTTGTCATAACTTGAGTTTCGTAACTCCGTTTGAGTTGATTCTTTTTGCAAATCGAAGCTCTTGATCTAAACTTTCTAATAAGGCCAAATTCACCTAATTTTGGTACTGTTAGAAATTATTTTATATTGCAACAGTTATTCACTTGTTTTCGAAGTTTTCCGAAGTGTTTTCTTCGTTCTTTCGGACCTTCTGAGTGATTGCTTATGTGTGGTTACTATTGTTTGCTTATGATAGATTGATTGGAGTGTGACGAGTAGATCTATCACGAGTTATGAGTGCGAATCATCTACATCAACAGTACAAGGCAAGTTCATACTTTGATCATACTTTCCAGTACCTAGTTTTTATTGCATTAGTTATATCCTTAAGCACTTGCATGAGTAGGACTGGTTACATAATATGATGCTTGTAGTTCATGAGGTAGGAACCCAATGACTTGAGATCAACCAAGGGAATATGCGCTTTGTTACTTATTGCTTAGCCATGCTTGTAGACGTGGATTGGTATGAGAGATTTCATGAAAGTTGTGAGTGTAATTACAACTAAGGGTTTCCTTAAGGTGGAATTTAATACACATCTGGGTGGATTGGTTGTGGCACCATGGGGATGGACCAATGAATGTCAGGGCACCTAGGGATATACCAGTGTTGTCCAAGGAATGCCACCCAGACTCAATGGGATCATATATCATTCATGCCTAAAAACTTCTGTGTGCAGCCACAATGCCATTATGGGCTCTCGCATAGTTGAATATGTTGTGTGACCTCTTTCCGTGGTAGACTAGAAGATGTAGCGAATGTAGGTGGTACGGTCTACCCAGGGTTAAGAGTTAATGCTTCCAAAAGACCGTGTCTCGGTCATCCGTTTCTCAAACACCATGTAGTGAGAGAAGTCAAACGGAGGAGATCGAGTCATGTGGGGGAAAGTGCACAAACCTCTGCAGGTGTACAAACTGATCATGATTAGGCGTGTCCACGGTTATGGACATCTTTGAGTATCTAGAAATGGATTATTTTGTTGATCTCATCACTTGATCTAATAAAATTGTTGGGTTATTAATTTTGGTAACTTGGGGATTGAGATGGAGGAACCATTCTCAATATTGCTTAATTCAACTGAGTAGTAAATAAAATGTATTCCTTTGTGGTAGGGAAAAATCAGCTTTATGCAAAAACAACCTTTCAGCCTCCACCAGCCAAAAATGCATGTAGATGTAGGCATTGTTCATCATTACTGCTACAATGTGAATTTGCCAGTACATTCAATGTACTGACCTACATGGCTGCAACGTCTCATGTTGCAGGAATTATACGACGAGTAAGTGTTACGTTAGGGTTGCGTTGTCTACACTCAACTTTGCCGTTGGTGTTGATGGGATTCCACAACCTTGTTGTTACTTCCGCTATGTTGATCGAGGTAATAGTATTTACGTTACTTTATACATGTGATTTACCTCTGTTATAAATCCCCGAGTACTGTGTGTGTCAGCATACCGATCCAGGGATGACACTTAAGCACAGAGACTTGATCCATTCGGGTCGGGTCGCTACACCAACAGACAACTCAATGCACCTCATCTTCTGTGTTTCCCCAAGTCATTCACTACGAACTACTTATTGGTGCTCATGGACTCTCCACATGCACAATCAGGGGCGGACCCAGGACAAAAATGACCCGGGGTCCCATCTCTATCACATATATGTCGATATCATGTAATTATATAGATAAAAGTAACACACTTATAACAATACAATATACCAAGAATATGATATAAAGTTGAATATGCTTACCGGAGATCCAAAATAAAGAGTTTCACTTGAAATATTAGTTGATAGCAGGAAATTGAACGTTGAAGAACAACCGAAGTGTCCAGATTATGAATAAAGTATAACCGATGACAAGAAAATGCAACACTAGATCTTGATTGCCTACAAATCGAAAAAAACAAAACCACTTAGTAAAATATTAATTACAGTTGTGCAATAATAAGTCAGATAAACCAAGGGATAGACAACATGTTTTCTTGTCTCCATTTTTTGAGAGAGCTCACAAATATTACTTAAACCAGAGGAGCGATCATCTTGCTTGGACAATACAATGTAAAGATGAAGGTGATGTCTAAGGTCCCTGAGTTCTCCATCATCAAAATCTTTTGGATAAAATTTAGCAAGACTCATCAAATGCACTATGTTGAAATCACGAAATAATTCATTTGGGCTCAAAGTCGCCGAGCGAACAAGCAGTTCAGAATTTTTCTCCGTGAAGCTATTATCAAATTCTTGAAGTAACCAGTCAATAACATCATTAGAACAATCCACTTAAGAATAAGTACAAGGTTGAGAAGGACCATTGGCCAAATATTTCCTTCTTACCAAATCTTGCTGATTTGGATGGTACTCATCAATGCTTCTCCTTTTACCTCGATCAAATTTATTTATTTTTCCTTCTCAATTGATCTCTTCTTCAGCTTGAAATGAATTCCTTGTATTATTGGCAAAAATCCATATATGGAGGCCTTATTTTGTCCATGTGGTGATGGCGGGGCAGGACATCAATCCCGTTCATGCGGTGAGGCATTACTTTGTCCATCTGACGATGGCGGGAAAGAGGCATCATTCTGATTATGTTCGTGTGACAGACCAACATTTTCATCTTGCACTGAGGTTCTCCTCTTTTTTAGAAACCATTCAATAAACCGAACTTCACCTGAAATTTGTAATTTATTAAAATAATTAAAATTTGCAAGGAAGAAAAGAACTATGAATCATGTGTACACACAAAATAATTGAATTGCAATTGCACGGTTGTAACATAAAAAATATTTAATATTGTGCTGCCGAGTGTTGCAATATTGGTCTCCACTCGGTGCACAATATTTAAAATAGTACAATTACCCAATACAATCAAAATCTCTAGTCTTATTCAATAGCCCTAATTCCCTAGGGTTAGAAGAAAAAAAAGCAATAATTAGAACTGGATATGCAATACAGGCTGAGGCACACCGCATTGGGTATGGGGACTGATGCAGAGTACCTGTTCCTTCTTTTCTCCACTGATTCGACGACTCGCCGTGATATGGCGATAGGCGGCGAGTACGGCGTAGGGGGGATACCTACGAAAGCCAAAAGTCAAGGGCACAAAGCGCAGCGTGGAGCGGACGAATAGGAAAGCACGTATCGATCTACTGCGCGCATTAGACAGGTTGGACTGGGCCTTGGTCACGCGCTGGGCTGCATTTGAGTTGTACTGGGTGGAGCCTTGTACGGGGGTGTCCCTCTAGAAAAATTAGGGGTGTCCCAGTGTACGTGGGCTCTATAGGTATAACGTAAGACATTTTTTTACCAGGTGTCCTGTGCTACCTGCTGGCACAGCATGGGCTCGCCCCTGTGCACAATCAACACGATGGCACTCCCATTTCGGTAGAGTCATCATGTTGGCATGCCACTTGGTGAAGGCATGAAACTATACATTGGTGGATATCATGGGCAATGGGGGTTGAGGAGGGGCATAATTGTATTTTCGTTCAAGAGGGGTTCGCTCGCAGCCTCCATGGCGGCAACGAGACTCTTCATCTTATGGTAATATTCAATAGCCAAGAGATCCTTTTTCTATAGGTTTGAGAGTTGGTATAACACCTGCATGATGCAAGTACGCCCTTGGGAGGTGAATATGTCATGGAGTGTAGATCAGACGACGGTGGCGCAAGTGAAGAGGGTCGTCTGGCCAAGGATCTCCTCGGTCATGGAGCTACGCAATGCAATCATGACAATATGATGATGTTGCTGGTACCACCGAAGGAAGTCGGAATTGGCTATCTACCTAGCAACATCGTCGGTGCCTTCGATGATGGTGTGTGGCGGTGCTCTGATGGAACCGTTGACTTGGCCAATCAAGCCTTGAGCATAGAGGGCGGGGATGGCTTGAGTCCTCCAGAGAAGGAAGTTGCCGCGCGTGAGGCAGATAGTGATGAGGTTGCCGATGGCACCGACAGATATGAGAGCAGAGGAACTAGAACCAACAACAATGGTGCCCGTGTTTGCGTTGGTGTTGGCATGAGAGGTTGGAGCCATGGCTATGAAAGAAGAGATAAACAAAATCTTAAATGCTCTAATTACCAAGTTAAAAGGATTGGTTTGCCGTGGTGATTACCACCGGCCTTTCCTTGTTTTACATCCATGTATGAAGTACATGATACAACTTGTTAGAATTATTACAACCGTGGGATTAGATATATACAACAAACTCAATCTATATCTATACCTAATATAAAAGGATGGATGGTTTCTCCTCTATTTTTGGTTGATCGGATGTTTTTCGTATGTTTTATGTTTTTTCCTCCCACGCTATTTTACGTTAAAAAAATGCTTGCGCTTCCGCAAGGACTCGATCTCCTGCCCGCCTGTGTTGAGGCGTAATGCAACATACCAAGCCACCAAGCCACAATGTTGTTTGGAAAGACAGAGAAATATTACCTTTTATATGCTCCTCTCCCGCGCGCCCTATTGGGCCGGCCCATTAATGGGGCGGGACTCCCCTTTTTCTTATTTCATTTTTCTTTTTCTTTTTTTCCTTATTTAAAATAATTTGGGATTTCAGAAAGTTTCAAATTTCAAACGAAAATGTGAATATTGAAAAATGTTTTAGAAACCATGTGCCCTATTAGGCTGGCCCATGAGCGTGGAGGGATGACAGTTCTTATTTTTTTTATTCTTTAAATAATTTGGGATTTCGGAAAAGTTCCAAATTAAAAAATGTGAATTTTGATTATTATTTTTCCAGAAGTAGTAAAATGTATATGAATTTTGAAAAACATTATGTGAATTCAAAACATGTTCATAAATTTTTATCTATACCTAATATTTAAGGATGGATGGTTTCTCCTCTATTTTTGGTCCATCGGATGTTATTTGTACGGTTTATGTTTTTTATGTCCGACGCTATTTTACGTTAAAAAATGTTTTTCTTAAATGACCATATATTTCATTAAACAAAGTGTTTACAGAGATTACACATATGGTCATCATATGAAATAAACATGCGTGTCAAGCTACTTTGCACAAAAAAAACCACAAGTAAAACTACCGTTTCACCTTTGGAGAAGCATGTGCCTCGCCGAAACGTCATCCACCGTCGTCCTCCGCAGCCGTCGTGGCAGCACCGGAAAAGGAGGTGAATAGCCGCTATACCTAGATCTGGGAGAGCACCATCGCATACAAGGATCTTTCTGAACCGATGAACCGGACAGCTGCAAGCAATGAGACCGAGACTTTGTGGCACGTCGGCCGAGGATCTTCCTGTGGTCACCAGATCCCGATGCGTCAACTTCATCCGATGTCGTCGAAGAAGAGGATTGTCGCCGCCTGCCATCATCCGCATGCCCAATAGCAAGATAGCAAACACAACTATAGCAGCCGGCAAGATCACCACCCGCGAGAGTGCAGACCACCGACCTCTAGACACGAATCTCGCCGGATCCAAAGATCGTCGAGAAGACCAGGCCGCTTGCCCTCCGCCGCCGCCGGTTGGAGCAACATCGAGTTGAAGGAAAGGCAGAGGCAAATTATTCTGATGTGGCGTTGTCTCCTCCATGGTAGCGCCCCAAGAAAACACTAGGCCACCCCTACTAAACAGCATGGTGAAGCCCCAGGGGTCCCCACTGAAGGAAATATGCCCTAGAGGCAATAATAAAGTTGTTATTTATATTTCCTTATATCATGATAAATGTTTATTATTCATGCTAGAATTGTATTAACCGGAAACTTAGTACATGTGTGAATACATAGACAAATCAGAGTGTCCCTAGTATGCCTCTACTAGACTAGCTCATTGATCAAAGATGGTTATGTTTCCTAGCCATAGACATGAGTTGTCATTTGATCAACGGGATCACATCATTAGGAGAATGATGTGATGGACTAGACCCATCCGTTAGCATAGCACTATGATCGTTTAGTTTTACTGTTATTGCTTTCTTCATGACTTATACATGTTCCTATGACTATGAGATTATGCAACTCCCGAATACCGTAGGAACACCTTGTGTGCTATCAAACGTCACAACGTAACTGGGTGATCATAAAGATGCTCTACAGGTGTCTCCAAAAGTATTCGTGGTGTTGGCATAGATCAAGATTAGGATTTGTCACTCCGAGTGTCGGAGAGGTATCTCTGGGCCCTCTCGGTAACACACATCACAATAAGCCTTGCAAGCAAAAGACTAATGAGTTAGTCACGAGATGATGTGTTACGGAACGAGTAAAGAGACTTGCCGGTAACGAGATTGAACTAGGTATAGAGATGCCGACGATCGAATCTCGGGCAAGTAACATACCGATGACAAAAGGAACAACGTATGTTGTTATGCGGTTTTGATCGATAAAAGATCTTCGTAGAATATGTAGGAGCCAATATGAACATCCAGGTTCCGCTATTGGTTATTGACCGGAGATGAGTCTCGTTCATGTCTACATAGTTCTCGAACCCGTAGGGTCCGCACGCTTAACGTTTGATGACGATCGGTATTATGAGTGTATGAGTTTTGATGTACCGAAGGTAGTTCGGAGTCCCGGATGAGATCACGGACATGACGAGGAGTCTCGGAATGTCCGAGACATAAAGATTGATATATTGGACGACTATATTCGGACACCGGAAGTGTTCCGGAAAAGTTTCAGATTTAACTGGATTGCCGGAGGGGGTTACCGGAACCCCCTACGAGGGGGGATGGTCCATAGTGGGCCTTGAGGAAAGGAGAGAGGCAGCCCATAGAGGCTGGCCGGCGCCCCACCTAGGGATCCTAGTTGGACTAGGATTGGGGGGGCGCCACCTCTCCCTCTTTTCCTTTCCCTCTCTTCCTTCTTGGTGGACTCCTACTAGGAATAGGATTGCAATCCTATTCCTAGTAGGATTGCCCTAGCCGCACCATAGGAGGCCAGCCGGCCCTCCCCTCTTGCTCCTTTATATACGGGGGCAGGGGGGCACCCAAAGAGACACAAGTTGAATTGTTCCAGCCGTGTGCGGTGCCCCCCTCCACAGAAACACACCTCGGTCATACCGTTGCAGTGCTTAGGCGAAGCCCTGCGCCGGTAGATACATCATATCCGTCACCACGCCGTCGTGCTGACGAAACACTCCCGTGAAGCTCAACTGGATCAAGAGCTCGTGGGACGTCATCAAGCTGAACGTGTGCTGAACGCGGAGGTGCCGTACGTTCGGTGCTTGATCGGTTGAATCGCGAAGAAGTTCGACTACATCAACCACGTCACTAACGCTTCCGCTTCCGGTCTACGAGGGTACGTAGACACACTCTTCCCTCTCGTTGCTATGCATCTGGTAGATAGATCTTGCGTGATCGTAGGAAAATTTTAAAATACTACGTTCCCTAACAGTGGCATCATGAGCGAGGTCTATTTGTAGATGATATGCACGAGTAGAACACAATGAGTTGTGGGCGATACTAGTCATACTGCTTACCAGCATGTCATACTTTGCTTCGGCGGTATTGTGAAATGAAGCGGCCCGGACCGACATTACGCGTACGCTTACGCGAGACTGGTTTCACCGTTACGAGCACTCATTGCTTAAAGGTGACTGGCGGGTGTCTGTCTCTCTCACTTTAGCTGAATCAAGTGTGGCTACGCCCGGTCCTTGTGAAGGTTAAAACAGCACATACTTGACGAAACATCGTTGTGGTTTTGTATGCGTAGGTAAGAACGGTTCTTGCTAAGCCCGTAGCAGCCATGTAAAACTTGCAACAACAAAGTAGAGGACGTCAAACTTGTTTTTGCAGGGCATGTTGTGATGTGATATGGTCAAGACATGATGAGGTATACGGTTTTGTATGAGATGATCATGTTTTGTAATGTTATCGGCAACTGGCAAGAGCCATATGGTTGTCGCTTTATTGTATGAAATGCAATCGCCATGTAATTGCTTTACTTTATCACTAAGCGGTAGCGATAGTCGTAGAAGCAATAGTTGGCGAGACGACAACGATGCTACGATGGAGATAAAGGTGTCGCGCCGGTGACGAAGGTGATCATGACGGTGCTTTGGAGATGGAGATCAAAAGCACAAGATGATAATGGCCATATCATGTCACATATTTTGATTGCATGTGATGTTTATCTTATTATGCTTCTTATTTTGCTTAGAACGACGGTAGCATTATAAGATGATCCCTTACTAAATTTCAAGGTATAAGTGTTCTCCCTGAGTATGCACAGTTGCGAAAGTTCGTCGTGCCGAGACACCACGTGATGATCGGGTGTGATAAGCTCTACGTTCAAATACAACGGGTGTAAGCCAGTTTTGCACACGCAGAATACTCGGGTTAAACTTGACGAGCCTAGCATATGCAGATATGGCCTTGGAACACTGGAGACCGAAAGGTCGAGCGTGAATCATATAGTAGATATGATCAACATAAGATGTTCACCATTGAAACAACTCCATCTCACGTGATGATCGGACATGGTTTAGTTGATTTGGATCACGTGATCATTTAGATGACCGGAGGGATGTCTATCTAAGTGGGAGTTCTTTAGTTAATATGATTAAATTTAACTTTAATTTATCATGAACTTAGTCCTCGTAGTATTAGCATATCTATGTTGTACATCAATAGCTAACGATGTTGCTCCCCGTTTTTTTTATATGTTCCTAGAGAAAACTAAGTTGAAAGATGTTAGTAGCAATGATGCGGAATTGTTCCGTGATTTGAGGATTATCCTCATTGCTGCATAGAAGAATTATGTCCTTGATGCACCGCTAGGTGACAGACCTATTGCAGGGGCAGATGTAGACGTTATGAACGTTTTGACAAAAGCTCGGTATGATGACAACTTGATAGTTTAAGTGCACCATGCTTTACGGCTTAGAACCGGGACTTCAAAAACGTTTTGAACGCCACGGAGCATATAAGATGTTCCAAGAGTTGAAATTAGTATTTCATACTCATGCCCGTGTCGAGAGGTATGAGACCTCTGACAGTACTTTGCCTACAAGATGGAGGAGAATAGCTCAACCAGTGAGCATGTGCTCAGATTGTCTGGGTACTGCAATTGCTTGAATCAAGTGGGAGTTAATCTTCCAGTTAAGATAGTAATTGACAAAGTTCTCTAGTCACTATCACCAAGTTAGTAGAACTTCGTGATGAACTATAATATGCAAGGGATGACGAAAGTAATTCCCGAGCTCTTCGCGATGCTGAAATCGGCGAAGGTAGAAAGCAAGAAAGAACATCAAGTGTTGATAGTTAATAAGACCACTTATTTCAAGTAAAGGGCAAAGGGATAGAAGGGGAACTTCAAGAAGAATGACAAGCAAGTTTTCACTCCCGTGAAGAAACCCAAAGCTAAAACTCAAGCCTGAAACTAAGTGCTTCTACTGCAAAGGAAATGGTCACTGGAAGTGGAACTGCCCTAGATACTTGGCGGATAAGAAGGATGGCAAAGTGAACAAAGGTATATTTTGATATACAGATTATTGATGTGTACTTTACTAGTGTTCATAGCAACCCCTGGGTATTTGATACCGGTTCAGTTGCTAAAATTAGTAACTCGAAACGAGAATTGCAGAATGAACAGAGACTAGTTAAAGGTGAAGTGACGATGTGTGTTGGAAGTGGTTCCAAGATTGATATGATCATCATCGCACACTCTCTATACTTTCGGGATTAGTGTAAAACCTAAATAAATGTTGTTTGGCATTTGCGTTGAGCATGAATATGATTTGATCATATTTGTTGCAATACGGTTATTCATTTAAAGTCATAGAATAATTGTTATTCTGTTTACATGAATAAAACCTTCGATGGTCATACACCCAATGAAAATAGTTTGTTGGATCTCGATCGTGGTGATACACATATTCATAATATTGAAGCCAAAAGATGCAAGGTTAATAATGATAGTGCAACTTATTTGTGGCACTGCCGTTTAGGTCATAATGGTGTAAAGCGCATGAAGAAACTCCATAGTGATGGACTTTTGGAATCACTTGATTATGAATCACTTGGTGCTTGTGAACCATGCCTCATGGGCAAGATGACTAAAACTCCATTCTCCGGAACAATGGAGCGAGCAACAGATTTGTTGGAGATCATACATACAGATGTATGTGGACCAATGAGTGTTGAAGCTCGCGGCGGGTATCGTTATTTTCTGACCTTCACTGATGATTTGAGAAGATATGGGTATATCTACTTAATGAAGCACAAGTCTGAAACATTTGAAAAGTTCAAAGAATTTCAGAGTGAAGTGGAGAATCATCGTAACAAGAAAATAAGAGTTTCTACGATATGATCGTAGAGGTAAAATATTTGAGTTAGCGAGTTTGGCCTTCAGTAAAAACAATGTGAAATAGTTTCACTACTCACGCCACCTGGAACACCACAGTGTAATGGTGTGTCCGAACGTCATAACCGTACTTTATTAGATATGGTGCGATCGACGATGTCTCTTACCGATCTACCACTATCGCTTTTGGGGTTATGCATTAGAGACAGCTACATTCACGTTAAATAGGGCACCATCTAAATCCGTGGAGATGACACCGTATGAACTGTGGTTTGGCGAGAAACCTAAGCTGTCATTTCTTTAAGTTTGGGACTGCGATGCTTATGTGAAAAAGTTTCAACATGATAAGCTCGAACCCAAATCGGAGAAGTAAATCTTCATAGGATACCCAAAAGAAACTGTTGGGTACACCTTCTATCACAGATCCGAAGGCAAGGTCTTTTGTGACGCCCGAAGACCGACGTCCCAGAAGATTCCAGAAGATTCCAGATGTTCCGGGTTCTTCCGTGTGTTGCTTTTGTGCTTGTGTTATTAATTTTTGCATTGCATCATATCATCATGCCATCATGTCTTTATTTTTTGCTTCTCAACCTAAATAAATTGTGTGGACCTTCGGTCCATTTAAATCGAGGGAAGGATGTCTTCTCTTTATAACATATACTCCCAATATTTTAGGGAGCTATATAATAATATTCCATTCTTTTGGAATTAACCAACACACGTGCATAATTTTCCCCATGCTTTTCCTACTTCGAGTTTCTCCTTCAAAAATCCTCCCTATATTTCTTTTCCGGTTATCGAGGTTCCTCCAAAAATCCTCAACATTTTTGGACACTTCTATAATCAAGTCTTAGTTCAAACCCATTTGATTAAATTCAAATATGTTTGAATTATTTCTTTCGATCTTGCCTTTTCTATTTTTCTCGGATCGTGCTCATTTTATGATGCCCGAGAAAAATAGCCGCTTGCCAAATTCTATCTCTACCTTCCTTTCTCCTCCTTTTCTTCTTTGATTTGTCTGTTTTGGGAAATAAAAGAAGAAGGAGAGCAGCCCAGCTTCAGCAGAAGAGCCCAGCTCGCAGCCAACCTTCCTTTCCTCCTTTCCCAGCCGCACCTACTAGCCTCCTTGGGCCCAAGGCCTCTTCCATCCCCGCAGGCCCAATAGGCCCAGCCTGCCACTTCCTAACCCTAGCGCTAACTGAGCCTCCCCATCGCTCCCGATTCCCTCCCAGCGCCGCCAGGCGTTTTCCCCCGCTCGTCCCATAGCTCCCGATCCCCTATCCTCTCGTTCCCCCATCTCTCTCTCGCTCACTATCCCGAACCCGTCGCCCACTCCTCTCGATCTCCCATCTCCCCTCGCCCCGATGGCCTCGTCGGCCCTCCTCCTTTCCCCGCTGACTCCGACGCCAGGAGCCCGAGCCCCATCGATCGCCTCCGGCCAGGGGCCGCGCCCCATCCAAGTCCTCCCGCGAGCGCCGCGCCGCCCGGAGCCGCTTCCCGAGCCATTCTCTCCAGCGCGCCCGCACGCCGTGGCCCCTCCAGCGCGGGAGCAGCCAGGCCGCAGCTCCCTCGTCAGCGCCCCTGCCTTCACCGCATCTCCAGCGTCGCCCCGTCACCCGCCGTGGCCTTTCTCCCCGCAGCCAGGAGCCCCTTCCCCGAGCATTAGCAGCTCCAGCCTGCCCTTGGACCTCCCCGAGTGCCTCCCCGCGCCGCCACCGAAGGGCCAACTCCGATGGACTCGACACCCCCTGCTCTGCTCCTTCCCCCGCAGCCCTTTTTCCTTTTTTTTGTTGTTGCTGTTATTGTTTATCTCAAGTACCAGGAGCGCCAAGAACCACTAGGTCCAGACCCGAGCAGCTACATGGCCATTTTCATGAACGACGACCCTCAAGTACCCCTACGGCAAGTACCACGACGTCGACGACCCTCAAGTTCGACTACACGGCGTAACGTCAAGTACCACTACGTCGCGAGAACCGAGTCCGGCAAGACCGCTATGAAAGTACGACTACACGATGCGTCAATGTTCCTCTCCGGTGTCCCGAGGACCGAGCACCCCTACCGATGCGTCAAGTACCTCTATGGAACGAACGTGTACGACTACCTTCGGGGAAGAAACGAGTACAACTACTTCCTCTCCGAATGTGAACGCCTACTTCCTCTACGAATCGCGAGAACAACTACTTCCCACTACGGAACGAGTACCCCTACCGATGACCGTGAACGACTACTTCCTCTACTTCCACTACGTCCCTCGACGACTCGAACCGCCCCGAAACGATTGTTTTGAAGGTATAACCCGAGACGTGACCCGTGGATGCTTGCATGTGTTGTATGAGATGCATCCCTTGTGTGCATCGTGCCCGTGTCACCTTTTGTCATGCTCCTCGGTTGCCGCGTCGCCGACGCGTGGGAACCCGGTGACGGAATCACCCCACCTTTCTTCTTGTTCGAATTGTTCACTCCACCTTGCTTTTGCACTAGACTCTCATCGAGTTACCGGGACCGATATGTTGCGTGGCATCATTTTAGGATCGTTGCTGTGGCACCCTTTCCTTCCACCACGGTGACAAATGCTTCTTATCTTCTTCATGTCAACCTTTAATAAAAATTGCATAAACTTGATCATGTCATCCGCATCATGTTAACAACATTAAAATGTGTGAATTGTTGTTTGCTTATAATTGCTAAACATGCTCATGGGGATTTTCCGGAATTGTTGTTGTTGTTCCGGCCCCATTTAAAATTGCCTAAATAGTGTAGTTTTATTATGCTTCACCTCTTGCTATGTTAAAAACACTTAATCTTGTCTTGTAAATAACGAGAGTCAACTAAATAATTAACATGTGGTGTTTCGTCAATATGCAACTCGTTGCATATTGAGCTCCACTTAACTTGTAGTTTTGTTTGTGCATTTTGCCATGCCATGCATATTTAAACTGGACATGCATCATACTTGGATGTGCATCGTATGCCATGTTTATGCTTGTGTGTTTACCGTGTTGTTTTGCTTCTTTCCGGTTGCTTCTCTTGTTAGCTTCGGTTTCGTTCCGGAGTTGTGAGGATTCGCTCGACTGATGCTCCGTCTACTTCATGGATCCGTTCATCTCCCTTGTGGAATTCCAGGCAAGATGACCGAACCTGGATACCATTACTATCTTTGCCTATTGCTAGAGTATCGTTCTTTAGTTTTTCCTCGATGCCCATGTCTTTCCTGTCAGCCTCCTACTTGTAACCATGAACCTGTTTAACCACCCTACCTATGCAAACCGTTGAATGGCTAAGTACGCTTCGCTCAACCCCTCTTATAGCATTGCTAGTTGGAGGTGAAGATCGAAGATGCTTGCTTCATGTTGAAGTTTGTTGGGTTATATCACACTATATAAATGCTTAAAATGAAATCATCTATATATTGGCAAGGGTGGAAGGCTAAGCCTTTTGCTTGGTGATTTGTTCCACTCATGCCGTTAGGAACCGTATAAACCGGTGTTATGTTCCTTGATTATGCGTTCCTCACACGGTTGGGGTTTATGGGGCCCCCTCGATAAACCGCTAAGTGCTAAGTCTTTTCCAGCAAGTCCCAACATTTGGTACTATTCGCCTAATAACTAATAAAACTTGCATAGGGACTAGCTATCCCTTTTATTTTTAATCAACAACCCCGGGCCAGTGCTCCACATGAGTGTTGGTCCGAAACGGGGAGTCTGCGGGGCCACCACGAGGAAACTCGAGGTTTGGTAAAAACCTGTAGAATCGCCCATCCGGTCGTGTCCTGAGACTAGATACGCGCGGCTACCTATCAGGGTGTCGACACGCCGGGAGGATTTGCTGGATTAGCCTTACCTTAGTTCGGAGTATCTTGAGCACGGGATTCCGAGAATACTCGGGTCTTCCCACCTTGGGGTTGCGACTCCGCGGATCGTGGGCTTGTCATGGGCCAAGTTGGAACACCCCTGAAGGTTTATGAACTTTCGAAAGCCGTGCCCGCGGTTATGTGGCAGATGGGAGCTTGTTAATATCTGGTTGTAGATAACTTGACACCTTGTTCTAATACACTACCAGCGTGTGTACCGTGACTGTCATTTTCCGAAAGGGTTTTCGGGAGATGAACACGGTGGGGTTATGTTTGACGTGTTGTAGCTAGGATCACTTCGTGATCATCTCTCGACCGAGGCACTTCTCTTCTCGCTCTCTTTTACGTAAGCCAGTGCTAGTTGCTGCTGCAGACTCTTGTTATTCCTTCACCTCTTATTCTTTCTTCAGCCTTGTTCCACGCCCAAGGCTTAAATAGTCGTGTTACCCGGGAACGGGATTGCTGAGTCCTCGTGGCTCACAGATACTTCAACACCAAATGCAGGTTCAGCAGAGTTTGATGCAGGAGCTGGTTCAAGTACTTCATCAGGAGCTCGATGAAGAGTTTGGCCGTATGCTTGTGACGTTTCGATGATCAGTAGTGGTTTCTACTAGGATTCGATCTAGGCATGTGGCTTTATGTTGTTTTTGGTATCTTTCTTTTGGATCTTCACCCGTAGTCGGGTTGTGATGTTTTGAATGATGTTTTGCTTATGTAATGTATTGTGTGAAGTGGCGAGTGTAAGCCAGCTATCTCCTTTTGCAATTTAATCCCTCTTTTACATGAGTCGTGCAAAGATACCAAACTTGAGATCATTCTAGGATGGGCTTATACCTTTAAGTCGTGCCTCGACACGTAGGAGGTATAGTCCCATCCTGGGCATTACAAGTTGGTATTCAGAGCCTTCTCCGACCTAGAAGCCCCCACTGATTGATCGAATCGTTGACGGTTGAGTCTAGGCACACACTGAAAATGTTTTGAGTCCTATATTTATATCGGAGAGTAGGATTTCTTTGGTCCTCATCCCTTTTCACTCTGGTGAGGACTCCTGACGATTACTCTTGACTCTTCTACTTTCAAAAATCGCACCAAATTTTTTTAGGATCTCGCGAGTATTGTTTGGATTGTTTCGATGTCTTTGTGACGAGAACATTGTTCTCGATGCCTCCTGATATTAGGGGTTGTGGCAGTGTCCCAGGGAGTTGAGCTCTGAGGTGTTGTTGTCACAAATCCATCGCGGCAGTACTAGAATACTTAAGACGGCCGACATCGAAAATCTCTCCTATACGGTTAGTGGCAAGATAACCCCGACATCACCCAGTACTGGGGAGGTAGTTCTGGAGTATTGCCATAGCTTGTATAGTAGATGCGTTTCGAAGGTCCGAGGTAAACGGTTTCCAGAGAAGACTGGTTATGTGTTGAAGGATGGATACAGCTGGATGTAGGTTTAGAGTTGATTGCGCGGTGCTTCCCCTGTATCCCCAACACCTGATTGCATAACTGGAAACTTTCGGAAATTAATAGGTGGGTTCATCCAGTAGTTCTAGGCATTCTTCCAACGAGTGCATGATATGAAGTTCGGGGTTCTACATTGAGTGAAGTGGTTTTATGGGCTTGTTCCGATCAGGAGTTGCATCTTAAAGGGTCCTTGGCTATGCTGATCCGGGGATTGCAAAACCCTTTTGTAACACGTTCCATGAGCTTGCAGCACGAATATGTGGAATGAAGCTTCTATCTTGTATTTGTTCTATTGTTCCTTGTTCCTTTTTATTTATCTTTTGTTCTCCAAGTGGCTTCTCATCAAGTTGATGTACCTGCGGAATTCATTCGTTCAATTCTCTGTTCGGATGATATTGTGAAGATCATGTTGCATATCTATCCTTTGTTTTGTTTTGATTCTGGTATTCGAGTTGCTTCGATGTCAAATGTTGATTCCATACCTTTCCTAATCGATGTTCTCATATTTCTATGGGAGTGCTAATTCTTCTTGACCATCAAGATCTCTATGTTAATCCTTTTTCAACCGGTGTGCCTTCTCTTCAAGTTATTCCATACGGACGTAGTTGGGAAATCTGACGATTTGTCTGTTTCATTCATCCCAAGTTGTCTTTGTTTTCCCCACCCTCCCACCCTTTTTCTTCTTGGAGTCAGAAATTCTCAGATGAAGTATCCATTTTATTCATGTGTTATTTCTTCATTCTTTTCCTTCTATGTTCTTATCCGGTGATTTATCGTGAAGATGCTCAAGAGCCTCAAGTTCATCATTCTTTTGTTCTCAAATTCTGCCGGTGGATGTAATTCAAGATTTCGGTGTTGATCTTATCATTTTCCTCATTTCACAATGCTTTCTTATTCCGGTGCGCCAATTAATCTTTTTCCTCTTGCTATTCATATCCGGAGTGCTGAAGATTCGTATTTCCATTCTTAATCCATTCAAGCTATTTTGAGATTGTCATCTTATTCAAGCCATTTAATTCAACCGGTGCAATATCTCTTAAGCAATCTTTCCAACGGTGATTTCTTTTGAGTGGGCCCTAACCCACAGGTCTTTCCCAGGATCTTACCTAACTCTTCTAATTTTTCTGGAGTTATACTCAAATTCTTTTTAAAGTGTGACGTAAGAATGATTTCCATCAGTCACATGCCTTCCCCAAGATCGCTTTCAAATTCTTTTCATCGTTGGTTCAACCTTTTTAATTCTTCATTCCGGAGTGCTCAACAATTCTTATGGCATTTCTCGTCTTCATTCTCAACATTTGGAGACCGGAGAAGTGTTTCTTTTAAATCTTGGCCCGTTCTCTTGAAGATTCGTGGTTCTAGCTTCAGGCCATCCTCTTTATTGTTGAGATTGTGAGGAATTCTTTTCATACCCATCCGAAGCATTTCATGAATTCTTCCCATTGTGATCCTCCGAAGGCCATCATTTCAGAAGATTCTTCGTTCTCAGTTTTCAACTTTGTCCTCCCAATATTCTTCATTGATGCCTCTTCGTTCGTCTCCTTATTTTTACGGTGGTTCTTTCAACATTACTCTTCCTTGTTATCATTTCAATTCATTTGTTCTTTTCACAATCCTACCGGTGAGTCGTTCAAGATTATTCTCAAGTTTGGCCATATCTCTCTCCAATCCTTTTCAAGAAGAATAAGTAGTATGCCAAATCCTTTGGTTGTCATCAATTTAAATTGGTGAAGGAGATGCATGACATAATTCTTATTCTTATTCCTTCAAGGTGATTTAATTCTTTTGTCTGGAGCTTGTTCATCATATCATATTCTCGATCCTAAGTTGTTCATCTTGTTTTCCGGAGCTCCAAGTTATTTCTATTATCATTTCAAGCTCCATCTAATTCATCGCAGGCCTTGAATCTTATTCTTTTCATCTTTCACTTCTCATGCTTTCATTACTGGAGTTCTTCATGGTGGTTCATCATGTTTTAATTCATCCTCGAAGTCTTCATCAAGACTCTTGTTGGAGCTCAAGCATTCTTCATCATTCATTCCAATTGCAATTCTTTCTACCTTAGCTTTTCAGATGGTGTTATGACATTCTTGACAATTCCTTCATGTTTTATGATTCACGAGTTATCAAGAATGAGATATTTAAAACCATCATTTTCCTTGTTCAGGAGATCTTGTCAACCCTTTAATTATTCGTTGGAGTTATCTTGGGTTGCATTTCACCTAAAAGCCTTCCCTTGAGGATTGCTGCTATTATGGTGCTTAATAATGACCCAAGTTCTTCATTTATCATTCCGGTGAAAGTTTATCGTCTCCTTGTTGATCTCAATCCAATCAAATATTTTCGTCAGTGGCCGGTTGTGACCTCTTAATTTTGAGATGTTTTCCATAAGCCCACAACAAGAGCTTATTCGTTTCGTTGTTGATTTTTCCATCAACCCCATTCAACCCTTCTTTGTAAGGAGGATTTCCTAATTCATTCGTGGGAGAAGTTGTCTTTTCTCTCCGTTCAATTCTTTCTTTGATTATATGTTATTCTTTCATTCCAGAGGCTTTGTGATGTTGCTCTCTTTGACCATCATCTCGTTTTTATCAAGATCATATTCTCCCTTGCTGTCTATTTAACCGGAGTGTTGTATTCTTCATTCAAGTTACGTCATCTTATCTAGTTCTGCCTCTCTTTTTAACCGGAGTGCTGTCTGAATCCTTCTTACCCTTGTGCCATTCTTTCAATTGTTTCAGAGGCTATATGCTGTTGTTTTCATCAAGTATCATCCCAACTTGGCAAGTTCTTGCTCAATTCCTTCCATTTTCAGTCGGAGTGCTGCCCAAATTCTGTCATTCTTATTCCTTGGCTTACCATTGCAGTTTCATATTCTTTTGGTTCGTAAGCTCTTGTTTAATGTCTTTCAGCCTACAAGGTTCTAATAATATTCCTTGTTACTCTTTCTAACGGAGTGTTTTCATCTTCGTTCATCTCTGTTGTATTCTTCTTTCAATTTGTTCAACCTCTCAAGGTTCTTTGGTTTCACTCGTCTGTCAAAGAAGCAACTTTGTTTTACCTCTTCCTCTTTCGTTTCTACCCGGTGCTATCTCTAGGATCTCGGGTCGAGATCCTCTGTTAGTGTGGGAGAGTTGTGACGCCCGAAGACCGACGTCCCAGAAGATTCCAGAAGATTCCAGATGTTCCGGGTTCTTCCGTGTGTTGCTTTTGTGCTTGTGTTATTTATTTTTGCATTGCATCATGTCATCATGCCATCATGTCTTTATTTTTTGCTTCTCAACCTAAATAAATTGTGTGGACCTTCGGTCCATTTAAATCGAGGGAAGGATGTCTTCTCTTTATAACATATACTCCCAATATTTTAGGGAGCTATATAATAATATTCCATTTGTTTGGAATTAACCAACACACGTGCATAATTTTCCCCATGCTTTTCCTACTTCGAGTTTCTCCTTCAAAAACCCTCCCTATATTTCTTTTCCGGTTATCGAGGTTCCTCCAAAAATCCTCAACATTTTTGGACACTTCTATAATCAAGTCTTAGTTCAAACCCATTATTTCTTTCGATCTTGCCTTTTCTATTTTTCTCGGATCGTGCTCATTTTATGATGCCCGAGAAAAATAGCCGCTTGCCAAATTCTATCTCTACCTTCCTTTCTCCTCCTTTTCTTCTTTGATTTTTCTGTTTTGGGAAATAAAAGAAGAAGGAGAGCAGCCCAGCTTCAGCAGAAGAGCCCAGCTCGCAGCCAACCTTCCTCTCCTCCTTTCCCAGCCGCACCTACTGGCCTCCTTGGGCCCAAGGCCTCTTCCATCCCCGCAGGCCCAATAGGCCCAGCCTGCCACTTCCTAACCCTAGCGCTAACTGAGCCTCCCCATCGCTCCCGATTCCCTCCCAGCGCCGCCAGGCGTTTTCCCCTGCTCGTCCCATAGCTCCCGATCCCCTATCCTCTCGTTCCCCCATCTCTCTCTCGCTCACTGTCCCGAACCCGTCGCCCGCTCCTCTCGATCTCCCATCCCCCCTAGCCCCGATGGCCTCGTCGGCCCTCCTCCTTTCCTCGCTGACTCCGACACCAGGAGCCCGAGCCCCATCGATCGCCTCCGGCCAGGGGTCGCGCCCCATCCAAGTCCTCCCGCGAGCGCCGCGCCGCCCGGAGCCGCTTCCCGAGCCATCCTCTCCAGCGCGCCCGCACGCCGTGGCCCCTCCAGCGTGGGAGCAGCCAGGCCGCAGCTCCCTCGTCAGCGCCCCTGCCTTCACCGCATCTCCAGCGTCGCCCCGTCACCCGCCGTGGCCTTCCTCCCCGCGGCCAGGAGCCCCTTCCCCGAGCAGTAGCAGCTCCAGCCTGCCCTTGGACCTCCCCGAGTGCCTCCCTGCGCCGCCACCGAAGGGCCAACTCCGATGGACTCGACACCCCCTGCTCTGCTCCTTCCCCCGCAGCCCTTTTTCCTTTTTTTTGTTGCTGTTATTGTTTATCTCAAGTACCAGGAGCGCCAAGAACCACTAGGTCCAGACCCGAGCAGCTACATGGCCATTTTCATGAACGACGACCCTCAAGTACCCCTACGGCAAGTACCACGACGTCGACGACCCTCAAGTTTGACTACACGGCGTAACGTCAAGTACCACTACGTCGCAAGAACCGAGTCCGGCAAGACCGCTATGAAAGTACGACTACACGATGCATCAATGTTCCTCTCCGGTGTCCCGAGGACCGAGCACCCCTACCGATGCGTCAAGTACCTCTATGGAACGAACGTGTACGACTACCTTCGGTGAAGAAACGAGTACAACTACTTCCTCTCCGAACGTGAACGCCTACTTCCTCTACGAATCGCGAGAACAACTACTTCCCACTACGGAACGAGTACCCCTACCGATGACCGTGAACGACTACTTCCTCTACTTCCACTACGTCCCTCGACGACTCGAACCGCCCCGAAACGATTATTTCGAAGGTATAACCCGAGACGTGACACGTGGATGCTTGCATGTGTTGTATGAGATGCATCCCTTGTGTGCATCGTGCCCGTGTCGCCTTTTGTCATGCTCCTCGGTTGCCGCGTCGCCGACTCGTGGGAACCCGGTGACGGAATCACCCCACCTTTCTTCTTGTTCGAATCGTTCACTCCACCTTGCTTTTGCACCGGACTCTCATCGAGTTACCGGGACCGATATGTTGCGTGGCATCATTTTCGGATCGTTGCTGTGGCACCCTTTCCTTCCACCACGGTGACAAATGCTTCTTATCTTCTTCATGTCAACCTTTAATAAAAATTGCATAAACTTGATCATGTCATCCGCATCATGTTAACAACATTAAAATGTGTGAATTGTTGTTTGCTTATAATTGCTAAACATGCTCATGGGGATTTTCCGGAATTGTTGTTGTTTTTCCGGCCCCATTTAAAATTGCCTAAATAGTGTAGTTTTATTATGCTTCACCTCTTGCTATGTTAAAAACACTTAATCTTGTCTTGTAAATAACGAGAGTCAACTAAATATTTAACATGTGGTGTTTCGTCAATATGCAACTCGTTGCATATTGAGCTCCACTTCACTTGTAGTTTTGTTTGTGCATTTTGCCATGCCATGCATATTTAAACCGGACATGCATCATACTTGGATGTGCATCGTATGCCATGTTTATGCTTGTGTGTTTACCGTGTTGTTTTGCTTCTTTCCGGTTGCTTCTCTTGTTAGCTTCGGTTTCGTTCCGGAGTTGTGAGGATTCGCTCGACTGATGCTCCGTCTACTTCATGGATCCGTTCATCTCCCTTGTGGAATTCCAGGCAAGATGACCGAACCCGGATACCATTACTATCTTTGCCTATTGCTAGAGTATCGTTCTTTAGTTTTGCCTCGATGCCCATGTCTTTCCTGTCAGCCTCCTACTTGTAACCATGAACCTGTTTAACCACCCTACCTATGCAAACCGTTGAATGGCTAAGTACGCTTCGCTCAGCCCCTCTTATAGCATTGCTAGTTGCAGGTGAAGATCGAAGATGCTTGCTTCATGTTGAAGTTTGTTGGGTTATATCACACTATATAAATGCTTAAAATGAAAGCATCTATATATTGGCAAGGGTGGAAGGCTAAGCCTTTTGCTTGGTGATTTGTTCCACTCATGCCGTTAGGAACCGTATAAATCGGTGTTATGTTCCTTGATTATGCGTTCCTCACACGGTTGGGGTTTATGGGGCCCCCTCGATAAACCGCTAAGTGCTAAGTCTTTTCCAGCAAGTCCCAACATTTGGTACTATTCGCCTAATAACTAATAAAACTTGCATAGGGACTAGCTATCCCTTTTATTTTTAATCAACAACCCCGGGCCAGTGCTCCACATGAGTGTTGGTACGAAACGGGGAGTCTGCGGGGCCACCACGAGGAAACTCGAGGTTTGGTAAAAACCTGTAGAATCGCCCATCCGGTCGTGTCCTGAGACTAGATACGCGCGGCTACCTATCAGGGTGTCGACACGCCGGGAGGATTTGCTGGATTAGCCTTACCTTAGTTCGGAGTATCTTGAGCATGGGATTCCGAGAATACTCGGGTCTTCCCACCTTGGAGTTGCGACTCCGCGGATCGTGGGCTTGTCATGGGCCAAGTTGGAACACCCCTGCAGGGTTATGAACTTTCGAAAACCGTGCCCGCGGTTATGTGGCAGATGGGAGCTTGTTAATATCCGGTTGTAGATAACTTGACACCTTGTTCTAATACACTACCAGCGTGTGTACCGTGACTGTCATTTTCTGAAAGGGTTTTCGGGAGATGAACACGGTGGGGTTATGTTTGACGTGTTGTAGCTAGGATCACTTCGTGATCATCTCTCGACCGAGGCACTTCTCTTCTCGCTCTCTTTTACGTAAGCTAGTGCTAGTTGCCGCTGCAGACTCTTGTTATTCCTTCACCTCTTATTCTTTCTTCAGCCTTGTTCCACACCCAAGGCTTAAATAGTCGTGTTACCCGGGAACGGGATTGCTGAGTCCTCGTGGCTCACAGATACTTCAACACCAGATGCAGGTTCAGCCGAGTTTGATGCAGGAGCTGGTTCAGGTACTTCACCAGGAGCTCGATGAAGAGTTTGGCCGTATGCTTGTGACGTTTCGATGATCAGTAGTGGTTTCTACTAGGATTCGATCTAGGCCTCTGGCTTTATGTTGTTTTTGGTATCTTTCTTTTGGATCTTCACCCGTAGTCGGGTTGTGATGTTTTGAATGATGTTTTGCTTATGTAATGTATTGTGTGAAGTGGCGAGTGTAAGCCAGCTATCTCCTTTTGCAATTTAATCCCTCTTTTACATGAGTCGTGCAAAGATACCAAACTTGAGATCATTCTAGGATGGGCTTATACCTTTAAGTCGTGCCTCGACACGTAGGAGGTATAGTCCCATCCTGGGCATTACATCTTTGTTGCTAAGAGTGGATACTTTCTAGAGATGGAGTTTCTCTCGAAAGAAGTGAATGGGAGGAAAGTAGAACTTGGTGAGGTAATTGTACCTTCTCCCGAATTGGAAAGTGGAACATCACAGAAACTAGTTCCAGTGATTCCTACACCAATTAGTGAGGAAGCTAATGATGATGATCATGAAACTTCAGATCAAGTTTCTGCTGAACTTCGTAGATCAACCAGAGTTCGTTCCGCACCAGAGTGGTACGGCAACCCGGTTCTGGAAGTCATGTTACTGGAACATGATGAACCTACGAACTATGAGGAAGCGATGATGAGCCCAGATTCCGCAAAATGGCTTGAGGCCATGAAATCTGAGATGGGATCCATGTATGAGAACAAAGTGTGGACTTTGGTTGACTTGCCCGATGATCGGCAAGCCATCGAAAATAAATGGATCTTCAAGAGGAAGACTGACGCTGACGGTAATGTTACTGTTTACAAAGCTCGACTTGTTGCGAAAGTTTTTCAACAAGTTCAAGGAGTTGACTGCGATGAGACTTTCTCACCCGTAGCGATGCTTAAGTTTGTCCGAATCATGTTAGCAACTGCCGCATTTTATGAAATCTGGCAAATGGATAACAAAACTACATTCTTTAATGGATTTATTAAAGAAGACTTGTATATGATGCAACCAGAAGGTTTTGTCAATCCTAAAGGTGCTAACAAAATGTACAAGCTCCAGCGATCCATCTATGGACTGGTGCAAGCATCTCGGAGTTGGATTATACGCTTTGATAAGTTGATCAAAGCATATAGATTTATACAGACTTACGGTGAAGCCTGTATTTACAAGAAGTGAGTGGGAGCACTACAACCTTTCTGATAAGTATATGTGAATGACATATTGTCGATCGGAAATGATGTAGAATTTTCTGGAAAGCATAAAGGAGTGTTTGAAAGGAGTTTTTCAAAGAAAGACCTTGGTGAAGCTGCTTACATATTGGGCATCAAGATCTATAGAGATAGAGCAAGACGCTTGATAAGACTTTCGATGAGTACATACCTTGATAAGATTTTGAAGTAGTTCAAAATGGATCAGTCAAAAAGGGAGTTCTTGCCTGACTTGTAAGGTGTGAAGTTGAGTAAGACTCAAAGCCAGACCACGGCAGAAAAATATAGAGAGAATGAAAGTCATTCCCTATGCCTCAGCCATAGGTTCTATAAAGTATGCCATGCTGTGTACCAAACATGTTGTGTACCTTGCCATGAGTTTGTCAAGGGGGTACAATAGTGATCTAGGAGTAGATCACTGTACAGCGGTCAAAAATTATCCTTAGTAACTGGATGACTAAGGAAATGTTTCTCGATTATGGAGGTGATAAAGAGTTCGTCGTAAAGGGTTACGCCGATGCAAGCTTTGACACTAAATCCAGATGACTCTAAGTATCGATCTGGATGCGTATTAAAAGTGGGAGCAATTAGCTAGAGTAGCTCTATGCAGAGCATTGTAGACATAGAAATTTGCGAAATACATACGGATCTGAATGTGACAGACCCGTTGACTAAACTTCTCTCACAAGCAAAACATGATCACACCTTATTACTCTTGGGTATTAATCACATAGCAATGTGAACTAGATTATTGACTCTAGTAAACCCTTTGGGTGTTGGTCACATGGCGATGTGAACTATCGGTATTAAATCACATGGCGATGTGAGCTAGATTATTGACTCTAGTGCAAGTGGGAGACTGAAGGAAATATGCCCTAGAGGCAATAATAAAGTTGTTATTTATATTTCCTTATATCATGATAAATGTTTATTATTCATGCTAGAATTGTATTAACCGGAAACTTAGTACATGTGTGAATACATAGACAAATCAGAGTGTCCCTAGTATGCCTCTACTAGACTAGCTCATTGATCAAAGATGGTTATGTTTCCTAGCCATAGACATGAGTTGTCATTTGATCAACGGGATCACATCATTAGGAGAATGATGTGATGGACTAGACCCATCCGTTAGCATAGCACTATGATCGTTTAGTTTTACTGCTATTGCTTTCTTCATGACTTATACATGTTCCTATGACTATGAGATTATGCAACTCCCAAATACCGTAGGAACACCTTGTGTGCTATCAAACGTCACAACGTAACTGGGTGATCATAAAGATGCTCTACAGGTGTCTCCAAAAGTATTCGTGGTGTTGGCATAGATCAAGATTAGGATTTGTCACTCCGAGTGTCGGAGAGGTATCTCTGGGCCCTCTCGGTAACACACATCACAATAAGCCTTGCAAGCAAAAGACTAATGAGTTAGTCACGAGATGATGTGTTACGGAACGAGTAAAGAGACTTGCCGGTAACGAGATTGAACTAGGTATAGAGATGCCGACGATCGAATCTCGGGCAAGTAACATACCGATGACAAAAGGAACAACGTATGTTGTTATGCGGTTTTGACCGATAAAAGATCTTCGTAGAATATGTAGGAGCCAATATGAACATCCAGGTTCCGCTATTGGTTATTGACCGGAGATGAGTCTCGGTCATGTCTACATAGTTCTCGAACCCGTAGGGTCCGCATGCTTAACGTTTGATGACGATCGGTATTATGAGTGTATGAGTTTTGATGTACCGAAGGTAGTTCGGAGTCCCGGATGAGATCACGGAAATGACGAGGAGTCTCGGAATGTCCGAGACATAAAGATTGATATATTGGACGACTATATTCGGACACCGGGAGTGTTCCGGAAAAGTTTCGGATTTAACTGGATTGCCGGAGGGGGTTACCGGAACCCCCTACGAGGGGGGATGGTCCATAGTGGGCCTTGAGGAAAGGAGAGAGGCAACCCATAGAGGCTGGCCGGCGCCCCACCTAGGGATCCTAGTTGGACTAGGATTGGGGGGGCGCCACCTCTCCCTCTTTTCCTTTCCCTCTCTTCCTTCTTGGTGGACTCCTACTAGGAATAGGATTGCAATCCTATTCCTAGTAGGATTGCCCTAGCCGCACCATAGGAGGCCGGCCGGCCCTCCCCTCTTGCTCCTTTATATACGGGGGCAGGGAGGCACCCAAAGAGACACAAGTTGAATTGTTCCAGTCGTGTGCGGTGCCCCCCTCCACAGAAACACACCTCGGTCATACCGTTGCAGTGCTTAGGCGAAGCCCTGCGCCGGTAGATACATCATATCCGTCACCACGCCGTCGTGCTGACGAAACTCTCCCGTGAAGCTCAACTGGATCAAGAGCTCGTGGGACGTCATCAAGCTGAACGTGTGCTGAACGCGGAGGTGTCGTACGTTCGGTGCTTGATCGGTTGAATCGCGAAGAAGTTCGACTACATCAACCGCGTCACTTGACGCTTCCGCTTCCGGTCTACGAGGGTACGTAGACACACTCTTCCCTCTCGTTGCTATGTCTGGTAGATAGATCTTGCGTGATCGTAGGAAAATTTTAAAATACTACGTTCCCCAACACCCACTCCTTCCTAACGAAAAGCGCGACTCCCGTGCACGTGCCGTTAAAAAAATACTTCCGCAAGGACTCGATCCCCTGCCTGCTTGTCTTGAGGCGCAATGCAACATACCAACCCACCAAGCCACAATGTTGTTTGAAAAGATAGACAAATATTACCTTTTATATGCTCCTCTCCCGCGCGCCCTATTGGGCCGGCCCATTAGCAGGGTGGGACTCCCCTTTTTCTTATTTCATTTTCCTTTTTCTTTTTTCCTTAGTTAAAATAATTTAGGATTTCAGAAAATTTCAAATTTTAAAAAAATGTGAATATTGAAAATGTTTTAGAAACCGTGCGCCCTATTAGGCTGGCCCATGAGCACGGAGGGACGCCTCTATTTTCTTATTTCTTATTTTATTATTCTTTAAATAATTTGGGATTTCAGAATAGTTCTAAATTAAAAATATGAATTTTGAAGAATGTTCCAGAAGTAGTAGAATGTTTATGAATTTTAAAAACAATAATGTGAATTCAAAACATGTTCATGAATTTTTAAAATAATGTTCACAAAAATAAATAATGATCGTGAAATTCAAAAAAGTTCATCGATTCAAAACTGTCCGCTGATTTAAAGTCTTCATGCATTAAATAATAATGTTTGTCAAAAAAAATGTTCAGTAATCTCAAAAAATGTTCACCCATTCCAAGAATGTTTGCCTATTGAAAAAATGCAAGTTATAAAAAATGTTCACCCATTCAAAAAATAATCATTGTGCTCTGTAAGAAATTTTTTAATCACTCACAACAATATTCATCGAGTTGACGTCAACCTCAGAGATTTTGTTGATGTTTTGATTGTTGTTGTTGGCTGCACGCAACATGATCCGTGCCAAACATGGTCATGAACCAGATGTTGCAAACTCCGTCATCGCCTTGATGAGGTCATTGAACTTTTGCCCCGGTGTAAAATTCCTGTCATTTTGTTGCCCTAATCCCTTTTTTATATACTAATTATTATACTAATATTAAAGGAAGGAAGGATTCTTCCGTCCAATTATAGTTTCGGCCGTCATCTGTCTACCAATGTACTAAAGGAAGGAAGGATTCTTCCGTCCAATTATAGTTTCGGCCGTCATCTGTCTATCAATGTACCACACACCTTTTATGTTTCTCCAACACGTGGGTCGAGCTAAGCTGCTTCACACTTTTTCTTTCTTCGATTCAATTGTGGAGCAACGAAAAATAATAAGTTTCTATTTCTCCCCTACATCGGCCAAGATGGGCCTATTCCGAAACATTTCTTTCTTTCTTCTCATTTGATTGTGGCATGGAGGTGAGAATGAAACTATGAAGTCACAGACTCAACTGTGATCATTTTGCAAAGACGGTATGATTGAAAGCATAATTCTTTTTCATCTTGGGAATAATTGTCGTGGATCATAAATTAAATAATGATTTTATATTTTAGTCTATACTAGGGAAGTTAAATTTTCTCTCGTTACAACACACGGACAAACTCAATCTAATGCCAATATACAACTTGACGTGCACATTTAATAGTGTCCGTCCGTGGGCAGGCATCAATGGATAGCGTTGGAGGCTAAAAATGTTCGGACCGTCCAAACATTTTTTTATTGATCCGCTTGCCCTAATTCGTCATGTCTACTGTGCAAAGTGGAGTGTGACATGATCAGGGAGCAGATCAGGCACACAGGCCCTAAACATCTTGCTCAGCAAGCTTTGCTTACTCGTCTCTGTTTTTTCGCGGAAGTGAGCGCTCGCTCGGTCGCTCGCCCCAATCTTTGCGTGCTCCAGAAGGCTCTCCCGTGCTGCGCCACTCCCCACTCCCCCACCGGCCACTCGCCCCTCCGCCGTCAGATCCCCATCCGGAGCCGATCCCGGCCGCCCGTCCCCTCCCACTCCCACCCCTCGAGTTCTCCTCCCTTTTCGAAACCACCTCCCCTCTCTCTCTGTCTTTCGCATCCACCCTTCCCTATCGCACCAAAACGGAGCTCCCCTCCATACCGAGAACAGAAGAGACGAAGCAAACGAGGAGCGGACCACCAAGGGACCCCTCGCCCCCTCCCGCGCCCCGCCCCGCCCTCGCGCGATCTGATCCACCCGCCGGAGGCTCGGCCCGCCCGATCGGAGCAATGCTGCGGGGATCCGGCCTCCGCTGCTGATCGCGGTGAGGTACGCTCTGCTCGATCCGCCCGATCGCCGCGTTTCTATGCTTATTTCGCGGTTATTTTCCGGTAGATTTCGTGATAGGCGAGTCAATTTCAGCTCCGCGTGATCGGGCTCGCGGGATTTCGCATGAGCGCGCCGTATTTCGCGCCTGATTTCTGATTCGGTGGGGCGTGACGTCAGCAGGGCCGCGGGGAGGGCCGGGGGGTAAATTGCGTAGGAGCCCGCTGTGGTGTGGTTAGTGTCTAATTTTGAGTTTGGAATCATTGCTCGTGATGCGTGAGGTGATAGAGAATTCGGTTCCGCTTACTCACGGGCTCGAATTTCTGCTGTGGTAGCTTTAATCGACCATTTTTGCGCTGCTAGCTGTATCCTGGTTTTGTTGATTGTTCGGATCGCCTATATCAGCGGATATTTCGGTAGTTTTTAGTTGTTGTTTTTTGCTCTGCTTGCTTAACTGGAGCTATATGCTCTCCATGTAGTAAACACAGTGGGGAATCCATGCTCAGTCACCGTATCCTTAAGCTGATTGACAGTGGAATTGGCGGTCGAAGTGTGGATTGAACAGTAGGCAGTGCTATTTTCAGGCACCGGGTGCTTTCACCACTCGGTAGATTCTTGAATGTCTCCTATTGATGTTACCCCTTTTGTTAGTTTTTCTAGGGACGATTTCGTGTATGTAGGAAGTCTATTGTTCAGGAACTGGCTAATTTGGTCCGGGCTAACCTTACGAAGAACTAGATACTTCTCTTAATCTTGGAAGCATAGCTGAAGTCAGTTACTACCCTTTTAATCAGTAATGGGGAGAACTACCTCTACCTGGAAAAAATATTAGTGGCTTCATTGATGGTGCTTTAAATACTGTTCTAGATTGCAGCCTGAAATGTGTTTAAATCAGTTGAGAACCTGAGATAGCTGAACACTCCTTCATGAAATCATGTCAGGTCAAAAGAGGAATGCAATCAAGGAACTTCTGCTCTAGATTGCATTCCAATTATGCCATGTTTTTATGCATATGAAAATGATGGTTGATGAACAATTATCATCTGACTCCTTTTGTTTGCCACAGTTTTACTCACTACGATGTGTTTTCCTCTTTGTGACTTCGTTCGATCAGCATTAACCATGGTTTCTGCTGTGTTACTATTACGTACTTACCTTAATTTTTTCTTGGATGGCTTAATACTGTAGTTTGAATTGATTCCATCTGATTATAGAATTCCATTCTGGTAGGATTTGATTAGTACGAACATTGGATGAAGTTTGTACTGATCTATGGAAGTGGATACTCTACAAGATGCTCAGGAGACTAAGAATGGAGAGAATGAATTTGAAGAGAATGGCAGTCTGGATCCCGTGGTTTACCAGCTAGTTCGGGTATATTCTAACTTTCTTAGTTATATTGTACCTCTTTGGCTATATTTGAAGGTACACAACTCATTGTGATGTTTCCATTTGCTTATAGCCCTTCGATAAACACTTTTTTTCTTATAAAAAGGTTGAAGGTGATGGAACGCTTGTTCCTCCTACGGAGGACGAAGTTCTGCAGATTGAACAGTTTCTTGATGACAAGGTTGATCTGCCTTCTATTGATGATGTAGGAAATGTGGAGGATTTTTTTACTAATGACTGCATGCTTCTGAAGGAGCCTGACTTTGAAGGTGATGTCAGTATCTTTATTCAGTTCGAATTATTACAGTGCTATATCATTTCCTTTTGAGTGATCTTACTTCATTGGACAGTACAGTATTTAAGCTGTGATGCTGGAACCATACAAAGTTCATGTTTCATGCATCACATATTAATTCAACCCCTTTGACTACTTAAGATGCTTACTGCTTATTAAACTTGTGCAGAGGGGTATTCCGAATTAGAGACTAATGGTGAAATACATACACAACAGTTTGATGCTGACCTAGAGGTATGTATGTTGCTTTTGTAGGGGTATTATTATCTGCCATGATTTTAAGCCTGTCAGATTTGCTATTTTACTACAGGTTTATTCTAGTAGAAAAAAGGTTTGGTGTGTACACAAGATTCTTTTGGGTCATGTTTTAAACTAAATCTGACATGGTTTTCATATGGGCCGCCCAGTTTCTATAAAATTTGCAAATTAGAGTTTGCCTTGTTTCGAAGCATGATTTTGTTTCCTATATGATTCCTGCATTGCAAACAGGCCTTGTCCGTGACTTCAATAATATTACATTATATGCATATATGAGTATGTATTAGATCTAGTTTGAACAACTTCTGGAATTAGCACCAAGTATTGTCATCTAGTCAGCTCTGCCTTTCCTACTCAAGCAGTGCCATTGTCATTCATGCTTAAGCTTTCCTTCATATATGGAATTCTCATATATGTGTGGAAGATATTTAGAACATGATTAATAATTAACACGGGGAAATGGAAGCATGTGTCACAATTGAGCTAGTGCATAATAGACTTGAAATATAATCAAGTTTCCATGCCTAAACTATCAATAAATGCTATTTCTACTTTACCTTGGTTTCTTTGTTGTGGTGCAGATAAAGTCTTTTCATGTGGCTAATAAGTGAGTATGCTGCTGTTAGTTTTAACCAAATCTCTCTAGACTAACAAATTGTGAGTGGTGGACTAAACTTGTTAACAAATTGCGGGCCTATTATCTGCTGGTATCGATTAATGCTTGAGCTCAGGGTTTGACAATTTATTGTTATTGGATCATTTGCTTTAAATATTTATAAACCATCTACTAATCCTTCTTGTACGCATTGTCTATGTTCGACTTATCAGTGAACTTAACTGATGCATATAAATTGCGCAGGTAGACAGGTTAAAACCGTCGGATGACTCGCTTGATATTCCCTCGAAGTGTACAGTTGTTCATGACCACAAACCAGATAAAGTGAACACGGAACAAAGCGATAACAACATTGTTCACCAGGACAATGTTTCTACCGAGACTCCAAAATCAACAGTATTAAATGACTCTTGCAGTGCAGAAAAAGAAAAGGCAGATGCTTGTTCAAGATCTGTAAATAACTCATCTACAGGACCATCTGTCTCTGGAGTTAGTTCAGTTCCCGACTTCTCCATTTTAAGAGGAGAAGTCTGTTTGGATAATCTTTCAATTAGAGAACTTCAGGAAGCATTTAGAGCCACCTTTGGGCGCGAAACTACTGTCAAGGACAAGTTATGGCTCAAAAGACGGATTACAATGGGATTGACCAATTCCTGCGATGTTCAAAGTTCAGGCTGTTTAGTTAAAGATTATAAAATAGTTTGCAAGGATGCCAAACACGAGCAACCTACAATTGAAGGAATACCTAAGGTTGAGGTTGAAGCTACTTCATTGGTTAGGTATCAAGTATTGGGTCCTGGAAATGAGAGAGATACACCATCTTGCTCTTACTATCGGAGTGAGGACCAACAGCGATCCTCCAATCGGCTAAAAGGAGTATCAACAGACAACGATGAATCAGAAGGAACTTTGCAGGATGAACAAGGCGCCGCTAAGAGACTTCGAAAACCAACAAAAAGATACATTGAGGAGCTGTCAGATACCGAGACACTTGACTCCACTGGGAAGCTTTCTTCACCAGGAAAAAGGGCTGCACATGGTGAGGTGTTACTCAGACAACGGGTTACTCCTTTACAAGAAGTTGATTCATTGAGTATAACTTATCCTACCCGGAAGGATACTTTTGGAGGATTTAGTGTACATGTTCCTTATGCGTCGAGGATGAGAAGAGGGCGTCCTCGGAGAAACTTCATTTCATTTTTGGTAACAATCTACTTTTACAGCTTTGCAATCATCTGCCTTTTTTTTATTACTGCAAAGAGACACATACATTAAGTTACTACATTCAGGTAATGATGGTACATGTCATTCTCTTTATTTTCTTGAAGATGGGTTTTGTTTATAGGATATTGTGCGTTTGTAGCTTTGTTCTCAAAACAGTTGAGACTTAAACAAAACACATAGCTAATACATTTTGGCATATAATTATCATTATGGCCCAAGTAGGATAGAATCACTATACACTCAGCTGCTCACATGCCAGATTCTCACCTAAGAAACTTGTGTGTAGTAAGTACTGCCTCTGTTCTTAAATGTAAGACGTTTTGGCAGTTCAATTTAAACTGCCAAAATGTCTTACATTTTGCCAAAATGTCTTACATTTTGGAACAGAGGGTGTATGTTTCAAGCAACTATTTTCAGTACCTAATTGAGTTATTATTTTTGTTCATTGAACTCGTTACCCTATTTTTCTGCCTTGTCAATCCCTTTTGCCATTTTCTTAAAAATATATGATAAATCTCTGAACCTTCATTACCACGTTTGCCCATGCTGTCTCTTAAAGAGCCTAACATGTTGGCCTCACTTTAATACAAATCTTTCCTTGTGGATATCTCTACAGTCTGTGTCTGACATGTAGGTTAATGTATAACTGTCAAGGAAGACTTGCCTTGCAATATCATGCCCAGTGAACTGTTAGAACAATTTAGACCAATTAGCCAACTGGTCGAAATGAGGAAAGCCGGAAAAGTTCATCACGATAGCCTAATTAGACAAAGTTAACGCAACCTGCCACATTGTTGTGCTGAGCCGTTATTAGTAATTGTGGCGTATGTTGGCATTATTGTTGTATGTCTCACCAGATGTCACACGTTATATCTTGGATGTCTCACTAGATGTCACTAAGTGTGCTCTTTTTTTTTGTACCTTGAATAACAGGATGACGATCCTCCGGTGGAATGTCCTGAGGTTCAGATGGCAGTTGAGACGATGTTGGGAAAAGATGGTGAACATGTGAATCATGTAAACAGTGCCGTGGAAGTTCCACTAATGGTATGCCATATGCCTCTGATCATGTAGGACCACGTAGGAAAGATGTACACTTTAGAAGCTGATAATAACTAGCTAGAAATATATGTTGAAACACATATTACTTCAAACATTATTACCGAACTGCAAATGCGGGCCGTGTTTGGCATGCAATGATATGTTTTCTCTTGTCCATCTTGGTACTAGAAAAATGCTGAGAAGAAAGGAGGGCATATAGAAACAGCTGAGAAGAAAGGAGGGCATATAGAAACAGCTGAGAACAAGGAGATTCATTCCATTGAAGCAGACGATATTTGCAGAACAGATGCCAAGACGAAAACAAAGCGGGGTTTGAAGCGGAAGCATCATCGAGCATGGACATTGTCTGAGGTTCTGAAGCTGGTCGATGGCGTGGCTCAATTCGGGCCTGGCAAATGGTCTGAGATTAGAAGACTATCCTTTGCCTCATATTCTTACCGCACCTCAGTGGATCTCAAGGTGGGTTTACTCTCGTAGTTCCTCACTCACTCCTTGCGATTTGGTTTTCTAATGGATCACCCTGCCGCTGTTTAGGATAAGTGGCGCAATCTGATCAGAGCCAGCCAGACACAGCTTTCGCCGGAAAATGATGTAATAACTCTTACCTTTTCAACTTATATGGATGCTCAACTTTTTTTCCTATCAGCTCAGTAATTCCCATCCTGTCCTGTTTGCTCCTGGATTACTGATTTACTCACTTTCTTCACCATTCAATGGTGCTGAGCAGGGTGTTTGTCCGCGGAAAAGCAACCCTTCGATCATACCAATACCACCGGCCATTTTGCTACGAGTGAAAGAGCTAGCTGAGCTTCAGCCGCAAGCCGGCAACCTGGCGGCGGCAATCAAGTTCTCAGGGCAGAGCAGCAAGGTGGCACAGGGGAGAGCTTCATCGGGGTTCCTGTGATCCATGTGCTGCAAGGCAAGTAGATGCAAAAAACATCCGAGAGAGATAGTAGGTTTAGTACGCTTGTGGACGACGAACACACGTATTTATCGCGACGAAGTTGTGATCGCGTTCTCCATGTGCAATGTAAATAATCTACCGCGCCTGCAAAATGCAATGCAATGCCTTCTCGCCTGGTTTCCTTCGCAGCATGTATTTATGTACAGTATACGTTCATAGAGCTTGCCATACGTTCGAGGTAGGTCATAGTGAAGGTATGCATACAATGATGCACGAAAAACACAACACCGAGCGATTTGACTGTGTAGCGGCAGATGATTACTGTCGGTACTGTAGTGGCACTCTGTAAAAGATTGCACGGAAATTACTCGATCTTTCTGTAAAAAAAACACGACAAATTGGCCCAGTTAACTGTTCAGCCCAGCCCATTTGTTACACATGGCAAAAACAGCGCTGAAAACAATTAGCCTTGTCTCAAAAAAATAAAAAAATTAGCCCATCCCAAAGGCCTTACCCTTACACGAGGCTTACCCAGTCCAACTTTTGTAACCTGGGCTGCTCGCACGGGACCTGGTGAGGGCCACGAACCCACGGCCGCGTTCGATGCGCCGTCACCTGCGCCATCGGGGGCTATAAAACCTAGGAGCCGCCCAGAAAGGGCTCGACCTAATCTAATTAGGGCAGGCGGAAGCGAAGGGATCTGCGCTGAGGGAAGCTAGGAGAGGAAACGAAGGGTCCGCTCGTGCGCCTGCTATCTGCCTCCCCGGGTACGGATCTTCGAGTTTGGCAGACTTTTGATTTTGAAATGGATTTTTTCTTCATCTATTTGCCTATTTGAAAGATGTTTTTTCATAGACCTGTTTTGTTTTAGGTCGTGCTTTTATGTTTAGATGTAGATCTGAGAAAGATATGATAGATCCGAAGTAGATCTGTTATAATGAGTTCATCATTTCATTATTTAAGGTGTATTATAATTCGCTAAGAAAAGGATTTGGTCAAGAATTATATATTTTATTAATGGATAATTTATGCGATACAAAATTATATTTATAACTATTTTTAACACGGTCCTAGTGATATAGTGTTTATGTCACATAAATTATGCTCCTTCTGTCCAGAAAAATACTTGTCAGAGCCTCGGAGGAATGGATGTATCTAAACGTATTCTAGTTTTAGATATATCCATTTTTATTCATTTTTTCGACAAGTATTTCTAGACAGATGAATTACTATTTTAGTAGAGTAATTGTTCATCAAACTCTTGTCTGTACAAATCATGATGCACCTTATACTATGAGGCAAGTAATAATTTAGATGATAAAAACTGTTCAAAAAAGTGTTAGATTCACATCTAAGCTTTGGGTAAATATAAGATGAGATGTGACCTAGAGGATATAATTGATTCACTCATGGTATTATCAATAAGTCCTCCTTGGATCAAAGTATTTTCATAGCAATTATGGAAGATTTTAATCCATACAAAGCCCTTTGGATCAAAGGTTTTGCATGGACATTATCTCTGTAAAATTGTTATATGTTATGACAGTTAATTATTTGGAGAATTCAATGTTTTAAGAATCATTTGTTTCAAAGAGGCCATAAGATTAACTTTTAGTGGTTACAAATTGAGATTTTGCTCCAGATTGCCTGATAGTACTCCCTCCGTTCGGAAATACTTGTCATCAAAATGGACAAAATGCGATGTATCTAGAACTAAAATACATCTAGATACATCCCCTTTTATTCATTTTGAAGACAAGTATTTTCGGACGGAGGGAGTACCAACATTCTCAATCTGAACCACATATGCCATTTTCTCCATTTTAACATTATGGACACATATAGAGAGTATTTCTAATGTGACACATCCATGCGCCCGTCAGGGAGGCACACAACCTTTTAGGAGGCCTCTCGCTCGCTTCCTCCTCCAACATCTCTCTATTTCTCTTCCACCACTCTTGATTACCATGCACAACTGTGGAAAATGTATAGATGGTGACTTGATGAGAATCACACCATTGATGTTGATTCTCTGCATGATGTTCGGCCAACCTCTTGTAGCAACTTGCTTTGTCTTCTCAGCAATGACTACTTTTTTCCTGTCTGGTAAATGCGCATTTTATCAAAGTCGTGCTCAATCCCACTTGAATTTGTTGAATTTACTCTATTCTTTATGAGTGCACATGTTTGTGTCCCATTTTGGGCCGAGTTTGAGCTTTCTCTAAGGTGAGCTTGAGCCCGCTAGCAAGCTCTAATGCAAACTTCTCTTTAAACCTTCTATCGATCTCGAGTTGACCTACCAATTGCCAGAGCTCTGGTTGTTGGTAGATCTACTATATAGTCCCTTTGATGTTGTTGAATTAATAAAGTGGATCCCCATACCTATGGGATCTAGCCATCTAGGAATACTCGTAAGTCGAGTAATCTTCTACAACATCGAGAAAGGATTGAGCTATCTAAGGATGAGATGCACCCGTAAGTTGAGTAATCTTCTACCACATCGAGAAATGATTGAGCTATCTAAGGATGAGATGTATCCCCCTTGATTCCTTTTCTATATCTACTTAGAGTATTCCACTAGATATGTACCATCTTCTAGACCCTTGTTGAATTGCCACATTAGCTAATACATATCATTGTTTGTATTCTACTACTTGCAGTACCAAACCTTTGGGATGTCAAGAGACTCTTTCGAGAGAAATTTGTCTAGAATTGATCCTATCGAGCACTACAAAAATATTATTTCTGAGTTGTTACTCGAAAAAGAAGGCACATTCTCAACTGGAGTTACAAAACAAACTAAAGTTGTTATGGCCCAATATAATTGCAAAGCGGGTGAAGATTCTCTTCCATTATTCATGGAAGAAATTAGGGGCCTTTCAAAATGTGACATGGAGAGATTAAATCATGCTCTCCATGAGGTTTTTACAATCCTCAGTGATGAAGTTGATGAGGTACAATACTTCACATTTTAGGCTTCTATCCACTATGTTCCACCTCATTCCTCAAAATGAGGTTCTTACAATCCGCAATGATGATGTTGATGACCTCTTAACCCAGATACTACATTGGGTTCCATTAACCCGATGAATTGGTCAACTTGATGGGCATATGATTTTTCTTAGTTTTGTCTTACAAAATCTACCTCTGGAACATGCACAATGGGCTAGTGTTGAATGTGTTGATTATATTGGTATGCCTAAGGTTGTGAGAGTCATTTGGTTCATTTAGGGTGAAAATAAGACCAATATCATAGGGTTATTATCATAGGCTCTAACAAAAAATTCGAATATGTTTGGGCGGTAATTAGAGCTAGG
>LR738711.1:903349842-903399276 GCA_902687465.1 Secale cereale
TAAAGGGGTACATGACTTGAAATATACTGTTTGGTTACGGGTTGGGAATTAGGCATGTTAGTTGAGACCCCCACTGTTTTATTAACAGGGGAGGGGTGGGAGTTAAAAAGTAATTAGTTTAGTGATTCCATCTTGACCCTTCATCATAACATACATTACCTTCCCTTCTCTACTCCCTCATCAATTCCCACAAACCAAACTAGGCAGTGAAGTTTCTCTTCAAATTCCCACACAAAATTTCTATTATGTACCAAACAAAGGATTGTAAATAAATGGATGCATCCCATGTCTATTCTCAATATAACACCCTATTCTAAACTCCCCTTCCCCTTCCCAAATATTGCCAAATGCGTTGACAGGTAAGGACAATCTCTTTCTATTTGGCATGGGGATATTGAGGGAAGGAATGTAAGTGTGTTCCTTCCTCTTGTAGGCTTAAACATAGGCATAGGCAGCTCGGTTCGGTAGGCCCATCCTAAAAACTCAATTGTTGGGCTGGGTTTGGGCTCCAATTTTCTGCTTCAAATCCTAGAAAAAGCTCAAGCATGCAAACTATATAATCTATATTAAAAAAACAGATGCAATAATTCATGTGTATTCCATGTCATTTAGCAAACTAGCAACTTTACATAGATGTCGATTTTTTTTTACTGATAGAGCTATATTGCTATATACTCGTACTATGTGCTCGCTAGATTAAAAAAAGACAACGAGTGCATGTAGCATGGTTAGTGCAATTTATAGCGGCTACGTGTCCGCCGGCTGATCTTTTTAAAAGATCGGCCTGGTCATGTGTTGTCCGATCTATGATGTGTATGATCCCTCTTCTTTGTTTCCCCACTGCAACATGACCCCTTGTTGCAATTGCAAACATGATTTTTTTGCGAGGCTGTAACTAGAACCTTTTGCAACAAGAGCCTAGTTACAATTACAATAGGGCCCTTGTTGCAATTGCAAACATGACGTTTTTTGCGAAACTCTTTATTTATGAGGCTGTAACATGACCCTTTTGCAACAGAAGCATTGTTACAATTGCAATAGGCACTTTCTCGCGGCCGTTTCCGCCTTCGGGAAATGTAGTCGCGTCGCACAGTCGTCGTTTGCTGCCATTGTTGCATAGAAGGAAGAGGGAGGAGAATAGGAGGGACATGAGCGGGGAGGCTTGGCTCGTCGGTGTACCCGCCTCGGGGAGGTGGCGCACGAATGATTTGGGAAGAGCCGATGGCGGAGAAGAAATAGAGAAGAAAAGAATACGTGGATGTCGTTGATCGTGCGAGGATAAGGGGTCATGTGGTTTGACCGCAACAACCATCGTGTTGCACAACCTATGTTTGCAACAAGGCCTATGTTGCAAAACCGGCTAGTCCGTTTGTGTTGTGCTGTGTGCCGTACAATCAAAATCGGATCGGACGGTTGCAGAGGCGGTCAACGCACGCGGGGATATCGGCCGGGTGAACACAAGGGTTTCCCATCCCATATTTATAAGCACAAACACCTGGCTGTGCGAGCTGTGACGCCAATAGTGATATAACAGCTCTTGACCATTCTAGTCCAGACTTAAGAAAATTCTGGATACTCAGGATCATGTCCTCTCGGACTCCCCGGAAAGGACTGATCTTTTTCTGTTAGTTAGGCGGTTGGGCCATCCCACGATAATCCTCTTCTGTTAGTTGGGTGGTTGGGCAGCCCACGATAAAAATAGACATAGTATCGATAGTCATATTTCAGCCATGTTGTACCTAGTAGTTTGTTATTTCTTTTTATTCCGATCTTTTAAGCGTTCTCGATCTATCTGTCTGCATAAGCTTCTGAAGTTACGGGTGCTATAGTTATTATTTAAGATTCTTTGATATTGCTCAGGCAGAACTGCTGATATTAGTGATTTGTCTAATATCTAAAATTGGCTGCAGATATCTGGTTACATTTTCGCACTATCTGAATTTAGGTCTGAGAAGTTGCCATCAAACCATGGAAGCGGATCGTATGAGGACGGTATCGCCCCACCAAGTGTTAAAAAACAGAAAATTGTGATAGTTTCTACAGTCGATGCTTATGAAGAATCGCATGGTCATATTGATTCAGATATCTTTGCACAGGTGAAGAATAAAATTGCTCTATACCTAACTGTTATGCTTAGGTGTTTCGTTCAGCCAATCCAACCGTAAATCTTTGAAAAATGGAAGATTAAGGAGAATACCTTCATTTCAGTACCTTTAAAGAATCTGATGGCTCCTTAATGCAAATAATGGATGTATTGTTGCCATTTTTGTGAGGGGAATCTTAAATACTTATCGTACCCACTTGCAATAGCCAACCATAATCCTGCCGGAAAAATAGGTGACCGGTTTTGTTTGGTGGTCTTTCATGTCAAATTATGTGAAAATGATGTGAAGTTAGGCTATGTACCAAACCAGCGGTTCAATTATAAGAACATTTTCAGAAACTGCCAAAGCAGTGGCAGCCTAACAGATGAGGCTTTTGCTTCTGGCAGCTCACAAGAGATATCCAGCTGATAGAAGAAAGTGGCAAAACACGTCAAGAGGCTGCAAAGATGTTCTCCGATGGGTTGCTGCGGAAGGTATTCAACATGGCATGTGGTTATGAAATATCCTTCAACAAATAATATCTTCCATATATTTTTCTTGAGTTACTCTAAGGATTTAAGTGAGACATTTTTTTCAGCTTGCTAAAATGGAGCAAGGTGTTTATGATTTACTCGACACAGTAGCATCCAAGTGCAGGTATCATATGTCGCTTGTCTCAATTTGAGTGATATGCTTACTTATGTTGACTGTCAAGATTGTATATACATCTACTATATGCAGAAATTTATTGAATTGCTGTGTACTGTCAGATCTATGACCACTCCTGAGAAGATTGAACTCGCTAGGCGCATCCGCAAACTCCCAGAGACGGCACTTGATCACATGGTGGAGGTAGTTAAAATGAGGAGACCTGAAATCTCGGGTTCTGATAAAGTATCATTCAACTTAGGAAGACTGGTACTCGACCTATCTGCTCCTACTACTTAATGTTACTTTTAAGTAAATGAAATTGGTCATGCTAACTGTTCTTGTGGTTTGGGATTTACTATTAAGCCAACCATGATTCTTCCATGTAGATATGCTCGGAATTTTATTTTAGTCTTTATGAAATTATGAGAGGTACACGTGTTATGTGAGATGCAGACTCCAAATGACAGCATGTTTTGCGTTAACTTTGCTATTAAATTTACTTGTTTGAAGAAGCTTTAGTCTCGTATATCTCCATTTGATTTACTTTATTATTACATACTATATTCACCATATCCTCACTTGCTTCCATTTCGTTAGGATGACACAACTTTGTGGAGACTGTACTACTATGTGGAAAGTGCGCTAAAAGCAAAACAAGATCGGACGGTCACCCCTCCCTAGATGTTCCATGCACAGTAACTGCCGGTCCATCTAAAATATCGTCCAGGTTATACTATGGTTAGTTTTAGTATAATCCAGTGTAGGTGGTGGTAGTGCTTTGCAGAAAGAAATACATTAGCTTCAGCTAGTTGCCAATGTAAAATCTCTGTTGTACCTGTATGAAGATAGTCCTAGAAGGAGAGTAGCATCAAAAGCGACATGATAACCGCTATCTAGAGTTGTAGGAACTAGTGCACTGACCACTATGGCACTGGTGACAATTTTGTTTTTACATGCCATGTTGCAAATCAATCCTGGTCAGCCCCTGCAGATATTCCACTCCACTGTTATGTGATTCCGCCTTCTCATTTTATCATATTGCCTCTTGTTCAATGTTTCTGCAAAAGTTTCAGCAATGGAGGCCTTTCTGTCCACGAAAGATATCGGGTCAACTTCGTGACACTGGTGACAATTCATTCTTTGCCAGATGGTTTTGAAGGCTCGGGTATAAAGATTGATGGGAAAAGCCTCCTAGATGTGTGAGTGGCCAGTGGTCGAGTGCTGCATTGCGTCAATCAAATCTCGTTCGGTTTGTGTTTAAATCGAAGTATTAAAGTTCTCACCATGTTGTTCCTTTATTTTCCTTTTTTATGTTCTTTTAGAAAGGCATGTGACATTTGCTTTGCTGTAAGACAATCGAATATATTGATGAGAGTAACATAACATCTTAATGGTGCTGCTTTTGTACGTAGCATATTCTAGTGCTCTGATAGGGAATCCGTGATATGGATACCATGTTATCAACTCTTGCTTTGGGCAGTAGTGGCGGATGGGCAATGAAATTGTACTTATGTGATTGGCTGCAAAACACGTCGTCCAGCAAAAAGAATGCCCACGTCCATCAATAAGGTCTGTTTCAATCAAAATTCCTATGTTTTTTAATTCTTTGTTTTACACATGCATTCCTTACGTTGGGAGTGACCTTATGCTTCGTCGGGTAACATAACACTGAATAATAAAGCTATACATTTGATCATCTGTATTATCTTTTCAGAAATGCTATTCCTACCACTTCATGCAAAGCCACTGATTTTACAAAAACTTTAAGCGCTGTGAGAGGCGGAATAGTCCGATGTGGGAATAACGATCCTCAAACTGAAGTAATAATGCGTAAGGCTTTTGTAAAACTATTAAGTAAGAATAAGAATATCATCTCTCTTGGCCCCTGAAAAAAAAGGGTTAATTGGATAAATGCCACCTGAATTCTGGCGATTTTTACAAATCTCAGCACCATCACTTCGCTCTTGTTGAAATTTATAGTGAGACCCAACATCTGCTGAAAGCACAGTAGTAAAAAAAAATTCACATTCGCAATGTCAGCCGCGAGCCTTCCACCATGATAATGGTGTCGTTAGCGTATTGAAGGAGGGAGACCCCTCCCCCTCCCACAAGGTGCGGAACAAACCTGTGGATGTGGCCCGCCGCCTTGGCCTTATCTAGAATGTTCCCAAGGGCATCGACCACCATATTGTCAAGAAAGGGGGAGAATGGGTCGCCCTGTCTAATCCCACAGTGTGTGGGGAAGAAGGAGCCGATCTCCCCATTAATGTTCATCGTGGTACGTCCGCAAGAGACCATCTGCATGACCCGGGTGACCCAGCGATCGTCGAAACCCTTGCGTATTAATACTTCTCGAAGGAAGGGCCAGTGAACAGTGTCATAAGCTTTATGGAAGTCAATCTTCAGAAATACGCCTTCATCTGTTTGGAGCAAACCTCATGAAGGACTTCATGGAACACCGGGACCCCATCGAGAATAAATTGGCCTTGGCTAAAGGTCGACTGGTTGAGGTGGGTGATGTGGTCAGCGAGCGAGGTCACCCTATTGGCGCACCCCTTTGTCAGAATGCGGAAGATCACATTGAACAAGGAAATATGATAATAACAACTTTTATTATTGCCTCTAGGGCATATTTCCATCGGAACCCAGTGGCACCAATTGGTTCAAACAGGTGAACGATAGGAATCTCGGTGGGACCAACTAGAACAACTCGGTGAGACCGATGTGCTAGGGCTTAGGGCAAACTTTATCTCGGTGGGACTGACTGAATCAACTCGGTGAGACAGAAGTGAACAATGGGTACATAGAGAATCTATCAAGCCAACTCGGTGGGACCGATTGCATGAACTCGGTGATACCGAAATATATGCAACTAATTATAGAGCACTGGCAAGGCCATCTCAGTGAGACCAAGATCCGTATTGGTGAGGCCGAACATGCATAAGCTGCCCTTACATGTATGCAATCATGTAAAGGTGAGATAGAAGAGTATGTGAGTGCATAGCATGTCAGAGCAGATAATGTGTTACATGTATCTTGGCTCTTTCCTTATGACCCACAAGTATAGGGGATATATCGTAGTGCCTTCGATAAGTAAGAGTGTTGAACCAACAAGGAGCAGAAGAAAATGACAAGCGGTTTTCAGCAAGGTATTGTCTACAAGCATTGAAATTATCGGTAACAAATAGTCTCGTGATAAGATAATTCATAAGGGTAACAAGTAACAAGTGTAAAGAAGGTGCAGAAAGGTGGCCCAATCCTTTTTGTAGCAAAGGACAAGCCTGGACAAACTCTTATATAAAGCAAAGTGCTATCGAGGACACATGGGAATTATTGTCAAGTTAGTTTTCGTCATGCTCATATGATTCGTGTTCGTTACTTTGATAATTTGATATGTGGGTGGGCCGGTGCTTGGGTGCCGTCCTTACTTGGACAAGCCTCCCACTTATGATTAACCCCTCTCGCAAGCATCCGCAACTACGAAATAAGAATTAAGATAAATCTTACCATAGCATGAAGCATATGGATCCAAAACAACCCCTTACGAAGCAACACATAAACTAGGGTTTAAGCTTCTGTCACTTTAGCAACCCATCATCTACTTATTACTTCCCAATGCCTTCCCCTAGGCCCAAATAATGGTGAAGTGTCATGTAGTCGACGTTCACATAACACCACTTGAGGAAAGACAACATACATCTCATCGAAATATCGAACGAATACCAAATTCATATGATTACTTATAACAAGACTTCTCCCATGTCCTCAGGAACAAACGTAACTACTCACAAAGCATATTTATGTTCATAATCAGAGGATTATTTAATATCATCAAGGATATGTACATATGATCTTCCACCAAATAAACAAACTAGCATCAACTACAAGGAGCAATCAACACTACTAGCAACCTACAGGTACCAATCTGAGGTTTTGAGGAAAAGATTGAATACAAGAGATGGACTAGGGTTTGAGAGGACATGGTGCCAATGAAGATGTTGATGAAGATTGACCCTCCCTCGATGAGAGGATCATTGGTGATGATGATGGCATCGATTTCCCACTCCCGGAGGGAAGTTTCCTCGGCAGAACAGCTCCGCCAGAGCCCTAGATTGGTTATGCCCAAGTTCCGCCTCCAGACGGTGGCGCTTCGTCTTGAAAGCTCTCTCTTGATTTTTTCCAGGTAAAAACCTTTAATATATCCAAAGATGGGCATCGGGGACCTGCCAGGGGGCCTACAAGCCTTGGGGACGCGCCCTCGGTGGTAGGGCGCACCCCCCCATGCTTATGGCCACTGAAGGAAATTTGCCCTAGAGGCAATAATAAAGATGTTATTTGTATTTCCTTATATCATGATAAATGTCTTTTATTCATGCTAGAATTGTATTAACCGGAAACTTAGTACATGTGTGAATACATTGACAAAACAGTATGTCCCTAGTATGCCTCTACTAGTCTAGCTCATTGATCAAAGATGGTTATGTTTCCTAGCCATAGACATGAGTTGTCATTTGATCAGCGAGATCACATCATTAGGAGAATGATGTGATGGACAAGACCCATCCGTTAGCTTAGCACTATGATCGTTTAGTTTTACTGCTATTGCTTTCTTCATGACTTATACATGTTCCTATTACTACGAGATTATGCAACTCCCGTATACCGGAGGAACACCTTGTGTGCTATCAAACGTCACAACATAACTGGGTGATTATAAAGATGCTCTACAGGTGTCTCCGAAGGTGTTCATGGTGTTGGCATAGATGAAGAATATGATTTGTCACTCCGAGTGTCGGAGAGGTATCTCTGTGCCCTCTCGGTAATACACGTCATAATAAGCCTTGCAAGCAAATGACTAATGAGTTAGTCACGAGATGATGTATTACGGAACGAGTAAAGAGACTTGCCGGTAACGAGATTGAACTAGGTATTGAGATACCGACGATCGAATCTCGGGCAAGTAACATAGCGATGACAAAAGGAACAACATATGTTGTTATGCGGTTTGACCGATAAAGATCTTCGTAGAATATGTAGGAGCCAATATGAGCATCCAGGTTCTGCTATTGGTTATTGACCGGAGATGAGTCTCAGTCATGTCTACATAGTTCTCGAACCCGTAGGGTCCGCACGCTTAACGTTTGATGACGATCCGTATTATGAGTTTATGAGTTTTGATGTACCGAAGGTAGTTCGGAGTCCCGGATGAGATCACGGACATGACGAGGAGTCTCAGAATGTCCGAGACGTAAAGATTGATATATTGGACGACTATATTCGGACACCGGAAGCGTTCCAGAAAGTTTCGGAATAAACCGGAGTACCGGAGGGGTTATCGAAACCCCCCGGGGAAGCTATGGGCCCTAATGGGCTTTAGTGGAAAGAGAGAGGGCCGGCCAGGGCTGGGCCGCATGCCGCTCCCCCTTGGTCCGAATTGGACAAGGAAAGGAGGGGGGCGGCGCCCCGTTCCTTCTTCCTCTCCCTCTCCTTCCTTCCCCCTCTCTCCCTCTTGGTGGATTCCTACTAGGAATAGGATTGGAATCCTATTCCTAGTAGGATTTCCTCTCTCGGTGCACCATAGGGGGCCGGCCGGCCTCCCCCTTACTCCTTTATATACAGGGGCAGGGGGCACCTAAAGACACACAAGTTGATCTTTCCAGCCGTGTGCGGTGCCCCCTCCACAGAAATACACCTTTGTCATACCGTTGAAGTGCTTAGGCGAAGCCTTGCGCCGGTAACTTCATCATATCCGTCACCACGCCGTCGTGCTGAGAAACTCTCCCGCGAAGTTCTACTGGATCAAGAGCTCGTGGGACATTATCAAGCTGAACGTGTGCTGAGCGCGGAGGTGAAGTACGTTCAGTGCTTGATCGGTTAGATCACGAAGAAGTTCGACTACATCAACCGCGTCACTAGAAGCTTCCACTTTCGGTCTACGAGGGTACGTAGACACACTCTCCCCTCTCGTTGCTATGCATCTAGTAGATAGATCTTGCGTGATCGTAGGAATTTTTTTGAATACTACATTCCCCAACAATGGCATCATGAGCCAGGTCTATGCGTAGATGATATGCACGAGTAGAACACAAGTGAGTTGTGGACGATACTAGTCATAGTGCTTACCAGCATGTCATACTTTGGTTTGGCGGTATTGTGAGATGAAGCGGCCCGGACCGACATTATACGTACGCTTACGCGAGACTGATTTCACCGTTATGAGCACTCGTTGCTTAAAGGTGACTGGCGGGTGCCTGTCTCTCTCACTTTAGCTAAATCGAGTGTGGCTACGCCCGGTCCTTGTGAAGGTTAAAACATCACATACTTGACGAAAAATAATTGTGGTTTTGTATGCGTAGGTAAGAACGGTTCTTGCTAAGCCCGTAGCAGCCACGTAAAACTTGCAACAACAAAGTAGAGGACATCTAACTTGTTTTTGCAGGGCATATTGTGATGTGATATGGTCAAGACATGATGAGTTATACGTTATTGTATGAGATGATCATGTTTTTTAAAGTTATCGGCAACTGGCAGGAGCCATATGGTTGTCGCTTTATTGTATGAAATACAGTCGCCGTGTAATTGCTTTACTTTATCACTAAGCGGTAGCGATAGTCGTGGAAGCAATAGTTGGCGAGACGACAACGATGCTACGATGGAGATCAAGGTGTCGCGCCAGTGACGAAGGTGATCATGACGGTTCTTTGGAGATGGAGATCAAAAGCACAAGATGATGATGGCCATATCATATTTTGACTGCATGTGATGTTTATCTTATTATGCTTCTTATTTTGCTTAGTACGGCGGTAGCATTATAAGATGATCCCTCACAAAGTTTCAAGGTATAAGTGTTCTCCCTGAGTATGCACCGTTGCGAAAGTTCGTCGTGCCGAGACACCATGTGATGATCGGGTGTGATAAGCTCTATGTTCACATGCAACGGGTGTAAGCCAGTTTTGCACACACAGAATACTCGGGTTAAACTTGACGAGCCTAGCATATGCAGATATGGCCTCGGAACGCTGGAGACCGAAAGGTCGAGCGTGAATCATATAGTAGATATGATCAACATAAGATGTTCACCATTGAAAACTACTCCAGCTCACGTTATGATCGAACATGGTTTAGTTGATTTGGATCACGTGATCATTTAGATGACTAGAGGGATGTCTATCTAAGTGGGAGTTCTGTAAGTAATATGATTAATTGAACTTTAATTTATCATGAACTTAGTCCTGATAGTTTTTGCATATCTATGTTGTTGTAGATCAATGGCCCGTGCTACCGTTCCTTTGAATTTTAATGCATTCCTAGAGAAAGCTAAGTTGAAAGATGATGGTAGCAATTACACGGACTGGGTCCGTAACTTGAGGATTATCCTCATTGTTGCACAAAATAATTACGTCCTTGAAGCACCGCTAGGTGACAAGCCCCCTCCCGCTAATGTAGACACTTTGAACGTCTGGCAGACGCGATCTGATGACTACATGATGGTTCAGTGTGCCATGCTTTACGACTTAGAACCGGGACTTCAATGATGTTTTGAACGTCATGGACCATATGAGATGTTCCAGGAGTTGAAGTTAATATTTCAAGCAAATGCCCGGATTGAGAAATATGAGATTTCCAATAAGTTCTATAGCTGCAAGATGGAGGAGAATAGTTCTATCAGTGAACACTTGCTCATAATGTCTGGGTACTACAATCATATGACTCAACTTGGTTGCAAAGTTGATGAAGATAGTGTTATTGATAGAGTTCTTCAATCACTGCCACCAAGCTATAAAGGCTTCGTGATGAACTATAATATGCAAGGGATGCAGAAGACAATTCCCGAGCTCTTTGCTATGCTCAAGGCTGCGGAGGTAGAAATAAAAAAGGAGCATTAAGTGTTGATGGTTAACAAGACCACTAGTTTCAAGAAAAAGGGCAAGGGAAAGAAGGGGAACTTCAAGAAGAATAGCAAAACAGTTGCTACTCCCACGAAGAAACCCAAGTCTGGAGCCAAGCCTGAAACTACGTGCTTCTACTGCAAAGGGACTGGACACTGGAAGCGGAACTGCCCCAAGTATTTGGCGGATAAGAAGGATGACAAGGTGAACAAAGGTATATGTGATATACATGTTATTGATGTGTACCTTACTAATGCTCGTAGTAGGACCTGGGTATTTGATACCGGTTCGGTTGCTAATATTTGTAACTCGAAACAGGGACTACGGATTAAACGAAGATTGGCTAAGGACGAGGTGACGATGCGCGCGGGAAATGGTTCCAAAGTCGATGTGATCGCCGTCGGCACGCTACCTCTACATCTACCTTCGGGATTAGTTTTAGACCTGAATAATTGTTATTTGGTGCCAGTGTTAAGCATGAACATTATATCTGGATCTTGTTTATTGCGAGACGGTTATTCATTTAAATCTGAGAATAATGGTTGTTCTATTTATATGAGTAATATCTTGTATGGTCATGCACCCTTGAAGAGTGGTCTATTCTTGTTGGATCTCGATCATAGTGATACACATATTCATAATATTGAAGCCAAAAGATGCAAGGTTAATAATGATAGTGCAACTTATTAGTGGCACTGCCGTTTAGGTCATATTGGTGTAAAGCGCATGAAGAAACTCCATAGTGATGGACTTTTGGAATCACTTGATTATGAATCACTTGGTGCTTGCGAACCATGCCTCATGGGAAAGATGACTAGAACTCCATTCTCCGGAACAATGGAGCGAGCAACAAATTTGTTGGAAATCATACATACTGATGTATGTGGACCAATGAGTGTTGAAGCTCGCAGCGGGTATCATTATTTTCTGACCTTCACTGATGATTTGAGCAGATATGGGTATATCTACTTGATGAAGCACAAGTCTGAAACATTTGAAAAGTTCAAAGAATTTCAGAGTGAAGTAGAGAATCATCGTAACAAGAAAATAAAATTTCTACGATTTGATCGTGGAGGTGAATATTTGAGTTATGAGTTTGGTCTTCATTTGAGACAATGTGGAATAGTTTCAAAACTCACGCCACCCGGAACACCACAACGTAATGGTGTGTCCGAACGTCGTAACCGTACTTTATTAGATATGGTGCAGTCTATGATGTCTGTTACCGATTTACCACTATCGTTTTGGGGTTATTTAGAGACAACTGCATTCACGTTAAAAAGGGCACCATCTAAATCCGTTGAGACGACACCTTATGAACTCTGGTTTGGCAAGAAACGAAAGTTGTCGTTTCTTAAAGTTTGGGGCTGCGATGCTTATATGAAAAAGCTTCAACCTGATAAGCTCGAACCCAAGTCGGAGAAATGTGTCTTCGTAGGATACCCAAAAGAGACTGTTAGGTACACCTTCTATCACAGATCCGAAGGCAAAATATTCGTTGCTAAGAATGGATCCTTTCTAGAGAAGGAGTTTCTCTCGAAAGAAGCGAGTGGGAGGAAAGTAGAACTTGATGAGGTAATTGTACCTCCTCCCGAATTGGAAAGTAGTACAACACAGAAACTAGTTCCAGTGATTCCTACACCAATTAGTGAGGAAGCTAATGATGATGATCATGAAACTTCAGATCAAGTTTCTACTGAACTTCGTAGATCAACCAGAGTACGTTCCGCACCAGAGTGGTACGACAACCCAGTTCTGGAAGTCATGTTACTAGACCATGATGAACCTACGAACTATGAGGAAGCGATGATGAGCCCAGATTCCGCAAAATGGCTTGAGGCCATGAAATCTGAGATGGGATCCATGTATGAGAACAAAGTATGGACTTTGGTTGACTTGCCCGATGATCGGCAAGCCATCGAAAATAAATGGATCTTCAAGAAGAAGACCGACGCTGACGGTAATGTTACTGTTTAGAAAGCTCGACTTGTTGCGAAAGGGTTTTGACAAGTTCAAGGAGTTGACTACGATGAGACTTTCTCACCCGTAGCGATGCTTAAGTCTGTCTGAATCATGTTAGCAATTGCCGCATTTTATGATTATGAAATCTAGCAAATGGATGTCAAAACTGCATTCCTGAATGGATATCTCAAAGAAGAGTTGTATATGATGCAACCAGAAGGTTTTGTCGATACTAAAGGTGCTAACAAAGTGTGCAAGCTCCAACGATCCATCTATGGACTGGTGCAAGCATCTCGAAGTTGGAATATACGCTTTGATGAGGTGATCAAAGCATATGGTTTTATACAGACTTTTGGAGAAGCCTGTATTTACAAGAAAGTGAGTGGGAGCTCTGTAGCATTTCTGATATTATATGTGGATGACATATTGTTGATTGGAAATGATATAGAATTTCTGGATAGCATAAAAGGATACTTGAATAAGAATTTTTCAATGAAAGACCTCGGTGAAGCTGCTTACATATTAGGCATCAAGATCTATAGAGATAGATCAAGACACTTAATTGGACTTTCACAAAGCACATACCTTGATAAAGTTTTGAAGAAGTTCAAAATGGATCAGTCAAAGAAAGGGTTCTTGCCTGTGTTACAAGGTGTGAAGTTGAGTAAGACTCAATGCCCGACCACTGCAGAAGATAGAGAGAAAATGAAAGTCATTCCCTATGCCTCAACCATAGGATCTATCATGTATGCAATGCTGTGTACCAGACCTGATGTGTGCCTTGCTATAAGTCTAGCAGGGAGGTGCCAAAGTAATCCAGGAGTGGACAACTGGACAACGGTCAAGAACATCCTGAAGTACCTGAAAAGGACAATGGTTATGTTTCTCGTGTATGGAGGTGACAAAGAGCTCGTCGTAAACGGTTACGTCGATTCAAGCTTTGACACTGATCCGGATGACTCTAAGTCACAAACCGGATATGTATTTTTATTAAACAGTGGAGCTGTCAGTTGGTGCAGTTCCAAGCAGAGTGTCGTGGCGGGATATACGTGTGAAGCGGAATACATAGCTGCTTCGGAAGCAGCAAATGAAGGAGTCTGGATGAAGGAGTTCATATCCGATCTAGGTGTAATACCTAGTGCATCAGGTCCAATGAAAATCTTTTGTGACAACACTGGAGCAATAGCCTTGGCGAAGGAATCCAGGTTTCACAAGAGAACAAAGCACATCAAAAGATGCTTCAATTCCATCCGCGATCTAGTCAAGGAGGGAGACATAGAGATTTGCAAGATACATACGGATCTGAATGTTGCAGACCCGTTGACTAAGCCTCTTCCACGGGCAAAACATGATCAGCACCAAGACTCCATGGGTGTTAGAATCATTACTTTGTAATCTAGATTATTGACTCTAGTTCAAGTGGGAGACTGAAGGAAATATGCCCTAGAGGCAATAATAAAGATGTTATTTGTATTTCCCTATATCATGATAAATGTCTTTCATTCATGCTAGAATTGTATTAACCGGAAACTTAGTACATGAGTGAATACATAGAGAAAACAGTATGTCCCTAGTATGCCTCTACTAGACTAGCTCATTGATCAAAGATGGTTATGTCTCCTAGCCATAGACATGAGTTGTCATTTTATCAACGAGATCACATCATTAGGAGAATGATGTGATGGACAAGACCCATCCGTTAGCTTAGCACTATGATCGTTTAGTTTTACTGCTATTGCTTTCTTCATGACTTATACATGTTCCTATGACTATGAGATTATGCAACTCCCGTATACCGGAGGAACACCTTGTGTGCTATCAAACGTCACAACGTAACTGGGTGATTATAAAGATGCTCTATAGGTGTCTCCGAAGGTGTTCGTGGTGTTGGCATAGATCAAGAATAGGATTTGTCACTCCGAGTGTCGGAGAGGTATCTCTGGGCCCTCTCGGTAATACACATCATAATCAGCCTTGCAAGCAAATGACTAATGAGTTAGTCACGAGATGATGTATTACGGAACAAGTAAAGAGACTTGCCGGTAACGAGATTGAACTAGGTATTGAGATACCGACGATCGAATCTCGGGCAAGTAACATACCGATGACAAAAGGAACAACGTATGTTGTTATGCGGTTTGACCGATAAAGATCTTCGTAGAATATGTAGGAGCCAATATGAGCATCTAGGTTCTGCTATTGTTTATTGACCGGAGATGAGTCTCGATCATGTCTACATAGTTCTCGAACCCGTAGGGTCCGCACGCTTAACGTTTGATGACGATCTGTATTATGAGTTTATGAATTTTGATGTACCGAAGGTAGTTCGGAGTACCGGATGAGATCACGGACATGACGAGGAGTCTCGGAATGTCCGAGAAGTAAAGATTGATATGTTGGACGACTATATTCGGACACCGGAAGCATTCCGGAAAGTTTCGGAATAAACCGGAGTACCAGAGGGGTTACCGGAACCCCCTGGGGAAGCTATGGGCCCTAATGGGCTTTAGTGGAAAGAGAGGGCCGGCCAAGGCTGGGTCGCGCGCCCCTCCCCCTTGCTCCGAATTGGACAAGGAAAGGAGGGGGGGGGGGGCGGCGCCCCTTTCCTTCTCCCTCTCCCTCTCCTTCCTTCCCCCTCTCTCCCTCTTGGTGGATTCCTACTAGGAATAGGATTGGAATCCTATTCCTAGTAGGATTGCCTCTCTAGGCGCGCCATAGGGGGTCGGCCGGCCTCCCCCCTTGCTCCTTTATATACAGGGGCAGGGGGCACCCAAAGACACACAAGTTGATCTTTCCAGCCGTGTGCGGTGCCCCCTCCACAGAAACACACCTCGGTCATACCGTTGCAGTGCTTAGGCGAAGCCCTGCGCCAGTAACTTCATCATATCCGTCACCACGCCGTCGTGCTGACGAAACTCTCCTGCGAAGTTCTGCTGGATCAAGAGCTCGTGGGACGTCATCAAGCTGAACGTGTGCTGAACGCGGAGGTGTTGTACGTTCGGTGCTTGATTGGTTGGATTGCGAAGAAGTTCGACTACATCAACCGCGTCACTAGACGCTTCCGCTTTCGGTCTACGAGGGTACGTAGACACACTCTCCCCTCTCGTTGCTATGCATCTAGTAGATAGATCTTGCGTGATCGTAGGAAATTTTTTGAATACTACGTTCCCCAACAGCCACCTGGTGGGTCCCCTCTGGAAATTTTTCGCCCAATATTTTTTTTATATTCCAAAATAATTCTTCATTGATTTTCAGGGTTTTGGAGTTGTGCATAATAGGTCACTCAGATTTGCTCCTTTCTGGTCCAGAATTCCAGTTGTCGCCTTGTCGGCATTCTCCCTCTTCATGTAAATCTTGTGAAATAAGAGAGAAAAGTCATAAGTATTGTACTATAATGTGAAATAACAGTCCATAATGCAATAATTATCAACATAAAAGCATGATGCAAAATGGACGTATCAACTCCCACAAGCTTAGGCCTCTCTTGTCCTCAAGCGAAAACCGAAATCGATAATCAGGACCACATGTTTAGAGATAGAGGTCTCGATAAAATAAAATACGGACATGAGGGCATCATGATCATCCTTATAACAACAATATATTGTCATATAATTTCTTATATAAAAGTGACAATTTGTTCACAATCTAAAGTATGAACCACAAATATTATTGAAAACTAACAAACTGTGGTCTCAATCATTGAAGCAATTGCAATTTATCATAACATCGGAAAGAGTCAATGTTAGATCTTTGTATAGCAAGTTTCACATACTCAATCATCTCTTAGTCTTTAATAATTGCTAACACTCACGCGATACTTATGAAATCAAAGCTTCAATCGAACACTAAGAAAGATAGGGGCTTACAATTTCGCCTCCTAACGATTTACCTCAAGGGTAACGTCAACAATAATGGTTCATGGTCCTCGACATCCGCGTGGATATATAGATCTAGATCTAGCTCCAAGATATTTTGCTTGCCAAAGGATAAAAGTAAAAAGGAAAGGTGAATATCACCTTGGCTCTGATATTAAGGCAAACATTAGAATAAAAGATAGGCCCTTCGCAGAGGGAAGCAGAGGTTGACATGCACTTTTTAGTTGGGTGCACTAAATCTTGATGCAAAGGAACGTCACTTTGTATTGCCACTTGCGATAGAGACCTTTATTATGCAGTTCGTCACTTTTATTTCTTCCCCGTCACAAGATCGTACAAAGTTTATTTTCCTCACACCAATAGATAGCACATATTTAAAGAGCAATTTTTTTATTGCTTGCACCAATGAAAACTTACTTGAAGGATCTTACTCAATCCGTAGGTAGGTATAATGGACTCTCATGGCAAAACTGGGTTGAAGGGTTTTGGATGCACAAGTAGTATCTCTACTTGGTGCAAGAAGTTTTTGGCTAGCCTGAGAGGGAAGGCAAGACCAACATGTTGCAGGATCTATGACAATATAGCTTCTATTCAGATATAAAGGAACATAACACATTAAATTGTCTTCCTTGTTCAACGTCAACCTTTTAGCATATAATATTTTAATGAGTGCTCGCAATCACAAAAGATGTCCAAGATAGTATATTTATATGTGAGACATCTCTTTCTTTATTACTTCCTATTAATTGCAACGATGACCAAAACTATGTCTGCCAACTCTCAACAAGTTTAATGTAGCATACCCTTTTTATGTGAAGTCATCACTCTATAAGATTTATATAATCTCTTGTTATTTTGGTCTCTTCCCTTATGATCAAAGCAAGAAAGAAAAACCCTCACACAAAACTACTCTTTATTATATAACTCTCGGACTCGATTACATAGATAGATCAAAAGAGAAACTCAAAGACTAAATCCTACTAAAACTTTTATTCTTCTAGATCAAGATATAACCAAAATGATAGAACTAAGATATACGATAAAGGTAAAAGTGTGATGGTGATACGATTCCGGGGCACCTCCCCCAAGCTTGGCACCAGCCAAGGGGAGTGCCCATACCCGTGTACTCAAGTCTCCTTCGGTGGTGGTGATGATGATGTAGCATCACACTTCAGCCTCGATAGGTACTCCAATCTACGTATGATGCTCCGGAGGGCAATGATGTGCTCTTCTACCAAAATATTTTCACGAGTGAGAAATTTATTTTGAACACGAACTACTTCAAAGGCCCTAAAGGCTTCAATTTCAGTAGAAGTGAGATGTTTGTAGTAAGGTTGAAGGATATCCTATTCTTCCTCTCCCTCCGTTAGCATGGTCTGCCCTCATTTTTGAGCTTGATCTCCCATGGTTTCCTTGTCCTTGCCCTCTTTGTTGGCTTCCTTTGGCTCTTCTCTTTTTAGTTCCACCTTCATCAACCAAGCATCTTCTACGTCATTAAGAGAGGGAGAAGACATGATGCCTGGCTTGATAGATCTGGCAAAAAATAGCTCGAAACAAGAACAAGAGATATTGCCTTGATACGGTGGTTAAAACCTTCAGGAGATTATATAACGATTTTTTACCGACCAAAAGAAGTATTCTAGGAGAAAACGGAGTCCGGAGGGCACACGAGGTGGCCACAAGCCAGGGTGGCGCACCCAGTGGGGTAGGGCGCGCCCCCACGGCTTGTTGCCTCCTCGTGCGTTTTTGGACTACTTGTTATTTTCTTGAATTTTTAAATATTCCAAAACAGATAAAAATTCACTTTGGAAAGTGTTTGGAGTTGGTATACTTATCGTGTCACATACCTCTTCCTTTTCAGGGTTCTAGAACGTGCTGGAAAGTTTCCCTTATGTACTCCTCCGGTGTTATGGTATCAATAAAATTGGTTTCAGTATTTATGGGAGTACGTGAGATATAATGTTTGATTCTTTATCCATTTACCACTCTCGGTTTATTACCTGCGGCGTTGTTAATCTTGATGGCACCGGAACTATAAACTTCTTCGATAATGTAAGGTCCTTCCCATTTAGAGATAAGCTTCCCGGCGAAAAATCTTAATCAAGAATTGTATAGCAAGACTTGGTCACCTAAATTAAATCCTCACTTTTGTATTCTTTTGTCATCCCACTTTTTAACCTTGTCTTTAAATAATTTGGCATTTCCATATGCTTGGGTTCTCCATTCATCAAGTGAGCTAATGTCAAATAGCCTCTTTTCACCGGCAAGTTTAAAATCATAATTGAGCTCTTTAATTGCCCAATATGCTTTGTGTTCTAGTTCAAGAGGTAAGTGACATGCTTTTCCATAAACCATTTTATACGGAGGCATGCCCATAGGGTTTTTGTATGCAGTTCTATAAGCCCATAATGCATCATCAAGTTTTTGAGACAAATTCTTCCTAGATCTATTAACAGTCTTTTGCAAGCTCAATTTTATCTCTCTCTTGCTTAATTCTACTTGACCACTAGACTGAGGGTGATATGGCGATGCAATTCTATGGTTAACATCATATTTAGCAAGCAATTTACGGAAAGCACCATGAATAAAGTGTGAATCACCATCAGTCATTAAATATCTAAGGACATCAAACCTCGGGAAAATAACTTCTTTAAGCATTTTAATAGAGGTGTTATGATCAGCACTACCAGTTGGAATATCTTCCACCCATTTAGTAACCTAATCAACAACAACTAAAATATGTGTATACCCATTTGAGGATAGAAAAGGTCCCATGAAATCAAAACCCCAAAAATCAAATGGTTCAATAACAACTGAATAATTCATAGGCATTTTGTGACATCTACTAATATTACCAATTCTTTGAAATTCATCAAAGGACAAGACAAACTTGCGGGTATCTTTAAAGAGAGTAGGCCAATAAAAACTGGACTGTAATACCTTGTGTGTCGTTCTATCTCCCGCATAGTGTCCTCCGTAAGCCTTGGAGTGACATTTCCGTAGGATTTGTTCATGTTCATGCTTAGGTATACGACGTCTAATAACACCATCTACTCCTTGTTTTAAAGGTGTGGGTCATCCCAGAAGTAATGTATTAAATCATAGAAAAACTTTTTCTTTTGTTCGTATGTGAAACTAGGTGGTATAAGTTTAGCAACAATGTAATTAGCATAGTCGGCATACCATGGAGTGTTATGAGAAGTGTTTATGGATGTTAATTGTTCATCAGGAAAGCTATCATCAATAGGTCGTGGGTCATCAAGAATATTTCCTAACCTAGACAAGTTGTCTACTGATATGTCTCCAACGTATCTATAATTTTTGATTGTTCCATGCTATCATATTATCTATTTTGGCTGTTTAGTGGGCTTTAATATACACTTTTATATGATTTTTGGGACTAACCTATTAACTTAGAGCCTAGTGCCAGTTGTTGTTTTTTTCCTTGTTTTTGAGTTTTATAGAAAAGGAATACCAAACGGAGTCCAATTGACGTTCCAATTTTTGATGAACTTTTATGGACCAAAAGAAGCCCCCCAGAGTAAAAGAGTTGGGCCAGAAGAGTCCCGGGCTGCCCACGAGGGTGGGGGGCGCGCCCACCCCCCTAGGCGCGCCCCCTATCTCATGGACGGCTCGGAGACACCCCCTGACTTGTGCCCGATTCCAAAAAAACCTATAAATACCCATGTTCAAGAATTCACCCGATTAACCAGTTAACTTGCCGATTAATCCCTACTCGTAGGGTCATCGAGTAGCCGATAAACCGATAAATCGTCCGATTAATTGATTAAATGTCCAATTAACTTGCCAATTAGCCGATCAATCCCCTACTCGCAAGCCAACCGAGCAGGTACCAATTAACGATTTCCTCAACAATGATAAATACAGAAACCCCCGAAAAGAAACCTAAATCAGGAGTTACGCCATCACAAGCCTCTTTAGCCACCAAAAGCCAATCGGGACCCTGTTCCGGCACCCTGCCGGAGGGGGGGTCCCTCTCCGGTGTCCATCTTCATCATCCCGGCGCTCTCCATGACGAGGAGTGAGTAGTTCACCCTCGGGGCTGAGGGTATGTACCAGTAGCTATGTGTTTGATCTCTCTCTCTCTCTCTCTCTCTCTCTCTCTCTCTCTCTCTCTCTCTCGTGTTCTTGAGATAGCACGATCTTGATGTATCGCGAGCTTTGCTACTATAGTTGGATCTTATGATGTTTCTCCCCCTCTATCTTCTTGTAATGGATTGAGTTTTCCCTTTGAAGTTATCTTATCGGATTGACTCTTTAAGGATTTGAGAACACTTTATGTATGTCTTGCATGGGATACCCGTGGTGACAATGGGGTATTCTATTGATTCACTTGATGTATGTTTTGGTGATCAACTTGCGGGTTCCGTGACCTTGGGAATCTATGCATAGGGGTTGGCATACATTTTCGTCTTGACTCTCCGATAGAAACTTTGGGGCACTCTTTGAAGTACTTTGTGTTGGTTGAATAGATGAATTTGAGATTGTGTGATGCATATAGTATAATCATGCCCATGGATACTTGAGGTGACAATGGAATATCTTGGTGACATTAGGGTTTTGGTTGATTTGTATCTTAAGGTTTTATTCTAGTACAAACTCTGGGATAGATCGAACGGAAAGAATAGCTTCGTGTTATTTTACTACAGACTCTTTAATAGATCGATCAGAAAGAATAACTTTGAGGTGGTTTCATACCCTACAACAATCTCTTCGTTTGTTCTCCGCTATTAGTGACTTTTGAGTGACTCTTTGTTGCATGTTGAGGGGTAGTTATATGATCCAATTATGTTATTATTGTTGAGAGAACTTGCACTAGTGAAAGTATGAACCCTAGGCCTTGTTTCAAAGCATTGCAATACCGTTTGTGCTCACTTTTATCATTAGTTACCTTGCAGTTTTTATATTTTCATATTACAAAAGCCTATATCTACCATTGTCGTGGATTTAGCACGGCAGATTTCCTAGCAAAATGACTTAGTCGTGGTGCCATCGCTACGGGTTAGCTTAAAGGGGTTAAAGCGGACAAGGACACAGGGATTTTATACTAGTTCGGCCCCTTCGATGAAGGTAAAAGCCTACTGATACGTCCAAAACGTATCTATAATTTCTGCTTGCTCCATGCCTCTTTTGTGTGATATTGCTATGATATTTATGCACTTCCATACACTTTTGATCATATTTGGACTAACCTATTAACTCAGTGCACCACAGTGCCAGTTCCTATTTTCTGCTGTTTTTCTATTTCAGGTTTGCCCCATATTAAAAGTGCCCTAAAAATTCCGGGAAAAATACAGGAAAAATCAGCGTATTGGGAGCTTCAAGAAAAACCAAAGCAGGGCCAGAGGGGAGCCTGGGGTGGCCCAGGCGGCCACCCTGCGCGGCCCCACCCCTGGCCGCGCCAGGGGGGCGCCTGAGGCCCCACCTCCGCCTCTGGTGACCCCCTTTTGCATATATATTGCTCGCGTCCCGAAACCCTCGAGGACGGAACCCTTTTTCGCGATCTCGCCTCTGTTCCGCCGCCGCCGCGCTTCCAAGATCGGGAGCACCAGGAGAACTCTTCCCAGCACCCTGCCAGAGGGGAGAACCACCACCGGGAGCTTCTCACCACCATGGACGCTTCCCGGATGAGTTGTGAGTAGTCCCCCTTGGACCATGGGTCCATGACCAGTAGCTATGTGATGTTCTCCTCCCCTCTTTGTTCTTCATGGATTAGACCTCGTGAGCTGCCCTACATGATCGAGGCACATAGGTAATCTTTATGCTGTTGCTCTGCTGAGTTTGCTGGGATCCGATGGATTATGAGATTATGTTCAGATTGTGTGTGAGTAATATATTTGATTCACCTCTTTTATATTTATGTTCTTGAGTAATTCTTGCATGTTCTCCGTTGTTGTTTATTGCTTTGGCCGAGTAGTAGGTAGTGACTCCAAGAGGGAACGTTATGCTTGATTGTGGGTTCATGCCCCTCGATGACTAGTTTGAGTGACAGAAACATGAGTCTAGGGGATGTGCTGTTGCCACAAGGGGGAAAACAACGGTGCTTGTACTTGCGGGTGCAAGGATTGTTTACTTTACGCAAAGTTCTTTTAATGCAGTTGTCTGTTGCTTTGAGTTTACACTTTGGGTGGGACTCGCAACTTAATACCAGCGAGATGTTCTGGATAGATATCTCAAGGTGGATGATTAGTAGTAGATGCAGATGGATTTCGGTCTACTTGCCTTGGCGTACCGCCCATGCTTTTGAGCCTCTACCTTTCTTTACAGCATAGTTAGCATTGGTTTGCGCACATAATCCTGTCAATTGCCCAGCTGTAATTTGTTTACCTCGCTTAGCTGTTTTATCGTCTTTTGGGAGAGAGACATCACTAGTGAACATCATGGGACCCCGGTCCATATTACCATCACTAATCACACCCGCTATTTACTTCCTGTTCTTATTTCCTAGTTGCAGTCATACCTATCACTATTACCTCTTGCGTTTGATCCTTTGTAAACAGCAAGGCCGGAGGGATTGACAACCTCTCTGTACTCGTTGGGAGCAAAGTTATTTGTATATGTGTGCAGGTCCTGTCAACCGCTAAGTTGGCGCCGTTAGCATTGACACCTACTTGTTGGCCCTCGGAGTCTCACGGGATTCGATCCTTGGTATCTTGCCAAGGGAAACTTGCCGTTACGCTACATCTCAAACCTTCCACTTGGGGTAACCAACGAGGGGCGAGAAGCCATCACCTACGTCTAGTTTGGTGTGTATTGCTGGGGTTTCGATGACCAAGGAGCGAATTCGCTTTGCCTGTGTCTCGAGTTATGGTTCTCTATCTTGAACCGTCGCCGGGTCGTCCCTTTATATAAGAGGTGACGCCCAGTCCGGTTTACGAGTCCCGAGGCCGGCTCATAAACGTGTCCGCCTCGGTCTCTACTCTTTCTATCTTACATCCCAAGTACATAGTATGACGGTTTACAAATCATGGGCCCTAACACTTGGGCTCTAAACCTCTTGGGCTGAAATCTCCTACTTCATGTTCCGCTGGGCCTTTGATAAGATAATCTTGATAACGTAAACCGGCCCCTCCTAGGCGGTTTATACTTGGTAGTAATATCCCTAACATTAGGCCCCAGATTGATTTAAACCTGTTCATGTCAATCTTCAAAGTCTTGTATAGATCTTCCTTCCTGCTGCTTCAGAATGCTTTGTAAACCGGCATGACGTCATCTCCTCAAATCACTTTAAACCGTCGTGATGCCATCTTGCGCATTTAATACTTGTACCTATTTTTTACCTTTACTCATTAAAGCTCCAAAGATCGATGCGACATCATAGTCCATATCCGCTTTTTTGGGCTTGTCGATTCCCGCGCCTGCCGTTTTATCCCTTCGGCTTATAAATAAGGCCGAGGGGCATCTCTTTTCCCCCCTTGCTTCTTCTTCCTCTGTCCTCTGACGCTCGAGCTCCGCCACCGTCCGCCGAGTTCTGCGCCTCCGTCGAGCCCGGCCGCTGCATCAACCTGAACGCGTCCAGAGATTCACCAGTGCCTTTCCGCTTCCATTGCCTCAGGTACGTTCACTTATTTCCTTCCCGTAGATCCAGTTCTAGGGTTTCCTACGTGTTCATAGATGAATCCTTGTTCTTCGCGGTCCTTCGCCATAGATGTGTTTATCCGTAGATCTTCAAGCTTTTTAGGTCAACTACTGTTAGCATGACTCCGCTCCGTCATTGTAATCTGTCCTTTCCAATATGATTAGTCTGGACTGAATCTGCCAAAGACCTTCACTGTTTCTGCTGAATATACTTTGAATTAACTTTGAATTTTCCATATGTTGTAGATCCATATCTACTGCTGCTTGTGTGAAAATTGTTTCCCCATACTTTAGATCTGCGCCTTACCTGCCTGTGTTTGGCGGTTTAACTTTCCCTTTCAAACATCATAATCCGGTAGACGTCATACTTATAGCTGTTCCGGATGTTTAATTCGGTAGATACCATTAGGCCCCTGCTTAAACCGCCAGTTAGATTAGTACCTTCATAGAATATACCGGTTTAAATCTGCGTAATCATAAACCGGATCTTTATTGTATTTTCAGCCTTCCCTTTTGAAAAAAGATGACTTCCGTGGCCAAGCAGTTTGTTGCTTGCAACTGGGTCCCATCCCGGATCACCGAGGATGACTTAGAAAAGATGGCCTCCATTGGCGCTTTAGGCCCGAAGGATATCCTTCACTGGAGAGCCCCCGGAAAGGAGTGTCCTCCTAAGCCTAAGGAGGGAGAAATTATTGTCTTTTTCGATCACCTGGCCCGGGGTTTTAACCCTCCAGGGTCAAAGTTTTTCCGCGACGTGTTGGCAGATTTTCACCTCCATCCCCAAGACATAGGTCCCAACTCTGTATCAAATATTTGCAACTTCCAAGTCTTCTCTGAAGCCTATCTACAAGAGGAGCCAACAGTGGAGCTATTCCGGGACTTCTTCCATTTAAACCGTCGGACTGAGTTTCATGACAGCCCAAATACTGAACTTGGCGGAATGAGTATTCAGAAGAGGAAAGATGTCAGCTTTCCCCATGCTACTCTCCACAGCCATCCAAAGGAATGGAATCAAACCTGGTTCTACTGTGTAGACACTTCACCAGAAGGGGAAAATCCGCTGCCGGGTTATCGCCCCCATCGTCTTCTAGAGAGCCATCCTTTCCCTCAGTGCTTAAGTGCCCAGGAGCGAGCTCAATATGCCTTTGTAGCCAACGGACTGACAGGAGTTGACTTCGTACGCTGCTGGCTCTCTTGGAGCATTCTCCCGTTAAGCCGGCGTTTCGGTTTAATGTGTGAATATACTGGGAACCCCAAGGACCCTTTGCGCCACACGGATACGGTGCTAACAGAAACTGAAGTTAACGAATCTATCAAGAAATTGCTGAATATACCTCTAGAAGAATGCAGTCAGACCGGATTGGCACCCTTCTGCGTGACCAATAAACCGTCGTCGCTAAGAGATTCTTTTGTCCCTTTACTTTGTTTTACTCCATCCATATTGCTTGGCCTAATGTGCGTTTATTCTTTTTAAACAGGCTAGTGACCCTTTCTGGAAGAGGAAAACCCAGGACAAACCGACGAAACCATCTCGTAAAAAGACCCTGGCTGTGAAGAAGCACAAGAAGAAACCCACTGCTGCATCCGGCTCAAACGCGGAGGAGGATGATCCGGCCTCTAAGGTACCACCTAGTTCTTTGACTTTTTAATCTTTCCTTTGTCTGCATTTCTATTAACAATGACTTTTCCCAGGATCCGGCTGAAGGTAGTAAAGCGGGCGATGTTGAGGTAATCTCTCTTTCCTCTGACTCAGAACCATTGCCACCCAAAGTTCGTCGGGTATTCCGGAAGTTTCAGTTTTCTCATCCTTATGCTCAACTGGATCCAAACTTTCTTTTGAAGAAACAGCAACATGAAGCTCGCCGCACCACTCGCCATAGTGGCCATGTGGTTGAATCTACCGGACTGACTCACACTCCGGTTCGAAGGCGTCGTTCCGAGGTTTTACTTACTCCAACTATTCTTCATCCCAAAGCGGGTCTTATTCGTCAACCTCTTAACCCGTCTGACCCGAATTATCAGGAAAATCCTCTAGCGAGTCAACCGCCACACAAGTCCCTGCGCTCAAGCCTGTTCACGGGTAAGCTGTCTTTTACTCTATCTGGTTTATCTTTCCATTTTTGACTTGTGATTTTCATTGTCCCTTTAATCTTTTCTCAGTATGCCCAAGCCTAGCAAAAAGGCAAAATTGAGTAAACCGGCAGCCGACAACACCACTTCTGGACCGGCAGACGATCCTGAACTTGCCAACCCATTGGAAGAAAATGTTGAAATTCCACATGATGATCCTTCTCCTATGGATCAAGAAGACCTTGCTGCTCCGGGGGATGACCCCATGGAGCATACCACTGAACCAGCCAGCCCTGTCCGGACTAGCCCTGCTCGGGCTAGTCCGGCCCCTGCTAGTCCTATTCATGCCAATCCTTCTGGGCCAAATACTGACGACGTTGAGATCACTGGGACTGGATTTACCACCCCAGGAGAACCTGTTGTCTTGGCCAAACATACTGCCAAGGAAGAACTTCTCCACAAGGACAAGGGCAAGTGGAGCACCAACTTGTCCGGCTACACCCAACTGAGTGCTACGGAGCTTTATTCCGGGTATTTAAACCGGCTATAAACCAGCCGTGACCACGAAGCCGGCTTGGTGAATCTAATGAAGGAACGCTACGAGGTAACTTCTTTTCCTTTATCTTTTATTTCTGCTTGTGCCTTGTAACTGTACCTTTAGTCCATCGTAGCCCCCAAGTGCCAGTTTAGCCTTTAAGGGTGAATCAGGACTTCAGTGTATCAACTAGAATAACTTGTATTTGCACGTGTAGCCCCCAAGGTCCGGTTTACTCCATTGCGGGTGAACCGGGACTTTTCCTATGTTTAGAATGATGTCACATTAGCCCTCAAGTGCCAAGTATATAACTTGTTATGTGCTTGGGACTTGTCTGAAAAAATTGCCTGTCTTCACCGCAAACGTACATTAGCCCCCAAGTTTCAAGTGCATAACTTGTTATGTGCTTGGGACTTTGATTGAATTGCTTTATGAATATCTGATATACCTTATCCTTGGCAGACTGACTTGAACCAGAGGGCCTCTGAAATAACTGAACTCTGGGATAGCCTAACCTTCCAAGAGACTGCTTTGGTTAAAGCCAAGGAGGATCTTACCCTTGCTTTAGCTAATATGGAGAAGCTAAAGAAGGATTTTGAAGTGGAGCGGTCAGCTTGGGAGGTGGAAAAGGCTGCTTTGGAAAAAAGAGCCATTGATGCTGAGGCTGCTCTTAACCCGGTGACAGAGGAGTTGTCCGGGTTGAGGCAACAAATAAATGACATGACCTCTGCCATCTTCGGTAAGTTCTGTGACATAAGCTTATCCTTGCAACCATGTACTGTTCCGGTTTAACTCATAATGCTTACGCAGGGAGGCGCATCACTCATCTTGGCGATGACGCGCGGAAGAAGCTGAAAGCTGTGTACACTTTGGTGGAGCAGCTTTATTCCGGCGCTCAGAGGGCCATCAGCGCAATCTCACACAATAAACCGGCTCCTACCACCATCCAAGGTACTTTAGAAAAGCTGTCAATTCTGGCTGCTCGTATTGTTGAAGTGAAGAAATCAGCCACAAGAACCGGCTCTCTGATGGCTTTGACCCGAGCCAAGGCGTGGGTTCCTGATTTTGATCCGGCTGAGGCAATGAATGGCTATCCAAGTATGAGGGAGGACGGATCAGCTTTCTCCAGTGATGACCTGCGTGCTTTAACTAAGGATATGCGGCCTCTTGCCAGTAAACTTGTTGATGAAGCAGATTTATCAAGATATCATCCGGGTTATGATTTGGAGAACGTACTGGTGGAGCGTCTGTCCTATTTCATTGAAAATCTTATTCCACCCGTCCATAAGCACACCTTCGCTCCTGACATTGATCCGTCCGAACTTATAAATGACGAAGTTTATTTCCGAGCCCTTGCCAAGATTGACTGGAGCACCCCTGATTTCCAACAGCTGGAAGAAGCCGCCGAAGACCCGGAACAAGCTGACCCTCAGTCTTCATGGCGAGCTGAAGCAGAATCATAAACCAGCTCTGGTTTATCTTTATGCATTGAGTACTTATGAGAAAAACTGATATTCTTTTGGGCCTCTCAGTGCCTTGTAATAGAATAGTAGATATACTGTCTTTGTCCCACGCTATCTTTTTTGGTGTTACTTTGGTTGGCACCTTCTGAAATACATCCTGCTTTCAATGCTTTGTCGGTTTATTCTACCTATTTCTGCACAAAACAAAGCTCATAGTGTACTAGCGGTTTTACCGCCGGACGGGTCATATTGCCCAAACACATGATCTAAGTTAATAACCTGAACTGTGTATACAAATATAAGTATACACCATACTTGCGATTAAGTGTATCTTAATAAACCTTTATCCGGCAGGAACGATCCAAGGTGTAAGTGCCGATGACTCCCTTGATTATTTGTCGGCTCACCATGAAGGCCAATCCGGGTTACAATGAACTCCGGTTTAGCTGTAATTTTAGTGCTGGTGTTTATAACCTAGACTAGAACTCTGTAAACACAGATGTAGTGGCAACTTTGTAGCCATCCACTCCTTGAATCAATGGACTTGGTTGATAAACCAATGACCTTGAAGATAAAGATTTGAGAAATCATAAAAAAATAGAAAATAAAGTTTTTTGGGCAAATAAGACCATGTAGTCGAGGCTTTTTACGAGCTGCCAGGCTCCAAATTCGAGGCTTTTTATGAGCTGCCAGGCTACTGTCATTAACCATTTTTGCAAAGCCTGTTAAGATAATCCGCAATCCTTAACCAAATCAGCAGTGTCAAATGCTACCAATGTTCAAAATCTCATAAAGATTTGACTTGTGTAATCACTTGATGATCGTCAATTTAACGTTACCAAGTTTAGGGTCCATAAGGATTGACTTGTGTGTACGTTCGACGGGTCGTACCAGGTTTACCTGGGCGGCGTGACTTACTTGATGCAAGCAGGTTAATCCGGGGTTTTAGGTGTATACACCAAGCTTCCAAGCCGTGTTCACTACAAGAGTTTTCAACTCGCCGGTGACTTGCATCAGGAGCCCCCAGGTAGCATTTGAGCATTGCTCGTAGGGGCCTATGTTTGAGTTTTGCTAGGCATCAAAACTCTCTTTTGCCCCTCATCATCATGTGGAAATTGCCGAAGCAACCAGAGCTGTGCTCTTATGATGGTCTTGATGTGGCCGCCGGTTTAAGAGGCCATAGGAAACTCCCTTGCCCACGGAAGCCCCCATGTGATACTCTTATGAACAGAAAAGATGGTTGATACCTTGATTTATCGAAGGCGCTGGTTTAAGAGGCCATAGGATCTCCCTTGCATGCAGAAGCCCCCATGTGATACTCTTATGAAAAAGATGGCTGATACCCCAGTTTACCGGGGGCGCCGGTTTATTATATTAATCATAATATATACATTGTACATAAAGCGGAGCCTATGGCTCAAGTATAGTAAGGTCGAAGAAGAGCGATGTTCCACGGCCGCTTGGTCTCCTCCTCCGCCGTACGTGAGTCCTTATGTTCTCGAACATCGACGAGGTAATATGATCCGTTGTGCAGGTTCTTGCTGACCACAAAGGGTCCCTCCCAAGGTGGGGACAGCTTGTGCATGTCTGTTTGGTCTTGGATGAGCCGGAGCACCAAATCTCCTTTTTGAAACGTCCTGGTTTTAACCCGGCGACTGTGGTACCGGCGTAGCTCTTGCTGATAAATCGCCGATCGTGCTGCTGCCGTGTCCCATTCCTCGTCCAGCCGGTCCAACGCGTCGTGTCTTGCTTGTTCATTATCCGCTTCAACGTAAGCCGCCACCCGCGGCGAGTCATGACGGATATCACTAGGGAGGACCGCTTCAGCTCCATATACCATGAATAAAGGCGTGTACCCTGTTGATCTGTTAGGTGTAGTGTTGATGCTCCATAGTACAGAAGGCAACTCCTCCACCCAACAACCCGGTGTTCTTTGCAAAGGAACCATAAGTCGGGGTTTGATGCCTCTCAAGATCTCTTGATTAGCTCTTTCAGCTTGGCCATTAGACTGAGGGTGAGCTACTGATGATACATCGAGACGGATGTGCTCTCGTTGACAGAACTCGTCCATAGCCCCCTTGGATAGATTGGTGCCATTATCAGTTATAATGCTGTGTGGAAAGCCAAACCGGAAAATCACCTTTTTGATGAACTGAACCGCTGTTGCTGCATCACACTTACTGACAGGCTCCGCTTCAACCCATTTGGTAAACTTGTCCACTGCCACCAAAAGGTGGGTTTTCTTATCTTGGGATCTCTTGAAGGGTCCAACCATATCAAGCCCCGAGGTCGCAAACGGCCAAGTAATTGGGATCATCCTCAACTCCTGCGCTGGTATATGAGCACGTCGCGAAAATTTCTGGCAAGCATCACATTTTTTGACCAAGTCCTCTACATCAGCATGAGCTGTTAACCAGTAGAACCCATGACGAAAAGCTTTAGCCACCAAAGATTTTGAACCGGCGTGATGACCACAATCCCCTTCGTGAATCTCTCTAAGAATATCACAGCCTTCTTCTGGTGACACACATCACTGAAATGCTCCAGAAACGCTGCGATGATGAAGTTCTCCATTCACAATAGTCATGGAATTAGACCGCCAGATTATCTGCCGAGCCAAGATTTCGTCACCTGGTAACTCACCTCGGTTCATGTATTCCAGGTAAGGAAGCGTCCAATCCGGAATGACATGAAGTGCTGTGACCAATTGCGCCTCCGGATCAGGAACAACCAAGTCCTCCTCTGAAGTTAACTACACCGACGGATTATGCAACTCGTCCAAGAAGGTATTAGGAGGAACCGGTTTACGCTGAGAACCTAGCCGGCTTAACGCATCGGCCGCTTCATTCTTTCGCCGGTCTATATGATCCACCTGATAACCCTTGAAGTGACCAGCGACATCGTCCACCTCTCGTCGATATGCCGCCATGAGCGGATCCTTGGAGTCCCACTTGCCAGATATTTGCTGTGCCACCAAATCTGAATCCCCAAAGCACTTAACCCGGCTCAAGTTCATTTCCTTGGCCATCCGCAGACCATGGAGGAGAGCTTCATACTCAGCAGCATTGTTAGTGCAGGGGAACATTAAACAGAGGACATAACAGAACTTATCACCTCGTGGGGAAGTTAACACGACTCCAGCCCCTGAACCCTCCAATTGCCTTGAACCGTCAAAGTGAATAGTCCAATATGTGTGATCCGGCTTCTCCTCAGGCGCTTGCAACTCTGTCCAATCGTTGATGAAATCCACCCGTGCTTGGGACTTTATCGTCGTACAGGGCACATACTTTAATCTGTGCGGGCTAAGTTCAATAGCCCACTTTGCGACCCGCCCTGTAGCTTCTCTGTTCTGGATTATATCCCCTAATGGAGCTCAATTGACAATGGTGATTGGGTGGCCCTGAAAATAGTGCTTCAGCTTCCGGTTTGCCATGAAGACTCCATACACTAGCTTCTGCCAATGCGGATATCTCTGCTTTGACTCGATGATCACCTCACTGATGTAGTAAACCGGCCGCTGAACCGGATATTCTTTGCCTGCCTCCTTGCGCTCTACCACAATAGCAACGCTTACTGCATGGGCATTAGCAACCACGTATAACAACAATGGCTGGCAGCAAGGACCGGCGGCTCTGCCAATTGCCTCTTCAGATCCTCAAACGCAGCATCAGCAGCATCACTCCAGACGAAGCGGTCTGTCTTTTTCATCATATGATAAAGCGGGATGGCCTTCTCCCCTAAACGGCTGATAAACTGGCTGAGTGTTGCAATACGGCCCGCCACGCGTTGGACATCGTTGATGCACGCCGGTTTAGCCAGGGATGTGATCGCCGTGATCTTCTCCGGATTAGCTTCGATTCCTCTGTTTGATACCAAGAACCCCAGGAGCTTGCCTGCCGGAACACCAAAAACGCACTTCTCTGGATTAAGCATCATTTTGTAGACCCGGAGATTGTCAAAAGTTTCCTTCAAATATGCTATCAATGTCTCCTCCTTCCTGGATTTCACCACAATGTCATCAACATATGCGTGAACATTCCGCCCAATCTGTCCCTGAAGGCAGTTCTGCACACAACGCTGGTAGGTCGCCTGGGCACTCTTGAGCGCAAATGGCATAGATACATAGCAGAAGGCTCCAAAGGGAGTTATAAAGGCTGTCTTCTCCTGGTCCTTAACTGCCATCTTGATCTGATGATAACCTGAGTATGCATCCAAAAAACTTAGCCGCTCACATCCTGCCGTAACATCAATAATTTGATCAATACGGGGGAGTGCAAAAGGATCAGTTGGGCAAGCCTTGTTCAGATCTGTGTAATCAACACACATTCTCCAAGTTCCATTTTTCTTAAGTACTAGCACCGGATTAGCCAACCACTCTGGATGAAACACCTCAACTATAAAGCCTGCGGCTAAGAGTCTAGCCACTTCTTCTCCAATAGCCTTGCGCCTCTCTTCATTGAAGCGGCGCAGATATTGCTTGACCGGTTTAAACTTAGGATCAATATTGAGATTGTGCTCAGCGAGTTCCCTCGGTACACCTGGCATATCGGAAGGCTTCCATGCAAAGATGTCCCGGTTCTCACGGATGAACTCGATGAGCGCGCTTTCCAATTTTGGATCTAGGTTAGCACTGATAGTGAACTGCTTGGATGAATCGCCAGGAACAAAGTCAACCTGTTCGGTCTCTTCAGCCGATTTGAACTTCAATGTCGGATCATGCTCTGTGGTTGGTTTCTTCAGCGGAGACATATCTGCCGGATCAACATTGTCCTTATAAAACTTTAACTCCTCGGTCGCACAGACCGCTTCAGCATAAGTTGCATCGCCTTCCTCGCATTCCAATGCAATCTTGCGACTCCCATGAACCGTAATGGTTCCTTTGTGGCCCGGCATCTTGAGCTGCAGATAGACATAACACGGCCTAGCCATGAATTTGGCGTAAATCGACCGCCCAAATAAGGCGTGGTATGGGCTCTTGATCTTTACCACCTCAAAGGTTACGTTCTCTGACCTAGAGTCGTGTTCATCTCCAAAGGTAACCTCCAGATCGATCTTGCCAACTGGGTAGGCCGATTTACCGGGCACCACCCCATGAAACACTGTATTGGACTGTCGAAGCTTCTTATCTGTCAGTCCCATATGCTGGAATGTCTCATAATACAGAATGTTGATGCTGCTGCCTCCGTCCATAAGCACTTTGGTGAACTTGTAACCACCTACCTGTGGTGCCACCACCAGAGCCCACTGACCCGGATTATCAACCCGAGGTGGATGATCCTCCCTGCTCCACACAATGGGTTGCTCGGACCAACGCAGCAAACGCGGTACCGCCGGTTCAACAGAATGCACTGCCCTCTTCAGAACTTTCTGATCCCGCTTGCACAAGCTTGTGGTGAAGACATGATACTGCCCACTGCTCAGCTCCTTCGGATTATTCTGATATCCGGATTGCTGCTACTGTTGACGCTGTTGATTTCCCTGATTGTTGTATCTGCCCTGACCATGCTGCTGGTTATGCTGATTGTGCCCGTTATGGTTGATGTTATTACCTTGGTATCCTGAACCGGATCCACCACCTTGATAACCCGGACCCTGGAATCCAGGGCCTGGTCCGCCGGAGGGCCGGTGATCATACCTAGTCCGGTTCATGAATTCCTGCATAATAAAGCAGTCCTTCCAGAGATGTGTAGCTGGCTTTTCCGGTGTGCCGTGCTTTGGGCAAGGCACGTTCAACTGGCATTCCAGATTAATAGGTGGCCTCCCATTACGTCGATGCGGTCTACCCTTACGGCGCTGCCCATCCTCCTGAGCGTTGGTGTTGGCCACAAAATCTGAGTTCCCATCCGCTTTACGGTTACCATTGTATCCTTGATTCGCCGGATTAGGCTGCGGCGGTTTACTGTTCTTGCTTGCCTTCCCTGACTTGTCTCCATCCGCATCTGGATGTTTGGTGTTATCAGAGTCTCCATACTTTACTAAAGCGCCCATGAGCATCCCCATGTCATTGCAATCACGTTTAAGCCGTCCCAACTTTAATCGCAAGGGTTCATACTGGCAATTACCCTCCAAGGTCACCACTGTTGTACTTGGGTTGATGCTATTGGAGGAGTGCAAGATTTCTGACACTCGACGCACCCAACTGCTTGTAGACTCCTGCTCTCCTTGAACGCAAGCAGCTAAATCAACAACAGACATTGGCTGTTTGCATGTGTCTGTAAAGTTATTGATAAACTGGCGCCGCAATTCGGCCCAAGATCCGATGGAGTTAGGCGTTAAACCTTTCAACCAGGTGCGAGCTGTGCCTTCGAGCATCATCGTGCAATATTAAGCGCATGCTGTATCATCCACATCCAGCATCTCCATTGCCATCTCATAACTCTCAACCCATGCCTCCGGAGCCAGATCTGCCGTGTAGTTGGGTACCTTGCGCGGTCCTTTGAAATCCTTGGGTAGTTTCACGTTCCGTAAAGCGGGGATGAGACACGGCACGCCCAAGGAACTGGACATGACCCCTGGTTCAACTGTGGTGGTGGGACGAACCGGCGTCGCCTACCGGGCCTCGTACTGCGTTGTTACCTCGGCCTCCCGGCGCTGCCTGGCCTGATCCACCACGTCTTGAGCGTGCGCCTCTCCTCCTGCTGGATTATCCCGCCTCGGCTGATTACGTCTCCGTGCACTGCTTGATACGACCGGTTCATCCAGACGCCTAGTATAACTCCGGCTCGGGCGGGGAGTCGAATGAATCCTCTCCCGGCTATAGGAATAAGCTTGCTGTTGAGTTAGCGCCGTGTCCAACAACTCCCTGGCCCGTCGCGCTTCCACTGCTATGGGGGATGTTCCTTCAATGGGAAGGGCGGCCAGTCGTGAAGCGGCAGCAACTATGTTGTCCAACGGATTGGAGTAATGACCAGGAGGGGTGGGCACATGTTGGGCCGGCACGACTTGGCAGTTTGGCTCTGCGGCCGGTGGCTGAACCGACGCGCCCGTGCCCGGTGCTCCTCCCCGGTTCACCTATGGCTGGTTACTGGTTCCTGCTCCTGGCATGCTGAAGAGATTCCTCGCCTCATAAACCGGTGGCAAGCGAGATCGCTGCCTTCTCATCATTACCTCATGTGAAGCGGTCTGATCCAACATAAGTCGATAGGCTTGGGCATCAAGCTCCGCCTGCTTTGTAGCCATCCTAGCTTTCTCAGCAGCCAGGTCCAACTTGGCTTGTTCAATCCGGCTTTTCACTCGAGTGACCTCAGCATCATGCTGCTCCTTGTTGGCCTGGGCTACCTCAGCTGTCAATAATGTTGTCAAAGTATCGACCAAAACAGATAAAGTGCCAGATGGTGACGGGGGAGGATCTCCAGCTCTAGCTCCCATCGCGTCTGATGTTAACGCCGCTATTGTTGAGGACTGCTGCATAGGTTGTGATCCGGCCATGAAAACAACAACCCGATTCGGCGGATCGAGGGGGTCCGGAATACTGTCACCATCGGAACAGCCCTCAGATCGGCCGTCCTGCAGCAGATATAAAGATTATGTCTCTCCGAAAGAAGATTCATCGCCGGAATAGACAACAGTCTCGCCGCCAGAGTCCGATCCATCCTCGGTTTGTACTCCATGCACTGCTCCAACGAAGACGTGCTTCACGGCGGGCCGAATCCGGGCAGGTCTCGCACGCTGAGCCGGCTCGACGATGTTGGGGAAGATGTCTGGCTCAGGGCCCGGTTCACCGATCTTGCCGATGAAGACGTGGATGCCGCCGAAGGGGACCCGGTACCCATATTCGATTGAATCGGCCTCGGGGCCCCAGCCTGCGTCGTCGATGTAGATCTTGCCGCGACGACTCTTAGTCATCCGGCCCACTGCATAACCCTTGAGTCCTTCAAAGCTGCCCTTCAAGAACTCGAAACCATCGTGTGATAGCCCCACGGTGGGCGCCAACTGTCGTGGATTTAGCACGGCAGATGTCCTAGCAAAAGGACTTAGTCGTGAGGCCATCGCTACGGGTTAACTTAAAGGGGTTAAAGCGGACAAGGACACAAGGATTTTATACTAGTTCGGCCCCTTCGATGAAGGTAAAAGCCTACGTCTAGTTTGGTGTGTATTGCTGGGGTTTCGATGACCAGGGAGCGAATCCGCTTTGCTTGTGTCTCGATTTGTGGTTCTCTATCTTGAACCGTCGCCGGGTCGTCCCTTTATATAAGAGGTGACACTCGGTCCGATTTACGGAGTCCCGAGGCCGGCTCATAAACGTGTCCGCCTCGGTCTCTACTCTTTCTATCTTACATCCCAAGTACATAGTATGGCGGTTTACAAATCATGGGCCCTAACACTTGGGCTCTAAACCTCTTGGGCTGAAATCTCCTACTTCATGTTCCACTGGGCCTTTGATAAGATAATCTTGATAACGTAAACCTGCCCCTCCTGGGCGGTTTATACTTGGTAGTAATATCCCTGACAACCATCCATATTGCACTTATATCACCATCTCTTCACTGAACTAGTGCACCTATACAATTTACCATTGTATTGGGTGTGTTGCGGACACAAGAGACTCTTTGTTACTTGGTTGCAGGGTTGTTTGAGAGAGACCATCTTCATCCTACGCCTCCCACGGATTGATAAACCTTAGGTCATCCACTTGAAGGAAATTTGCTACTGTCCTACAAACCTCTGCACTTGGAGGCCCAACAACGTCTACAAGAAGAAGGTTGTGTAGTAGACATCAAACAATTTCTGGCGCCGTTGCCGGGGATGTGAGTATTGAAGGTATATCTTTAGATCTTGCAATCGAATCTTTTAGTTTCTTGTTTTATCACTAGTTTAGCTTATAAAAGAAAACTAAAAAAAATGGAATTAAGGTTGCTTCATATTTTTAATATCTTTCGTGAAAATGATGGGAAGGAAAATTGTGCTCAAGTACTAGAAGAAGAATTACATAGAATGCTTGGCATAAAATATGTGAATGATGAGCATGATTACAATGTTGTTAGTATGAATTCTTTGAATACCCATGATGCTAATGATATGCAAAGCCACAAGCTTGGGGAGGCTATGTTTGATGAAGATGATATGTTTAGTCCCCCAAGTTTTGATGAGCAAATTTATTATGGTGAAAGCATGCCTCCTATTTATGATGATTATTGAGATGACACGTATGCTATAAAAAATAAATATAACCATGAACTTGTCATCGCGTGTCGGGAAACTGATCCACGAGCACCTATGGGACCGGCGGACCGAGTCCCTTTCGGTTCGGCGGGGGGCGGAGATCGCACGAAGAGCGGATCGAGGCGAAGCACACGAGCAGTTTACCCAGGTTCGGGCCGCACGGATGCGTAAAACCCTACTCCTGCTTTGTGGTTTGTATTGAGTTCTTGCTCGGGAGCGCTGAGTGCTACAGTACACACCAGCAGCTAACGAGACCGAGCGTGAGAGTGTCCGAACCCCCTCTACGTTGCGCATGGGCCTCCTTTTATATGCTCAAGGGGTCACCGACAGGTGGCAACACAGATAAGGGTAAAAATGGAAAGGTGTTGTAGTTGGTACAACTACCTGTACAGTGCATCATACCTAACCCTGACAGCAGGGGACAAGAGCATTAAATGCCCATCTGCGTCGCCCAAACAGTGCAAAAGGGACCGTCAGGGACGCCACCGTTCGCCACGACGGCAACCTTGTCAGCGCCACTTGCCACCGCGCACCGCCGGCTCGCACAGCCTTCTGCCACGTACGCCTGGAAGGGTCCTAGAGCGACACGTTGGCGGATGTGCTGGAGCGTGGGTACAGAGTGGTAGCCTGCCGCGGCAAGCGCCTTGCCGCGGTCGTTATCTTGTCGCATCCTGGAGCTTGTCGCTCACCGGGCCTTGCCGGGACGCGTGGCGCGTCGCGGCAAGTTCCTTGAGATGCCTTGGTTGGCCTTCCCGGCAAGCTCCTCTCGCCGGGGTCTTGTGCCTCGAGTGGCCTTCCCGGCAAGCTCCTCTTGCCGGGGCCTTGTCTCCTTGGCTTGAATACTTTGTTCTTGAATGGCTCCAAAGGAACCACGGAGGACCTTGGCGGTCACCCGGCAAGCCTTGCCGCGGGGTGCTGCGACTGCCCGTGCACAAGTTCGGGATACTAGGGTACCCCTACTCTAGTACACCGACAGGAGCCCCCGGGCCTGGGCCATACATGATGCCGAGCGCTGTTGGGCCAGGCCCAAAACAGGGCACGGGCACGCGCGGCCTGGGTTACGCCGTATCTTACTCCGTATCCACCGCGCCCTCCCCGAATGGCACGTGTTGATAGCGACGTCGTGGGAGAGATCGTGGGCGGTTTCTTTATTCGGAAAAGGCGGAACGTCCGCCCCCTCCCTCTTTATAAGCCGGGGAAACAGGGGCAGTTCGCCCATCTGCCCGTTGCTACTCCAACCTTGAAAGCCTCCGCCGCTCCCCTTCTTCCCAAAGCCGAAAGAGAGCAGCGCTCCGCCCCCCATCACCACCAGCACCACCAACGCCGTCGACCTCCCTCACCACTTCCGCCATGGCTCCGAAAACCGACAAGGGGAAGGGCGCGAAGTCGGCCGAGGCGCAGCGGCTCGCGGCGCTGCGAAAGGAGCGGGCTGTCTTCCCCCCAAGTTTGTCGCGAGGGAGCTGAGGGAGTGCTACTACCTCTTCTGGTCGGGGGAGACGCGGGCGCATCCGCGCACGAAGGTACTTCCAGCCGTTGCTTGGAAAATGGCCCCAACTGGATATCCCTTCTTCGCCTTGTTCTTCTATTGCGGGCTCTGCCCGCCTTTCTCTGAATTTTTCTGCGATATCATGAACACCTACAGGTTCCGCCTCCTTGACTTCACCCCCAATGTCGTTCTGACCATGGCAGTTTTCGCACACCTCTGCAAAAACTTTGTCGGAGTCTATCCCAATGTAGCCCTTTTCCGCCACTTCTTTATGCCCCGAGTTGAGAGAGGAGAGCCTTTATCCGGCGGAGTCTCCTGGATCTCGAGGGCCGGCAAGAAGGACACTTATCTGGAGGGAGAGCTCCGCAATAAGTGGGAGGAGTGGAGAGCAAACTGGTGCTGGATTGTCGAGGAGAACCCGCAGCCTTTTACCACCTGGCGCCAAGCCCAAGTGGTGCGCGACAACGATTGGAGCAACGTGGCCCCGGAAGATGACAGGCTGAAGATTGCCGTCACCGGGATCCAACGCCTCAGGCTTGCCGGGTTCACTGTAGGCGCTGTCGGCGCAGACTTCCTTCGCCGCCGCATCGCCCCCCTGCAGGAGAGGAAGATACCCGCCTGGGAGTTCGAGAATGCGGCGGACATCATGAGGCTGCGCCCGGGCCTCAACTTCAACTTCACAGTCCTGGAGCTCAACGCGATGCTCCAGGAGCTGTTCAGGTATGACCCTCAGCATCCCGAAGTGTTCAGGTTGCCGCAGGGTGTCGTTCCGCTGTGCAACAACTCCGCGCTCAGCCGCATTCGCGCAATGATGCCGCTGTGCGACTCACATGGGATCGAACCAACTTGGCCAGAGCCTGCAGATGACGCCGTGCAGGAGTTCTTTGACAGCTTGGATGAAGTGCCGATTCGCTCCGACGAGAAGAAGGGCCTCACCCGCGACACCACCGATACGGAGCTGGCGTGCATCGCCACTAGGCCGGAAGAGGCGGCGGCAGCCGCAGCCGTGGGCGAGTTCGGATTCACCGTGGAGGAGGCAGAGGCAGCAAAGGCGGCAAGCCTTGCCGAGCGAGAGGAGTTTGCCGGCGAGGAAGAGCTTGCCGGGCAAGACGTCCAGTCGAGCGAGCCCGTCGAGGATACGAGCGGCTCGTTGGAGATCGACTCCTCCTCTTCCTCCTCTTCGGACAGCTCGCCGCAAGCCGAGCCCGCTGCTCCACCAAGGAGGCGTCTCCGCAAGGCCGGGGACGTAGCGGAGCGGCAGACGAGTCAACAGCCGCCGCGCCGCGCGACACGCTCCACCGCGACAAGCTCTGTTGCCGCGGGAGCACCTCGCGCCGCTGCGACAACCGGAGCGGGGTCTTCCCGGACCGCCGCTTCTGCTCCTGCCGCTTCTCGCGCCGCGGCGGCAGCCGGAGCAGGGTCGTCTCAGACCACCGCCACTGCTCCTGCCAAGCGGCCAAAGGAGCCTACTCCTCCGCCTCCCCGCGCCGGACGTGAGCCGGACTTCGACTTCTCCGCGCTCAGCTCCGACGAGGAAGAAGAAGAGTAAGATTCTTGTTGTTCTTGTATTTCTTCAATTTTTTGTTGTTTTGTCTTGTATCTCATTTGCTTTACTCTGAACTTGTCCCATTTTCAGGACTCTGGCCCAGAGAGCGGCAAAGAGAGCCAAGGTCCCGGCGAGGAGAGAGGAGGTGATCATCGTCGAGGACGAACCCACCGAGACCACCTTGCCGGACCCGGCAACAAATCTTCAGAGCAGCCCCCAGCGCAACCCCCAGCGTAAGTACATGGTCCACTTTCCGCTGTTAGGCGCGCGTGGGTGTTCTTTCTTCGTTGACATTTGTTTGTTGATTTGTGTAGGAGCAGAGCAGCCACACCAGGAGCGCCCGGAGACCACCCCCGACGTGCCATCTGCTTCAACTACGCCGCCAAGGGAGAGTTCTCCGGCAAGGGTCTCCCCGGCAAGGGAGAGTGCTCCGCCAAGGGAGAGTCCTCCGGCAAGGGAGAGCTCTCCGGCAAAGGAGAGCACCAGCGGCCCCCCGCCGGCGGGGACTACGACTGCGCCGCCAAGGGAGAGCTCTCCGGCAAGGGAGCCTGCCGAGGAGCCGGCCCGCGCAGGTAATCCTCTCGCTTCAAAACTTCCCTTGTGTTCTTCTTTTGATTCTTCTTTTTGGATATTTGCTTGACTGTTTTTCTCCCCTTTCCTGCCATCAGACCCATCTGCTGCAGAGCCGATGGAAACGGAGGCTGCTGGCGAGGAGAATACGCGCGACAACACCGGCGACGCCGCTGCCACCGAAGAAGCGGCCGGTGTTGACGATCCCGCCGGCGACGAGGCCGCCAAGGCTGCCGCCCCAGCAGCTGGCGAGGGGTCCGGCGATTGCACTGACGGCCCTGAGGCCGCATGAGCGCCAGGCGCTACGCCGACCGCCGATCCCTCCGCCGCTGCCGCAGCGTCAGGCTCCGAAGAGCCCCAGCCAGGCGTCTACCTGAAGGCCGGCGATGGCATCTTCATCAACCTCCCCTGAGCGTCGCTCTCCAGGGCGCCGGTTGAAGGAGAGAGCTTCGACGGAGAGGTGCTCGCCTCCGCTGGGCTGACGCTGGTCGATGCGCCGAGCAGCAGCAGCGGCGAGCCTGAGGAGGAGCAGCTGCTGCGGAAGTTGTTGTCGCTCTACCGCGCTCGGCAGGCCAAGCTGGAGTCTCGCGAGGCGCTTGCCGCGAAGGCGGGAGCTGACATCGAGAAACGCGCGGAGGAGCTCCGGGGCCTCAACCAGGCAGTTCTCCGGTCCCTGGTAGACGGCCTTCTTCCTCTAGAAGGCCGAAGTTGAAGAGCAACAGCGGCTTGCCGCCGAGAAGCTATCTGCGCGAGAAGGCGAGCTGGCGTAGCGGAAAGTCAACCTCGATAGCCACGAGGAGGAGCTTGCCGCGCGCGAGCAATCACTTGGCGGAGCCCTCAAGCAAGCAGAGGACGCTGCCGCAGCTGCCGAGGCCGCCAAGAAGAAGCTGGAGACGTAGGTGGCGCAGCTAGAGGCCGATCTCAAGGCGAGAGGTGAAGAACTTGCCGCGCTCAAGCATGAGCGGGAGAAGGACGCCCACAGCAACTCAGAGCTGCAGGTTCGTCTCGCTGAGAAGGGCAAAGAGCTTGCCGCTGCCAAGGACACCAATGCAGATCTTGGGTTGAAGCTGACCACTTTGACCAAGACGCTGGACGGCGCCAGGGAGCGGGAGGCGGCCTTGAAGGAGGAGATCAAGGCCGAGAAGGCGCTGCTGGCGAGTGCTGCTGCCGTCCAGAACACTTTCAGGGAGACCGTTGAGCACTGGACGGAGGGTCTCGGGAACGCTGCCGCGGATATTGACAGGGAGCTGGCGCAGCTGGGGATGGAGGATCTCGGGTATCCCTCCGATGAGAGCCTCCAGCCCAGCGCCAAGCTCACCCTGTTCTTCAAAGGCGTGGCGACGGCCCTCCAGCGACTCCGAGAGAGGATCCCAAAGCAGCTGGCCGACGAGTCGCGCAAGCTCTGCGCGGGAGCTCTTCAAAAGGTGTTGGTGAAGGTGGCCTTCCGCAACCCGGGCCTCAACCTCACCAACGTCCTCAAGTCCATGCCGTCGGATGCTGATCTGGAGGCGCTCAAGGCCCTTGTCGCACCCATTGTGGACAAGGTGAGCGGGATCAAGAGGGTTGAGGGCGATCGCGTAGATTAGGCCGCCCATTTTCTTCTTCTCTTGTCGCTGCCGGTCATGTTATGAGAACAATCTATTAGAGCTGCGACAAGCTACTTTGTAATATAACTCTATTTTGGGTAATGATTGCAACGTTATTTCCTTTACTTGATTCCTTCCTTTGTATGTTTCCTCCCTACGCTTTTAGGGAACTTGCCGGCGCAGGCACCTTAGCCGCGAGCGCTGAGTGCGGGACGTCAGCAGCCTGCTGGCGGTGCCGTTACCGACAAGAAACCTTGTCGCAACTAGTCGCAGCTCACTTAAGTTGTTGAGCGAACTCGAAACAAAGTAAGGGCGCGACACTAGTCGCAACACACTTAAGTCATTGAGCGGGCTCGAAACAAAGTAAGGGTGCAACTAGCTACGAGTTGGTTCCTCCGCGCACAGGTTTTCCATACAAAGCATGGTTGTTCAAGGAAGATAACTCAAAAATTTAAAAATCTGATTGCTCAAACTTTGGCAACTTAGCTTTTCTGTTGTTTGCTTCCCGATAAGGCGAAACTTTCTTGAACGACGCCTGGTCCATACCATTATCTTCTCCTTTCCCCCCGGCAAACTTGTGGGCGAGGGAACCTTCCTTTCCTTGAGAAAAAAGAAAGAAGAGAAAATAATAATATGGAGCCTTACGGCTCGTTATTGCTTACCGGGGGTAGGTGCTGCACAAAGTGTCAGGTATCACATGCAAAAAATAGAAAGCATGAAATTGACAAGATGTACGGAGCACATGAACTTTACTTATGCACGGGGTCTGCGCCCGGCTTTGTACAAAGGATTACATGCATTAGCGGCAAGACTTGTACAAAAGGCGGTTGCCGGAACGGGTTCCGGCAACCGCGCCTTACGGGTAAAACTTACGAAGATGCTCAATGTTCCAGGAGTTGCTCACCGGAAGGCCATCTTCGGTCTCAAGGCGGACAGCGCCAGGCCTAGTGACTCGTTTCACCCGGTAAGGGCCTTCCCACTTCGGCGTCAACTTGTTGGAATTCTTGGCGGACTGAACGCGCCGAAGAACAAGGTCGCCTTCCTCGAGACTTCTGGCGTTAACTTTGCGGCTATGGTAGCGACGCAAAGCTTGCTGGTAGCGAGCAGCTCGCACAGCAGCCTGAAGACGGTCTTCCTCAAGGAGCAGCCCGTCATCTTGTCGCAGCTGCTCTTGCTCAAGCTCATCATAAGCGAGCACTCGAGGCGACCCATATACGAGTTTCGTGGGGAGAACTGCCTCTGCTCCATAGACTAGAGCGAAAGGTGTCTGGCCAGTGGCTCGATTTGGCGTCGTCCTGATCGACCAAAGAACCACCGGCAGCTCCTCGATCCAGTTTCTTCCGCACTTGTGCAGCCTGTCGAAAGTTCTGGTCTTGAGGCCACGCAGCACTTCAGCATTTGCCCTCTCCGCTTGACCGTTGCTTCTCGGGTGAGCAACAGAAGCGAAGCAGACCTTGGCGCCAAGATCTTGGACGTACTGCATGAAGGTGCGGCTCGTGAATTGCGTACCGTTGTCGGTGATGATCCTGTTAGGGATCCCGAAGCGGCAAACAATCGACCTGAAGAACTTGACTGCTGACTGTGCTGTCACCTTCCTCACTGCTTCCACTTCCGGCCACTTTGTGAACTTGTCGATTGCGACGTACAAGTACTCAAAGCCCCCGGCTGCGCGGGGAAAGGGGCCGAGGATGTCGAGCCCCCAGACCGAAAATGGCCAGGATAAAGGGATCGTCTGGAGAGCTTGAGCTGGCTGGTGTATCTGCTTGGAATGGAACTGGCACGCTTCACACTTGGTTACTTGTGTAGTTGCATCCTGGAGGGCTGTCGGCCAAAAGAAACCTTGCCGGAATGCTTTGCCGGCAAGTGCTCTTGCGCCGATGTGGTGACCACATATGCCTCCATGTATCTCTGCCAACAGATTTTGTCCGTCTTCCCGGTGAATACACTTCAATTTCACACCGTTGAGTCTTCTTCTGTACAGTGTGTTGTCGACAAACTGGTACATACTTGACTGCCGGGCTACTCTTTCCGCTTCTTCTTGCTCTTCGGGAAGTTCTTCTATCTGAAGGAAACAGACAATCTGCTGTGCCCATGCTGGAGCTTGCGGCTCGACAACAAGGACTAAAGGCACATCTGCTGCTGCGGGAACATCCGCTTCTACGGCGAGAACCTGGGGCTCAGCCGGAGCTTGACGTTCCCCGGCAAGCTTGCCGGAGCAAAACTTGTCGGGAGCGTCTGCTTCAACGGAACAAACCCTAGGGCTCGCCGGAGCAGACTGCCCCTCAGCGCTCTTGGAGTTGATCTTGGGGACCTTCTTGGTGGCGGCTTCGGGAAGCTCTGCCGGAAAATAGTCGCCAGAAATCAACTTCCTCTTCTTGCTCTGTCCAGTTGATGGCATTACGGATGGTTGAGTCAGCTTGAGCACAAAGATCCCTGGTTCCACAGGTAACTTAAGTGCGGCGCACTTTGACAGGCCATCGGCGATGTCGTTCTGAGCTCTTGGAACATGCTCCATCTGTAGGCCGTCAAAGTGCTCTTCAAGCTTTCTCACTTCATCAACGTAGGCTTCCATCAACGGACTCTGATAATTCTTGTTTACTTGGCGGACGACAAGCTGCGAGTCACCCCTGACAATGAGCTTCTTGATACCAAGGTCTGCCGCGATCCTGAGACCGGCAAGCAAACATTCATACTCTGCGGTATTGTTTGTTGCTTGCTCCTTGGGAAAGTGCATCTGGACTACGTACTTGAGGTGCTCTCCGGTGGGTGCGACAAGCAGCACGCCAGCACCGGCGCCTTGCAGCGAGAAGGCACCATCGAAGTACATCAGCCACTCTTTGCTTGCTTCCTTGACGGGGATGCTCATTTCTGGAATTTCTTCATCTGGTGTTGGCGTCCACTCTGCTATGAATTCTGCCAATGCTCTGCTTTGGATAGTTGAAGTGCTCTCAAACTTGCGGTCAAAGCTTGACAGTTCCAGTGCCCACTCAACAATCCTGCCTGTTGCTTCTGGATTCTGCAGTATCCTCTTCAGCGGAAAGCGAGTGACAACTGTGATCTCATGTGCTTGGAAGTAATGGCGCAGCTTTCTCGAGGCCATGAGAAGACCGAAAAATAGTTTCTGCACACCAGAGTACCTTGACCTAGCCCCCTGCAGAAGGGAACTGACAAAGTAGACTGGGCGCTGCACCATTCTCTTCCGTATCTCCTGCGCAGATCCATCTTTGTCGGGACCAGAGCTTGTCGGGGAAGCCCCCTGCTTGTCGCTGCATGCGCCTGCCGCGGTTGCTGGCTCATCATCTGCCTCCCTTTCCGCTACTAACGCAGCACTAACCACTTGATTGGTTGCCGCTAGATATAGCAGCAACTTCTCTTGTGCCTTAGGTGCGACAAGTATTGGAGTGGAGGACATGTATCTCTTCAAGTCTTGCAGCGCAGCCTCCGCTTCCGGAGTCCATTTCATTGGACCTGCCTTTTTAAATATTTTGAAAAACGGCAGGGCGCGCTCAGCAGACTTAGAGATAAACCTGCTGAGAGCAGCCACACAACCGGCAAGTCTTCGTACATCCTTGACGCGCTTTGGTGCTTCAATCTGCTCAATGGCCTTGATCTTGTCGGGATTGGCTTGAATTCCCCTCTGAGACACGAAGAACCCAAGAAGCTTGCCGGAAGGGACTCCAAACACACACTTCTCGGGGTTGAGCTTGAGGTTGATCTTGCGCAGATTTGCAAAGGCCTCGTCTAAATCGTGAATCAGGGTTGCCTTGTCCTTGCTCTTGACCACTATGTCATCCATGTATGCTTCCACATTTCTGTGAATTTTTGGCTCAAAAGATGTATGGACTACCCTTGCAAATGTTGAACCAGCATTCTTCAAACCGAAAGGCATCCGTACGAAACAGTACGTGCCACATGGAGTAATGAATGCGGTCTTCTCCTCATCCTCTTCTGCCATGAAGATTTGATGGTATCCTAAGTATGCGTCAAGAAATGAAAGCAAGTCACATCCGGCCGTGGAGTCAACAATCTGGTCAATGCGCGGCAAGGGAAATGGGTCTTTGGGACAAGCTTTATTCACATTGGTAAAGTCGATACAAAGCCTCCATTTCCCGTTTGCCTTGCACACGACCACAGGATTGGCCAACCACGTAGGATGGAGCACTCCTCTGACAAGGCCTGCTGCTTCCAACTTCTTGATTTCTTCTGCGATGAATTCTTGGCGCTCCACTGCTTGTTTCCTGACTTTCTGCTTGACGGGCCGCGCATGAGGACAGATGGCAAGATGGTGCTCAATTACTTTCCTGGGAACACCGGGGATGTCAGACGGTTGCCACGCAAACACGTCGACGTTCGCCCGCAGGAAAGCAATGAGCGCGCTTTCCTATTTAGGGTCAAGGGTGGCACTGATGGTGAAGGTACCACCAGTGCCGTCCTCCTTGGCGGACACCTTCTTGGTCTCTGGCGGAGCTGCTATTGTCTTCTTACACTTGCCGGTGGAGCTCGATGGTGCGTCCTCGACGGTAGCGCAGCACTCCGAAGAGGTGCGCTTGCCGGAGTGGGCATCAGAACTCTTGCCGGACTTGGTCTTCTTCTCCCCCCCGGGAGCTTCAGCGGCAAGTGGCTTGCGATCCGTTGCGGCTGCTGCTTCCCGGTAGATCTTGTTAGCGCAGATAAGAGCATCCTTCTTGTTGCCAGGGACAGAGATGACGCTTATCGGGCCTGGCATCTTCAACATGTTGTATGCGTAGTGAGAGGCTGCCATGAACTTGGCGAGTGCTGGATGGCCGAGTATCCCATTGTAAGGCAATGGAAAATCGGCAACGTCAAAAGTGACCCTCTCAGTCCTGAAGTTCAGCTCGCCGCCAAATGTCACTGGCAACGTGATCTTCCCCTTCGGCTTGCTCCTTCCCGGGTTGATTCCTTGGAATGTGCCGGTCTCTTCGAGCTCGCTGTCGGGGATCTGGAGTTTCTGGAGTACAGCTGAGGAGATCAGGTTCAAGCCGGCCCCGCCGTCAACTAGCATCTTAGTGACCTTGAGGTTGCGGATAGTTGGTGAGACCAACATCGGCAAGCACCCGACCGCAGTTGTGCGATCAGGGTGGTCCTCAATATCAAAGATGATAGGCGTGCTGGACCATTTCAGAAGCTTGCGCGACTCGACAGGCGGTTCTGCCGCATTGACTTCCAGCACCCACTGCTTGAGTTGGCGGTGTGAAGTATGCAGAGAAGCACCGCCATCAACGCACAAGACCTCTGTGGCTTTTTGGAACTCCTGCTCACTGGTCTCGACATCATCCATGTCTTCGTCGTCGTCGTCATCTTCATCCTTGTCGCGGCCGTGGGGAGGTCTGTCTCCTTGCCGCTGCTTGGCCTTGCCGCGGCGTCCTCCCCGGCCGGGGCGCTTCTGGCCGGATCCTCCAACACCTCCTTGGGCCTTCTCCTTGTCGTGTCGCTCGTATTCAGCCTTTTGCTGTTCAACAAACTGCTCGACCCTCTTGCAGTTCTGGAGGTCATGGCCCTTGGTGCGGTGGATCTTGCAGTACTGCTTGTCGGTGCCGTCCTGCTTGTCGGCGGCCGCCACAGCCTGGCAGCTGGTGCATGCGGCAATCTCCTTGCCGGAGCTACCAACTTTGGCTTTCTTGGCACCACCTTCGTTGCCGGACTGCTCAACGACTAGCACATCTTTGCCTTTCTTTTTCCTGTTGTTCCACCGCCGGTTTTTCTTTGCCGGGGCAGCATCCTCGCTGTCAGATCCTCCTGCTCCTGCATTCTCTCTGGGGAGTTTCCTCCCCTCCTCAGCACGTGCACACTTGTCGGCCAGGGCATACAGCTCACTGACGTCTCTGATCTTGCACATCGCCATCTCCTCCCGCATCCTGCGGTTACGCACGTTCTGATGGAACGCGCTGATGACCGCGGCAGGGTGGACATCTGGGATGTTGTGCTGTACATGGCTGAATCTCTGAATGTACTTGCGCAAGGGCTCTCCTTCCTTCTGGGCGAGCAGATGAAGGTCACTTTCTTGGCCATGAGGTTTGTGGCCACCTGTAAAGGCGCCGACAAACTGATGGCACAGGTCTGCCCAGGAGGATATGGAGTTGTCCGGCAAGTGCATGAGCCAGGACCTGACGTTGGGTTTGAGTACCAGTGGGAAGTAGTTGGCAAGGATCTTGTCGTCTCGCCCCCCGGCAGCCTGCACCGCGATGGTGTAGATGCTGAGGAACTCCGACGGATGCGTCTTGCCGTCGTACTTCTCTGGTACGTCTGGTTTGAAATTCTTTATGCTGGGCCACTGGACTTGCCGCAACTCACGAGTGAACGCAGGGCAACCTACCGCGTACGGCAAGTCGCCTGGTTCCCCTGGTGCATGCATGTCGACAGAGGGCCCAGCGCGCTGGTCTGATTGACGTCGCGCTTCTCTTCGGTGCTCGATGCGAGTACGAGCATCTTCTTGTTGTCGTTCGTGAAGAACTTGGCGCTGATCGCGACGAGCTCGTGGATCCGATGACGCGGTGGAGTCGCTGTCGAGGTGGATCCGGCGAGTCGGCGATCTTGGCCTTCGGGGCGGGGAGTGCACGGTGGTTGCACCCCCACCGGTCTTGTCGCCACCGGCTTGCGCCTGGCTAACTTGCCGCGGCTGCGATGTACTTGGCGGCCGCGGAGTGTCGCCGTTGGCGAAGCCGATGAGACTCTGAATGGTGGCCCTCCAATCGTCGATCTTGTCTGCTGTTGGAGGGTAGTCTAGTGATACGTCCAAAACGTATCTATAATTTCTGCTTGCTCCATGCCACTTTTGGGTGATATTGCTATGATATTCATACACTTCCATACACTTTTGATCATATTTGGACTAACCTACTAATCCAGTGCACCCCGGTGCCAGTTTCTGTTTTCGGCTGTTTTTGTATTTCAGGTTTTCACGTTACGAGAACTGCCAGGAAAAATCCAGAAAAAAT
>LR738711.1:903405736-903472889 GCA_902687465.1 Secale cereale
GGGGGGGGGGGGGGCACCAGGGCTCCAGGCGCCCTGGCTGCGCCCTCCCTGGGCCGTGCCGGGGGGGCGCCTGGGCCCCCCGAGCCTCGTCTGGTGCCCCCCTTCGGCATACATTTAGAGCGTCCTTCGAAACCCTCGGGACGGGAACTCTTTTTCGCGATCTCATCTCTGTTCCGCCGCCGCCGCCGCTTCCAAGATCGGGAGCACCAGGAGAACTCTTCCCGGCACCCTGCCGGAGGGGAGGATCACCATCGGGAGCCTCTCCACCACCATGGACGCCACCCGGATGAGTTGTGAGTAGTCTCCCTTGGACCATGAGTCCATGACCAGTAGCTATGTGATGTTCTCCTCCCGTTCTTGTGCTTCACTAATTAGTCCTCGTGAGCTGCCCTACATGATCGAGGCACATATGTAATCCTTATGCTGTTGCTATGATGAGTTTGCTGGTATCCGATGGATTATGAGATTATGTTCAGATTGTTCTTGAGTAATATATTTGATCTACCTCTTTTATATTTATGTTCGTAAGTAATTCTTGCATGTTCTCCGTTGTTATTTATTGCTTTGGCCAAGTAATACGTAGTGACTCCAAGAGGGAACGTTATGCTTGATTGTGGGTTCATGCCCCTCGATGACTAGCTTGAGTGACAGAAACATGAGTCTAGGGGATGTGCTGTTGCTACAAGGGGGAAAACAACGGTGCTTGTGCCCGCGGGTGCAAGGATTGTTTACTTTACGCAAAGTTCTTTTAATGCAGTTGTCTGTTGCATTGAGTTTACACTATCGGTGGGACTCGCAACTTAATACCAGCGAGATGTTCTGGATAGATATCTCAAGGTGGATGATTAGTAGTAGATATTGATGGATTTCGGTCTACTTACTTTGGCGTACCGCCCATGCTTTGAACCTCAACCTTTCTTGCAATGTAGTCAGCATTGGTTTGCGTTCGTGGTCCTGTCAATTGCCCAGCTGTAATTTGTTTACCTCACATAGCTGTTTTATCGTCTTTTGGGAGAGAGACATCACTAGTGAACATCATGAGACTCCGGTCCATATTACCATCATTGATCACATCCGCTATTTACTTTTTCGCTATTTAATTACTATTGCAAAACACTATCTATTACTACTATCATATTGCTTTTAACCCTTTGTGAACTACAAGGCCGGAGGGATTGACAACCTCTCTGTACTCGTTGGGACCAAAGTTATTTGTATCTGTGTGCAGGTCCACGTTGATTGCTACTAATCTGGCGCCGTAGCAATTGACACCTACCTGTTGAACCTAGGAGTCTCTGGGGATTCGATCCTTGGCATCTTTGCTAAGGGAAAACACTTCTACAATACTGCATCTTACACCTTCCACTTGGGGTAACCAACGAGGGGTTCGAGGCCCATCACCCGCCTCCTGACACATTGACCCATTTGCACTTAAACAAAGGGACCTTAAAATCATGTCCGTAGTCAAGTTCCCATATGTCCACTATGTAACCATAATATGTGTCCTTTCCCCTCTCGGTTGTTGCACCAAAGCGGACACCGCTGTTTTGGTTGGTGCTCTTTTGATCTTGGACAATCGTGTAAAATGTATTCCCATTTATCTCGTATCCTTTGTAAATCAATACAGTCAAAGATGGTCCCCTGGGGATTCGTATCCTGTAATTCGTTTACCTCACATAGCTGTTTTATCGTCTTTTGGGAGAGAGACATCACTAGTGAACATCATGAGACTCCGGTCCATATTACCATCATTGATCACATCCGCTATTTACTTTTCGCTATTATTTACTATTGCAAACATTATCTATCACTACTATCATTTGCATTTAATCCTTTGTGAACTACAAGGCCGGAGGGATTGACAACCTCTCTTTACTCGTTGGGAGCAAAGTTATTTGTATATGTGTGCAGGTCCACGTTGATTGCTAATATCTGGCGCTGTTAGCAGTTGACACCTACTTGTTGAACCTAGGAGTCTTTGGGGATTCGATCCTTGGCATCTTTGCTAAGGGAAAAACTTCCACAACACTGCATCTTACACCTTCCACTTGGGGTAACCAACGAGGGGTTAGAGGCCCATCATCTAGGAGCAGTTGAGCTCGCGCCAAAGCTTCTGCTGGAGTGGCGGGAAGCGGTGGCGAACGATGCGAGGAGCGGGATATGCTCGGAATTCTAACTATGTTACAAGGAGCAGTATCCCGTCCAAGTGTCCGTGCCTCGCTCGTGCCAGCATGTTGGCGTGCATGCTGGTCTTGAGGATTCTGAGATCCACCAGCTCGATCTTGGCCCAGCAAACGTATGGTACCGTGAGTACCATGACGTTGCAGGTCCCGCGCCTCCTGAGATGGGCGCGGTGCATGTACGGACGCCGAGGTCTTGGAGTGCACCCGGTCGTTGTGGGAGCCGGCTACGCCGCCGATGGGCAGCGCAGCCTTGTCCTTGGACCTGGCAGCACCGTGAGCTCCCTCGTCGACGTCCGTTCTAAAAGTCGGCGTCTATCCCACCAGCCATTTGCTCCGGCGGTGGTGGGTTCGGCGCGGACGGAGCAGCTGCCTCCGAAGCCTTCTTCTTCGGTGGCATGTTGATGAAGATGATGAAGATCTAGCTCGTGTGAACGTCGGATCAGGTTCACACAACCTCGACGCACCCCCACCTGGCGCGCCAAAGATCTCGGGGAAACTGATCCACGAGCACCTATGGGACCGGCGGACCGAGTCCCTTTCGGTTCGGCGGGGGGCGGAGATCGCACGAAGAGCGGATCGAGGCGAAGCACACGAGCAGTTTACCCAGGTTCGGGCCGCACGGATGCGTAAAACCCTACTCCTGCTTTGTGGTTTGTATTGAGTTCTTGCTCGGGAGCGCTGAGTGCTACAGTACACACCAGCAGCTAACGAGACCGAGCGTGAGAGTGTCCGAACCCCCCTCTACGTTGCGCATGGGCCTCCTTTTATATGCTCAAGGGGTCGCCGACAGGTGGCAACGCAGATAAGGGTAAAAATGGAAAGGTGTTGTAGTTGGTACAACTACCTGTACAGTGCATCATACCTAACCCTGACGGCAGGGGACAAGAGCATTAAATGCCCGTCTGCATCGCCCAAACAGTGCAAAAAGGGACCGTCAGGGACGCCACCGTTCGCCACGACGGCAACCTTGTCAGCGCCGCTTGCCACCGCGCACCGCCGGCTGCACATCCTTTCGCCATGTACGCCTGGAAGGGTCCTAGAGCGACACGTTGGCGGATGTGCTGGAGCGTGGGTACAGAGTGGTAGCCTGCCGCGGCAAGCGCCTTGCCGCGGTCGTTGTCTTGTCGCGTCCGGGAGCTTGTCGCTCACCGGGCCTTGCCGGGACGCGTGGCGCGTCGCGGCAAGTTCCTTGAGATGCCTTGGTTGGCCTTCCCGGCAAGCTCCTCTCGCCGGGGTCTTGTGCCTCGAGTGGCCTTCCCGGCAAGCTCCTCTTGCCCGGGCCTTGTCACCTTGGCTTGAATACTTTGTTCTTGAATGGCTCCAAAGGAACCACGGAGGACCTTGGCGGTCACCCGGCAAGCCTTGCCGCGGGGTGCTGCGACTGCCCGTGCACAAGTTCGGGATACTAGGGTACCCCTACTCTAGTACACCGACATCGCGATTTTAATTTTCAATTGAATTATGCTTCACATGATAGTTATTTTGTTGAGTTTGCTCCCACTACTATTGATGAGAATAAATTTGCTTATGTGGAGAGTAGTAAAATTTCTATGCAAGTAGATCATGAAAAGAATGCTTTATGTGCTGGTTATATGGTTGAATTCATTCATGATGCTACTGAAAATTATTATGAGAGAGGATCATATGCTTCTACATATTGCAATAATATCAAGTTTCCTCTCAATGTGCTTAAAATCTTGAAGTTATGCTCGTTCTCCCTTCCTATGCTAGTTGATTCTTGTTCCCATAAGTTGTTTGCTTACAAAATCCCTATGCATAGGAAGTGGGTTAGGCTTAAATGTGCTAGTCATATTCTTCATGATGCTCCCGTTATGTTTCAATTCTTATCTTTTATGAGAGCATCATTGTCATCATCATGCCTAGCTAAAAGGCATTAAAGAAAAGCGCTTGTTGGGAGACAACCCAATATTTACCCCTACTGTTTTTGCGTGTCCACATGATTAAGCTACTGTAGTAATCATGTTTTATAGCTTTTGTTTCAATAAAGTGCCAAGTAGAACCTTTGATAAGACTTGGGTGAAGTCTTTGCGATCTTGCTGTAAAAAACAAAACTTTTGCGCTCACGAGATTAGCTGCCATTTTTTTACATAAGAGTGATTTTGAGTTGATTCTTTTTGCAGAAGATTAATAGACAAATTCCTCACGTCCACCAATTTATTTCACAATTTTTAGAGTTACAGAAGTATTCGAAAGTTACAGATTCCTACATACTGTTCTGTTTTTGACAGATTCTGTTTTCTATGTCTTGTTTGCTTATTTTGATGAATCTATGAGTAGTATCGGAGGGTATGAACCATAGAGAAGTTGGAATACAGTATATATTACACCAATATGAATTTAGAATGAGTTCACAACAGTACCTAAGTGGTGGTTTTATTTTCTTATACTAACGGAGCTTACGAGTTTTCTGTTGAGTTTTGTGTTGTGAAGTTTTCAAGTTTTGGGTAAAGATTTGATGGACTATGGAATAAGGAGTGGCAAGAGCCTAAGCTTGGGGTTGCCCAAGGCACCCCAAGGTAAAATTCAAGGACAACCAAAAGCCTAAGCTTGGGGATGCCCCGGGAAGGCATCCCATCTTTCGTCTTCGTCTATCGGTAACTTTACTTGTGGCTATATTTTTATGCACCACATGATATGTGTTTTGCTTGGAGCGTCAATCTATTTTATTTTGTTTTGCTTGCTGTTTGAATAATATCCCAAGATCTGAAATTCTTAAATGTTAGAGAGTCTTCACATAGTTACATAATTATTCAACTACTCAATGATCTTCATGTATATCGTTTGGAGTAGTTTGTCGTTTGTTCTAGTGCTTCACTTGTATATTTTTAGGGCACGACGGTGGTTTTACTTTGAAGAAATAGATGAAATCAGATGCTTCACTTATATTATTTTGAGAGTCTTTTAGAACAGCATGGTAATTTTCTTTGGTTATGAATTTAGTCCTAATATGATGGGCATCCAAGATGGGTATAATAAAAACTTTCTTATAAAGTGTGTTGAATACTATGAGAAGTTTTATGCTTGATGATTGTTTTGAGATATGGGGATGGTGATATTAGAGCCATGATAGTAGAGTAGTTGTGAACTTGAGAAATACTTGTGTTGAGGTTTGCAAGTCCCGTAGCATGCACGTATAGCAACCGTTGTGTGACAAATTTGAAGCATGAGGTACTTCATTGATTGTCATCCTTTGTGTGGAGGTCGGGATCGCGCGATGGTTAACTCCTACCAACCCTTCCCCTAGGAGCATGCGTGTAGTACTTTGTTTTGATGACTTGTAGATTTTTGCAATAAGTATGTGAGTTCTTTGTGACTAATGTTGAGTCCATGGATTATACGCACTCTCACCCTTCCGCCATTGCTAGCCTCTCTTGTATGGCGCAACTTTCGCCGGTACCATACACCCACCATATACCTTCCTCAAAACATCCATCATACCTACCTGTCATGGCATTTCCATAGTCATTCCGAGATATACTGCCATGCAACTTTCCACCATTTCGTTTATTATGACACACTTCATCATTGTCATATTGCCTTGCATGATCATGTAGTTGACATCGTATTCGTGGCACGGCCACCATGCATAATTTTTCATACATTTCACTCTTGATTCATTGTACATCCCGGTACACCGCCGGAGGCATTCATATAGAGTCATATTTTGTTCTAGTATCGAGTTGTAATCCTTGAGTTGTAAATAAATAGAAGTGTGATGATCATCATTATTAGAGCATTGTCCCTAAAAAAGGCCAAAAAAGGAAGTCACAAAAGAAAAAGAAAAAAAGGGGGGACAATGCTACTATCTTTTTCCACACTTGTGCTTCAAAGTAGCAGCATGATCTTCATGATAGAGAGTCTCTTGTTTTGTCACTTTCATATACTGTGGAAATTTTCATTATAGAACTTGGCTTGTATATTCCAACGATGGGCTTCCTGAAATGCCCTAGGTCTTCGTGAGCAAGCAAGTTGGATGCACACCCACTTAGTTTCTTTTGTTGAGCTTTCATACATTTATAGCTCTAGTGCATCCGTTGCATGGCAATCCCTACTCACTCAGATCGATATCTATTGATGGACATCTCCATAGCCCATTAATATGCCTAGTTGATGTGAGACCACCTTCCTCCTTTTTGTCTTCTCCACAACCACCGCTCCATTCCACCTATAGTGCTATATCCATGGCTCACGCTCATGTACTGCGTGAAAGTTGAAAAAGTTTTAGAATACTAAAGTATGAAACAATTGCTTAGCTGAAACCGGGGTTGTGCATGATTTGGGTATTTTGTGTGACGAAGAGGGAGCATAACCAAACTATATGATTTTGTAGGGATGAACTTTCTTTGGCCATGTTATTTTGAGAAGACATAATTGCTTTGTTAGTATGCTTGAATTATTATTATTTTTATGTCATATTAAACTTTTGTCTTGCTTCTTTCGAATCTGAACATTCATGCCACTATAAAGAAAATTACATTGATAATTATGTTAGGTAGCATTCCACATCAAAAATTCTGTTTTTATCATTTACCTACTCGAGGACGAGCAGGAATTAAGCTTGGGGATGCTTGATACGTCTCCAACGTATCTATAATTTTTTATTGTTCCATGCTATCATATTATTATTTTTGGATGTTTAGTGAGCTTTAATATACACTTTTATATGATTTTTGGGACTAACCTATTAACTTAGAGCCTAGTGCGAGTTGCTGTTTTTTCCTTGTTTTTGAGTTTTACATAAAAGGAATACCAAATGGAGTCCAATTGACGTGCCAATTTTTGATGATTTTTAATGGACCAAAAGAAGCCACCCGGAGTAAAAGAGTTGGGCCAGAAGAGTCCCGGGCTGCCCACGAGGGTGGGGGGCGCACCCACCCCCCTGGGCGCGCCCCCTTATCTCGTGGACGGCTCGGAGACCCCCCTGACTTGTGCGCTACGCCAAAAAATTCTATAAATACATAAACCCCCGAAAAGAAACCTAGATCGAGAGTTCCGCCACCGCAAGCCTTTGTAGCCGCCAAAAACCAATCGGGACCCTGTTCCGGCACCCTGTCGGAGGGGGGGTCCCTCTCCGGTGGCCATCTTCATCATCCTGGCGCTCTCCATGACGAGGAGGGAGTAGTTCACCCTCAGGGCTGAGGGTATGTACCCAGTAGCTATGTGTTTGATCTCTCTCTCTCTCTCTCTCTCTCATGTTCTTGAGATAGCACGATCTTGATGTATCGCAAGCTTTGCTACTATAGTTGGATCTTATGATGTTTCTCCCCCTCTATCTTCTTGTAATGGATTGAGTTTTCCCTCGGAAGTTATCTTATCGGATTGAGTCTTTAAGGATTTGAGAGCACTTGATGTATGTCTTGCATGAGATACCCGTGGTGACAATGGGGTATTCTATTGATTCACTTGATGTATGTTTTGTTGATCAACTTGCGGGTTCTGTGACCTTGGGAATCTATGCATAGGGGTTGGCACACGTTTTTGTCTTGACTCTCCGATAGAAACTTTGGGGCACTCTTTGAAGTACTTTGTGTTGGTTGAATAGATGAATCTGAGATTGGGTGATGCATATAGTATAATCATGCCCATGGATACTTGAGGTGACAATGGAGTATCTATGTGACATTAGGGTTTTGGTTGATTTGTATCTTAAGGTGTTATTCTAGTACGAACTCTGGGACAGATCAAACGGAAAGAATAGCTTCGTGTTATTTTACTATGGACTCTTGAATAGATCGATCAGAAAGAAAAACTTTGAGGTGGTTTCATACCCTACAACAATCTCTTCGTTTGTTCTCCGCTATTAGTGACTTTGGAGTGAATCTTTGTTGCATGTTGAGGTATAGTTATATGATCCAGTTATGTTATTATTGTTGAGAGAACTTGCACTAGTGAAAGTAGGAACCCTAGGCCTTGTTTCAAAGCATTGCAATACTGTCTGTGCTCACTTTTATCATTAGTTACCTTGTTGTTTTTATATTTTCATATTACAAAAACCTATATCTACCATCCATATTGCACCTGTATCACCATCTCTTCACCGAACTAGTGCACCTATACAATTTACCATTGTATTGGGTGTGTTGGGGACACAAGAGACTCTTTGTTATTTGGTTGCAGGGTTGTTTGAGAGAGACCATCTTCATCCTAGGCCTCCCACAGATTGATAATCCTTAGGTCATCCACTTGAGGGAAATTTGCTACTGTCCTACAAACCCCTGCACTTGGAGGCCCAACTACGTCTACGACAAGAAGGTTGCGTAGTAGACATCATCTACTATTGGGTTCTCAACTCCTTTTCTAGCTATGATATGCAAATCAAATTATTGCAGCAGAAGAACCCATCTAATAAGTCTAGGTTTAGCATCTTTCTTTTCCATTAGATATTTAATAGCAGCATGATCAGTGTGAATAGTTACTTTAGAATCAACAATATAAGATCTGAATTTATCACACGCAAATACAACTGCTAAGAATTCCTTTTCAGTAGTAGCATAATCTCTTTAGGCACTATCTAAACTTTTACTAGCATAATGGATAACATTTAATTTCTTATCGACTCTTTGTCCTAGAACATCACCAAGAACATAATCACTAGCATCACACGTGATTTCAAAGGGTAGGTTCCAATCAAGTAGTTGAACAATAGGTGCAGATACTAAGGCTTTCTTAAGTATTTCAAAGGCTTCTACGCAATCATCATCAAAAACAAATGGAACATTTTTTTGCAATAGATTAGTAAGGGGCCTAGAAATTTTAGAGAAGTCTTTAATAAATCTCCTATAGAAACTAGCATGACCAAGGAAACTCCGTATAGCTTTGATATCTTTAGGACACGGCATTTTTTTAATAGCATCGACATTAGCTTTATCAACTTCAATTCCTCTTTCGGAAATTTTATGCCCCAAGACAATACCTTCATAAACCATAAATTGGCACTTCTCCCAATTCAAGACAAGATTAGTCTTTTCACATCACTCCAAACTCGATCAAGGTTACTCAAGCAATCATCAAAATTAGTTCCATAAACGGAAAAATCATCCATGAAAACCTCAACAATCTTTTCACAAAAATCAGAGAATATAGTTGTCATACATCTTTGAAAGGTAGCAGGTGCATTACATAAACCAAAAGGGAGTGAATTGCAGAAAACCACGACATTACATCATAGGTTTGCAGAAAAGACTCTTCTACGAAATTGTTGCCAAAAACACTAATTCTCGGCCTAATCTTTTGCAGAAAACACTGATTTATCGCTTAGGCCATTTTAACCGCGATTTTGACATATGGGTCCCACATTTGATGACATGGCGTAATGTTTCGCAGTAGACGGCGTTTGATGAGGGATTACCTAGATATACAAAATAGTCCCTATAATTTTATAGAGACTATCGGTGTACTAAAGTAGGGGTACCCTAGTATCCCGAACTTGTGCACGGGCAGTTGCAGCGCCCAGCGGCAAGGCTTGCCGGGTGACCGCCAAGGTCCTCCGTGGTTCCTTTGGAGCCATTCAAGAACAAAGTATCCAAGCCAAGGAGACAAGGCCCTGGCAAGAGGAGCTTGCCGGGAAGGCCAACCAAGACATCTCAAGAAACTTGCCGCGACGCGCCACGCGTCCCGGCAAAGCCCGGTGAGCGACAAGCTCCCGGAAGCGACAAGATAGCGACCGCGGCAGGGCGCTTGCCGCGGCAAGCTTCCACTTGTGCCCACGCTCCAGCGCACCCACCCACATGTCGCTCTGGGATCCTTCCAGGCGTACGTGGCGGGAGGCTGTGCAACCAGGGGTATGCGGTGGCGAGCGGCGCTGACAAGGTTGCCGTCGTGGCAAACGGTGGCGTCCCTGACGGTCACTTTTTACACTGTTTGGGCGACGTCGATGGGCATTTAATGCCCTTGTCCCCTGCCGTCAGGGTTAGGTATAGAACACTGTACCAACTACCACCCTTTTTCCATTTTTACCCTCAACTGCGTTGCCACCTGTGGGTGACCCCTTGAGCATATAAAAGGAGGCCCATGCGCAACGTAGAGGGGGGTTAGACATTCGAACACTCCCACGCTCGGTTTCGTTAGCTGCTGAGGTGTACTGTAGCTTCCAGCACTCCCGAGCCAAGAACTCAATACAAACCAAAGCAGGAGTAGGGTTTTACGCATCCGTGCGGCCCGAACCTGGGTAAACTGCTCGTGTGCCCCGCCTCGATCTGCTCTTTGTGCGATCTCCGCCCCCTGCCGTACCAAAAAGGGTCTCCGTCCCCATAGGTGTTCGTGGGTGGATCAGTTTCCCCGACATCTTTGGCGCGCCAGGTAGGGGTGCGTCGAGGTTGTGTGAACCTGATCCGGCGTCCACACGAGCTAGATCTTCATCATCTTCATCAACATGCCGCCGAAGAAGAAGGCTTCGGAGGCAGCTGGACCGTCCGCGTCGATCCCACCACCGCCGGAGCCAACGGCTGGTGGGGTAGACGCCGGCGGAAGAACGGACGTCGACGAGGGAACTCACGGTGCCGCCAGGTCCAAGGACAAGGCTGTGCTGCCCATCGGTGGCGTAGCCGGCTCCCACGACGACCGGGCGCACTCCAAGACCTCGGCGTCCGTGCATGCACCGCGCCCGTCTCAGGAGGCGCGGGACCGGCAGCGTCATGGTACTCACGGTACCATACGCTTGCTGGGCCAAGGTCAAGCTGGTGGGTCCCGGAACGCTCAAGACCAGCATGCACGCCAACATGCTGGCACGAGCAATGCACGGTCGCCTGGACGGGATACTGCTCCTTCTAACGTAGTTAGAAGTCCGAGCATATCCCGCTCCACGCACCGTTCGCCACCGCTACCCGCCACTCCAGCAGAAGCTCTGGCATGAGCTCAACTGCTTCTAGACTTCCCTCCACCGGCGGACAAGGCCGACGATTGGAGGGCCACCATTCAGAGTCTCATCGCCTTCGCCAACGGCGACACTCCGCGGCAACCGAGCACATCGCAGCCGCGGCAAGTCAGCCAGGCGTGGGCCGAGGGCGACAAGACCGGTGGGGGTGCAACCACCGTGCACTCTCCGCCCCGAAGGCCGAAATCGCTGACTCGCCGGATCAACATCGACGACGACTCCACCGCGTCATCAGATCCACGAGCTCGTCGCGATCAGCGCCAAGTTCTCCACGAACGACAACAAGAAGACGCTCGCACTCGCATCGAGCGCCGAAGAGAAGCGCGGCGTCAATCAGACCAGCGCGCTGGACCCGCTGTCGACATGCATGCGCCAGGGGAACCAGGCGACTTGCCGTACGCGGTAGGCTGTCCTGCGTTCACCCGTGAGCTGTGACAAGTCCAGTGGCCCAGCATGAAGAATTTCAAGCCAGACGTACCAGAGAAGTACGACGGCAAGACGCATCCGTCGGAGTTCCTCAGCATCTACACCATCACGGTGCAAGCTGCCGGGGGACGAGACGACAAGATCCTTGCCAACTACTTCCCGCTGGTACTCAAACCCAACGTCAGATCCTGGCTCATGCACTTGCCGGACAACTCCATTTCTTCCTGGGCTGACCTGTGCCATCAGTTTGTCGGCGCCTTTACGGGCGGCCGCAAACCCCATGGCCAAGAAAGTGACCTTCACCTGCTCACCCAGAAGGAAGGAGAACCCCTACGCAAGTATATCCAGAGGTTCAGCCGTGTACAGCACAACATCCCAGACGTCCACCCTGTCGCGGTCATCAGCGCGTTCCATCAGAACGTGCGTAACCGCAGGATGAGGGAGGAGATGGCGATGTGCAAGATCAGAGACATCAGCGAGCTGTACGCCCTGGCCAACAAGTGTGCACGTGCTGAAGAGGGGAGGAAACTCCCCGGAGAGGATACCGGAGCAGGAGGATCTGACAGCGAGGATGCTGCCCCGGCAAAGAAGAGCTGGCGGCGAAACAACAGGAAGAAGAAAAACAAAGAGGTGCTAGTCGTTGAGCAGTCCGACAACGGAGGTGACGCCGACAAGGCCAAAGTTGTTAGCTCCGGCAAGGAGACTGCCGCGTGCACCAACTGCCAGGCTGTGGCGGCCGCGGACAAGCAGGACGGCACCGACAAGCAGTACTGCAAGATCCACCGCACCAAGGGTCATGACCTCCAGAACTGCAAGAGGGTCGAGCAGCTCGTCGAGCAGCAAAAGGCTGAGTACGAGCGGCGCGACAAGGAGAAGGCCCAGGGGGGTGATGGAGGATCCAGCAAGAAGCGGCCATCCAACGGCCGGGGAGGACGCTGCGGCAAGGCCAAGCAGCGGCAAGGAGACAGGCCTCCCCGCGGCCGCGACAAAGATGAAGACGACGACGACGATGAAGACATGGATGATGTTGAGACCAGTGAGCAGGAGTTCCAGAAAGCCACAGAGGTCTTGTGCGTTGACGGCGGTGCTTCTCTACATACTTCTCACCGCCAACTCAAACAGTGGGTGCGGGAAGTTAATGCAGCAGAACCGCCTGTCGAATCGCGCAAGCTTCTGAAATGGTCCAGCACGCCTATCATCTTTGATATTGAGGACCACCCTGATCGCACAACTGCGGTTGGGTGCTTGCCGATGTTGGTTTTACCAACTATTCGCAACCTCAAGGTCACTAAGATGTTAGTTGACAGCGGGGCCGGCTTGAACCTGATCTCCTCCACTGTACTCCAGAAACTGCAGATCCCTGACAGCGAGCTCAAAGAGACTGGCACATTCCGAGGAATAAACCCGGGAAGGAGCAAGCCGAAGGGGAAGATCACGCTGCCAGTGACGTTTGGCGGGGAGCTAAACTTCAGGACCGAGAGGATCACTTTTGACGTCGCTGATTTTCCATTGCCTTACAATGGGATACTCGGCCGTCGAGCACTCGCCAAGTTCATGGCAGCCTCTCACTATGCATACAATATATTGAAGATCCCCGGCCCGATAAGCGTCATCTCTGTCCCTGGCGACAAGAAGGATGCCCTTATCTGCACCAACAAGATCTACCGGGAAGCAGCAGCCGCAATAGATAGCAAGACACTTGCCGCTGAAGCTCCCGGGGGGAAGAAGAAGACCAAGTCCGGCAAGAGCTCTGGGGCCCACTCCGGCAAGCGCACCTCTTCGGAGTGCTGCGCTACCGTCGAGAACGCGCCATCGAGCTCCACCGGCAAGTGTAAGAAGACGATGGCAGCTCCGCCGGAGACCAAGAAGGTGTCCGCCAAGGAGGACGGCACTGGTGGTACCTTCACCATCAGTGCCACGCTTGACCCTAAATAGGAAAGCGCACTCGTTGCTTTCCTGCGGGCGAACGTCGACGTGTTTGCATGACAACCGTCTGACATCCCCGGTGTTCCCAGGAATGTAATTGAGCACAAGCTTGCCGTCTGTCCTCACGCGCGGCCCGTCAAGCAGAAAGTCAGGAAACAAGCAGTGGAGCGCCAAGAATTCATAGCAGAAGAGATCAAGAAGTTGGAAGCAGCAGGCCTTGTCAGAGGAGCGCTCCATCCTACGTGGTTGGCCAATCCAGTAGTCGTGCGTAAGGCAAACGGGAAATGGAGGCTTTGTATCGACTTCACCGATGTGAATAAAGCTTGTCCCAAAGACCCATTTCCCTTGCCGCGCATTGACCAGATTGTTGACTCCACGGCCGGATGTGATTTGCTTTCATTTCTTGACGCAAACTCAGGATACCACCAAATCTTCATGGCAGAAGAAGATGAGGAGAAGACCGCATTCATCACTCCGTGTGGCACGTACTGTTTTATACGGATGCCTTTCGGTTTGAAGAATGCTGGTTCCACATTTGCAAGGGTAGTCCATACCACTTTTGAGCCACAAATTCACAGAAATGTGGAAGCCTACATGGATGACATAGTGGTCAAGAGCAAGGACAGGGCAACCCTGATTCAAGATTTGGACGAGACTTTTGCAAATCTGCGCAAGATCAACCTCAAGCTCAACCCTGAGAAGTGTGTGTTTGGAGTCCCTTCCGGCAAGCTTCTCGGGTTCTTCGTGTCTCAGAGGGGAATTGAAGCCAATCTCGACAAGATCAAGGCCATTGAGCAGATCGAAGCACCGAAGCGCGTCAAGGATGTGCGAAGGCTTGCCGGTTGCGTGGCTGCTCTCAGCAGGTTTATCTCTAAGTCTGCTGAGCGCGCCCTGCCGTTTTTCAAAATTTTGAAAAAGGCAGGTCCAATGAAATGGACTCCGGAAGCGGAGGCTGCACTGCAAGACTTGAAGAGGTACCTGTCCTGTACTCCAATACTTGTCGCACCTAAACCACAAGAGAAGTTGCTGTTGTATCTAGCGGCAACCAATCAAGTGGTTAGTGCTGCGTTAGTAGCGGAGAGGGAGGCAGATGATGAGCCAGCAACCGCGACAAGCACGTCCAGCGATAAGCAGGGGGCTTCCCCGACAAGCTCTGGTCCCGACAAGGGTGGATCTGCGCAGGCGCAAGAGGAGATACGGAAGAGAATGGTGCAGCGCCCAGTTTACTTTGTGAGCTCCCTTCTGCAGGGGGCTAGGTCAAGGTACTCTGGTGTGCAGAAATTGCTTTCGGCCTTCTCATGGCCTCGAGAAAGTTGCGCCATTACTTCCAAGCACATGAGATAACAGTTGGCACTCGCTTTCCGCTGAAGAGGATACTGCAGAATCCAGAAGCAACAGGCAGGATTGTTGAGTGGGCACTAGAACTGTCGAGCTTTGGCCTCAAGTTTGAAAGCACTTCAACTATCCAAAGCAGAGCATTGGCAGAATTCATAGCAGAGTGGACGCCAACACCAGATGAAGAAATCCCAGAAATGAGCATCCCCGTCAAGGAAGCAAGCAAAGAGTGGCTGATGTACTTTGATGGTGCTTTCTCGCTGCAAGGCGCCGATGCTGGTGTGCTGCTTGTCGCACCCACCGGAGAGCACCTCAAGTACGTAGTCCAGATGCACTTTCCCAAGGAGCAAGCAACAAACAATACTGCAGAGTATGAGGGTTTGCTTGCCGGTCTCAGGATCGCGGCAGACCTTGGGATCAAGAAGCTCATTGTCAGGGGTGACTCGCAGCTTGTCGTCCGCCAAGTGGACAAGAATTATCAGAGCCCGTTGATGGAAGCTTACGTCGATGAAGTGAGAAAGCTAGAAGAGCACTTTGACGGCCTACAGATGGAGCATGTTCCAAGAGCTCAGAACGACATAACAGATGGCCTGTCAAAGTGCGCCGCACTTAAGTTACCTGTGGAACCAGGGATCTTTGTGCTCAAGCTGACTCAACCATCCGTAACACCGTCAACTGGACAGAGCAAGAAGAGGAAGTTGATTTCTGGTGACTATCTTCTGGCAGAGCTTCCCGAAGCCACCACCAAGAAGGTCCCCAAGATCAACACCAAGAGCGCTGAGGGGCAGTCTGCTCCGGCGAGCCCTAGGGTTTGTTCCGTTGAAGCAGACGCTCCCAACGAGTTTTGCTCCGGCAAGCCTGCCGGGGAACATCAAGCTTCGGCCGAGCCGCAGGTTCTCGCCGTATAAGCGGATGTTCCCACAGCAGCAGATGTGCCTTTAGTCCTTGTTGTCGAGCCACAGGCTCCAGCATGGGCACAGCAGATTGTCCGTTTCCTTCAAACAGGAGAACTTCCCGAAGAGCAAGAAGAAGCGGAAAGAGTAGCCCGGCAGTCAAGTATGTACCAGTTTGTTAACAACACACTGTACAGAAGAAGACTCAACGGTGTGAAATTGAAGTGTATTCCCCGGGAAGATGGACAAAAGCTGTTGGCAGAGATACATGGAGGCATATGTGGTCACCACATTGGCGCAAGAGCACTTGTCGGCAAAGCATTCCGGCAAGGTTTCTTTTGGCCAGAAGCCCTCCAGGATGCAACTGCACAAGTAACCAAGTGTGAAGCGTGCCAGTTCCATTCCAAGCAGATACACCAGCCAGCTCAAGCTCTCCAGACGATCCCTTTATCCTGGCCGTTTTCGGTCTGGGGGCTCGACATCCTCGGCCCCTTTCCTCGCGCAGCCGGGGGCTTTGAGTACTTGTACGTTGCGATCGACAAGTTCACAAAGTGGCCGGAAGTGGAACCAGTGAGAAAGGTGACCGCACAGTCAGCAGTCAAGTTCTTCAGGTCGATTGTTTGCCGCTTCGGGATCCCTAACAGGATCATCACCGACAACGGCACGCAATTCACGAGCCGCACCTTCATGCAGTACGTCCAAGATCTTGGCGCCAAGGTCTGCTTCGCTTCTGTTCCTCACCCGAGGAGCAACGGTCAAGCGGAGAGTGCAAATGCTGAAGTGCTGCGTGGCCTCAAGACCAGGACTTTCGACAGGCTGCACAAGTGCGGAAGAAACTGGACCGAGGAGCTGCCGGTGGTTCTTTGGTCGATCAGGACGACGCCAAATCGAGCCACTGGACAGACACCTTTTGCTCTAGTCTATGGAGCAGAGGCAGTTCTCCCCACGGAACTCGTATACGGGTCACCTCGAGTGCTCGCTTATGATGAGCTCGAGCAAGAGCAACTGCGACAAGATGACGCGCTGCTCCTTGAGGAAGACCGTCTTCACGCTGCTGTACGAGCTGCTCGCTACCAGCAAGCTTTGCGTCGCTACCATAGCCGCAAAGTTAACGCCAGAAGTCTCGAGGAAGGCGACCTTGTTCTTCGGCACGTTCAGTCCGCCAAGAATTCCAACAAGTTGACGCCGAAGTGGGAAGGCCCTTATCGGGTGAAACGAGTCACTAGGCCCGGCGCTGTCCGCCTTGAGACCGAAGATGGCTTTTCGGTGAGCAACTCCTGGAACATCGAGCATCTTCGTAAGTTTTACCCGTAAGGCGCGGTTGCCGTGACCCGCTCCGGCAACACCTTTTGTACAAGTCTTGCCCCTGTTGCATGTAATCCTTTGTACAAAGCCGGGCGCAGACCTCGTGCATTAGTAAAGCTCATGTGCTCCGCACACCTTGTCATTTTCATGCTTTCTATTTTTTGCATGTGTAGTATCTGACACTTTGTGCAGCATCTACCCCCGGTGAGCAGTAACGAGCCTTAAGGCTCCATATCTGTATTTTCTCCTCTCTCTTTTTCTCTCAAGGAAAGGAAGGTTCCCTCGCCCACAAGTTTGCCGGGGGGAGGAAGGAGAAGATAGTGGTATGGACCAGGCGTCGTTCCAGAAAGTTCCGCCTTGCCGGGAAGCAAACAACACAAAAGCTAAGCTGCCGAAGTTTGAGCAATCAGATTTTTAAATTTTTAAGTTATCTTCCTTGAACGACCGTGCTTTGTATGGAAAACCTGTGCGCGAAGGAACCAACTCGTAGCTAGTTGCGCCCTTATTTTGTTTCGAGTCCGCTCAATGACTTAAGTGTGCTGCGACTAGTGTCGCGCCCTTACTTTGTTTTCGAGCACGCTCAACAACTTAAGTGTGCTGCAACTAGTCGCGACAAGGTTTCTTGTCGGTGGCGGCACCGCCAGCAGGCTGCTGATGCCCCGCACTCAGCGCTCGCGACTAAGGTGCCTGCGCCGGCAAGTCCCCTAAAAGCGTAGGGCAGAAACATACAAAGCAAAGGAGTCAAGTAAAGGAAATAATGTTGCAATTACTACCCAAAATAGAGTTATATTACAAGTGGCTTGTCGCAGCTCTAATAGATTGTTCTCATAACATGATTGGCAGCGACAAGGAAAGAAGAAAAACAGGCAAGCCTAATCTGCGCGATCGCCCTCAACCCTCTTGATGCCGCTCACCTTGTCCACAATGGGTGCGACAAGGGCCTTGAGCGCGTCCAGATCAGTGTCCGGCGGCAGGGACTTGAGGACGTTGGTGAGGTTGAGGCCCGGGTTGCGGAAGGCCACCTTCATCAGCACCTTTTGCAGGGCTCCCGCGCAGAGCTTGCGCGACTCGTCCGCCAGCTGCTTTGGGATCTTCTCCCGGAGTTGCTGGAGGGCCGTCGCCACGCCCTTGAAGAATAGGGTGAGCTTGGCGCTGGGGTGGAGATTCTCGTCGGAGGAATACCCGAGATACTCCGCCCCCAGCTGCGCCAGCTCCCCATCGATGTCTGCGGCAGCGTTGACAAGACCCTCCGTCCAGTGCTCAACGGTCTCCTTGAAGATGTTCTGGGTGACGGCAGCACTCTCCAGCAACGCCTTCTCGGCCCTGATCTCCTCCTTCAGGGTCGCGTCCCGCTCCCTGGCGCCGTCCAGCATCTTGGTCAAAGTGGCCAGCTTCAACTCAAGATCGGCGTTGGAGTCCTTGGCGGCGGCAAGCTCCTTGCCCTTCTCGGCGAGGCGGACCTGCAGCTCTGAGTGGCTGTGGGCGTCCTTCTCCCGCTCAAGCTTGAGCGCGGCGATCTCTTCGCCTCTCGCCTTGAGGTCGGCCTCCACCTGCGTCACCTTCGCCTCCAGTTCCTTCTTGGCGGTCTCGGCGGTTGCGGCAGCGTCCTTTGCCTCCTGGAGGGCCCCGCCAAGTGATTGCTTGCGCGCGGCAAGGTCCTCCTCGTGGCTGTCGAGGTTGACCTTCTGCTGCGCCAGTTCGCCTTCCTGCGCAGATAGCTTCTCGCCGGCAAGCCTATGCTGCTCTTCGACCTCGGCCTTCTCAAGGAAGAAGGCCGTCCGCTCCTCGGCAAGTTGCTCCCGCTCCTCTGCCAAGGACCGGAGAGCTGCCTGGTGAAGACCCCGGAGCTCCTCTGCGCGCTTCTCAATATCAGCTCCCGCCCTCAAGGCAAGCGCCTCTCTAGACTCGAGTTTGGCCTACCGGGCGCGGTAGAGCGACAGCAGCTTCCGCAGCAGCCGCTCTTCCTCAGACTCGCCGCTGCTGCTGCTCGGCGCGTCGACGAGCGTCAGCCTGGCGGAGGCAAGTACCTCTCCGTCGAAGACTTCTCCCTCGACCGGCGCCCTTGAGCTTGAGGCCCAGGGGAGTTTGATGAAGACGTCGTCGCCGGCCTTCAAGTAGGCGCTTGGCTCGGGCTCTTCGGAGCCTGGGGCTGCGGCAGCGGTGGAGGGATCGGCGGTCGGCATAGCGCCTGGCGCTCCTGCGGCCTCAGGGCCATCAGTGTGATCGCCGGACCCCTCGCCAGCTGCTGTGGCGGCAGCCTTGGCGGCCTCGTCGCCGGCGGGATCGTCAACACCGGCCGCTTCTTCGGGGGCAGCGGCGTCGCCGGTGTTGCCGCGCGCGCTCTCTTCGTCAGCAATAACTTCAGTCTCCATCGGCTCAGCGGCGGATGGATCTGACAGCCGGAAAAGGAGAAAAACAGTCAAGCAAATATCCAAAAAGAAGAATCAAAAGAAGAAAAGCCCAAGGGGAGTTTGAAGCAAGAAGATTACCTGCACGATCCGGTTCCTCGGCAGTGTCCTTCGCCGGGGAGCTCTCCATTGGCGGCGTAGTCGTGGTCTCCGCCGGCGGAGGGCCGCTAGTGCTGCCCCTCGCCGGAGAACTCGCCCTTGGTGGAGAACTCTCCTTTGCCGGGGAGACCCTTGCCGGGGAACTTTCCCTTGGCGGCATAGTCAATGCAGACGGCGCGTCGGGGGCGGTCTCCGGACGACCCTGGTCTAGCTGCTCTGCTCCTACGCAAATCAACAAACAAGATATCAGTGAAGAAAGAACGCCCACACGCACTTAACAGCGGAAAGTAAACCCTACACTTACGCTGGGGGCTGCGCTGGGGGCTGCTCTGAAGATCAGTTGCCGGGTCCGACAAGTTTGTCTCAGGCGCACCCCCTGCTGGCACGGTGGGCTCGTCCTCGATGACAATCACCGGGACAATGGCTCTTTTTGCCGCCCTCTGGGCCAGAGTTCTGAAAAAAGGAACAAGTTCAGAGTCAAGCAAATGAGAGATACAAGACAAAATAGCACAAAATCAAAGAAATGCAAGAATAACAAGAATCTTACTCTTCTTCTTCCTCGTCGGAGCTGAGCGCGGAGAAGTCGAAATCCGGCTCACGCCCGGCGCGAGGAGGCGGCGGAGTAGGCTCCCTTGGCCGCTTTGCGGCCGCAGTGGCGGTGGCCTGAGACGACCCCGCTCCGGCTGTCGCCGTGGCGTGAGGCGTGGTAGGAGCATAAGCGGTGGTCTGGGAAGACCCCGCTCCACTTGCTGCAGATGCGCGAGGCGCTCCCGCGGCGACCTTGCTTGCCGCGGTGGAGCGCGTCGCGCGGCGCGGCTGCTGTCGACCCGTCTGCCGCTCCGTTACGTCCCCGGCCTTGCGGAGACGCCTTCTTGGTGGAGCTGGAGGCTCTGCTGGTGGCGAGCTGCCTGAAGACGAGGAGGAAGAGGAGCCGATCTCCAGCGAGCCGCTAGTATCCTCGGCGGACTCGCTCGACTCGTCGCCCTGCTCGGTGGGCTCGCTCGATCCGACACCCAGCTCGGCGGGCTCGCTTGACTCAGCGTCTTGCCCGACAGGCCCCTCCTCGCCGGCAAGCTCCCCTCGCTCGGCAAGGCTTGCCGCCTTTGCTGCATCTGCCTCCTCCGGAGTGAAACCGAACTCACCCGCGGCCCTGGCTGCCGCCGCCTCTTCCAGCCTAGTGGTGATGTACGCCATCTCCTTATCGGTGGTGTCGTGGTGAGGCCTTTCTTCTCGTCGGAGCGGATCGGCACCTCTTCCAAGCTATCGAAGAACGCCTGCACGGCTTCCTCGGTAGGCTCTTGCCAAGTTGGGTCGATCCCATGAGAGTCGCACAGCGGCATCATTGCGCGGATGCGGCTGAGCGCAGAGTTGTTGCACAGTGGAACGACGCCCCTCGGCAACCTGAATACTTCGGGGTGGTCGGGGTCATACTTGAACAGCTCCTGGAGCATTGCGTTGAGCTCCAGGACGGTGAAGTTGTAGTTGAGGCCCGGGCGCAGCCTCATGATGTCCGCCGCGTTTTCGAACTCCCAGGCGGGCCTTTTCCTCTCCTTCAAGGGGGCGATGCGACGGCGAAGGAAATCCGCGCCAACTGTGCCTACGGTGAGCCCGGCAAGCCTGAGGCGTCGGATCCGGGCAGTGGCAATCTTCAGTCTACTGTCTTCCGGGGCCAAGTCGCTCCAGTCGTTGCCGCGTACTACTGGGGCTTGTCGTCGGGCGGTAAATGGCTGTGGGTTCTCCTTTACAGTCCAACACCAATTGGCTCTCCATTCCTCCCATTTGCTGCGGAGCTCCCCCTCCAGATAAGCTTCCTTCTTTTGGACCCTCGAGATCCAGGAGACCCCGCCGGACAAAGGCTCTCCTCTCTCAACTCGAGGCGTAAAGAAGTGGTGGAAAAGGGCTACATTGGGGTTGACTCCGACGAAGTTTTCGCAGAGATGTGCGAAAACTGCCATGGTCAGAACGTCGTTGGGGGTGAAGTCAAGAAGATGGAACCCGTAGGTGTTCATGATGTCGCAAAAGAATTCAGAGAAGGGCGGGCAGAGCCCGCAGTAGAAGAACAAGGCGAAGAACGCGTATCCGTTCGGAGCCATTTCACAAGCAACGGCTGGGAGTACCTTGGTGCGCGGATGCGCCCACGTCTCCCCCAACCAGAAGAGGTAGTAGTTCTCCCTCAGTGTCCTCGCGGCAAGCTTGGAGGGAAGACCGCCCGCTTCTTTCACAGCGCCGCGAGCCACAGCGCCTCGGCCGAATTCGTAGCCTTCTCCTTCTCGCCTTTCGGAGCCATGGCGGGAGCGGTGAGGGAGGTCGACGGCGCTGGTGGTGCTGGTGGCGATGGGGGGCGGAGCGCTGCTCTCTTTCGGCTTCGGGAAGAAGGGGAGCGGCGGAGGTTTTCAAGGAGTAGCAACGGGCGGATGGACGAACTGCCCCTGTTTCCCCTGCTTATAAGGGAGGAGGGGGCGGACGTTCCGCATTTCCAAATAAAGAAACTGCTCACGATCTCTCCCACGACGCCGCATTAAACGCATGTCGTTAAGGGAGGGCACGGTGGATACGGAGAAAGATACGGTGTGACCCAGGCCGCGCGTGCCCGTGCACTGTTTTGGGCCTGGCCCAACAGCGCTCGGCACCGTGTATGGCCCAGGCCCGGGGGCTCCTGTCGGTGTACTAAAGTAGGGGTACCCTAGTATCCCGAACTTGTGCACGGGCAGTTGCAGCGCCCAGCGGCAAGGCTTGCCGGGTGACCGCCAAGGTCCTCCGTGGTTCCTTTGGAGCCATTCAAGAACAAATTATCCAAGCCAAGGAGACAAGGCCCTGGCAAGAGGAGCTTGCCGGGAAGGCCAACCAAGGCATCTCAAGAAACTTGCCGCGACGCGCCACGCGTCCCGGCAAAGCCCGGTGAGCGACAAGCTCCCGGAAGCGACAAGATAGCGACCGCGGCAAGGCGCTTGCCGCGGCAAGCTTCCACTTGTGCCCATGCTCCAGCGCACCCACCCACGTGTCGCTCTGGGATCCTTCCAGGCGTACGTGGCGGGAGGCTGTGCAGCCAGGGGTACGCAGTGGCGAGCGGCGCTGACAAGGTTGCCGTCGTGGCAAACGGTGGCGTCCCTGACGGTCACTTTTTACACTGTTTGGGCGACGTCGATGGGCATTTAATGCCCTTGTCCCCTGCCGTCAGGGTTAGGTATAGAACACTGTACGAACTACCACCCTTTTTCCATTTTTACCCTCAACTGCGTTGCCACCTGTCGGTGACCCCTTGAGCATATAAAAGGAGGCCCATGCACAACGTAGAGGGGGGTTAGACATTCCAACACTCCCACGCTCGGTTTTGTTAGCTGCTGAGGTGTACTGTAGCTTCCAGCGCTCCCGGGCCAAGAACTCAATACAAACCAAAGCAGGAGTAGGGTTTTACGCATCCGTGCGGCCCGAACCTGGGTAAACTGCTCGTGTGCCCCGCCTCGATCTGCTCTTTGTGCGATCTCCGCCCCCTGCCGTACCAAAAAGGGGCTCCGTCCCCATAGGTGTTCGTGGGTGGATCAGTTTCCCCGACAGAGACACCCTTCAATCCAAAAACAAAAAGCAATCAACTCCCTTCTTGAATTTGGGCTGCCTAAGGAACAAAGCAGCAACACGTCGGCCATGGCTGATGGGTCTCGTCACCAGGAATGGGAGCAAAGAGCACGGCCTGGCGCAAGTGCATCCTCATGGCGCAAGCGAGCCTACTCTTGCTAGCGCGGACGTTGAGCAAGGGCGCCAGAGGTTGAGCCAGAGGCGCGACGCGCAACCCACTTGGCGGTGGTGGACGTAAAGCCCATGCCGAACTTGGCAGTGAGGAGGGCACTTGTGTCTGCTCCGGTAGGTCACCGCACCAGGCGGTCGCGTAGGCAAGCCCCCTCGCCGCCACCCGCCGCTCCAGGATGACATGATCACCGTGGAGTAGCGCGCGATCCGAGTGGCCTAGCTGGAGTAGCTGCCGCGACCACCACTCCGCCTCTAGCGCGTCGACCAGACTACATTCTATCGCTGCCACCCACGTCTAGTGCCACCACATGCCAGATCCGGCGAGATCCAATGTTCCCCGCCTCCACAATCCACGTCCAAGGCCGGACGATGCCAGGATCCGGCGGGATCCACTGTTCCCCACCTCCGCAACCCACGTCCAAGGACAGCGGGCACCAGGATCCGACGGGCCCATCTCCACCACGCCCCCATGAAGGCGGGTCAAGCTTGGCATGGCAAGGGCTTGATTGCATTTTTTATTTCTGATAGAAGGGTGTCTCTGTAAAAGAAAAAGGGACTATTTCATAAATTCATATCACACCATGTCTAGCGTCATCTGGCACCAAAAGTTGTGCCATGTCACCAAAGCTTGGCCCCACTTGTCATAAATGAGGTTAAAACGCCTAAACAGGCGGATCAGTGCTTTCTGCAAAAGATTAAGCCCAGAATGAGTGTTTTCTACAACAATTTTGTAAAAGAGTCTTTTATGCAAATTTACGATGTAATGTGGTGGTTTTCTGCAATTCACTCAACCAAAAGGCATACATATATAAGCAAAAGTACCAAAAGGACATGTAAAAGTAGTTTTTTTATCATCTTGTGATACATGTATTTGGGAAAAACTAGTATATTCATCTAGAAAGCAAAAGCATGTATGTTTTGATAGTATTTCTAGAATTTGATCCATGAATGGCAAAGGGTAATGATCTTTCCTAGTAGCTTTCTTTAATTTTCTAAAATCAATTACCATTCTATAACATGTAATCATTCTTTGTGGAATCAACTCACTTTTATCATTAGGAACAACGGTAATACCTCCCTTCTTAGGGACACAATGAACAAGACTTGCCCATTTACTATCAACTGTGGGATAAATTATACCTCCTTCCAGAAGTTTTAATATTTCATTTCTTACCACTTCCTTCATGTTGGGGTTTAACCGTCGCTGATGGTCAACAACTGGTTTAGCGTTGGGTTCCACCTTAATTTTGTGTTGGCATAGAGTGCGACAAATGCCTTTAAGATCATCAAGAGTATATCCAATAGCGCCACTGTGCTTCCTCAGAGTTTTTAATAGTCTCTTTTCTTCATGCTCTGAAAGGTTAGCACTAATAATAACAGGATATATCTTCTTTTCATCAAGATGTGCATATTTCAGTGTATCAGGTAATTGTTTCAATTCAAATACATGATCACCTTTAGGTGGAGGAGGACCTCCTAAGGTTTCAACAGGCAAATTGTGCTTGAGCACAGGTTGTTGGTGAGAGAAAATTATATATATTTCATTCCTTTCATTCATGAACATATCATTTTCATGATCTATCAAATATTGTTCTAAAGGATCATTAGGTGGTACAGCAATAGAAGCATGACCAATGATTTCATCCTTAGTAGATAATTCTTTATCACGAGGTTTTCTACGAAATTTAGAGAAACTAAACTCATGAAACACATCACCAAGATTAACACTAACCGTTTCCTTAGTACAATGAATTCTATCATTCACCGTATTCAAGAAAGGTCTACCAAATATAATGGGACAAAAATCATCTTGTGGGGAACCAAGAACTAGAAAATCAATAGGATTTTTTATTTTCCCACACAAGACTTCAACATCTCTAACAATCCCAAGTGGTGTGATAGTGTCTCTATTAGCAAGTTTAATAGTAACATCAATATCTTCTATCTCAGTAGGTGCAATATCATTCATAATTTCTTGATAAAGAGTAAATGGAGTAGCAGCCACGCTAGCACCCAAATCACATAGACCATGGTAACAATGATCTCCAATTTTGACCGAGACGACATGCATGCCAACCACATGTCTATTTTTGTCCTCTTTATCGGGTTTGGCAATTCTAGCAGCTCCACCAACAAAGTAAATAACATGCCCATCAATGTTATCAACCAAGAGATCCTTAACCATAGCAAAAGTAGGTTCTACTTTAATTTGTTCACGGGGTGTAGGTGTTCTAACATAACTCTTATGGACCACGGTTGAAGCTTTAGCTTGTTCCCTTAACCTAACAGGGAAAGGTGGGTTCTCAATAAATTATAAGTAATGGTTCTTCCTCAACCTTAGTGGGCTCTACTACTTTTAATTCAATGGGAGGATGATATTTAAACCACTTATCCTTAGGGAGATAAACATGAGTAGCAAATGATTCATAGAAAGAAGCTACTATCTCACAGTCAAGTCCATATCTATTGCTAAATTCGTGAAAAGCGTCGGTATTCATAAAAGATTTAACACAATCAAACTCAAGGTTCATACCTGACACCTTACCTTCGTCGAGTTCCCAATCTTCAGAGTTGCGTTTAATTATTTCCAAAAGTTCCCATCAAAATTCAATAGTCTTCTTCATAAAAGAACTGGTACAAGAAGTATCAAGCATGGATTGATCATTACGAGAAAGCCAAGCATAAAAATTCTGAAGAATAATTTCTCTTGGAAGCTCATGATTGGGGCATGAATATAACATTGACTTAAGCCTCCCCCAAGCTTGAGCGATACTTTCTCCTTCACGAGGCTAAAAATTATATATATAATTCCGATCACGATGAACTAGATGCATAGGATAAAACTTCAGATGAAATTCCAATTTCAGTCGGTTGTAATTCCAGGCTCCAATATCTCACATAGCCTATACCATGTCAATGCCTCTCCCTTTAAAGATAAAGGGAAGACCTTCTTCTTGACCTCATCCTCGGGCAAACCAGCAAGCTTAAATAATCCACAAACTTCATCCACATTGATTAGATGCATATAAGGATGTAGTGTTCCATCTCCTGCATAAGGATTAGCTAACAGTTTCTCAATCATACCCGAACGAATTTCATAATAAATATCTTCAGTAGATTCAGTAGGTTGAGGAGTAACTCTTTGTTCTTCTGGCCGAGGTGAAGATACCCCGAACAAACCCCTCAAATGATTGTTTTCCATTGTGACAAGTGACAGTAAATTTCATCATGTAATATAAATTTTTCCTTACCAAATTCCACTCACCAAAGAACATGTAACATGCATAAGCTGCCCTTACATATATGCAATCATGTAAAGATGAGATAGAAAAGTATGTGAGTGCATAGCATGTCAAAGCAGATAATGTGTTACATGTATCTTGGCTATATGCTGATGACCCACAAGTATATTGGATCTATCGTAGTCCTTTCGACAAGTAAGAGTGTCGAACCCAATGAGGAGCTGTCGATGTACAAAAAGAGGGGTACACTTTTTGTACCCCTATGACTGTGCACGGGCAGTCTGAGCCACGGGCACCACCACACCAAGCATGGCAAGGGAGGTGAGCCGGGGTAAGACCAAAGCTTGATGGAGACTGGAACAACGCCAAGAACAAGACCAAAAAGAGCAAAGGGACGAAGCGGCTTTCCCCGGCAAGATCCTTGCCGGGAGTCAGTTTTAGCAGCCCTAGCAAGATCATTGCCGAGGCCGGCTCTGGCAGCCCCGACAAGACCCTTGCCGCGGCAGCTCGCCCCACGCCTACGGAGCGGATCACCCTTGAGTCCACCGCCCCCATGGGGCGAGGATTCGGGAGATATCCCCGTGGTGGCATGCAGATCTTTGTGAAGACATCCAAGATCAGATACAAGCTAAGAAGATGACGACCCTTGGCGGGATCCCAGCCAAGGAGGACCACAAGGCCTCCGGCAAGCACCTTGTCGGGGATGACAGCAGGCGCCACGGCAAGACCCTTGCCGGGGCCCCGGCAAGGCCCTTGCCGAGGACACCCGCAGGGCCACCATCAGGCCCGCACCAACTGAGTTTCCACCGCCCCACGCAGCTGCCGACCCAACCAGCTGGACAGGCTCCTGCGTGGCAACTTGCAGATCTTCGTGGAGACCCACCGTTGCGCCACCTCAGCTGCCTGTCTGCCTGCCTACATGGCACCTCAGGCACCGCTGGACAGGGCGCGTGTCAACACGAGGAGAAGCAGCGGCGGACAAGACGGACGTCACCCCTCGTCCCCGATAAAGCGAGGACACCTAAGCTAAGCGCATTAAATGCGCCTTGTCCTGTAATGCGAGGGATAACCTCGCATCACTGTACCCTTTCCATCTCCTGTGTGCCACTGTGGCAACCCCTTTTTCCTATAAAAGGAGGCCTGAGGCGACCAGGAGAGGGATTCGGCTTTTTAGAACTCCTCACGACTCTTTTGGAGCTCCTCACTACCTGAAGAACACAAACATATAATCCACCAAAGCAGGAGTAGGGTTTTACGCATCTTTGCGGCCCGAACCTGGGTAAAGGAACCGTGTCCTGACTGTTAGATCCGCTCTTCTCTCAACCCCGTGCCCCGCAACCGTAGTAGGGATTCTTGTGATCCCATAGGCCTCGATCCAAATACACCGACATCTTTGGTGCGCCCGGTAGGGGGCGCAGTTGTGAGAATCGGCTCTAGCAGTGGGGCCATCACTCCTTTGTCTTCATGGCTCTTTGAGGAGGAAGGAGGTCGGAAGATCTGCGTTCGAGTGGCTACAAACAGGAGCTAAGTTACATCGAACCCTGGATATTTCTATCCTATTATTTAGAGTTGTTATCCTCGGAGTTGTCGTTCTTTGTGCAAAAAGAAACCTGCACGCAAATGGGGCCCTTCCCAACCGGCAAGGCCTTTGTTCTGTTCCGAGTTTGCTCAACAGTTCAAACGGCTGCGTTGGACACGGTAGGGTAGCCTTCCACAATTGGCAAGGCTCTCGACTCTGACTCGAGTCAAACTCGACAGTTCGAGCGGCTGCATTAAGGGTGGCAAGGTGGCGGACCCAGCAGCACGCTCACCCGGCAGGCCAATGGGGACCCGTCCCAAGACGCCGCCTTGGGTAATTCGCGCCGGCAAGCCTACCCAGTTAACGTAGGGTAGACACACAAAGAGGCAGCAAAAAAGAAAATAACATGCATGAATTTCAAAGATGTTTCAAAGTTATATTACATCATGCCATCGCTGCGTTTCTAACTAAAGATAAAATTTGTCTTGGTCATGAACCCGCAGCGGCAAGGAAGAACGGGATGCCTAATCCCGGCGCTGGCCCTCCACCCTCTTGATTTCGTCGATGCGGCTGATGACGGGCTTGATGCGCTCCATGAGCGCCGTGAGGTCAGCATCCTCCGGCAAGCTGTCCATCGCGGCTTCGAAGTTGAGGGCGGGGTTCCAGAATGCCACCTTGGTGAGGACCTTGGTCATGACCCCCCGGCAGAGCCGCCGAGCCTCCCCGGCGAGCGTGGCCATTCTGTTGGAGTGAAGATCAGTCAAGGCACTGAGGACGCCCTCGAAGAACAGGGTCAGCTTGGCATTGACGGACCCGCTCCATTCAGGGGCATACCTCACGTTTGGCCTCCCCATGAGGGCCAACTGTGAGGTAACCCTACTGGCGATGTCCTCCAGCCGGCTGATCCACCTGTTCTCGCCCGCCATGTATTCTTGGTGGGAGGCGCCCTCGTCCGCCCACAGCTGCTTCTCCTCCTCTAGGCTCTTGGTCAAGGCCTCCTCCCGAGCTGAGCTCTCCGACAACATCTTCTCGAGATTCTCCAGCCTCAGCCTGAGATCTCTGATGGAGTTTTGCGCCTCGGAGAGCTCCCTAGCCCTGCTGATGACCGCTCCTTGCGCCTCTGTCAAGGCGCAGTTGAGCCTGTTCTTTTCGTCGGACAGCTTGAGGGCCTGCTCCTTCAGCCCGTCCCGTTCCACCTCCAGCTCTTGTACCTTGCTGGCATGGGCCAGAGCTTGGGCATCGAGTGCCTCTTTGTGCCTCTACCCCAGCTCCCGAGTCCGCCGCTCGACAAGAGCCTCGAGCTCCTCATCCTTGCCGTGGAGCGTTGCGGCAAGCTTCGCCTCACGCGTGGAGAGGTCTTCTTCCTGGGAATCGAGGGCGGCTTGATGCTGGTTCTGGGCGGCCTCCGCCGCGGCAGCCAAGTTCGCTGCCTCTTCCTGGGCCTTCTCGATGTCGGCCATCTTCATGATGAGCTCCGCATCACACTTGGCCAGTTCTTCCTGGAAGGCCCACTGCTCCTCGCGGGACTGGTGGAACCAGGTTTGCGCCTCAGCGACGCGCACCTAGAAGTCCACCTATGCATCGTCCACCGCTGCTGTTCTGGACTTAACCTTGTCCAGACGGGCACGGTAGAGCGCCTGGAGCTTCCGGAAGTTAGCCCCCATGGCCCGGAAGAGCTGCCCTTCTGGAGAGCCGTCGCCGCCGGCGCCCGGTTCATCACAACCTCGATCCCGGTGGCGGCGAGCACCTCGCCATCAAAGACTTCCCCTCCGGCGGGCGCCCGGGAGCTTGACGCCTCGGCGAGATGGACGAAGAGGCCGTCGCCCACCTTCAGGTACCTGCCGGGGCCCGAGGTTGTGGAGGAAGAAGGCTGACCATCAATCGCCTCTTCCTCAGCTGTGGCCTTGCCGGCCTCCCCGGCAGGCCTACCGCCGGCACCCTCAGCGGCGCCCCTGGCGGCATCCTCGGTGGCTTTATCCGCGGCGGCCCCGGCAGCGTCCTTGGCGGCCTCCTCGGCGGCGATCTTGTCGGCCTCCGCCGCGGCCTCCTCAGCAACTTCCTAGATGACGGTTTCCACGTCCTCCACATCTGTTGGAGGAGGGCCTGGGCAGTGATGGGGATGATGAAGCCAAGAAAGAGGATAAGGGAAAAGCAAAGACAGAAGACAGGCGACTCACCAGTGCCGGGCTGAGAAGCGGAAGTCCCCTTCGCGCCGGCGTCCGACGTCGTGGCAGAGCCACCAGCGCCCAAGTTCCCCTCTTCCTCCATGCGTGTGGGCTCCATGCTTGGTGCCCTTGCCGGGGACGCCCCTCGCGGCGGCGTCGTCGATGGGGGTGGTGCGTTGGGGGTAGCCCCCTGAGGCTCCTCCTGCTGCTGCTCCCGTCCTACAAAACTGGCAAGGTCAGCGCCTTAGCATCAAACACCTACTGCATGTCGAGTGAGAAGTGGATGATGAACTTACGCTGGGGACTATGCCGGGGGCTGCCGCTCAACACCACCAGTGGTGTCCCTGAAGCCCTAGCCGGGGGCTGGCTGCTTGCCGAAGCTTTGGCCCTCTTCATCCTCTGGGCCAGCGTCTCTGCGTCCCTGAAGAAGCAAGAACAGATCAAGATGAGCGGCATGGACCAGGAGGATGGAAATGGCAGTAAGAAATAGAATACTTACTCGTCGTCCATCTCCTCCTCCTCTGCCGCTTTCCTCTTCCGCTTCGGGCTGAGAGGCCCGAGGTCAAAGGGGAACTCCGCGTCACCGTCCGAGTCGACGTCTGCTGGGGGAGGCGAAGAAGGGAGCGGAGTTTGTGTGTGCCTAGACGGAGAAAGGGATGCCGCCTTCTTCTTCTTGGCGGCCTTCGTCGACCTCCTCGGCGCCGTGGCCCTCGTGTGGCGCCCGGACCCCTCCAGGGTCAATTGAGGCAGCACAGTCTTGCCGGGCCGGACCGGCTCGCCGGAACAGGCCCGCCGCAGGACTCGCCCTCTTCCCCTGGCTGGCGCCGCAGGACTCGCCCTCTTCCCCTGGCTGGCGCCGGGCCGGCCGCCGCGTCCTCCTCCGACGATGACTCATCGGCCGCGTCTTCGACCAACGGAGCTCCGGTGCTAGCGCTGCTAGCCTCTCCGGCGGCCGCCGCCCAATGGGCGAGCTCCTCCTCCTCCGCGGCTGTGGCATCCTTGTCCTCCATACCTCCGGTGCTGCCGGCCTCCAAGACGAGCTGCGCCTCCCTCGCCCTAGCGGCGATGTAGTCCAGCTCCTCCGGAGTGGTGTCTCTGACAGGCCACCGCTCGGCGTCAGGATTGACGCACACCTCGACGAGGGTATCGAAGAATTGTTGCACGACATCATTCGCCGGCTCCTGCCAGCTCGGGACGGGGCCGTGCGCGTTGCATTCCGGCATCATGGCAACGATCTCGGACTGGCGTGAATTGTTGCATAGCGGGACCACCCCCGCTGGCAGCTTGAAGAGCTGCCCCTTGATGGCCTTGCCGGCCTTTGCGGCAGCCTTCGCGGCCTTGCCGGTCCCTTCGACCTCGCCGTCGCGACCCACATCCAGCTGGAAGAGCCGCTGGCAGAAATGAGCGTGTCCCATCACTGTGAGGTTGTGGTCAAGGCCAGGGCGGAGCCGCATGACGTCAGCCAGGTTCCTGAAGAGCCAGGCTGGGCTCCCCTTGTTATGCAGCGGGGCGATCCAACGACGAATGAAGTCCGCCCCGATCATCTCAAGGGTGAGCCCGGCCTAGGCGAGCCGGTTGATCCTGGTGATGGCTACGGTGAGCCTCCCGTCGGCGGCATCGACGTCGCCCCAGTCGCAGCCACGGACCGGCGGCACCCGGCGGACCCTGCAGAATGTTGGTGGCTCGTCCTCTTCAATCCAGCACCACCGGCCGCGCCATTCTTCCCACCTCTCCTTCATGGTGCCCTCCGGGTACGCTCCCTTGGATCTCGGAATCCAGGTGATGCATCCGGAGATGGCACCTCCCTTGGGGGCGCAAGCGCCCCTAACGTGGGTCGGGGCGGGCGGCGGGCGCAGGCGTCGCATGCTAGCTTGGATTCTGACTTAGAGGCGTTCAGTCATAATCCGGCACACGGTAGCTTCGCGCCACTGGCTTTTCAACCAAGCGCGATGACCAATTGTGTGAATCAACGGTTCCTCTCGTACTAGGTTGAATTACTATCGCGACACTGTCATCAGTAGGGTAAAACAAACCTGTCTCACGACGGTCTAAACCCAGCTCACGTTCCCTATTGGTGGGTGAACAATCCAACACTTGGTGAATTCTGCTTCACAATGATAGGAAGAGCCGACATCGAAGGATCAAAAAGAAACGTCGCTATGAACGCTTGGCTGCCACAAGCCAGTTATCCCTGTGGTGATCCGAGGAGTGAAATAGTGGCGGAAAAGTGCCGTGTTGGGCTGCACCCCAATGAAGCCCTCATAGAGATGCGCGAAGAAAGCCATGCACGCCACCGCATTTGGAGTAAAATCCAAAAGGCGGAAGCCAAAGGTGTGCATGACATCATAGAAGAAATTGGAGAAGGGGGGACACAACCCGCAAGAGAAGTAATCAACAAAGAAGGGGTACCGATTTGGGCCAGGTTGGGCGCAAGCGGCCGGAATGACGCGCGTCGCCGGATGACCCAAGTTCTTCCCCCCGTCTCGACCCCCCAAAGGGGTTTGAAGGCAGCCCGGAGCTCGTGGACGTCGACCAACGACGGGATGAAGAAAGCAGCCTTCGTCCGGTCCCCCGTAAACGCGCCCTCCGGTGGCCCCGCGGGCCCGGCGCCTTTGGCCACCCCCTTGCCCTTGGCGTGTTTGGACGCCATGGCGGCCGAGCTGGATGGCTGAGGAAGGAGGATAGCGAAGCAACGGCGACAGGCGACGGCGGAGGCTTCGGAAGGAAGGAAGAGAAGGAACAGCGGCTCTGAGATTGGAAGAGGCGCGAGGAAAATGGAGGAAGTGAGCAGCGCGCTCGCGGTTATTCCTTTTTTATGGGGGAAAATGCGAGCCGCCTCCTTTCGCATTTACTGCGACATGACGCATGCCTGCGGAAACCGCCCCACGCATTCCGCCCCTGTCACGCACGCCCCTCAACCCCGCGCCGTGCGCGCGGGTCGTGGGAGGCGCAGCGCGCGGAAAATCTTACCGCGGTGAAAACCGCCCCGCCTGCCCGCGCACCGTTCTGGGCCTGGCCCAACAACATGTCGCGCTTATGTGTGGCCCAGGCCCGGGGGCTCCTGTCGGTGTACAAAAAGAGGGGTACACTTTTTGTACCCCTATTACTGTGCACGGGCAGTCTGAGCCACGGGCACCACCACAACAAGCATGGCAAGGGAGGTGAGCCGGGGTAAGACCGAAGCTTAATGGAGACTGGAACAACGCCAAGAACAAGACCACAAAGAGCAAAGGGACGAAGCGGCTTTCCCCGGCAAGATCCTTGCCGAGAGCCAGTTTCAGCAGACCTGGCAAGATCCTTGTCGGAGCCGGCTCTGGCAGCCCCGACAAGACCCTTGTCGTGGCAGCTTGCCCCACGCCTACGGAGCGGATCACCCTTGAGTCCACCGCCCCTATGGGGCGAGGATTCGGGAGATATCCCCGTGGTGGCATGCAGATCTTTGTGAAGACATCCAAGATCAGATACAAGCTAAGAAGACAACGACCCTTGGCGGGATCCCAGCCAAGGAGGACCACAAGGCCTCCGGCAAGCACCTTGCCGGGGATGAAAGCAGGTGCCGCGGCAAGACCCTTGGCGAGGCCCCGGCAAGGCCCTTGCCGAGGACACCCGCAGGGCCACCATCAGGCCGGCACCAACTGAGTTTCCACCGCCCCACGCAGCTAGCGACCCAACCAGCTGGACAGGCTCCTGCGTGGCAACTTGCAGATCTTCATGGAGACCCGCCGTTGCACCACCTCAGCTGCCTGCCTGCCTACATGGCACCTCAGGCACCGCTGGCCAGAGCGCGTGTCAACACGAGGAGAAGCAGCGACGGACAAGACGGACGTCTCCCCTCGTCCCCGATAAAGCGAGGACACCTCAGCTAAGCGCATTAAATGCACCTTGTCCTGTAATGCGAGGGATAACCTCGCATCACTGTACCCTTTCCACCACCTGTGTGCCACTGTGGCAACCCCTTTTTCCTATAAAAGGAGGCCCGAGGCGACCAGGAGAGGGATTCGGCTTTTTAGAACTCCTCACGACTCTTTTGGAGCTCCTCACTAGCTGAAGAACACAAATATATAATCCACCAAAGCAGGAGTAGGGTTTTACGCATCTTTGCGGCCCGAACCTGGGAAAAGGAACCGTGTCCTGACTGTTAGATCCGCTCTTCTCTCAACCCCGCGCCCCGTAACCGTAGTAGGGATTCTTGTGATCCCATAGGTGTCGATCCAAATACACTGACAGGAGCAGAAGGAAATGAAAAGCAGTTTTCTGCAAGGTATTGTCTGCAAGCACTGAAATTATCGGTAACAGATAGTTTTGTGATCAGATGATTTGTAACGGGTAATAAGTAACAAGTGTAACAAAGGTCCAGCAAGGTGGCCCAATCCTTTTTGTAGCAAAGGACAAGCCTAGACAGACTTTTATATAAAGCAAAGTGCACCCGAGGACACATGAGAATTATTGTCAAGTTAGTTTTCATCATGCTCATATGATTCGCGTTCGTTACTTTGATAATTTGATATGTGGGTGGATCGGTGCTTGGGTGTTGTCCTTACTAAGCAACGCATAAACTAGGGTTTAAGCTTTTGTCACTCTAGCAACCCATCATCTACTTATTACTTCCCAGTGCCTTCCCTAGGCCCAAATAATGGTGAAGTGTCATGTAGTTGACGTTCACATAACACCACTTGAGGAAAGATAACATACATCTCTTCAAAATATCGAACGAATACCAAATTCACATGATTACTTATAATAAGACTTCTCCCATGTCCTCGGTAACAAACGTAACTACTCACAAAGCATATTCATGTTCATAATCAGAGGAGTATTTAATATCATCAAGGATCTGAACATATGATCTTCCACCAAATAAACCAACTAGCATCAACTACAAGGAGTAATCAACACTACTAGCAACCTGCAGGTACCAATTTGAGGTTTTGAGGCAAAGATTAAATACAAGAGATGAACTAGGGTTTGAGAGGAGATGGTGCCGGTGAAGATGTTGATAAAGATTTACCCTCCATCGATGAGAGGATCATTGGTGATCACGATGGCTTCGAGTTCCCCCTCCCGGAGGGAAATTTCCCCGGTAGAACAACCCCACCAGAGCCCTAGATTCGTTCTTCCCAAGTTCCGCCTCGAGATGGCGGTGCTTCTTTCCGAAAGCTCTCTCTTGATTTTTTTTTCTAGGTCAAAACCTTCAATATATCCAAAGATGGGCATCGGGGGCCTGCCAAGGGGCCCACAAGCCCTGGAGCGCGCCCTGGGGGTTAGGGCGCACCCCCAGGCTTGTGGCCACCTGGTGGGTCCCCCTCTAGATTTTCTTCGCCCAATATTTTTTTATTCCAAAATAATTCTCCATTGATTTTTAGGGCGTTTGGAGTTGTGCGGAATAGGTCACTCAGATTTGCTCCTTTCTAGTCTAGAATTCCACCTGCCAGCATTCTCCTTCTTCATGTAAATCTTGTAAAATAAGAGAGAAAGGCATAAGTATTGTACTATAATGTGAAATAACAATCCATAATGTAACAAATATCAACATAAAAACATGATGCAAAACGGACGTATCATATGCATCATAGCAAATGATATGACTAAGAAGTATACCTTCATGTTAGTGACCTTCTCTTGCAAAAAATATATGCAACAACAAGAGATCATCATGCACATGAGTGTGATGCATATACTTACCTTATGGTCTTTGATAACCCACAAGTATAGGGGATCGCAACAGTTTTCGAGGGTAGAGTATCCAACCCAAATTTATTGATTCGACACAAGGGGAGCCAAAGAATATTCTCAAGTATTAGCAGTTGAGTTGTCAATTCAACCACACCTGAAAGACTTAATATTTGTAGCAAAGTATTTAGTAGCAAAGTAGTATGGAAGTAACGGTAACGGTGGCAAAAGTAACAGTAGCAGTTTTTGTAGCAATCGTAAGAGTGGCAACGGAAAAGTAACTAAGCAAAGATCAATATGTGAAAATCTCGTAGGCAATGGATCAATGATGGATAATTATGTTGGATGCGATTCCTCACGCAAAAGTTATAACATAGGGTGAAACAGAACTAGCTTCAGTTCATCTATGTAATGTAGGCATGTATTCTGAATATAGTCATACGCGCTTATGGAAAAGAACTTGCATGACATCTTTTCTCCTACCCTCCCGTGGCAGCGGGGTCCTATTGGAAACTAAGGGATATTAAGGCCTCATTTTAATAGAGTACCAGACCAAAGCATTAACACTTAGTGAATACATGAACTCCTCAAACTACGATCATCACCGCGAGTGGTCCCGATTATTGTCACTTCGGGGTTGCCGGATCATAACACATAGTAGGTGACTATTAACTTGCAAGATAGGATCAAGAACTCACATAATCAAAACATAATAGGTTCATATCTGAAATCATGGCACTCGGGCCCTAGTGACAAGCATTAAGCATAGCAAAGTCATAGCAACATCAATCTTAGAATATAATGGATACTAGGAATCAAACCCTAACAAAACTAACTCAATTAAATGGTAAATATCATCCAACCCATAACCATCCAGCAAGCCTACGATGGGATTACTCACGCACGGCGGTGAGCATCATGAAATTGGTGATGGAGGATGGTTGATGATGATGATGGTGACGGATTCCCCTCTCCGGAACCCCGAGCGGACTCCAGATCAACCCTCCCGAGGAAGATTAGGGCTTGACGGCGGCTCCGTATTGTAAAACGTGATGAATCCTTCTCTCTTATTTTTTCCTCCCCGAAAGTGAATATATAGAGTTGGGGTTTAGGTCGTGGAGTTCCAGGGGGCCCACGAGGCAGGGGGCGCGCCCCAGGGGGGGCGCGCCCTGCACCCTCGTGGACAGGGTGTGGGCCCCCTGATGCTGTTTCTTTTGCCAGTATTTTTTATTATTTCCATAATGTGTCTCCGTGGATTTTCAGGTCATTCTGAGAACTTTTATTTCTGCATAAAAATAACACCATGGCAGTTCTGCTGAAAACAGCGTCAATCTGGGTTAGTTCCATTCAAATCATGCAAGTTATAGTCCAAAACAAGGGCAAAAATGTTTGGAAAAGTAGATACGTTGGAGATGTATTAACTCCCCCAAGCTTAAATATTTGCTTGTCCTCAAGCAATTCAGTTGACAAACTGAAAGGGATAAAGAAAAAAAATACAAACTTGGTTTGACCTTCTTGTTGCAAATATGTAAAGCCAGCATTCAAGTTTTCAGCAAAGATTATGAGCTAACCACATTCACATTAATATTTAGGTCTCATGTTTACTCATATCAATGGCAGAATCAACTAGCGAGCAATAATAATAAATCTCGGATGACAACACTTTCTCAAAACAATCATAACATGATATAACAAGGTGGTATCTCGCTAGCCCTTTCTGAGACTGCAAAACATAAATGCAGAGCACCCCTGAAGATCAGGGACTGAGTAGACATTGTACTTCATGGTAAAAGAGATCTAGTCAGGGTCATACTCAATGTAAATTAATAGCAATGCATGCAAATGACAGCGGTGCTCTCCAACTGGTGCTTTTTTAATAAGAGGATGATGACTCAACATAAAAGTAAATAGATAGGCCCTTCACAGAGGGAAGCATGGATTTGCAGAGGTGCCAGAGCTCGAGTTTTGAAACAGAGGTAAATAATATTTTGAGTGGCATACTTTCATTGTCAACATAACAACCAAGAGTTCTCGATATCTTCCATGCAACACACATTATAGGTGGATCGCAAACTGAATGGTAAAGTTTTACCCCCCCCCCCCTCCACCAGCAAACACACTCCATGGCTTATCCGAAACAACGGGTACCGTCCAACCAACAACAGCCCAAGGGAGCTTTATTTATTTATATTCTGATTTGAGCGGGACTGGGCATCCAGATTACTGGCCATTTTCTCGTGAGTGATGAGCGGAGTCCACTCATCGTGAGAATAACCCACCTAGCATGGAAGATAAAGACAACCCTAGTTGATACATGAGCTATTCGAGCATACAAAACAATATTTCATTTGAAGGTTTAGAGTTCGGCACATACAAATTTACTTGGAACGGCAGGTAAATACCGCATATAGGAAGATATGGTGGACTCATATGGAACAACTCTGGGGTTTATGGAAGTGGACGCACAAGCAGTATTCCCGCTTAGTATAGGTGAAGGCTAGAAAGAGACTGGGAAGCGACCAACTAGAGAGCGACAACAGTCATGAACATGCATTAAGATTAATCAACAATGAGTGCAATCATCAGTAGGATATAAATCACCATGAACATAAATATCGTTGAGGCTATGTTGATTTTGTTTCAACTACATGCGTGAACATGTGCCAAGTCAAATCACTTGAATCGTTCAAAGGAGGATACCACCCTATCATACCACATCACAACCATTTTAATAGCATGTTGGCACGCAAGGTAAACCATTATAAACTCCTAGCTGATTAAGCATGGCATGAGCAACTATAATCTCTAATTTTCATTGCAAACATGTTTCATTCATAATAGGCTGAATCAGGAACGATGAACTAATCATATTTACAAAAACAAGATAGGTTGAGTTCATACCAGCTTCTCTCATCTCAATCAGTCCATCATACATCGTCATTATTGCCTTTCACTCGCACGATCGAATGGTGTGGATAATAATAATAGTGCACGTGCATTGGACTAAGCTGGAATCTGCAAGCATTTAATACAAGGGAGAAGGCAAGGTAATAATATCACGGTGATTTTTATCAAATATCAAATTATACTTAAGCATCTTCTTCTTATTTTTTAACAATAAATTCATGTGCTACCATATTCTTATAATCTAGAAAAATAGGGGGCAGCAAGTTTTCCTCTTCCTCATAATGCCTAATAGGTATCTCAAAGTGTTTAGCAAGGCGTGAAGCAAAGATGCCTCCGAAGATGGGGCCCTTTGTACTGTTCAGACTTAATCGTTTAGCAACAATAGAGCCTAAGCTGAAAGTTGTATCACGAAACAAAGCATGGCGCAAAATGACAAGATCAGGAGCACTAAGATTTCCACTGTTCCCGCGACCAATTAAGCATCTACTAGTAAATATCGCAAAGTAACGTAGAACAGGAAAAATGTATACTAGTAATTCTTGCATCGGAAACCTTCCTCGTTTCCCCTACAACAATTCTATTAATAAATACATCCACATCACTACAATGTGGTTCCTCGATGCTGCCCACAAAGGGTATCTTGCAGACCCGAAAAAATCATAGAGTGACATCTCCTTAACCTCATCATATAAGTGAAACTCCACTGAAGGCGGTGATTTCTTAGAATGGAAATAAAAAATTGCACGGAAATATTAGTGAGTAGGAGATAGTGTTCGCGCTGGTCATGGAGGAAGTCGGTGAGGCCTACACTCTCAGCCAAGTAATAAAAATCATCGTAAATTCCAGCGGCTCTCAAGAATGCATCACAAGGCCATTCGCACGACCGAACCTCCGTAGTGCGAGGAATATTGTATTTGGGATTTTTATTCTCCTCATTTTGCTTATCCTTCGAGCTTCGGCTCGAAGAGCCCCTCAATCATATCTTCATCATTTTCTTTCTCTACAAAAATTCTAAAATTTTAGTGACCCAAAATAAAAGTGAACCAAACTCAACAAGATTGATAGCAACTACTCCCATAAGTGCCTAGAGGCTATATCATGCATTAAAACTACTTTGGACCATATGAATTTAACATGCAAGCTTAAGAACAGGGTCACCTTTGCAGCAAAAATTTGCAATAAATAAAACACTAGAACAAAAACTAATTGGACCATTGGAGGAGTAACATACTGAAGAAATATCCCCCAAAATAGTTTTTTGAATGGAGCTTTGAGCAAAGAGCTCGAAAATGACAGCAAGATGAGCTAGAACACGGGTTTGAGCTATGGGAGGCTTTTTTGGAGGAAGACGAAGTGAGCGGGTGCTGGAATAAGTGGAGGGGGTCCACGTGGGGCCCATGGGGCAGGGGGCGCGCCCTGCACCCTCGTGGCCGAATGGTGGGTCCCCCTTGTGTGTTCTCAGTGCCAGAAATTCTTAAATATTCTACAAATAATCATATTCATTTTCAGGACATTTGGAGAACTTTTATTTTCGGAGTATTTTTATTGCAAGGATAATTCGGAAAATAGGCAGAAAATGTTATTTTTGCATTATTTTAGCTAAATAACAGAAAGTACGAAGAGGGTACAAAGAGTTGTGCTTTCTAACTTCATCCATCTCATGTTCATCAAAAGGAATCCACTAACAAGGTTGATCAAGTCTTGTTAACAAACTCTTTCTGAATAACATGAGACCGGAGAATTTTCAAATAACACTAGGTTACCTCAACGGGGATATGCATGTCCTCAACAATACGAATATCATATTTCTTCTTGACGGTAGGAAGAGGGAATTCAAAACCTCCAATAGTGATCATTGAAATTTTTCCAATGGAATTGATACTATGGACTTGAGGTTGTTTCCTCGGAAAGTGTATTGTATGCTCATTACCATTAACATGAAAAGTGACATTGCCTTTATTGCAATCAATAACAGCCCCTGCAGTATTCAAAAAGGGTCTACCAAGGATAATCGACATACTATCGTCCTCGGGAATATCAAGAATAACAAAGTTTGTTAAATAGTAACGTTTGGAACCACAACACGCACATCCTCACAAATACCGACATGTATAGCAGTTGATTTATCGGCCATTTGCAAAGATATTTCAGTAGGTGTCAACTTATTCAAATCAAGTATACGATATAAAGAGAGAGGCATAACACTAACACCGTCTCCAAGATCACATAAAGCAGTTTTAACATAGTTTCTTTTAATGGAGCATGGTATAGTTGGTACTCCTGGATCTCCTAGTTACTATGGTATTCCACTTTAAAAGTATAATTGGCAAGCATGGTGGAAATTTCAACTTCCGGTATCTTTCTTTTATTTGTAACAATATCTTTCATATACTTAGCATAAGGATTCGTTTTAAGCATATCATTCAAACGCATACGCAAAAAGATAGGTCTAATCATTTCAGCAAAGCGCTCAAAATCCTCATCATCCTTTTTCTCGGATGGTTTAGGAGGAAATGGCATGGGTTTCTGAACCCATGGTTCTCTTTCTTTATCGTGCTTCCTAGCAACGAAGTATCTCTTATCATAACGTTGCTTTGATTGCGGGTTATCAAGATCAACAGCAGGTTCAATCTCTACATCATTGTTATTGCTAGGTTGAGCATCAACATGAAAATAATTATTATCATTATCACTAGGTTCATGTTCATTACCGGATTGTGTTTCAGCATCAAAAACAAAAATATCATTGGGATTCTCAGGTGTGTCAACAACAGGTTCGCTATGCAAAGTCCTATCGTTTTTCTTTTTCTTCTTCTTAGAAGGACTAGGTGCATCAACATTAGTTCTCTGATAATCTTGCTCAACTCTCTTAGGGTGGCCCTCAGGATACAAAGGTTCCTGAGTCATTCTACCCCCTCTAGTCATAACTCTAACAACATTATCATTCTTCTTATTATTTAATTCATTGAGCAAATCATTTTGTGCTTTAAGCACTTGTTCTACCTGAGTGGTAACCATAGAAGCATGTTTACTAATAAGTTTGACGTCATCTTTAACTCTAGACATATAATCACTCAAGTGTTCAACCATATAAGCATTACGTTTGTCCACCAACATAAGCATTGAAGTTTTCTTGTTTAACAATAAAATTATCAAACTCATCCAAGCATTGGCTAGCAAACTTATTACGAGGAATATCACCGTCATCAAATCTATAGAGAGAATTTACCTTTACTACCTGTGTCGGGTTATTAAGACCATGAATTTCTTCAATAGGTGGTAAATTCTTAACATCTTCAGCTTTAACACGCTTTTCTTTCATAGATTTCTTTGCCTCCTGCATATCTTCAGGACTAAGAAATAGAATACCCCTTTTCTTCGGAGTTGGCTTAGGAGTTGGTTCAGGAAGTGTCCAATCATTATCATTACTCAATAAATTATTCAATAGCAATTCAGCTTGCTCAACAGTTCTTTACCTGAAAACACAACCAGCACAACTATCCACGTGGTCTCTGGAAGCATCGGTTAGTCCATTATAAAAGATATCAAGTATTTCATTTTTCTTGAGAGGATGATCAGGCAAAGCATTAAGTAATCGGAGAAGCCTCCCCCAAGCTTGTGGGAGACTCTCTTCTTCAATTTGCACAAAATTATATATTTCCCATAAGGCAGCTTGTTCCTTATGAGCGGGGAAATATTTAGCAGAGAAGTAATAAATCATATCCTGGGGACTACACACACAACCATGAGCAAGAGAATTAAACCATGTTTTAGCATCACCCTTTAATGAGAACGGAAATAACTTAAGGATATAGTAGTAACGAATTTTTTCCTCATGAGTGAATAGGGTGGCTATATCATTCAATTTAGTAAGATGTGCCACGACAGTTTCAGATTCATAGCCGTAAAAAGGATCAGATTCAACCAAAGTAATTAACTCAGGATCGACAGAGAAATCATAATCCTTATGAGAAATACAGATAGGTGAACTAGCAAAAGTAGGGTCATATTTCATTCTAGCATTCAAAGACTTTTCTTTCAGCTTAGCTAACAGTTTCTTAAGATCATATCTATCTTTGCAAGCAAAAAGGTCTCTAGCAGTTTCTTCATCCATAACATAACCATCAGGCACATCAGGCAATTCATATCTAGGGGGAGAATCTTCATCATCACTTTCATCATCATTATCTGTTTCAATAATTTCATTCTCTCTAACCCTAGCAAGTTGTTCATCAAGAAATTCACCTAATGGCACAGAATTATCAAGCATTGAAGTAGTTTCTCATAAGCATCATGCATAGCAGAAGTGGCATCATCAATAACGTGCGACATATCAGAATCAATAGCAGGTGTAGGTGTCGCAAATTTACTCATAACAGAGGGTGAATCAAGTGCAGAGCTAGATGGCAGTTCCTTACCTCCCCTCGTAGTTGAGGGGAAAATATTGGTTCTTTCATCTTTCAAGTTCTTCATAGTGATCGACAAATGTAAATCCCAAGTGACTCAAAGAATAGAGCTATGCTCCCCCACAACGGTGCCAGAAAATGGTCTTGGTAACCCACAAGTATAGGGGATCGCAACAGTTTTCGAGGGTAGAGTACTCAACCCAAATTTATTGATTCAACACAAGGGGAGCCAAAGAATATTCTCATGTATTAGCAGTTGAGTTGTCAATTCAACCACACCTGAAAGACTTAATATCTGCAGTAAAGTATTTAGTAGAAAAGTAGTATGGAAGTAACAGTAACGGTGGCAAAAGTAACAGTAGTAGTTTTTGTAGCAATCCTAAAAGTGGCAACGAAAAAGTAACTAAGCAAAGATCAATATGTGAAAAGCTCGTAGGCAATGGATCAATGATGGATAATTATGTCGGATGCGATTCCTCATGCAATAGTTATAACATAGGGTGACACAGAACTAGCTCCAGTTCATCAATGTAATATAGGCATGTATTCTAAATATAGTCATACGTGCTTATGAAAAAGAACTTGCATGGCATCTTTTGTCCGACCCTCCCGTAGCAGCGGGGTCCTATTGGAAACTAAGGGATATTAAGGCCTCCTTTTAATAGAGTACCGGACCAAAGCATTAACACTTAGTGAATACGTGAACTCCTCAAACAATGGTCATCACCGCGAGTGGTCCCGATTATTGTCACTTCAGGGTTGCCGGATCATAACACATAGTAGGTGACTATTAACTTGCAAGATAGGATCAAGAACTCACATATATTCATGAAAACATAATAGGTTCAGATCTGAAATGATGGCACTCGGGCCCTAGTGACAAGCATTAAGCATAGCAAAGTCATAGCAACATCAATCTTAGAACATAATGGCTACTAGGGATCAAACCCTAACAAAACTAACTAAATTACTGCTGCGCGCCGTATCCCACTCCGTATCCACCGCGCCCCTCCCTAACGGCACGCGTCGATTGCGGCGTCGTGGGAGAGATCGTGGCCTTTTTCTTTAATGGGGGAAATGCGGAACGCCCCTCCCCCTTTCCCCCTTAAAAGCAGGGGAAACAGGGGAAGTTCCCTCCATTCGTCCATTGGTTCTTCATCCTCCAGAAACCCCCGCTGCTCCCCTCCTCCCCGAAGTTTGAAAGAGAGCAGCGCTCCGCCCTTCCTCCGCCGCCGCCAGCCTCCCCAGCGCCGCCGACTTCCCCCGCCGTCCCCGCCATGGCCCCGAAGGGCGACAAGGCGAAAGCCGCGAAGACTGCCAGGGCGCTGAAGCTAGCGGCAATGCAGAAGAAGATGACGGTCTTCCCGCCGAGGCTCAGCGCGAGGGAGCTGAAGGACTCCTTCTACCTCTTCTGGTCGAGGGAGACAAAAGTGCACCCGCGCACCAAGGTACTCCCCGCTGAAGCCTGCGACATGTTTCCGGATCAAAGGGCCCGCTGTCGACATGCACGCGCCCGGAGAACCAGGCGACTTGCCGTATGCGGAGGGTTGCCCTGCGTTCACCCGTGAGCTGCGGCAAGTCCAGTGGCCCAGCATGAAGAATTTCAAGCCCGACGTACCCGAGAAGTACGACGGCAAGACTCATCCATCAGAGTTCCTCAGCATCTACACCATCGCGGTGCAGGCTGCCGGGGGACGCGACGAGGAGATATTAGCGAACTACTTCCCGCTCGTGCTCAAGCCAAACATCAGATCTTGGCTCATGCACTTGCCGGAGAACTCCATCTCTTCTTGGGCCGACCTGTGCCATTAGTTTGTCGGCGCCTTCACGGGCGGCCACAAGCCCCATGGCCAGGAAAGTGATCTCCATATACTTGCCCAGAAGGAAGGAGAGTCCCTGCGAAAGTACATCCAAAGATTCAGTCGCGTCCAGCACAACATCCCGGACGTCCACCCTGCCGCGGTTATTAGCGCGTTCCACTAGAACGTGCGTAACCGCCGGATGAGGGAGGAAATGGCGATGTGCAAGATACGAGACGTCAGTGAGCTCTATGCCCTGGCCGACAAGTGCGCACGCGCTGAAGAGGGGAGGAGACTCCACGGGGAGGATACTAGAGCAGGGGGAACAGATAGTGAGGATACCGCCCCGGCAAGGAAGAACCGGCGGCGGAACAACAAGAAAATAAAGAACAAGGAAGTACTGGTCGTTGAGCAGTCCGGCAAGGAGGCTGGCGCCAAGAAAGCTCAGGCTGGTGGCTCCGGCAAGGAAGCTACCACTGTAGCGGCCGCCGACAAGCAGGACGGCTCTGACAAGCAGTACTGCAAGATCCACCGCACCAAGGGCCACGATCTCCAGAACTGCAAAAGGGTCGAGTACCTCGTCGAACAGCAGAAGGCTGAGTACGAGCGACGCGACAAAGAGAAGGCCCAGGGAGGTGGAGGAGAGTCCGGCAAGAAGTGGCCATTCAATGGCCGGGGAGGACGCCGCGGCAAAGGCCAAGCAGCAGCAAGGAGATAGACCTCCCCGCGGCCGCGACAAGGACGAAGACGAAGACGACGACGAAGACATGGATGACGGAGACAACAGCGAGCAGGAGTTCCAGAAAGCCACAGAAGTTCTGTGCGTCGATGGAGGTGCCTCTCTGCATACTTCCCACCGCCAACTCAAACAATGGGTGCGGGAAGTTAATGCAGCAGAGCCACCCGTCGAGTCGCGAAAACTCCTGAAGTGGTCCAGCACGCCCATCATCTTCGACATTGAGGATCACCCTGACCGCACAACTGCGGTCGGGTGTTTGCCGATGTTGGTTGCACCAACCATCCGCAACCTCAAGGTCACCAAGATGCTGGTTGACGGCGGGGCCGGCCTGAACCTGATCTCCTCCGCTGTGGTCCGGAAACTACAGATCCCCGGCAGCGAGCTCGAGGAAACCGACACATTCCAAGGGATCAACCCGGGAAGGAGCAAGCCGAAGGGGAAGATCACACTGCCAGTGACTTTTGGCAGAGAGCTGAACTTCAGAACCGAGAGAATAACCTTTGACGTTGCCGATATCTCGTTGCCTTACAATGGGATACTTGGCCGTCCGGCGCTCGCAAAGTTCATGGCAGCCTCTCATTATGCCTACAACATGCTCAAGATGCCAGGCCCGATAAGCGTCATCTCTGTCCCCGGTGTCAAGAAGGACGCACTTATCTGTGCCGACAAGATCTACCGGGACGCAGCAGCCGCAACGGACAACAAGACACTTGCCGCTGAAGCTCCCGGGGGGAAGAACAAGACCAAGTCCGGCAAGAGCTCTGGGGCCCACTCCGGCAAACGCACCTCTTCGGAGTGCTGCGCTGCCGTCGAGGACGCACCATCGAGCTCCACCGGCAAGTGCAAGAAGGGAATGGCAGCTTCGCCTGCAACCAAGAAGGTATCCGCCAAGGAGGACGGCACTGGTGGTACTTTCACCATCAGCGCCACGCTCGATCCTAAATAGGAAAGCGCGCTCGTTGCTTTCCTGCGGGCGAATATCGACGTGTTTGCATGGCAACCGTCTGACATCCCCGGCGTTCCCAGGAAAGTGATTGAGCACAAGCTTGACGTTTGTCTTCACGCGCGGCCCGTCAAGCAGAAGGTCAGGAAGCAAGCGGTGGAGCGCCAAGAGTTTATCGCGGAAGAAATCAAGAAGCTGGAAGCGGCAGGCCTTGTCAGAGGTGTACTTCATCCCACGTGGTTGGCCAACCCTGTTGTCGTGCGCAAAGCAAATAGGAAGTGGAGGCTTTGTATAGACTTCACCGATGTGAATAAAGCTTGCCCCAAAGATCCATTTCCCTTGCCGCGCATTGACCAGATCGTTGACTCCATGGCTGGATGTGAGTTGCTTTCGTTTCTTGATGCATACTCAGGATACCATCAGATATTTATGGCTGAAGAAGATGAAGAGAAGACCGCGTTCATTACTCCATGTGGCACTTATTGCTTCATACGCATGCCCTTTGGATTGAAGAATGCAGGTTCAACGTTTGCGAGGGTAGTCCACACTGCTTTTGAGCCACAGATACACAGGAATGTAGAAGCTTACATGGATGATATAGTGGTCAAGAGCAAGGACAAGGATACCCTGATTCAAGATTTAGATGAAACTTTTGCGAATCTGCGCAAGATACAACTCAAGCTTAACCCCGAGAAGTGCGTCTTCGGAGTCCCCTCCGGCAAGCTTCTTGGGTTCTTTGTGTCTCAGAGGGGGATTGAAGCCAATCCCGACAAGATCAAAGCCATCGAGCAGATCAAAGCTCCTAAGTGCGTCAAGGATGTACGAAGGCTTGCCGGCTGCGTGGCTGCTCTCAGCAGGTTCATTTCTAAGTCCGCAGAACGCGCCCTGACGTTTTTCAAAATCTTGAAAAAGGCGGGTCTGATGAGATGGACTCCGGAAGTGGAGGCAGCGCTGCGGGACTTGAAAAGGTACCTGTCCTCCACTCCAATACTTGTCGCACCTAGGCCGCAAGAGAAGTTGTTGCTGTACTTAGCAGCAACCAATCAAGTGGTTAGTGCTGCGTTGGTAGCGGAAAGGGAGGCAGACGAGGAGCTCACAGCCCCGACAAGCACATCCAGCGACAAGCAGGGGGCTTCCCCGATAAGCTCTGGCCCCGACAAGGATGAGTCTGTGCAGATGCAAGAAGAGGTGCGGAAGAAGATGGTGCAGCGCCCAGTTTATTTTGTCAGTTCCCTCTTGCACGGGGCTAGGTCAAGATACTCTGGGGTGCAGAAGCTGCTCTTCGGCCTCCTCATGGCCTCGAGAAAGCTGCGCCACTACTTCCAAGCACATGAGATAACGGTGGTTACTCGCTATCCGCTGAAGAGGATATTGCAAAATCCAGAAGCAACAGGCAGGATTGTCGAGTGGGCACTGGAGCTGTCAAGCTTTGGCCTCAAGTTTGAAAGTACTTCAACCATCTAGAGCAGAGCATTGGCAGAGTTCATAGCGGAATGGACACCAACGCCAGATGAAGAAATTCCAGAGACAAGCATCCCCGTCAAAGAAGCGAGCAAAGAATGGATAATGTACTTCGATGGTGCCTTCTCGCTGCAAGGCGCCGGCGCTGGCGTGTTGCTTGTCGCGCCCACCGGCGAGCACCTCAAGTACGTCGTCCAGATGCACTTTCCCAAGAAGCAAGCAACGAATAATACTGCAGAGTATGAGGGTTTGCTTGCCGGCCTCAGAATCGCAGCCGAGCTTGGGATCAAGAAGCTCATTGTGCGGGGTGATTCGCAGTTGGTTGTCCGACAAGTAAACAAGAGCTACCAGAGTCCGTTGATGGAAGCATACGTCGACGAAGTGAGGAAACTTGAAGAGCACTTTGAAGGCTTGCAGATGGAGCACGTTCCAAGAGCTCAAAATGACGTCGCAGACGGCCTGTCAAAGTGTGCTGCACTAAAGCTACCTGTGGAACCAGGGATCTTTGTGCTCAAGTTAACTCAACCATCCGTTACACCATCAATTGGACAAAGTAAGAAGATAAAGTTGGTCTCTGGTGACTACTTACCGGCAGAGCTTCCCGAAGCCGCCGCCAACAAGGTCCCCAAGATCAACGACAAAATTGCTGCGGAACAGTCTGCTCCTGCAGACCCAAGGGTTTGTACAGTTGAAGCAGGCGTTCCCGACAAGCTTTGCCCCGGCAAGCTTGCCGGGGAACGTCAAGCTCCGGCCGAGCCACAGGTTTTGGCCGTGGAAGCTGACGTTCCCGCAGCAGCACTGATGCCTTTAGTCCTTGTTGTTGAGCCTCAGGCTCCAGCATGGGGGCAGCAAATTGTCCATTTTCTTCAAACTGAAGAACTTCCCGAAGAGCCAGAAGAAGCAGAAAGAATAACCCGGCAGTCAAATATGTATCAGTTCGTCGGCAATGAACTGTACAGAAGAAGACTCAACGGTGTCAGATTGAAGTGCATTCCCCGGAAAGATGGGCAGAAGCTGTTGGCAGAGATACATGGAGGCATATGTGGCCACCACATTGGCGCAAGAGCACTTGCCGGCAAGGCGTTCCGGCAAGGTTTCTTTTGGCCAGAAGCCCTCCAAGATGCAACTGCACAAGTAACCAAGTGTGAAGCGTGCCAGTTCCATGCCAAGCAGATACATCAGCCAGCTCAAGCTCTCCAGACGATCCCTTTGTCCTGGCCATTTTCGGTCTGGGGGCTCGACATCCTCGGCTCTTTCCCCCGCGCAGCCGGGGGCTTTGAGTACTTGTACGTCGCCATCGACAAGTTCACAAAGTGGCCGGAAGTGGAACCAGTGAGGAAGATGACCGCACAGTCAGCAGTCAAGTTCTTCAGGTCAATTGTTTGCCGTTTCGGAATCCCTAACAGGATCATCACCGACAACGGCACGCAATTCACAAGTCGCACCTTCATGCAATACGTCCAAGACCTTGGCGCCAAGGTCTGCTTCGCTTTTGTTGCTCACCCGAGGAGCAATGGTCAAGCGGAGAGGGCAAACGCTGAAGTGCTGCACGGGCTCAAGACAAGAACTTTCGACAGGCTGCACAAATGCGGAAGAAACTGGATTGAAGAGTTGCCGGCGGCTCTTTGGTCAATCAGGACGACACCAAATCGAGCCACTGGACAGACACCCTTTGCTCTTGTCTATGGAGCAGAGGCAGTTCTCCCCACGGAACTCGTATACGGGTCGCCTCGAGTGCTCGCTTATGATGAGCTCGAGCAAGAGCAGCTGCGGCAAGATGACACACTGCTCCTTGAGGAGGACCGTCTTCAGGCTGCTGTACGAGCTGCTCGATACCAGCAAGCTTTGCGCCGCTACCATAGCCGCAAAGTTAAAGCCAGAAGTCTCGAGGAAGGCGACCTTGTTCTTCGGCGCGTTCAGTCCGCCAAGAATTCCAACAAGTTGACGCCGAAGTGGGAAGGCCCTTATCGGGTGAGGCAAGTCACAAGGCCCGGCGCTGTCCGCCTTGAGACCGAAGAGGGCTTACCGGTGAGCAACTCCTGGAACATTGAGCACCTTCGCAAGTTTCACCCATCAGGCGCGGTTGCCCTGATCCGCTCCGGCAACCACCTTTTGTACAAGTCTTGCTGCTGTTGCATGTAAACCTTTGTACAAAGCTGGGCGCAGACCCCGTGCATCAGCAAAACTTTTGTGCCTTGCGCAACTTGTCGATTCCATGCCTTTTCGCTTTTCTAAAAACAGTTTACCCAGGTTCGGGCCGCACGGATGTGTAAAACCCTACTCCTGCCTTGGTTTGTATTGTGTTCTTAGCTCGGGAGCGAGAAGAGCTACAGTGCTTGTTGCTGGCGACACCGAGCCTGAGAGTGATCGAAGATCGGAACCCCCTCTACATTGCGCATGGGCCTCCTTTTATAGGTCGAAGGGGTCACCGACAGGTGACAACGCAGATGAGGGTAAAAACGTAAAAATGGTGGTAGTTGGAACAGTGTATGCATAGTGCTTTATACCTAACCCTGACGGCAGGGGACAAGGGCATTAAATGCACGTCGCCGTCGCCCTAAACAGTGCAAAAAGCGTCCATCAGGGCATCTCCGTTCGCCACGATGGTGGCCTCGTCATCGCGGCTTGCCACCGTGTACCCCAGGCTGCACAGCCTTCCGCCACGTGCTCCTGGAATGGCCCCAGGGCGACGCGTGGCCGGATGAGCTGGAGCGCGGGCACACAGTGGAAGCCTGCCGCGGCAAGCGCCTTGCCGTGGCCGCTACCTTGTCGCGCCCGGAAGCTTGTCGCTCTCCGGGCCTTGCCGCGGCGCACTGCGCGTCGCGGCAAGTCTCCTGAAATGCCATGCTTGGCCTTCCTGACAAGCTCCTCTTGCCAGGGTCTTGTGCCAAAGGGGTGGTCTTGAGCCTGGAACGGCCTTCCCGGCAAGCTCCTCTCGCTGGGGTCTTGTTTCTTTAACTTGAATACTTTGTTCTTGAATGGTTCCAAAGGAACCATAGTGGGCCTTGGCGGGCGCGTGGCAAGCCCTGCCACGGGACGCTGCTACTGCCCGTGCACAAGTCGGGATACTAAGGTACCCCTACTTTAGGGCCATTCAAGAAGGCCAGGAGACGTCGCAGGAGTCACTCCTCCTCGTGCGACGGGACGCTCCTGGCCCTGTCGTGCGCATGTATTATCTGACATTTTGTGCAGCACGCGCCCCCGGTAAGCAATAACGAGCTGCAAGGCTCCATATCTATGTTTCCTCCCTTTTTCTTTTTCTCTCAAGCAAAAAAAAGTTTTTCCTCGCGCACAAGTTTGTCGGGGGGAAGGAGACAGTGGTATGGGCCAAGTGCCGTTCAAGAAAGCCTCGCCTTGCCGGGAAGCAAACAACACAAAAGCTAAGTCGCCGAAGTTTGAGCATTCGAATTTTTAAATTTTAAAGTTATCTTCCTTGAACGACCGCACTTTGTATGGAAAACCTGTGCGCGGAGGAACCAACTCGTGGCTAGCCGTGCCCTTACTTTGTTTCGAGCACGCTCAATGACTTAAGCGTGCTGCGACGAGTGTCGTGCCCTTACTTCGTTTTCGAGTTTGCTCAACAACCTAAGTGTGCTGCGACTAGCTGCGACAAGGATTCTTGTCGGCAACGGCGCTGCCAGCAGGCTGCTGAAGTTCCGCACTCAGCACTCGCGGCAAGGGTCCCTTCGCCGGCAAGTTCCCCAAAAGCGTAGGGTAAAAGCATACAAAGCGAAGAAGTCAAGTAAAGGAAATAACATCGCGTTAACTACCCAAAATAGAGTTATATTACAAAGTAGCTTGCCGCAGCACTAATAGATTTTTGTCCATGACATGACAAGCAGTAACAAAGGAAAACAGCCTAGTCTGCGCGGTCGCCGTCGACTCTCTTGATCTTGCCCACCTTGGCCATGATGGGGGCGATAAGGGCCCTGAGCGCCTCCTGGTCGGCGTCGGGCGGCAAGGTCCTGAGGACGTTATTGAGGTTGAGTCCTGGGTTGCGGAAGACTATCTTCATCAGCACTCTCTCCATGACTCCCGTGCAAAGCCTGCGCGCCTCGTTCGCCAGCTGCGTGGGGATCCTCTCCCGGAGCTGCTCGAGGGCCGGCGCCACTCCCCTGAAGAACAAGCTTAGCTTGGCGCTGTGAGGGAGGTTCTCGTCGGGGGAGTACCCGAGGTGCTCCGTCCCCAGCCCCGCTAACTCCCTGTCGATGTCAGCGGCGGCGGCGACAAGCTCCTCAGTCCATTGCTCCACCGTCTGCCTGAAGTTGTTTTGGGTGAGGGCGGCGCCGTCCAACAGCGCCCTCTCAGCCCTGAGGTCCTCCTTCAGCTTCGTCTCCCGATTTCTGGCGCTGTCAAGTGACGCGGTGAGGGTGGATAGCTTCAATTCCAAGTCTGCAATAGAATCCTTGGCGATGGCGAGCTCCTTGCCCTTGTCGGAGAGACGGACCTGCAGCTCGGAGTGGCTGTGGGCGTCCTTCTCCCTCTCCAATGTGAGCGCAGCAACCTTCTCCTCGCTCGTCTTCAAGTGGATTTCCAATTGTGCCACCCTCGCCTCCAAGTCTCTCTTGGCGGTCTCTGCAGCTGCAGCGGCGTCCCTCGCTTCCTGCAAAGCTCCGCCAAGGGGCTGTTCGCGCGCGGCAAGGTCGTCCTCGTGGCTATCGAGGTCGACCTTCCACTGCGTCAGCTCACCTTCCCGCCGAGACAGCTCCTCGGCGGCGAGCCGTTGCTGCTCCTCTGCTTCGGCCTTCTCGAGTATGAACACATGGCGCGCCAAAGATGTCGGGGAAACTGATCGCCCACGAACACCTATGGGACCGGAGCCCCTTTTCGGTACGGCAAGGGAGCGGAGGGTGCACGAAGAGCGGATCGAGGCGAGCACGCGAGCAGTTTACCCAGGTTCGGGCCGCACGGATGCGTAAAACCCTACTCCTGCCTTGGTTTGTATTGTGGTCTTAGCTCGGGAGCGAGAAGAGCTACAGTGCTTGTTGCTGGCGACACCGAGCGTGAGAGTGATCGAAGATCGGAACCCCCTCTACGTTGCGCATGGGCCTCCTTTTATAGGTCGAAGGGGTCACCGACAGGTGGCAACGCAGATGAGGGTAAAAACGTAAAAATGGTGGTAGTTGGAACAGTGTATGCATAGTGCTTTATACCTAACCCTGACGGCAGGGGACAAGGGCATTAAATGCCCGTCGCCGTCGCCCTAAACAGTGCAATAAGCGTCCGTCAGGGCATCTCCGTTCGCCACGACGGTGGCCTCGTCATCGCGGCTTGCCACCGTGTACCCCAGGCTGCACAGCCTTCCGCCACGTGCTCCTGGAATGGCCCCAGGGCGACGCGTGGCCGGATGAGCTGGAGCGCGGGCACACAGTGGAAGCCTGCCGCGGCAAGCGCCTTGCCGCGGCCGCTACCTTGTCGCGCCCGGAAGCTTGTCGCTCTCTGGGCCTTGCCGCGGCGCACTGCGCGTCGCGGCAAGTCTCCTGAAATGCCATGCTTGGCCTTCCTGACAAGCTCCTCTTGCCAGGGTCTTGTGCCAAAGGGGTGGTCTTGAGCCTGGAACGGCCTTCCCGGCAAGCTCCTCTCACCGGGGTCTTGTTTCTTCAACTTGAATACTTTGTTCTTGAATGGCTCCAAAGGAACCATAGTGGGCCTTGGCGGGCGCGTGGCAAGCCCTGCCACGGGACGCTGCTACTGCCCGTGCACAAGTCGGGATACTAAGGTACCCCTACTTTAGTACACCGACAGGACAGGGAAACTGATCGCCCACGAACACCTATGGGACCGGAGCCCCTTTTCGGTACGGCAAGGGAGCGGAGGGTGCACGAAGAGCGGATCGAGGCGAGCACGCGAGCAGTTTACCCAGGTTCGGGCCGCACGGATGCGTAAAACCCTACCTCTGCCTTGGTTTGTATTGTGTTCTTAGCTCGGGAGCGAGAAGAGCTACAGTGCTTGTTGCTGGCCACACCGAGCATGAGAGTGATCGAAGATCGGAACCCCCTCTATGTTGCGCATGGGCCTCCTTTTATAGGTCGAAGGGGTCACCGACAGGTGGCAACGCAGATGAGGGTAAAAACGTAAAAATGGTGGTAGTTGGAACAGTGTATGCATAGTGCTTTATACCTAACCCTGACGGCAGGGGACAAGGGCATTAAATGCACGTCGCCGTCGCCCTAAACAGTGCAAAAAGCGTCCGTCAGGGCGTCTCCGTTCGCCACGATGGTGGCCTCGTCATCGCGGCTTGCCACCGTGTACCCCAGGCTGCACAGCCTTCCACCACGTGCTCCTGGAATGGCTCCAGGGCGACGCGTGGCCGGATGAGCTGGAGCGCGGGCACATAGTGGAAGCCTGCCACGGCAAGCGCCTTGCCGCGGCCGCTATCTTGTCGCGCCCGGAAGCTTGTCGCTCTCCGGGCCTTGTCGCGGCGCACTGCGCGTCGCGGCAAGTCTCCTGAAATGCCATGCTTGGCCTTCCTGACAAGCTCCTCTTGCCAGGGTCTTGTGCCAAAGGGGTGGTCTTGAGCCTGGAACGGCCTTCCCGGCAAGCTCCTCTCGCCGGGGTCTTGTTTCTTTAACTTGAATACTTTGTTCTTGAATGGCTCCAAAGGAACCATAGTGGGCCTTGGCGGGCGCGTGGCAAGCCCTGCCACGGGACGCTGCTACTACCCGTGCACAAGTCGGGATACTAAGGTACCCCTACTTTAGTACATCGACACAAGGTATCAATCCAATAGGAGACCACGCGCGAGTCCCTCGCACCTGCACAAACAAATAAGAATTTCGCAGCCAACGCGGTAAGGGGTTGTCAATCCCTTTAAGGTCTCTTACGAAAGTGAGATCTGATAGATAGGATAGTTTGATATTTTTGGTATTTTTGGATATAAGAACAGAAAGTAAAAACAGCAAAGTAAAGTAGATTGTAGATTGATATGTTGAGAATAGACCCGGGGGCCATAGGTTTCACTAGTGGCTTCTCTCATGATAGAAGATTTCTACGGTGGGTGAATGAATTACTGTCGAGCAATTGATAGAAAAGCGAATAATTATGAGAATATCTAGGCATGATCATTATATATAGGCATCATGTCCGTGACAAGTAGTCCGAAATGATTCTGCATCTAATACTATTACTCCACACATCGACCGCTATCCAGCATGCATCTAGAGTATTAAGTTCATAAGAACAGAGTAATGATTTAAGCAAGATGACATGATGTAGAGGGATAAACTCAATCAATATGATATAAACCCCATCTTTTTTATCCTCGATGGCAACAATACAATACGTGCCTTGCTGCCCCTGCTGTCACTGGGAAAGGACACCGCAAGATTGAACCCAAAGCCAAGCACTTCACCCATTGCAAGAACTATAGATCTAGTAGGACAAACCAAACCGATAATTCGAAGAGACTTGCAAGGATATTATAATCATACATAAAAGAATTCAGAAAAGAATCAAATATTTCTCGTAGATAATCTTGATCATAAACCCACAATTCATCGGATCTCGACAAACACACCACAAAAAGATTACATCAAATAGATCTCCTCGAAGACCGAGGAGAACTTGGTATTGAGATCCAAAAAGAGATAAGAAGTCGTCTAGGTACTAACGATGGACCCGAAAGTCTGTGGTAAACTACTCACAACTCATGGTGAGGGGATGGTGTTGATGTAGAAGCACTCCGTGGAACATCCCCCCTCCAGCTAAGCTCCGAAACATGCCCCAAGATGGGATCTCACGGGAACAGAAGGTTGCGGCAGTGGAATTAGGGTTTTCTCTGTTGCTTCAATGTTTTCAGGGTACATGGGTATATATAGGAGGAAGGGGGCATCAGGGGAGCAACGTGGGGCCCACGAGGCAGGGGGCGCGCCGCCCACCCTCGTGGACGCCACGTGTGCCCTACTCCGTGGTTCTCAAGTCTCCCGTGAAGATATCGCTCCAAAAATATCTCTCCCGAAGGTTTCATTCCGTTTGGACTCGGTTTGATATTCCTTTTCTGCAAAACCCTGAAATAGGCAAAAAAAAAAATATAGCAATCTGGACTAGGCCTTTGGGTTAATAGGTTAGTCCCAAAAATAATATAAAAGTGTATAATAAAGCCCATTAAACATCCAAAACATCATATACAATAGCATTGAACAATAAAAAATTATAGATACGTTGGAGACGTATCAAGCATCCCCAAGCTTAATTCATGCTCGTCCTTGAGTAGGTAAATGATAAAAACAGAACTTTTGATGTGGAATGCTAACCAACATAATTTTTAATGTAATTCTCTTTATTGTGGCATGAATGTTCATATCCGAAAGATTCAAGACAAAAGTCTATATTGACATAAGAAATAATAATACTTCAAGCATACTAACAAAGCAATCATGTCTTCTCAAAATAACATGGCTAAAGAAAGTTATCCCTACAAAATCATATAGTCTGGCTATGTTCCCTCTTCATCACACAAAATATTCATATCATGCACAAACCCGGTTTTAGCCAAGCACTTGTCTTCATACTCAATTTTTTCAAACCTTTCAACTTTCACGCAATACATGAGCATGAGCCATGGATATAACACTATGTGTGGAATAGAGTGGTGGTTGTGGAGAAGACAAAAAGGAGGAAGATAGTCTCACATCGACTAGGCGTATCAACAGGCTATGGAGATGCCAATTAATAGATATCAATGTGAGTGAGTAGGGATTGCCATGCAACGGATGCACTAGAGCTAAAAAAATGTATGAAAGCTCAACAAAAGAAACTAAGTGGGTGTGCATCCAACTTGCTTGCTCACGAAGACCTAGGGCATTTGAGGAAGCCCATCGTTGGAATATACAAGCCAAGTTCTATAATGAAAATTCCCACTAGTATATGAAAGTGACTAAACATGAGACTCTCTATCATGAAGAACATGGTGCTACTTTGAAGCACAAGTGTGGAAAAAGATAGTTGCATTGTCCCTTTTCTTTTCTTTTCTTTTTTTCTTTCTTTTTTTCTTTTTTTTTGGGCCTTTCTTTTTCTTGGCCTTTCTTTCCTTTTTTTTCTTTTTTTCTTTGGGACAATGCTCTAATAATGATGATCATCACACTTATATTGATTTACAACTCGATACTAGAACAAAGTATGACTCTATATGAATGCCTCCGGCGGTGTACCGGGATGTGCAATGAATCAAGAGTGACATCTATGAAAAATTATGCATGGTGGCTTTGCCACAAATACGATGTCAACTACATGATCATGCATGGCAATATGACAATATGAAGCGTGTCATATGAACGGAATGGTGGAAAGTTGCAGAATGGCTATGGAAATGCCATGATAGGTAGGTATGGTGGTTGTTTTGAGGAAGGTATATGGTGGGTGTATGGTACCGGCGAAAGTTGCACGGCACAAGAGATGCTAGCAATGATGGAAGGGTGAGAGTGCGTATAATCCATGGACTCAACATTAGTCATAAAGAACTCACATACTTATTGCAAAAAATTATGAGTCATCAAAACAAAGCAATCAACGCATGCTCCTAGGGGGGAGGTTGGTAGGAGTTAACCATCGCGCGCCCTCGACCTCCACACAAAGGATGACACTCTACAAATACCTCATGCTCTAACTTCGTCACATAGCGGTTCACCATACGTGCATGCTACGGGAATCACAAACTTTAACACAAGTATTTCTCAATTTCATAATAACTCCACTAGCATGACTCTAATATCACTATCCCCATATCTCAAGACAATCATCAAGTATCAGACTTCTCATCATATTCAATGCGCTTTGTATGAAAGTTTTTACTACATTCATCTTGGATGCCTATCATATTAGGACTAGTTTTATAACCAAAGAACATTACCATGCTGTTCTAAAAGACTCTCAAAAGGTTATAAGTGAAGCATGAGAGATCAACAATTTCTACAAAATAAAATCACCACCGTGCTCTAAAAGATATAAGTGAAGCACTAGAGCAAAACTATTTAGCTCAAAAGATATAAGTGAAGCACATAAAGTGTTCTAATAAATTCTAGACCATATTTATCTCTCTCAAAAAGGTGTGTCCAGCAAGGATGATTGTGAAAAACTAACAAGCAAGGACTCAAATCATACATGATGCTCCAAGTAAAACACATATCATGTGGTGAATAAAAATATAGTCCCGAGTATAGTTGCCGATAGATGAAGACAAAAGAGGGGATGCCTTCCCGGGGCATCCCCAAGCTTAGGCTTTTGGTTGTCCTTGAATTTTACCTTGGGGTGCCTTGGGCATCCCCAAGCTTAGGCTCTTGCCACTCTTTGTTCCATAGTCCATCAAAGCCATACTCAAAACTTGAAAACTTCACAACACAAAACTTAGCCAAAAATCTCGTGAGCTCCGTTAGTATAAGAAAACAAACCACCACTCAAAGGTACTATAATGAACTCATTCTTTGTTTATATTGGTGTTAAACCTACTGTATTACAACTTCTCTATGATTCATATCCTCCAATACTACTCATAGATTCAACCAAAATAAGCAAACAACACACGAAAAACAGAATCTGTCAAAAACAGAGGAGTCTGTAATAATCTGTAACTTTCGCATACTTCTGTAACTCCAAAAAAATTGAAATAAATTGGTAAATGTGAGGAATTTTTCTATTAATCATCTGCAAAAACAATCAACTAAATAGCACCCTCCAGTAAAATATGGTGGCTATTCTAGTGAGCGCTAATGTTTCTCTTTTTTACAGCAAGATCATATAAACTTCACACAAGTCTTCCCAAAGGTTCTACTTGGCACAAATACTAATTAAAACACAAAAATACATCTAAACAGAAGCTAGATGCACTATTTATTCCTAAATAGAAGAAAAAACAAATAAAATAAAATTGGGTTGCCTCCCAACAAGCGCTATCGTTTAACGCCCCTAGCTAGGCACGATACATGGATAGATCTAGGTATTGCCATCTTTGGAAGGCAATCCATAAGTGGCTCGCATAATAGATTCATATGGTAATTTAATTTTCTTTCTAGGAAAGTGTTCCATGCCTTTCCTTAACGGAAATTGGAATCTAATATTTCCTTCCTTCATATCAATAATTGCACCAATCGTTCTAAGGAAAGGTCTACCAAGAATAATAGGACATGAAGGATTGCAATCTATATCAAGAACAATGAAATCTACGGGCACATAATCCTATTGGCAACAATAAGAACATCATTAATCCTTCCCATAGGTTTCTTAATAATAGAATCCGCAAGATGCAAATTTAAAGAACAATCATCAAGCTCATGGAAACCTAACAAATCACACAAAGTTTTTGGGATAGTGGAAACACTTGCACCCAAATCACACAAAGCAAAGCATTCATGATCCTTAATTTTAATTTTAATATTAGGTTCCCATTCATCATAAAGCTTTCTAGGGATAGAAACTTATAGTTCAAGTTTTTCTTCATAAGATTGCATCAAAGCATCAACTATGTGTTTGGTAAAAGCTTTATTTTGACAATAAGCATGCGGAGAATTTAGTACGGATTGCAACAAGGAAATACAATCAATCAAAGAGCAATTATCATAATTGAATCCCTTGAAATCCAAAGTAGTGGGTTCATCACTATGCAAAGTTTTAATCTCTTCAATCCCACTTTTAACAATTTTAGCATCAAGATCTAAAAACTCCGAATCATTGGGACACCTTTTAATTAAAGTAGACTCATCTCCAGTCCCATCTTTATCAAGATTCATACTATAAAATAAGGATCTAGAAAATAACTTTCAGATCTTCATCTTTATTTTCATACTCTTCTGGTTTACCAGCCATCTTATTAACTAAGGTGGACTGTTTATCCGAAATTTGGGCTATTAAGTTTTCAAGATGAGAAAACTGAGATTTCAAACCAAAACATTCTTTAGACATATCATCAAGTTCTTTATTCATGTGCTCCATAAAGCTTTTCTGTTCGTTAAGCTCGTTTCTGAAGAAATCATTGTGCTCAAATTGCACAGACATAAAATTTCTAACATTGTTTTCAATCTCCTCTAACCTCTTGAGGTGAGGGTCATCACCCATAGGGTGAGCCATAGTGTCAAGTAAGCAATCCAACACACAAGCAAACGAGAAGCAAGCGAACAGTAAACACACGGCAAAAAGAAGGGAAAATAAAATGGCAATGGTGAAGTGGGGGAGAGAAAACGAGAGGCAAAAAAAGTAATGCGAAGGATAAGGGTTTGTGATATGTACTTGGTATATGACATTTGCGTAAGCCTCCCCGGCAATGGCGCCAGAAATTCTTCTTGCTACTTCTCGATCTTGCGTTGTATTCCCTCGAAGAGGAAAGGGTGATGCAGCACAGTAGTGTAAGTATTTCCCTCAGATTTTGAGAACCAAGGTATCAATCCAGTAGGAGACCACGCGCGAGTCTCTCGCACCTGCACAAACAAATAAGAACTTCGCAGCCAACGCGATAAGGGGTTGTCAATCCCTTTATGGTCTCTTATGAAAGTGAGATCTGATAGATATGATAGTTTGATATTTTTGGTATTTTTGATATAAGAACAGAAAGTAAAAACAGCAAAGTAAAGTAGATTGTAGATTGCCCGGGGGGCATAGGTTTCACTAGTGGCTTCTCCCATGATAGCAGATTTCTACGGTGGGTGAACGAATTACTGTCAAGCAATTAATAGAAAAGCGAATAATTATGAGAATATCTAGGCATGATCATTATATATAGGCATCACGTCCGTGACAAGTAGACCGAAACGATTCTGCATCTACTACTATTACTCCACACATCGACCGCTATCCAGCATGCATCTAGAGTATTAAGTTCATAAGAACAGAGTAATGCTTTAAGCAAGATGACATGATGTAGAGGGATAAACTCAAGCAATATGATATAAACCCCATCTTTTTATCCTCGATGGCAACAATACAATACATGCCTTGCTGCCCCTGCTATCACTGGGAAAGGACACCGCAAGATTGAACCCAAAGCCAAGCACTTCTCCCATTGCAAGAACTATAGATCTAGTAGGCCAAACCAAACCAATAATTCGAAGAGACTTGCAAGGATATTATGAGTACACATAAAGATAGCATGGAACAATAAAAAATTATAGATACGTTGGAGACGTATCAATTACACGATAAATCTCATCCAACCCATCACCGTCCAGCAAGCCTACAATGGGATTACTCATGCACGGTAGTGAGCATCATGAAATTGGTGATGGAGGATGGTTGATGATGATGATGGCGACGGATTCCCCTCTCCGGAGCCCCGAATGGACTCCAGATCAGCCCTCTCGAGGAAGATTAGGGCTTGATGGCGGCTCCGTATCATAAAACACGATGAATCCTTCTCTCTTATTTTTTCCTCCCCGAAAGTGAATATATAGAGTTGGGGTTGAGGTCGGTGGACTCCCAGGGGGCCCACGAGGCAGGGGGGCGAGCCCTGCACCCTCGTGGACAGGGTGTGGGCCCCCTGATGCTAATTCTTTCGCTGGTATTTTTTATTATTTCCAAAACGTGTCTCCGTGGATTTTCATGTCATTCCGAGAACTTTTATTTCTGCACAAAAATAACACCATGGCAGTTCTGCTGAAAACAGCGTCAGTCCAGGTTAGTTCCATTCGAATCATGCAAGTTAGAGTACAAAATAAGGGCAAAAGTGTTTGGAAAAGTAGATACGTGGTCAGTCTTTGAGGTGAATCTTGAAGAAGTGAACTTGAGAAAACAAGGTTAGATAACACAAGAAAACTTCAAACAAGAAAGATTTCAAGAAGCTTAAGATTTCCAAGTCTGGGATGACATGTAATAGGTGAGAATCATAGAGTGAGTACTACTTTCAGATATAAACATGTCCCCAAGGGCTTAAAGATTTACTATAAGTTATAAGGATTTTTTTCTCCCCTTAAACATGGATTCTTTCTCCCCTGAATCTTTCATTTCATATTGGGAGAAGATAGGGTGAGATAAAATCAGAGCAACAAATAAGTCAATCAGAGCAAAAGATAGCAAAAGATATTTCAGGACTGATCAAATACTGACATGTATTTTCCCTCTTAAAGACATGTGGTTTCTCTCCTATTATGACATTGCATCTTATTTTCAACAGAGCTTTCTCTCCCCCTTAGACTTAAGCTTTGATGCTCTCCCCCTTAGGCTTAAGCTTTTATGTGCTCTCTCTCTCTCTCTCCCTTTGTCATCAATTTCCAAGAAGGGCTATTCAGGGATATGATTCAGGTGCGAATGGTCCTGGAGAGACACAAACAAGGCAAGGTACAAATTAAGATGCGGTCAGAGGAATAAAATCATTGAGTGGAGCAGAAGAAAATAGGCAATGTAAAATGGCAAAAAGTTTTCACAGCTGTGAAATCGATGACGCCGATCTGTTTCCATTGGTGACTCCGAAATGGTAGAGTCACTGAGGGTGCTCATCGGTAAGACCGAGTTAGTCCATGTCGGTTGTACCGATGAACTATGTACAAGGAAACCTTGTATTTCGGCCAGGCCGATGGGCTTGGATCGGTGAGACCGAGTTCAATGCAGAGGAAAAAAATGTCATCTCCGCTCGCTAGGCAAATGAAATCTCACAAGGATTTTCAAGGAATCTGCATAAGGATTTGCAATGAATTTGGTAGGGAGGTCAAGTCAGAAAAGAAAGAGAAACAAAAAGAATCTAGATGAAGTTTTTTTTGATTTAGGAGAGGGAAACACAACAGAAGGCAAGCAAAGAAACACTAGAGAACTTCATCTAGAGATGGTCGGCGACATAGTCACCTATGTTTGAGTATTTTGACTTTAGGAGTCAAGTGAAAGCACTTGATCATATGGCATACTCATCGTTTAAGCTCAAAATGGGGTTGCCATCTTTCATTTAAGCATCTTGATGTATTCACATCTTGTTGAGTTGCTTTAAGTTATGTCTTGGAGTAAAGGTTCTCTAAGATGGAATGACATACCTTGGGTTGTTGTTGATCTTGATCATGTAGTTGAACTTGTTGTGGATGCTAAATGTTGATGTAGTCCATTAATAGTTGGAGCAGCCTTTGGATTTGAAGTTCATCTTCCTACATGGGTTAGTTTTGCAAGGAAGAGCACTTGTGTATCCAAATTGACAGTCAATTGAAATTTGATACCAAATGACATTTCATATATTGAAATAGTTAGATTAAAGGATATGTTGAGTGGCTTCATGCTTCCTTGATATCAACAACCAAAGCATAGAGACTTTGTGATGTAGAGATTGTTCAATATGTGATTGATATGCAATCTCATGGATTGGGGTGCATCCAAGTACCTACAAGAGTTATATAGCATTCAAGGGTGCAAATATATATCCAAGACATATGATCATCATCATAAGAGAAATATCAAGGATTAGTCACAAAGGATGATGCCTTGCATGTATCCAAAAAGAATATGTATTCTTTGAGGCATCAATGATGTTCAATTCACCTCTCAAGTGACAAAATATATTTTCATCAAGTGGCTTAGTAAAGATATCCGCTAATTGCTTATCGGTACAAACATGCTTAAGATCAATATCACCTTTAGCAATATGGTCACAAATGAAATGATGACGAACTTCAATATGCTTAGTTCGAGAATGTTGCACGGGATAGTGAGAAATCTTAATAGCACTTTCATTGTCACAAAGCAACGGAACACGTTTCACATATGTCCCATAAACCTTAAAAGTTTGGGTCATCCAAAGTAACTGAGCACAACATGATCCGGCGGCAACATATTCCGCTTCGGCAGTGGATAATTAAGGATGCCGAGTTTTGTTTCTTGGAGGACCAAGACACAAGAGATCTACCAGGAAATTGACAAGTACCTGAAGTGGACTTTCTATCAACCTTGTCACCGGCATATATATAGTCCGAGTTGGAATAGCCAACAAGATTAAAGGAAGACCTCTTAGGATACCAAATGCTAAAGTTTGTTGTGTGAATTAAGTATCTCACTATCCTTTTCACAGCCTTAAGATGACATTATTTTGGAGCCACTTGATATCATGCATGCATGCACACACTTAGCATAAATATTGGGAAGGTGAAAGCACAAGTGCTCCCTGTGTGATTATGGTAATTAATGTCAACATATCTCTTGTTGGACTAATACTTTTACCTAGTATATTTTAGATGAGTTCAACAGTGGAGTGGCATGGACAAGAGGATGTGGAACCCCTTCAAGTAGCTAAGGACGCAAGTTTGGCAAAAGCTCAAGACTCTACCTTTTCACTTTTAGTGATCCAAGATCACATTGAGTCCATAGGAAAGCCAATCTTTACCTAATATTAAAGGGAGGATTGTTTCTCCACCTTTTTTGGTTTGAGGTGGGACCCAACTTTTTTTCGTCCGTCGTGGGACTACTATGTTTTTCGTTCGTCAAAAATCCTCTCATGTCCATTGTTGCTTTTCGTCCGGTGTAAGATAAAAAAAAGAGTGCCCAGGTGGGAATCGAACCCGTGACTAGAGGCTGCCACACCCGCGCCACTAGCCAGTACAACAGGCTAACTTCGGTGTAAGTTTTGCAGCGCGGCTCGTAAAGAAACGAGCGGCGGTGCAAAACATATAAACAAGTAACAAAAGGTTGTGGGTGAGTGAGATAAATCACATGACCTCCCGTGAGTCAACAACGTCTAGCCAATGTAGTTCTTCGTTTTTTGTCTAAAAAATGCAGCGAAAAATTTAAGCTTTTTTTTTTGAGTTTTCAAAAAAATTCTGAAAAGAAGCGAACACATTTTGGAATACTAAACTATTTTTAGATTTCTGGACAAAATTTGATAACAAGATTCTTTTTTGAAAAAATGAACTAACATTGAAAAATGCAAACAGTTTTTAAGATTCTGAACATTTGTTGAAAAAAGAAAACGAAATCGTGAGTTAGTAAATTGGGCTAGCTCGTACTTCTGTCTATTACATCCATCCATCATTATTAAGCCAGGTGTAATGAGTATGTCCGTTATTTTTGGTCCGTTCGAGAAAAATGCTTGATTTGACCTCTCGAGAAAATTGTTATAGAGCACCATCCAATGGATACAATGGGTTTTCTTTCCTAAAATTGGTGCATTGTATGCGTGCCCATTTATCCCTTGTGGCAACCAAAATATAATATTTACGAAAACTACTTCTTCACATGGTCACTGGCTACAATTAGATGCATTTAATCTTCGCGCGAGGTTGTCTCTTAGTCATAGAATTTTGGCCCTCTAGCCCTTTAAATCCAGACGAGAGAGTTCGTTTACTTATCAAATTAAATAATCACTTCTCATTTTCTTACACTAAATTTCATCAGTTTATATACGTTTGCAAGTTGTACACTAAAATCAATAAACTGCTCCATGAATCGATAGAGGGTGAAAAGTGGGTCCCGATTGTCCCTGGAGAAACGAACACACAATTGTTTTGTTACAGATGAGCAAGAAGGGTTTAACTCACATTTCTCAACAAGAAAAAAAACTCTCAATACTCGGTATACTTTGTACGCGGGATTGTGGGTAAACATGAGATGGATGGTATATTATGAGACTATGGAAGTGTGATATAACTGAATATATAATTGCAATCTGAGAGTGTTTAACTTGGCTATGTTGTAGGTTCATTGACTGCACATTCACAACCTAGATTTAGGGTTAATACCTATGATTATAAGTTCAAATATATAGTGGGGAGTGCCCTTAGGGAAATTGAGTGTCTCAGTTATAACTACTTTTCTTTAACACGTCAGTTAAAACTACTTAATAAGTTGATATGTTGTGCTTGCACATCCAATGTTCCCTAAATTTAAGTACATATAAATTTTCTCCCCCGTTGCAACGCACGGGCATATGTGCTAGTACTATTAAAAGGGGATGAGTTGTTGCTTAATGGATTGCTTGCTCAAAGTGATTAGTGATATGCTCCAAAGCCCTAAACCACTTTCTCATATCCACATATGTCCTAAACCTAAAGTCAAACTCTGCCCCACCGAATTGATCTATCTGGCGCCACCGAGTTCATTTGACTTAGCCAGAGCCATAAACCCTAACATTTCGGTCTCACCGATATAGGCTTTCGATCTCAGCGAGATGGTTCTGTAACTCTCTGTTACAGGTTAATTTATTTCAGTAAAACCGAGTTCATTAATCAGTCACACCGAGTTTTATCTTGCCAACTCTCTGATGACTTAACCCTAGCCTTCGGTCCCACCGAGATGTCCCAGTCGGTCCCACCGAGATTCCTAATGTTCACATATTTGAACCTTTAGTCAGACCGAATTCACTGAATTGGTCCCACCGTGTTGGCCACAATGTGTGTAACGGTTAGATTTTGTGTGAAGGCTATATATACCACTCCACCCACTCTTTATTCGAGGAGAGAGCCATCAGAACGTGCCAACGCTTCCATTACTCATTTTCTGAGAGAGAATCACCTACATAAGTGTTGACATCAAGATATTCTATTCCTACCACATAAATCGTGTTCTCTAGCCTTCCCCAAGTTGCTTTCCACTCAATCTCTTCTTCCACCATATCCAAATATGTGAGGAGTTGTTTTAGTGTTGGGGAGACTATCATTTGAAGCATTTGAGCAAGGAGTTTGTTATCAACACACCGTTTGTTACCTTTTGGAGAGTGGTGTCTCCTAGATTGGTTAGGTGTCACTTGGGAGCCTTCGACATGCTGTGGAGTTGAACCAAGGAGTTTGTAAGGGCAAGGAGATCGCCTACTTCATGAAGATCTACCCTAGTGAGGCAAGTCCTTCGTGGGTGATGGCCATGGTGGGATAGACAAGGTTGTTTATTCGTGGACCCTTCATGGGTGGAGCCCTCCGTGGACTCATGCAGCCGTTACCCTTCGTGGGTTGAAGTCTCCATCAACGTGGATGTACGATAGCACGACCTATCGGAACCACGCCAAAAGCACCGGTGTCTCCAATTGCGATTGCACACTCCAATCCCATCCCTTTACTTTCTTACAACTTGCATGCTTTACTTTCCGCTGCTCATATACTCTTGGCATGGTTGCTTGAAATGTATTGTGAATGTTTGAAATTATGCTAAAAACTCGACCTCAACTCTAAGAACTTAAAAACTGCTACTTTTCTTGTTGAGTGTCTAATCACCC
>LR738711.1:903473003-903502876 GCA_902687465.1 Secale cereale
CCCCTCTAGACACCTCTTCTTCGATCCTTTCAATTAGTATCAGAGCTTTGGTCTCCATTGCTTTGGTTTAATCACCATTGGAGGAAGATGGATGAGTCTACCATCGGGAGTATTAGACGTAGAGTACCTATGCTTGACGGAGAATTTTATAAGGAATGGAAAAATGAAATGCTTGAGATCTTCAATTAATATCATTTGAACAAGTATATTGTTAGTCCTTGTATGCCCCCCATTGATGCTTCGAATCCAACTTCCAGTGAGAAACTTGACATGATACGAAATATTAGAATTGTTGGTCGTATCACTAGAGGATTGCCTAGAAACTTGCTTGTTTGTTTGCCAACTTTCGAATGTGCTTACACTATATGGAGATTCCTTGAGGAACGGTTTTCGGACTACTCTTTGAAAAATCTAGATGTGACCCTTCAAAAGTCCATTGATGTAAATTAAGATGAACTCTAGTGATCCCAAATTTGATGAATGTTTATTTGAACTTCGTGACCTTATGCATGCCAAAGGAGATGTAGGGATCATTAGTAATATCATCTCGGAAGTCACTAGAATTCATAAAGATGAACATTTTCATGATCACATAACTAATGAATTGCTCTCTCTAGGTGTTGATTGCTACCTCTTGAGCTTGCATTGTATTCCCTCGAAGAGGAAAGGGAGATGCAGCACAGTAGCGTAAGTATTTCCCTCAGTTTTTGAGAACCAAGGTACCAATCCAGTAGGAGACCACACGCGAGTCCCTCGCACCTGCACAAACAAATAAGAACTTCGCAGGCAACGCGATAAGGGGTTGTCAATCCCTTTACGGTCACTTACGAAAGTGAGATCTGATAGAGATGATAGTTTATATTTTTGGTATTTTTAGTTTATAAGAACAGCAAATAAAAGCGATAAAAGTAAAGTAGATGTAGATTGATATGTTGAGAATAGACCCGGGGGCCATAGTTTTCTCTAGTGGCTTCTCTCATGATAGCGATATTCTACGATGGGTAAACAAATTACTGTCGAGCAATTGATAGAAAAGCAAATAATTATGAGACTATCTAGGCATGATCATTGTATATAGGCATCACGTCCGAGACAAGTAGACTGAAACGATTCTGCATCTACTACTATTACTCCACACATCGACCGCTATCCAGCATGCATCTAGTATATTGAGTTCATAAGAACAGAGTAACGCCTTAAGCAAGATGACATGATGTAGAGGGATAAACTCAAGCAATATGATATAAACCCCATCTTTTTATCCTCGATGGCAACAATACAATATGTGCCTTGCTGCCCCTACTGTCACTGGGAAAGGACACCGCAAGATTGAACCCAAAGCCAAGCACTTCTCCCATTGCAAGAACTATAGATCTAGTAGGCCAAACCAAACCAATAATTCGAAGAGACTTGCAAGGATATTATGAGCACACATAAAAAAGTTCAGAGAAGAACCAAATATCTTTCATAGATAACCTTGATCATAAACTCACAATTCATCGGATCTCGAGAAACACACCGCAAAAAGAGATTACATCGAATAGATCTCCTCGAAGACCGAGGAGAACTTTGTATTGAGATCCAGAGAGAGAAGAAGCCATCTAAATACTAGCTATGGACCCGAAGGTCTGTGGTAAACTACTCACAACTCATGGTGAGGGCGATGATGATGATGAAGGCCTCCGTGATGGATCCCCCTCCGGTGGAGCTCCGGAACAGGCTCCAAGATGGGATCCCCACGGGAACAGAAGGTACGGCGGTGGAATTAGGGTTTTCTCTCTGTTCACGAAGTTTCTGGGGTACGTGGACTTATATAGGAAGAAGGAGGGCACTGTGGGAGTCACGGGGGCCCCACGAGGCAGGGGCGCGCCTTGGAAAGGGGGGCGCGCCCCCACCCTTGTGGGCCCCTCGTGGCTCTTCTGACGTGGTTCTCAAGTTCTTCGTGCATGATTTTCTCCAAAAATATCTCTCGCGAAGGTTTCATTCCGTTTGGACTCCGTTTGATATTCTTTTTCTGCAAAACCCTGAAACAGGCAAATAACAGCAATCTGGACTGGGCCTTTGGGTTAGTAGGTTAGTCCCAAAAATGATATAAAAGTGAATGATAAATCCCATTAAACATCCAAAAGACTTCATAAATAATAGCATGGAACAATCAAAAATTATAGACACGTTGGAGACGTATCAAGCATCCCCAAGCTTAATTCCTGCTCATCCTCGAGTAGGTAAATGATAAAGAAAGAATTTTTGATGTGGAATGCTAACCAATATAGTTTTTCAATGTAATTCTCTTAATTGTGGCACGAATGTTCACATCTGAAAGATTCAAGATAAAAGTCTATATTGACATAAGAAATAACAATACTTCAAGCATACTAACAAAGCAATCATGTCTTCTCAAAATACTATGGCTAAAGAAAGTTATCCCTACAAAATCATATAGTCTAGCTATGCTCCCTCTTAATCACACAAAATATTCATATCATGCACAACCCCGATTTCAGCCAAGCATTTGTTTTCATACTCTATCTTTTCAAACCTTTCAACTTTCACGCAATACATGAGCGTTAGCCATGGATATAGCACTATGGGTGGAATAGAGGTGGTTGTGGAGAAGACAAAAAGGAGGGAGATAGTCTCACATCGACTAGGCGTATCAACGGGCTATGGAGATGCCCATCAATAGATATCAATGTGAGTGAGTAGGGATTGCCATGCAACGGATGCACTAGAGCTAAATATGAATGAAAGCTCAACAAAAGAAACTAGTGGGTGTGCATCCAACTTGCTTGCTCACGAAGACCTAAGGCATTTGAGGAAGCCCAACATTGGAATATACAAGCCAAGTTCTATAATGAAAATTCCCACTAGTATATGAAAGTGACTAAGCATGAGACTCACTACAATGAAGAACATGGTGCTACTTTGAAGCACAAGTGTGGAAAAAAAGATAGTAGCAATTGTCCCTTCTCTCTTTTCTCTCATTTTTTTGGAGGGGCTTTCTCCTTTTTTTTATTAGCCCCTCTCTATTTCTTGGGCCATCTCCCTTTTTTTATTGGCCTTTCCTCACATGGGACGATGCTCTAATAATGATGATCATCATACTTTTTATTTCAACTCGAAATTACAACTCGATACTACAACAAGTATGACTCTACATGAATGCCTCCGGCGGTGTACCGGGATATGCAATGAATCAAGAGTGACATATATGAAAAATTATGCATGGTGGCTTTGCCACAACTACGATGTCAACTACATGATCATGCATGGCAATATGACAATATGATGCGTGTCATATGAACGGAACGGTGGAAAGTTGCATGGCAATATATCTCGGAATGGCTATGGAAATGCCATGATAGGTAGGTATGGTGGCTGTTTGAGGAACAATATGGTGGCTGTTTTGAGGAAGGATATATAGTGGGTTTATGGCACCGGCGAAAGTTGCGCGGTACAAGAGAGGCTAGCAATGGTGGAAGGGTGAGAGTGTGTATGATCCATGGACTCAACATTAGTCATAAGAACTCATATACTTATTGCAAAAATCTGTGAGTCATCAAAACAAAGCAATCAACACATGCTCCTAGGGGGGAGGTTGGTAGGAATTAACCATCGCGTGCCCCCGACCTCCACACAAAGGTTGGCACTCTACAAATACCTTATGCTCTAACTTCGTCACATAGCGGTTCACCATACGTGCATGATACGGGAATCACTAACCTTAACACAAGTATTTCTCAATTTCATAATAACTCCACTAGCATGACTCTAATATCACTATCCTCATGTCTCAAAACAATTATCAAGCATCCAACATCCCATTCTATTCAATGCACTTAGTGTGATTTTTTTTTACTACATTGACATTGGATGTTTATCATGTGAAGACTAGTTTATTTAGCCTAAACACATTACCATGATGTTTTTATAGACTCTCAGAAGGATATAAGTGAAGCATGAGAGTTCAACAATTTCTACAAAATATTACCACCGCCGTGCTCTAAAAGATATAAGTGAAGCACTAGAGCAAAAACTATTCAACTCAAAAGATATAAGTGAAGCACATAGAGTGTTCTAATAATTTCTAAGCCATATTTAACTCTCTCAAATAGGTATGTCCAGCAAGGATGATTGTGGCAAACTAACAAGCAAAGACTCAAATTTTACAAGACGCTCCAAGCAAAACACATAACATGTTGCGAATAAAAATATAGCTCCAAGTATAGTTACCGATGGATGAAGACGAAAGAGGGGATGCCCCGGGAAGGCATGATAAACAATTTCTACAAAAATATAGCTTAGGATTTTGATTATATTGAATTTACATGGGGTGCCATGGGCATCCCCAAGCTTAGGCCTTTGCTACTCCTTGTTCCATAGTCCATCAAAGCAATACTCAAAACTTGGAAACTTCACAACACAAAACTTAGACAAAAATTCTCGTGAGCTCCGTTAGTATAAGAAAGCAAACAACTACTCAAAAGTGCAGCAATGAATTCATTATTTGTTTATATTGGTGCTAAACCTACTGTATTCCAACTTCTCTATGGTTCATATCCTCCAATACTACTCATAGATGCATTGAAATAAGCAAACAACACACGAAAAACAGAATATGTCAAAAACAGAACAGTCTGTAGTAATCTGCAGGTTTCGCCTACTTCTGTAACTCCAAAAAATTCAAACTAAATTGGTATATTTTCGGAATTTGTCTACCAATCATCTGCAAAAAGAATCAACTGAAAATCACGCTCCAGTAAAATCTGAATACTACTTTAGCGAGCGCTAACGATTCTGTTTTTCACAGCAAGATCACATAAACTTCACACAAGTCTTCCCAAAGGTTATACTTGGCAAAAACACTAAAAAAACATGAAACCACATCTAATCAGTAGCTAGATGCAATATTTATTCCCTAACAGCAGAAAAAACAGAAAAAACAAAAAGTTGGGTTGCCTCCCAATAAGCGCTAACGTTTTACGCCCCTAGCTAGGCATGATACAAGATAAATCTAGATATTGCCATCTTTGGAAGGCAATCCATAAGTGGCTCTCATGATAGATTCATATGGTAATTTGATTTTCTTTCTAGTAAAGTGTTCCATGCCTTTCCTTAATGGAAATTGGAATCTAATATTTCCTTCCTTCATATCAATAATTGCATCAATCGTTCTAAGGAAGGGTCTACCAAGAATAATAGGACATGAAGGATTGCAATCTGTATCAAGAACAATGAAATCTACGGGCACATAATTCCTATTGGCAACAATAAGAACATCATTAATTCTTCCCATAGGTTTCTTAATAGTGGAATCCGCAAGATGCAAATTTAAAGAACAATCATCAAGCTCATGGAACCCTAGCAAATCACACAAAGTTTTTGGGATAGTGGAGACACTTGCACCCAAATCACACAAAGCATAGCATTCATGATCTTTTATTTTTATTTTGATAGTAGGTTCCCATTCATCATAAAGCTTTCTAGGGATAGAAACTTCCAACTCAAGTTTTTCTTCATAAGATTGCATCAAAGCATCAACTATGTGTTTGGTGAAAGCTTTATTCTGACTATAAGCATGCGGAGAATTTAGCACGGATTGCAACAAGGAAATACAATCAATCAAAGAGCAATTGTCATAATTGAATCCCTTGAAATCCAAAATAGTGGGTTCATCACTATGCAAAGTTTTAATCTCTTCACTCCCACTTTTAGCAATTTTAGCATCAATATCTAAAAACTCTGAATCATTGGGACACCTTAAAGCAGAATTATCTCCAATCCTATCTTCATCAAGATTAATACTAGAAAACAAGGATCTGATAGGAGACACATCAATAGCTTTCAAATCTTCATCTTTATTTTCATGCTCTTCCGGTTTAGCAGCCATCTTATTAATCAAGGTGGACTGTTTATCCAAAATTTGGGCAATTAAGTTCTCAAGATGAGCAAACTGAGATTTCAAGCCATAGAATTCCTTAGACATATCATCAAGGTCTTTATTCATATACTCCATAACCTTTTTCTGGTCTTTAAGCTCACTTCTGAAAAAGTCATTATGCTTAAATTGTATAGTCATAAAATGTCTAACATTGTTTTCAATCTCCTCCAACCTCTTGAGGTGAGGGTCAACACTAACAGGGAGAGCCATAGCGACAAGCAAGCAAGCAACACACGAGCAAACAAAGAAGCAAGCGAGCGATAAACACACGACGGAAGAAGGGCAAATAAAACGGCAAGGGTGAAGTGGGGGAGAGGAAAACGAGAGGCAAATAAATGTAATGCAAAGGATAAGGGTTTGTGATAGGTACTTGGTATATGACTTTTGCGTAAGCCTCCCCGGCAATGGCGCCAGAAATTCTTCTTGCTACCTCTTGAGCTTGCGTTGTATTCCCTCGAAGAGGAAAGGGAGATGCAGCACAGTAGCGAAAGTATTTCCCTTAGTTTTTGAGAACGAAGGTATCAATCTAGTAGGATACCACGCGTGAGTCCCTCGCACCTGCACAAACAAATAAGAACTTCGTAGCCAACGCGATAAGGGGTTGTTAATCCCTTTACGGTCACTTACGAAAGTGAGATCTGGTAGAGATGATAGTTTATATTTTTGGTATTTTTAGTTTATAAGAACAGCAAATAAAAGCGATAAAAGTAAAGTAGATGTAGATTGATATGTTGAGAATAGACCCGGGGGCCATAGTTTTCTCTAGTGGCTTCTCTCATGATAGCGATATTCTACGGCGGGTAAAAAAATTACTGTCGAGCAATTGATAGAAAAGCGAATAATTATGAGACTATCTAGGCATGATCATTGTATATAGGCATCACGTCCGAGACAAGTAGACCGAATCGATTCTGCATCTACTACTATTACTCCACACATCGACCGCTATCCAGCATGCATCTAGTGTATTGAGTTCATAAGAACAGAGTAATGCCTTAAGCAAGATGACATGATGTAGAGGGATAAACTCAAGAAATATGATATAAACCCCATCTTTTTATCCTCGATGGAAACAATACAATATGTGCCTTGCTTCCCCTACTGTCACTGGGAAAGGATAACGCAAGATTGAACCGAAAGCCAAGCACTTCTCCCATTGCAAGAACTATAGATCTAGTAGGCCAAACCAAACCAATAATTAGAAGAGACTTGCAAGGATATTATGAGAACACATAAAAAAGTACAGAGAAGAACCAGATATCTTTCATAGACAACCTTGATCATAAACTCACAATTCATCGGATCTCGGCAAACACACCGCAAAAAGAGATTACATCGAATAGATCTCCTCGAAGACCGAGGAGAACTTTGTATTGAGATCTAGAGAGAGAGAAGAAGCCATCTAAATACTAGCTATGGACCCGAAGGTATGTGGTAAACTACTCACAACTCATGGTGAGGGCGATGATGATGATGATGATGAAGGCCTCCGTGATGGATCCCCCTCTGGTGGAGCTCCGGAATAGGCTCCAAGATGGGATCTCCACAGGAACAGAAGGTACGGCGGTGGAATTATGGTTTTCTCTCTGTTCACGGAGTTTCTGGGGTACGTGGACTTATATATGAAGAAGGAGGGCACCGGGGGAGTCACGAGGGCCCCACGAGGCAGGGGGCGCGCCTCCCACCCTCGTGGGCCCCTCGTGGCTCTTCTGACATAGTTCTCAAGTTCTTCGTGCGTGATTTTCTCCAAAAATATCTCTCACGAAGGTTTCATTCCGTTTGGACTCCGTTTGATATTCTTTTTGTGCAAAACCCTGAAACAGGCAAAAAACAGCAATCTAGACTGGGCCTTTGGGTTAGTAGGTTAGTCCCAAAAATGATATAAAAGTGAATGATAAAGCCCATTAAACATCCAAGACTTCATAAATAATAGCATGGAACAATCAAAAATTATAGATACGTTGGAGACGTATCATTGATCTATCTCAAGACAATGTTGAACGTGGTTATTATGATGAGGATGGTGATAGTGACTTTGACCTTGATGAAGAAATGAGACATTTTGGTCTTATGGCAAATCTTCGTGGTTACGCAGCCGGAGGAAAGGAATGGGTGCTTGATAGTGGATGCACAGATCGTATGACCGAAGATAAGGATATGTTTGATGAGCTTGCTAGAAATGATGGTCCACAAAAGTATGTTACCTTTGGTGACAACTCTAAGGTTGAAGTTGTTATCCTTGGTAAGGTGGCCATATCCAATGATAGCTCTATCAAGAATGTCGTGCTTGTAGAATCTCTCGGATATAATGTTCTTTCTGTGTCTAGATTAGCTGATTTTGGTTTAAATGTATTATTCACTCATGTTGATTGCCAGTCTTTCGTAGAGATAATCATAATATGGTCTTTACCAGCATTCGTAGAGGAGACTTATACATTGTTGACTTCACTAGGAAAGCCCAACCTCGCACTTTGTCGGTGTACTAAGGTAGGGGTACCTCAGTACCCCAACTTGTGCACGGGCAGTAGCAGCTTCCCGCGGCAGGGCCTACCACGTGCTTGCCGGAGACCTTCCTGCTCCATATAAAACCATTCAAAGACAAAGTATACAAGACAGCAGATCAAGGCCCCGGCAAGCTGAGCTTGCCGGGAAGGCCACCCCTGGCTCAAGATTACCTCACTAGCACAAGACCCTGGCAAGAGGAGCTTGCCAGGAAGATTAGAAGATTACACTTCAGAAGACATGCCTCGGCGCGACATGCGCCCCGGCAGGGCCCGGAGAGCGACAAGCTCTGGCGACAAGCTCCCGGGCCCGGCAAGGTCAAGCCCCCGGCAAGGTGCTTGCCGGGGAGAGTTACGCTGTGTGCCCGCGCTCCAGCTCATCGAACCACGCGTCGCCCTGGGGCCACTCCAGGGACGCGTGGCGGATGGCTGTGCAGCCTGGGGGACACGGTGGCACTCCACGGTGGTAAAGCCATCGCCGTGGCAAACGGAGACGCAAGGGCGGGCGCTTTTGGGGTCGACGGCGACGGGCATTAAATGCTCTTGTCCCCCACTGTCAAAGTAGGTGATGACCATTGTTCATCCACTGTTGCTCCACTATTCCGCACTGTTACAACTACCACCACTATTACATTTTTACCCCTTTCTCCTACGTTGACACCTGTCGGTGACCCCTTGCACTATAAAAGGAGGCCCATGCACAACGTAGAAGGGGTTCGGAACCTAGATCGCTCATTCGCTCGGTGTAGCTAGTTCTTCAAGCTCCCGAGCTCCCCAACTCAATACGATCTAAGCAGGAGTAGGGTTTTACGCGTCCAACGCGGCCCGAACCTGGGTAAACTGCCCGCGTGCTCACCACGATCTGCTCTTTGTGCTCCCTCCGCTCCCTTACCGCAACGACAAGGGGCTCCGGTCCCATAGGTGTTCGTGGTGGATAGTTTCCCCCGACATCTTTGGCGCGCCAGGTAGGGGGCGTCGAGGTTGTGCGAACCTGATCCGGCGTTCACGCGGGCGCATTCTTCATCAACCTCTCCAAATTCGTCAGCTTCACCAACAACAGCGCCATGGCCCCGAAGAAGAAGCTTTCGGAGGTCGCAGGCCCGTCTGCGTCTCATCCGCCGCCACCGGAGCCAACGGTGGGCGGGGGAGACGCCGTCGGAAGGGTGGTCGCCGGCGAGGAAACTCGCGGCGCCACCAAATCCAAAGACAAGACGGACGACCGAGCCTCGGTCTCCGTGGACGCGCCACGTCCATCTCAGCAAACGACAACCCAGCAGCGCCATGCCACGGGAGGTGGCATCTGCTTGTTGGGCCAAGGGCAAACCGGAGGCTCGCGGGACGCTCCGGGCCATCGTCCTGGCACGAGCAAGGCGCGGTCGCCGGGGCGGGACCCTGCTCCTTCTAACCCAGTTAGGAGTCCGAGCATATCCCGCTCCTCGCACCGCTCGCCCCCGCTCCCCTCCTCTCTAGCAGAAGCGCTCGCAAGGGCGCAACTGCTGCTCGACTTCCCTCCAGCGGCAGACAAGGCCGAAGACTGGAGGGTAACCATCCAGAGCCTGATCGCCTTCGCTAACAACGACTCTCCACAGCAGCCGGCGACCTCGCGGCCGCGACAGATCGAGAAGACGTAGGCCGACGGCGACAAGACCGCCGGGGGTGCAACCACCGTGCACTCCCCGCCGCGGAAGCAGAAGACGCCTCCCCGCCGGATCAACGTCGACGACGACTCCACGGTATCGTCGGATCCGCGGGCTCGTCGGGACCAGCGCCGGGTCCTTGACGACCGGCGACAAGAAGACGCTCGAACGACGATCGAGCGCCGCCGAGAAGCTCGGCGACAATCGGATCAGCGAGCTGGAGCCGCTGTTGACACGCACGCGCCCGGTGAGCCAGGCGACTTGCCGTACGCGGCGGGTTGCCCTGCGTTTACCCGTGAGCTGCGGCGTGTCCAGTGGCCCAGCATGAAGAACTTCAAGCCCGACGTACCGGAGAAGTACGACGGCAAGACGCACCCCTCGGAATTCCTCAGCATTTACACAATCGCAGTGCAGGCTGCCGGGGGGCGCGACGAGAAGATACTGGCGAACTACTTCCCGCTAGTGCTTAAGCCAAACGTCCGTTCTTGGCTTATGCACTTGCCGGAAGGCTCCATTTCTTCTTGGGCAGATCTTTGCCATCAGTTTGTTGGCGCCTTCACGGGCGGCCACAAACCCCACGGCCAGGAGAGTGATCTCCATATTCTGGCCCAGAAGGAAGGAGAACCTCTGCGCAAGTACATCCAACGCTTCAGCCGCGTGCAACACAATATCCCCGACGTCCACCCTGCCGCGGTTATCAGCGCGTTCCACCAGAACGTGCGTAACCGCCGCATGCGTGAGGAGATGGCCATGACCAAAATACGGGATGTCAGCGAGCTTTATGCTCTAGCTGAAAAGTGCGCGCGCGCGGAAGAGGGGAGGAGACTCCCCGGGGAGGATGCTGGCGCAGGAGGAAGCGACAGCGACGACGCCGCCCCGGCAAAGAAGAGCCGACGGCGGAACAACAGAAGAAAGAACAAGAAGGAAGTGCTTGCCGTCGAGAAGTCCGGCAAGGAGGCTCCCGCCAAGCAAGCATAGGCTGGCAGCTCCGACAAGGGGCCCGCCCCTGTGGCGGCGGCCGACAAGCAGGACGGCTCCGACAAGCAATACTGCAAAATCCACCGCACCAAGGGCCACGACCTCTCCAACTGCAAACGCGTCGAATACCTCGTCGAGCAGCAGAAAGCTGAGTACGAGCGGCGCGACAAGGAGAAGGCCCAAGGTGGCGGAGGAGAACCAAGTAAGAAGCGGCCATTCAACGGCCGGGGAGGACGCCGCGGCAAGGCCAAGCAGCGGCAAGGTGACCGACCTCCCCGGGGCCGCGACAAGGACGAAGAAGACGACGACGATGACATGGAGGATGAAGATAACAGCGAGCAGGAGTTCCAGAAGGCCACGGAAGTCCTGTGCGTCGACGGTGGCGCCTCTCTGCACACTTCCTACCGCCAACTCAAGCAGTGGGTGCGGGAGGTGAATGCAGCGGAGCCGCCCGTGGAATCGCGCAGGCTCCTCAAATGGTCCAGCACGCCCATCATTTTTGATCTTGAGGATCACCCTGACCGCACCACTGCGGTCGGGTGCTTGCCGATGCTGGTCTCACCCACCATCCGCAACCTCAAGGTCACCAAAATGTTGGTTGACGGCGGGGCCGGGCTGAACTTGATCTCCTCTGCTGTGATCAAGAAACTCCAAATCCCAGATGGCGAGCTCGAAGAAACCGGTTCGTTCCAAGGAATAAACCCGGGAAGGAGCAAGCCCAAGGGGAAGATCACTTTGCCGGTGACCTTTGGCGGGGAGCTCAACTTCAGAACTGAGCGCATCACATTCGACGTCGCCGATATCCCATTACCATATAATGGGATACTCGGCCGTCCCGCCCTCGCCAAGTTCATGGCAGCTTCCCATTACGTCTACAACGTACTGAAGATGCCGGGGCCGATAAGCGTCATCACTGTCCATGGCGACAAGAAAGATGCGCTTGTCTGCGCCGACAAGATCTACCGGGATGCAGCAGCCGCAGCAGAGAAGGATGCACTTGCCGCTGAAGCTCCCGGGGGGAAGAAGACGAAGACCAAGTCCGGCAAGTGCTCTGGGGCCCACTCCGGCAACCGCACCTCTTCGGAGTGCTGCGCTGCCGTCGAGGACGTTCCATCGAGCTCCACCGGCAAGTGCAAGAAGGGGATGGCCGCTCCTCCGGCAACCAAGAAGGTGTCCGCCAAGGAGGAAGGCACTGGTGGTACCTTCACCATCAGTGCCACACTTGACAGCAAATAGGAAAGCGCGCTCGTTGCCTTCCTGCGGGCGAATGTTGATGTGTTTGCCTGGCAGCCATCCGACATCCCCGGTGTTCCCAGGCAGGTGATTGAGCACAAGCTTGCTGTTTGTCCTCATGTGCGGCCCGTCAAGCAGAAGGTCAGAAAGCAAGCCGTGGAGCGCCAAGAATTTATTGTCGAAGAAATCAAGAAACTAGAAGCAGCGGGCCTGGTTAGAGGCGTGATCCATCCGACGTGGTTGGCAAACCCAGTCGTCGTGCGCAAGGCCAATGGGAAGTGGAGACTGTGTATAGACTTCACCGATGTGAATAAAGCATGTCCCAAGGATCCATTTCCCTTGCCGCGCATTGACCAGATCGTTGACTCCACTGCCTGATGTGAGCTACTCTCTTTTCTTGATGCATATTCAGGCTACCACCAGATTTTTATGGCCAAGGAGGATGAAGAGAAGACTGCATTTATCACTCCGTGTAGCACGTATTGCTTCATACGCATGCCATTTGGACTGAAGAATGCAGGCTCAACCTTTGCAAGGGTAGTATACACTGCTTTTGAGCCACAGATCCACAGAAATGTAGAGGCTTACATGGATGATATCGTGGTGAAGAGCAAGAGCAAGGATACATTGATTCAAGATTTGGAAGAGACGTTTGAGAACCTGCGCAAGATCCAGCTTAAGTTGAACCCCGAGAAGTGCGTTTTTGGAGTCCCCTCCGGCAAGCTTCTCGGGTTCTTTGTGTCACAGAGGGGGATTGAAGCTAACCCCGACAAGATAAAAGCTATCGAGCAGATCGAAGCCCCGAAGCGCGTCAAGGATGTCAGGAGACTTGCAGGTTGTGTGGCTGCCCTCGGTAGGTTCATTTCGAAGTCTGCAGAACGCGCCCTACCTTTCTTCAAAATTTTGAAGAAGGCAGGTCCCATGAAATGGACTCCGGAAGCAGAGGCAGCGCTGCAAGACTTGAAACGGTACCTATCCTCTACTCCAATACTTGTCGCACCTAGACCACAGGAGAAGTTGCTGCTGTACCTAGCGGCAACCAACCAGGTGGTTAGTGCTGCGTTAGTAGCGGAGAGAGAGGTCGACGAGGAATCAGCACCACCGGCAAGCGAATCCAGCGACAAGCAGGGGGCTCCTCCGACAAGCTCTGGCACCGACAAGGACAACTCTGCGCAGGATCAAGGAGAAGTGCGAAGAAAGATGGTGCAGCGCCCGGTGTATTTTGTAAGTTCCCTCTTGCAGGGGGCTAGATCAAGATACTCCGGGGTGCAGAAGTTGCTTTTCGGCCTCCTCATGGCCTCGAGAAAGCTGCGCCATTATTTCCAAGCACATGAGATAACAGTGGTCACTCGCTTTCCGCTGAAGAGGATATTGCACAACCCGGAAGCAACAGGCAGGATCGTTGAGTGGGCGCTGGAGCTGTCAAGCTTTGGTCTCAAGTTTGAAAGTACCTCAACCATACAGAGCCGAGCTTTGGCAGAATTCATAGCTGAATGGACCCCGACGCCCGATGAGGAAGTTCCAGAGGCAAGTGTACCCGTACAAGAAGCGACAAGTGAATGGGTAATGTACTTTGATGGTGCTTTCTCGCTGCAAGGCGCTGGAGCCGGTGTGGTACTCATAGCACCCACCGGAGAACACCTCAAGTATGTTATCCAGATGCACTTTCCCAGGGAGCAAGCGACAAACAACACTGCTGAGTATGAAGGTTTGCTCGCCGGCCTCAGGATTGCGGCCGAACTTGGGATCAGGAAGCTGATTGTGTGGGGAGATTCTCAGTTGGTGGTCCGGCAAGTCAACAAGAGTTACCAGAGCCCTTTGATGGAAGCTTATGTAGATGAAGTGAGGAAGCTTGAAGAACACTTTGAAGGTCTGCAAATGGAGCACGTTCCAAGAGCTCAGAATGACATTGCAGATGGCCTTTCAAAGTGTGCTGCGATGAAGTTACCTGTGGAACCAGGAACCTTTTTGCTCAAGCTGACTCAACCATCCGTTACACCATCAATTGGGAAGTCCAAGAAGAGAAAGTTGGTCTCCGGCGACTACTTGCCGGCGGATCTTCCTGAAACCGCCGCCAAGGTCCCCAAGATCAACGATCAGAACGCTGAGGAACAGTTTGCTCCTGCAGATCCAAGGGTCTGTGCAGTTGCAGCAAGCGTTCCCGACAAGCCTCGCCCCGGCGAGCTTGCCGGGGGACCGTCCGCTCCGGCAGAACCAGAAGTTCTTGTCGTGGAAGCTGAGGTTCCCGCAGCGGCCCTCATGCCTTTAGTCCTTGCCGTCGAGCCTCGGGCTCCGGCATGGGCGCAGCAGATCGTCCGTTTTCTGCAAACTGGAGAACTTCCCGACGACCCAGCAGAGATAGAGAAAATAACCAGGCAGTCAAGTATGTACCAGTTCGTGGATAATGAGCTGTACAGAAGAAGACTCAATGGTGTCAGGTTGAAGTGCATTTCCAGAGAAGATGGACAGAAGTTGTTGGCAGAAATACACGGAGGCATATGCGGCCACCATATTGGCGCAAGGGCTCTTGCCGGGAAAGCTTTCCGGCAAGGGTTCTTTTGGCAAGAAGCCTCCAAGATGCAACTGCACTAGTAACCAAGTGTGAAGCGTGCCAGTTCAATGCAAAACAAATTCATCAGCCAGCTCAAGCTCTCCAGACGATCCATTTGTCCTGGCCCTTCTCGGTCTGGGGGCTCGATATCCTCGGCCCCTTCCCTCGCGCTGTCGGGGGCTTTGAGTACTTGTACGTTGCAATCGACAAGTTCACAAAGTGGCCAGAAGTGGAACCAGTGAGAAAGGTGACGGCACAGTCAGCGGTCAAGTTCTTCAGGTCAATTGTTTGCCGTTTCGGAATCCCTAACAGGATTATCACCGACAACGGTACACAATTCACTAGTCGCACCTTCATGCAGTACGTCCAAGACCTTGGCGCAAAGGTCTGTTTCGCTTCTGTTGCTCACCCAAGGAGCAACGGTCAAGCGGAGAGGGCAAATGCTGAAGTGCTGCGCGGACTCAAGACAAGGACCTTTGACAGGCTGCGCAAGTGCGGAAGAAATTGGATAGAGGAGCTACCGGCGGCTCTTTGGTCAATCAGAACGACACCAAGTCGAGCCACCGGACAGACACCCTTTGCTCTAGTCTATGGAGCAGAGGCAGTTCTCCCCACGGAACTCGTATACGGATCTCCTCGAGTGCTCGCTTATGATGAGCTCGAGCAAGAGCAATTGCGACAAGATGATGCATTGCTCCTCGAGGAGGAACGTCTCCAGGCTGCTGTACGAGCTGCTCGATACCAGCAAGCCTTGCGTCGCTATCATAGCCGCAAGGTTAAGGCCAGGAGTCTCGAGGAAGGCGACCTTGTTCTTCGGCGTGTTCAGTCCGCCAAGAATTCCAACAAGTTGACGCCAAAGTGGGAAGGCCCTTATCGGGTGAGACAAGTCACAAGGCCCGGCGCTGTCCGCCTTGAGACCGAAGAAGGCTTACCGATGAGCAACTCCTGGAACATAGAGCATCTTCGCAAGTTTCACCCATAAGGCGCGGTCGCCGTGATCCGCTCCGGCAACCACCTTTTGTACAAGCTTTGCCGCTGTTGCATGTAACCCTTTGTACAAAGCCGGGCGCAGATCCCGTGCATCAGTAAAGCTTCTGTGTTTTGCGCTATTTGCCTTTTCCATGCTTTTCTTCGCAATTTGCATGGTTTATTTGGCATTTCTTGTGCAACACACGTATCCGGTAAGCATTAGCACGCCGAAAGGCCATAGACTTGTTTCCCTCTTCTTTTTCCTTGCCTCTTAAGCAGAAGGAATGTCCCTCGCGCACAAGTTTGCCGGGGGGAAGGAGATGGAAGATGAACCAAGTGTTGTTCAAGAAAGAGAAGCCTTACCGGGAAGCAAGCAATATATAAAAGCTAAGTTATTAGAATTTGAGCAGTTCAAATTTTTAAAATTTTAAGTTGTCTTCCTTGAACAACCACGCTTTGTATGGAAAACCTGTGCGCGGAGGAACCTACCCGTGGCTAGCCGCACCCTTATCTTGTTTTCGAGTACGCTCAACGACTTAAGTGAGCTGCGACAAGTGTCGCACCCTTGCTTCGTTTCCGAGTTCACTCAGCAAGCTAAGCGCGTTGCGACTGGCCGCGGCAAGGTTGCTTGCCGGTAAGGCACTGGCCAGCAGGCTGCTCGGAGTCCAGTGCTCAGCGCTCGCGGCAAGGGCCCCTTGCCGGCAAGTTCCCTAGAAGCGTAGGGTTGAAAGCATACAAAGTGAAGGACTAAGACAAGGGAGATAACATTGCACTGATTGATCAAAATAAAGATAATATATTACAAGGGATAACTTGTCGCAATGACTAATAAGTTCATGGCACACTATGCAGCAACAAAAGAGATAAAAGAAGGGAGGCCTAATCTACGCGGTCGCCCTCAATCCTAGAGATCTTGTTCACTTTGGCGATGATTTGGGCGACCTGCGCCTTCAGTGCCTCCATATCCGCGTCGGCCGGCAAGCTGCGGAGAACGTTGGCGAGGTTTATACCGGGATTGCGGTATACTATCTTAGTCAGGACGCGCTCCAAAGTTCCCGCGCATAGCTGGCGCGACTCCTCGGCTAGTTGCGCGGGGAGCTTCTTCCGAAGATTTGCAAGCGCTGGCGCGATCCCTCTGAAGAAGAGGCTGAGCTTGGCGCTGTGAGGGAGGTTTTGATCCGGAGAGTATATAAGATGCTCGACCTTCAGCGCCAACAGCTCCTGGTCGATGTTGGATGCAGAGGCCACCAGGTCGTCGGTCCATACCTCGACGGTCCGGCGGAAGTTCTTAGCCGCAGTGGTGGCGCTCTCCACCAAGCCTCGCTCCTTGCGGAGCTCTTCCTTCAGCTTGGTTTCCCGGTCCCGGACGGCATCAAGCGAGTCCTTCAACGTGGAAACCTTCAGCTCCAGATCCTCAATCGAATCCTTGGCGGCCTTTAGCTCGTCGCCCTGCTTGGAGAGACGCACCTGGAGTTCAGAGTTAGTGTGGGCGTCCTTCTCGCGCTCTGTGTTGAGCGCGGTGACCCTCTCCACGCTCGCTTTCAAGTACTCCTCCAGCTGCGCAACCTTGGCCTCGAGCTCCTTCTTGGCGGTCTCCGCGGCGTCCGTGGCGGCCTTCGCCTCCTTCAGCTCTCCGCCAAGGGCCTGCTCCCGGGCGGCAAGGTCTTCCTCGTGAGAGTCGAGGTTGACCTTCCGTTGGGTGAGCTCTCCTTCTCGCCGGGACAGCTCTTCTCCGGCGAGTCGCTGCTGCTCCTCGGCTTCGGCCTTCTCCAGGAGCCACTCCTGGTACTCCCCGGCGAGCCTCTCGCGCTCCTCCGCCACGTCACGGAGGGCAGCCTGGTTGGCGGCGCGGAACTCCGCCGCGCGCTTCTCCATGTCAGCGGCGGCCTTGGCGGTGAGGGCCTCCCGAGACGCGAGCTTCGCCTGCCTGGCCCGGTAAAGGGCCAGGAGCTGATGAAGCAACTTCTCCTCCTCGGGCCCTTCGCTCCCGCCAGGCGCCTCGACAACCTTCAGACCCGCGGAGGCGAGGACCTCCCCATCAAAGGCCTCTCCCTCCGCGGGGGCTCGTGACGAGGATCCCCACGGCACCTGGATGAAGACGCCGTTGGGAGCCTCAAGATAGTAGCCCGACTGCTCCTTTCCGGCGGAGGGGTCGGCGGCCGGTGCAGCACTCGATGCTCCTGCCGCCTCCGGGCCGGCAGTGCGGTCGCCGTCCCCCTCCCCGGCCGCTGCGTCTGCGGTCGGAGCAGTCTCCTCCGCAGCCGGCTCGGCGGCTCCCGCCGTGTCCTCAACGACAGGGGCGTTGCCGTCGTCGCCCTGCGCGCCCTCCTCCACGACGATGGTTTCCGTCTCCATCTGTTCTGGGGGAGGAGGATCTAGAAGAAGAAGAAAAAGAAGAAGAAGTTCAAGCAAATATCCAAAAAAGACGAATCCAAGAAGACAAGATTGCAAAACTTACCTTGGCGGACTTCGTCGACGGCGGGCTCCCTCGCCGGGGAGCTCTGCCTTGGCGGGGTGGCCGCCCTCGCCGGGCTGCTCGCCCTTGGCGGGGTACTCGCCCTTGGCGGAGTACCCGCCCTTGGCGGAGCGCTCTCCCTTGCCGGAGAGTTCGTCCTTGGCGGGGATGGCGGGGCCTGCAGCTCCTCGGGAGTGATCTCCGGGTGCTCTTGTGGTTGCGGCTCCGCCTCTGCACAAGACAATCAAAGCAAAACAAGAACAACAAGATGTTAGTATAAACAAGTTCCTCAAGTGCGCCCGACAAATGGAAATATTGAACCCAGACTTACGCTGGGGGCTGCGCTGGGGGCTGCTCCTCGGAGCAGCGCTCGGGTCCGGCAAGCTCGCCGCTGGGGCGTCCCCTGTCGCCGCGACGGGCGAGTCGTCCGCGACCTCGACCACGGGAACCTTGGCCTTCTTCGCCACTCGCTGGGCCAGGGTCCTGAAATCAAAGCAGAAAGCAAGATCAGAATCAAAGAGAATCAAGACAAAGTTAAAGAAGATGCAAAACCTCAAGTTCTTACTCCTGTTCCTCGTCGTCGTCGTCGTCGCTCAGGGCGGAGAAGTCGAACGCCACCTGGGGCGCGTCCGCGCGAGGAGCAGGAGGCGAAGACTCCCTCGGGCGCTTGGCGGTCCCCGGGGCTGGGGGCTGCTAAGACCCGGCCCCTGTGGACGCCGAGGCCCGGGGAGCGGGCGGAGCAGCCGCTCCGCTCTGCGAAGACCCTCCTCCGCTTGGCGCTGACGTGCGGGGCGCCTCCGCCGTGGCCTGTGTGCGGGTCGCCTCCGCCGTGGCCTGTGTGCGGGTCGCCCCCGCCGTGGTTGGTTGTGACGCCCCCGATTTGATCGTACACTAATCATGCACGCAAATGTGTACGACCAAGATCAAGGACTCACTGGAAGATATCACAACACAACTCTAGACACAAATTAAATAATACAGGCTTTATATTACAAGCCAGGGGCCTCGAGGGCTCGAATACAAAAGCTCGGAAACACAAGAGTCAGCGGAAGCAATAATATCTGAGTACAGACATAAGTTAAACAAGTTTGCCTTAAGAAGGCTAGCACAAATATAGCAACGATCGAAAAGGCAAGGCCTCCTGCCTGGGACCTCCTAACTACTCCTCGAAGCCGAACTCCGAGTAGAAACATCATCGGGATCCTCTGGCTCCTGGACTCCACCATCTGGTTGCGTCATCCGAGAAGAAGGGAGAAAAGGGGAAAAGGGGGAGAAAAGCAACCGTGAGTACTCATCCAAAGTACTCGCAAGCAAGGATCTACACTACATATGCAATGATATATGTGTAAAGGGGTAATATATGTGGACTGAACTGCAGAAAGCAGAATAAGAGGGGGATAGCTAATCCAATCGAAGACTACGCTTCTCGTAACCTCCATCTTGCAGCAGAAGATGAGGATGGCTGGAAAGTAACAAGTATCCTCGCTTCTCGCAGCCTCCGTCTTGCAGGAGTAGAAGGGAGTAGATGGTAAGTTCACCAAGTAACATCGTATAGCATAATCCTACTCGGCGATCCTCCCGCACAACACCCTGTGAGAGAGCAACCACCGAGTTGTATCTGGCACTGGTAAGGGTGTGTTTTATTAAGTATCCGGTTCTAGTTGTCATGAGGTCGGAATACAACTCCGGGTCGTCCTTTTACCGAGGGACACGGCTATTCGAATAGATTAACTTCCCTGCAGGGGTGCACCACATAACCCAGCACGCTTGATCCCATTTGGCCGGACACACTTTCCAGGGTCATGCCCGGCCTCGGAAGATCAACACGTCGCAGCCCTACCTAAGCACAGCAGAGAGGTCAGCACGTCGGTCCAAGTCCTAAGCACACAGGGGTCTGGGCCCATCGCCCAATGCACACCTGCACGTTGCGAGGGCGGCCGATGAGCAGACCTAGCAACCTCCATTACTAAGGAAGTTACGTTACGCGGTCCAACCCGGCGCGCGCCGCTAAACCGCTGACGTCAAAAAGGCTTCGGCTGATACCACGACGTCGAGTGCCCATAACTGTTCCCACGCAGCTGGTTAGTGCGTATAGACCAAATGGCCAGACTCAGATCAAATATCCAAACTCGTTAAGCGTGTTATTATGAAATAACCGCGGACAACGACCAGGGCCAGGCCACCCCTCCACCGGGTGTCTCAACCTGCCCCTGTCGCTCCGCCACAAAGATCCACTCGGGGGCCGTCGGGAACTCAGGCCCACCACTGCCTGGATGGAGCCACCTGTCCTTTCAGCCCCCACATCGGAATCACCTGCGGGTACTCAAAGAGCCGACCCGACTTTAGTCACATCATGTATCATGTAAAGTGTAAGTAGTATCTACCCGTGATCACACCCAAGTGATCACGGCCCGATAGAATAGCATGGCAGACGGACAAGAAGGTAGGGGCCACTGATGGAGAACTAGCATCCTATACTAAGCATTAGGATAACAGGTAAAGGTATCAACAGTGGTAGCAACAATGACAGGCTATGCATCAGAATAGGAGTTATCGAATCAACAACAGTAGTAAACTAATGCAAGAGTAAGAGGGAGGAGAATAGGCGATATCTGGTGATCAAGGGGGGGGCTTGCCTGGAAGCTCTGCAGATGAAAGGAATCTTCGGAAGCGTAGCCGTAGTCGAACACCGAAGCATCAATGGTCTCGGGGTCTATCACAGTATCGGAGTCTACCGAAAATAAGCAACGAAGGGGAAACAAATAAATAATAGAGCAAACAATAGCATCACAAAGCATAACATGGAAATACGCGGTGCTACGTGTGACCTAACGCAGTAGGAGGTGATACTGGCAAGGATAAAAAACATCCGGGAAAGTATTCCCGGTGTTTCGCATTTTCGGGCAGATGAAACGGAGGGGGAATGTTGCATGTTCGGTATGATAGAGATGTGTGGCGGACGAACGGACCGCGTATTCGGGTTCGTCTCGTCGTTCTGAGCAACTTTCATATATAAAACTTTTTCATCCGAGTTACGGTTTAAAAGATATGATTTTCTAAAGTTTTTATTAATTTCTGGAATTTAATTAATTAATTTAATAGAACATTATCCAGAATAGTGCATGCTGACATCAGCATGACGTCAGCAGTCAACAGTGGGTTGACTGGTCAAGCTGACGCGTGGGTCCCGCATGTCATACACTGTTAAGTTTAACTAGGATTTAGCTAATCTAAATACTGTTTAATTAAACTAACTAGTTAATTAGATTAATTAAACATGATTAATTAATTTAATTAATTCACTAATTCATTAATTAATTATATTTTAATTATTATATATATATATTTATATATATATATATATATATATATATTTTTTATTCTCTTTTTTTTAAAACGTTTCTGGGGGCGGGCCCCGGCTGTCATAGGCCTGGGGCCTATTGGGCGTGGGTTAACGGGGCGGAGCCCCGGGGGAGTGGGCGTCACCCGCCCGAACGATGGACGAGTGGGGGGGGGCGAGCACGGGCGCCGGCGGCCAGGGGCCGCACGGGCGCCGGCGGCCAGAGGCCACACGGGCGCCGGCGGCCAGGGGCCGCGCAGGCGCCGGCCGAAATAGGGCGGCGGGCCGTAGGGGCTAGCCGGCGGCGGCAAGAGGCCATGGCGGCCGGAGATAGGGGCGGCTCGGGCGCCGGAGCAGCCGCGCGGCCAGTGTGCTGGGGAGGCCGTGGCGAGCGCGGAGGGGGGGAACGGCGACGCGGCCGGCGCAGCGCTACTGCTGTGGCCGGTGGCCACACGAGGCCGAGGGCCGGCAGGGTGGAGCTAGAGGCGAGTGGCGCCAGGGCACGGCGAGGCCAGGGCGCGGGCAGGGAGGCGCACGGGGCGTTGGCGACGCAGCCGGGCGCGGCCAGGCGCAGTAGGGGAGGACGGGCGCGTCGGGGGGGTCGCGGTGCGAGGCGGCCAGGGGCGGTGCGGTAGCAGCAAGGCAGAGGGAGGGGGTTCACGGGCACGGGGGAGCGAGGAGCTCACGGAGGTTCGTAGGGTTCGCGGGCAGTGGTGCTCGGGGAGGAAGACGGGGAGGTGTCGGCGACGGGGAGGCAGTCCGGCGAGGAGGGGCTCCGTCGACGAGGCCTCCGGCGAGGCCCAGGCGGCGTCAGGGCGGCAGGAACCGGCGACGGGGTCGGGGCATCGTGCCCGATCCAGATCCAGCGGGGGGAGGGGTGAGAGGAGTGAGGAACGTGGGGGGGTGGTGTGTTCCTTTTTTTTGTCTTTGGATTGCTGTGGGATGGTTAAGTATTGTGTAGGTGGGCTTCGGCCCAGTTGGGCTAGAGCTTTGCCCTGTTTAATTCCTTTTTTTGTTCTTTTGTATTTTCCTTTTTTTTAATCCTTTCTGTTTTCTATTTAGTTCCTATTTATTTTAGTTTTAATAAAATACCAAGTGGCACCTAATTCGATGTTACAACATATGTCACAGCCACAAAAAGTTTCACCCTAAAATAATATAGTTTAGTTTTTTTACCAATATAGATGGCATTTTATTATTTATTTTAGCTACTGTTTTATTCATTTTAGAGTATTTAAACATTTTATAAAAGTGTGATTTCTCCACCATAATTGTTTATGCATTATTTGGTCCACTCCGGACATTTTAGTTTGATATTTGAAATCTTTTGTTGTTTTCTTTTAACTCAATTTTTTTTAATTTGGATCGGTTTCGAACTAACACGAGATTAGCAACAGTGATCGTGGTGACGTGGCATCATTAGCGGGGAATTACTGTAGCGTAATTATCCGGGCGTCACAATTCTCCTCCACTACAAGAAATCTCGTCCCGAGATTTAAGCGGTGGAGTAGGGGGGGAGTGCTGGTAGCGAAAACCTAGCGAGTCTTCTCAGTCTTGACTGCCCTTTCGAAGAGGTTGATCCCTTTCGTTGATGTCTTCATTTCTCTGTTTCAAATCATCGTGACCAAGCCGTCATCCTTTCTTCGGGATCTCAATCGTCCTACGAACGCGACCAGGGGGAAAACTTTGGTGGAACGTACCTCCACGAAGTAAGTGCACCTAGCAGTGAATTCAGAAAGTGATACACGAAGTACCCTATGCGTAGTATTTCAGTGAATGCACTAGGAACAATAAGCGATGGTACCAAAGTTTCAAACGGGTAGGCAGCCCTTCGATGCCTAACCAGAAGCTGGAATGGGGGCTTGAACAACAAGAATAATATGGTGTTTGATATCAGGATGAAACATGGTAGAATTTAGCTCGTGAATTACACACGAAGCCAGGTGCAAAGGATACCATAGAATTCAGGTTGTAAAGAAGAGTCAGGTTTCGATCCAGTGGACCTGTGGGTTATGGGCCCACCATGTGGGTTGAAACTAGGAAGGGTGGTGATATCTTGCACAGCCACGACAGGGAGGCATGTGAGTGGGTAGCTTGTCAGCTATGTCAGCAACAATGTCGGTACCAAGGACGGGGAACGAAGAGAACCATTTTCTCGCTCGTTGAAACGAGGCGGACCAACAGGCAAAGTTCTCCTCTAGCAGCAGTACCGGGATGTTATCAACAATAGAATCAAGGTCTTACTGACAGAGTTGTGCACCAAGGTGTTTACATAAGCAGAGAATTATTACTGCTTAGATTATATGTATATCAAAGAAAGGTTAAACAAACAAATGGAAAGGAAAATTGTGATTACACACAATTAATATGAGTATATCATTCCCATGGTCAAGCGGAACATGGCATACAGGGTTGGAGAGCAAGTATCCAACCATTCAGATAAAGAGGCAAGGATTAATCAAGATGTTACCCATACAACGGTGTTTGGATAACTGACCAAGAAACATTTAGCATCACGCCTCCAATATTCTTGTTGATGAGCGGGGTATCATAGGCATGCTTCGAGGTAGCAATGATATGGTGTTTCAATCAAGGGCCAGACCTTGGATACACAAATGATCCATCAGAAGCAACTTATAGAATAAGTCTTACAATTTCCTCCTAGAAGAATAGCTATCCTTACAAAAGAAATTATAATGATGGATCCTCTAGCCCGGGTGCTAGGCATGACATCATATTACCGGGTCATCAAAGGACCAACATTATAACTACTGGAAAGTTGTCCCAACCATCATATCTGACCAAGATTCAGATCCGATTGGTGTTATGATACCTCAGACTCGGGATGTTCGAGAAGAAAAGGTGCATCACAAATCGACGAAATGACATTGCAAGATTCTCGGGAAATGAACTATGGGAGCGGGTTCCCAAAACAATAGTTCATCATTAAGCCAAGGATAGGATGAGGAGGTGGCTGATGGGCTCAGCGACAATTCATCGAGAATTCCAAACGAATGGATTTCCATAATAATGTGAACAAGAAAATGACAATTGTCAATTCAAATGATATAATGTTGTATGCTCGAGAAAAACATACACCATTAATCATTAGTTGAAAGGTGTGCCCGAAATATGACCTTAGGCAGCAAGATCAATGTTAGAGTGACAATTCAATAACCAACAGTCTAAGAACGAACTGTCGATCGTTATCTTCAAACCAATAGGGTTGCTAGAAGTGCAGAACTCAAGCAGCATCTTTAGCATATCGGTATCCTGGTTGAAAACAACACGGGGACCAAGGAAGAATGGTGATGGTGAGAAGTATCATCATACCGAGAATTTCTAAGAGGTGGAGCAATCCCTCAACATTCTCGACATAAAAGACAGTAATACTTCAAGGCAAAACACAACACTAGCTGGAGAGCAAGTCGTATTCATAATGTGGAGAAGTTCGCGATGAAAGGAAGTCAAGGGTGTTGTCGATGATAATCAAAATCAACGAGGGCAAGGAGAGTATTTCTCACCATGAACATAGTTGACATCTCGGAAGAAGTCAAAGTGTGGAAGGTGATCACAACACATTTGTCGGGAGGTTTCAACAGGATGCAATCGAAGATCGGCTGCGTCAAGCAAGGGAATGACGAAGTGGCAAGTTATTGGATCAATATAAAAGATGCAAGCTCGGAATCAAAGTTGCCTAACTGAACAAGCAACCACATGTTGAAAGCTCGACGTAAGTTGTGCTCAATCTCTGAAGAATTCATGCACCAAAGAAGAACGAGGTAGCACAGTCAAGGATAGCTAGACAAGGGATGTACCCGATAGTCTAGGAATAAACCAGATTGAGTTTAAATTTTTCCCAGTAACATCTACTAGGGGGGTTGAATTTTTCGAGCGGAATTGATTTACTAAACGGTGTCCTCGGTTGATGGCAACCTAGAACCCGTAGAGTGATTACGACAAGCAAAGGTATTACTTCATCAAAAGTTCAAAAGGTGTAGTGCAAAGGCATGATATCCTCGAGATATCAGAGGGTAAAGCTCGAAGGTAGAACACGATAGAAGTTGAACTAGGTCATTGACCTATGACAGTAGATACTTTAACCTTGTCAAAAAATTGACGAGGCTTGGAATGGATTTATTCCAGATATATTGGATAAGGACAGCATGGTCGGAACCATAATTGCAAGGGATCAAATTTATTGACACCGAAAGAATTATTTAGGTGTAAAATCCTTTTGCAAGAAGCTCCCGAGACGGTCTACATCGTTTCCATGGGCATGAACACAAGTTCAAGGTCGACTCCCACTTCTTTAATGCAAATCATTTCATTCACCTCTCGCTTTGATAAAACTGTAGTGTTGGAATTTTATCTGGTAGAACACCGGAAGAGTATGACTTGTGAAAACTTTTGGGTTCTCACGGATTAGGGGAAGGCATATGTTCAACCCATCGGGCGTCTTAGTAACATATACCACAAGTTTCAAAAGTAGATACTCAAGCTCGAAAGCAGAGCATGGTTGGCCAAGTAGAGGATACAACTCATCAAAGGCATTATGTATCAGGGGAAGAACTCACAAGGTGATTGAATATGGAAGACGCTGTTGGATAACAATCCAACAATGGATTGGGCGACCCACAACGAAGCTGGTGTGAGTATCGGTACTCACTCATAGGAAGAAAGAATGCAGAGGCATCAGATTCAAGAATCACCTGATTAGTCTGATACTTAAATAGAAAGAAATTATGGTTTCCAAAATGAAGGATCAGAAGGAGACGCTCTGATCAAGAATGGACAAGTTGAAAACATTTAGTTGGACAATCAATAAAGGTTTGAATTACCGAGAACCAACTCATGTCCGGAATGACGCCTGAGCCGGAAGGATAATTTTAAAGAGGATAACCTGATGACTACGTGCATACGCACATATTGAATCAATAGGCTCAAAATGGCTAAGACAAGGGATGTTAACGAAGACTACTAGTCATATGGAATTATCCATAATGCAAGCAGGCAAGAATTTCAAGAGTAACAGCCTGCAGAGGATTTTCGTAACATCGAAAAGTATTCCAAAGAATTTTGTGAGACACATGAACAATTGAGAAGCACGGATCCCCAATAAATGTGACGAAATAACCGTAAGGGTTTTCACGCGAAACAAAACGGCAAGACAATAAACTCAAAGGATTCTCGAGACAACGGAGAATATTTCGAGGCCTCTTGTAACAACAAGAGCGACGGGGAATGATCATGAGTATGACAAGTGCATGCAGGTATCCATAGTGATCTATCGGTGGCAGTGAATTACAAAGGCGATGAACACAAGTTCTCGGGTTAACAGGGAAGAGTATCTTCAGGGTCTTCTAGTGCAGCAGACGATCATCGATCATAAGGTGCTCTCCGGGTGAAAGTGATAACGAGATCCTAATGTTAGATTTAGCAAAATTCATTTATCCCGAATAGTAGAGAGATAAGAGTCCCAGAGTATAGACGAGGAGTAAAAGATCCTAATACCACCCAATGGTGATGTGGGCCCGTAAGCCACACAACAAGTTAGTAAATTTGTTTTTCAAAGACTAGACTCAACTTCGGCCAAGGAGTGTGGAAGGGGGATTCCTACAGGCAGTCGGCTCTGATACCAACTTGTGACGCCCCCGATTTGACCGTACACTAATCATGCACGCAAATGTGTACGACCAAGATCAAGGACTCACTGGAAGATATCACAACACAACTCTAGACACAAATTAAATAATACAAGCTTTATATTACAAGCTAGGGGCCTCGAGGGCTCGAATACAAAAGCTCGGAAACACAAGAGTCAGCGGAAGCAATAATATCTAAGTACAGACATAAGTTAAACAAGTTTGCCTTAAGAAGGCTAGCACAAATATAGCAACGATCGAAAAGGCAAGGCCTCCTGCCTGGGACCTCCTAACTACTCCTCGAAGCCGAACTCCGAGTAGAAACATCATCGGGATCCTCTGGCTCCTGGACTCCACCATCTGGTTGCGTCATCCGAGAAGAAGGGAGAAAAGGGGAAAAGGGGGAGAAAAGCAACCGTGAGTACTCATCCAAAGTACTCGCAAGCAAGGATCTACACTACATATGCAATGATATCTGTGTAAAGGGGTAATATATGTGGACTGAACTGCAGAAAGCAGAATAAGAGGGGGATAGCTAATCCAATCGAAGACTACGCTTCTCGTAACCTCCATCTTGCAGCAGAAGATGAGGATGGCTGGAAAGTAACAAGTATCCTCGCTTCTCGCAGCCTCCGTCTTGCAGCAGTAGAAGGGAGTAGATGGTAAGTTCACCAAGTAACATCGTATAGCATAATCCTACTCGGCGATCCTCCCGCACAACACCCTGTGAGAGAGCAACCACCGAGTTGTATCTGGCACTGGTAAGGGTGTGTTTTATTAAGTATCCGGTTCTAGTTGTCATGAGGTCGGAATACAACTCCGGGTCGTCCTTTTACCGAGGGACACGGCTATTCGAATAGATTAACTTCCCTGCAGGGGTGCACCACATAACCCAGCACGCTTGATCCCATTTGGCCGGACACACTTTCCAGGGTCATGCCCGGCCTCGGAAGATCAACACGTCGCAGCCCTACCTAAGCACAGCAGAGAGGTCAGCACGTCGGTCTAAGTCCTAAGCACACAGGGGTCTGGGCCCATCGCCCAATGCACACCTGCACGTTGCGAGGGCGGCCGGTGAGCAGACCTAGCAACCTCCATTACTAAGGAAGTTACGTTACGCGGTCCAACCCGGCGCGCGCCGCTAAACCGCTGACGTCAAAAAGGCTTCGGCTGATACCACGACGTCGAGTGCCCATAACTGTTCCCACGCAGCTGGTTAGTGCGTATAGACCAAATGGCCAGACTCAGATAAAATATCCAAACTCGTTAAGCGTGTTATTATGAAATAACCGCGGACAACGACCAGGGCCAGGCCACCCCTCCACCGGGTGTCTCAACCTGCCCCTGTCGCTCCGCCACAAAGATCCACTCGGGGGCCGTCGGGAACTCAGGCCCACCACTGCCTGGATGGAGCCACCTGTCCTTTCAGCCCCCACATCGGAATCACCTGCGGGTACTCAAAGAGCCGACCCGACTTTAGTCACATCATGTATCATGTAAAGTGTAAGTAGTATCTACCCGTGATCACACCCAAGTGATCACGGCCCGATAGAATAGCATGGCAGACGGACAGGAAGGTAGGGGCCACTGATGGAGAACTAGCATCCTATACTAAGCATTAGGATAACAGGTAAAGGTATCAACAGTGGTAGCAACAATGACAGGCTATGCATCAGAATAGGAGTTATCGAATCAACAACAGTAGTAAACTAATGCAAGAGTAAGAGGGAGGAGAATAGGCGATATCTGGTGATCAAGGGGGGGGCTTGCCTGGAAGCTCTGCAGATGAAAGGAATCTTCGGAAGCGTAGCCGTAGTCGAACACCGAAGCATCAATGGTGTCGGGGTCTATCACAGTATCGGAGTCTACCGAAAATAAGCAACGAAGGGGAAACAAATAAATAATAGAGCAAACAATAGCATCACAAAGCATAACATGGAAATACACGGTGCTACGTGTGACCTAACGCAGTAGGAGGTGATACTGGCAAGGATAAAAAACATCCGGGAAAGTATTCCCGGTGTTTCGCGTTTTCGGGCAGATGAAACGGAGGGGGAATGTTGCACGTTCGGTATGATAGAGATGTGTGGCGGACGAACGGACCGCGTATTCGGGTTCGTCTCGTCGTTCTGAGCAACTTTCATATATAAAACTTTTTCATCCGAGTTACGGTTTAAAAGATATGATTTTCTAAAGTTTTTATTAATTTCTGGAATTTAATTAATTAATTTAATAGAACATTATCCAGAATAGTGCATGCTGACATCAGCATGACGTCAGCAGTCAACAGTGGGTTGACTGGTCAAGCTGACGCGTGGGTCCCGCATGTCATACACTGTTTAGTTTAACTAGGATTTAGCTAATCTAAATACTGTTTAATTAAACTAACTAGTTAATTAGATTAATTAAACATGATTAATTAATTTAATTAATTCACTAATTCATTAATTAATTATATTTTAATTATTATATATATATATATTTTATTCTCTTTTTTTTAAACGTTTCTGGGGGCGGGCCCCGGCTGTCATAGGCCTGGGGCCTATTGGGCGTGGGTTAACGGGGCGGAGCCCCGGGGGAGTGGGCGTCACCCGCCCGAACGATGGACGGGTGGGGGGGGGGG
>LR738711.1:903502985-903560141 GCA_902687465.1 Secale cereale
GGGGTGGAGCTGGAGGCGAGTGGCGCCAGGGCACGGCGAGGCCAGGGCGCGGGCAGGGAGGCGCACGGGGCGTTGGCGACGCAGCCGGGCGCGGCGCTGGCGCGGCCAGGCGCAGTAGGGGAGGACGGGCGCGTCGGGGGGGTCGCGGTGCGAGGCGGCCAGGGGCGGTGCGGTAGCAGCAAGGCAGAGGGAGGGGGGTTCACGGGCACGGGGGAGCGAGGAGCTCACGGAGGTTCGTAGGGTTCGCGGGCAGTGGTGCTCGGGGAGGAAGACGGGGAGGTGTCGGCGACGGGGAGGCAGTCCGGCGAGGAGGGGCTCCGTCGACGAGGCCTCCGGCGAGGCCCAGGCGGCGTCAGGGCGGCAGGAACCGGCGACGGGGTCGGGGCATCGTGCCCGATCCAGATCCAGCGGGGGGAGGGGTGAGAGGAGTGAGGAACGTGGGGGGGTGGTGTGTTCCTTTTTTTTGTCTTTGGATTGCTGTGGGATGGTTAAGTATTGTGTAGGTGGGCTTCGGCCCAGTTGGGCCAAGGCTTTGCCCTGTTTAATTCCTTTTTTTGTTCTTTTGTATTTTCCTTTTTTTAAATCCTTTCTGTTTTCTATTTAGTTCCTATTTATTTTAGTTTTAATAAAATACCAAGTGGCACCTAATTCGATGTTACAACATATGTCACAGCCACAAAAAGTTTCACCCTAAAATAATATAGTTTAGTTTTTTTACCAATATAGATGGCATTTTATTATTTATTTTAGCTACTGTTTTATTCATTTTAGAGTATTTAAACATTTTATAAAAGTGTGATTTCTCCACCATAATTGTTTATGCATTATTTGGTCCACTCCGGACATTTTAGTTTGATATTTGAAATCTTTTGTTGTTTTCTTTTAACTCAATTTTTTTAATTTGGATCGGTTTCGAACTAACACGAGATTAGCAACAGTGATCGTGGTGACGTGGCATCATTAGCGGGGAATTACTGTAGCGTAATTATCCGGGCGTCACATTGGTGCGCCGGGCGCCCCCGTCGCAGCTTGGCTTCCCCGGGTAGCTCGCGCCGCCCGGCGAGTTGGTTGTTATCGGGGCGCCTGCGCCCTCGTTCCCGTCGTCGCCTTGCGGAGACGTTTCAGCGGAGATCGCCTGGGACTTGCCCGAGGCGGGGAGGTCTCCGATGACGAGGAGACGTCGTCGGCATAGAGCCCCAGAGACCCGTCGGAGTCCTCGTCGGCCCCGACGTCCTCCTCCTCCTCCTCCTCCTCGGCTGGCTTGCTGGGCCTAGCGCCTTGCCCTGCGGCCGTCCTCCCTCCGGCGCCTCCGCCCCCTCCGGCGCCTCCGCTCCCTGCGGCGCCTCTGTTTCCTCCGGTAGCACCGCCTCTTGCCGCGGCCTCGGTCACGATTCCGGGGATCCCGGAGTGCCTCAAAGAAGGGACCCCGGCAAGCTCGTCGGGAGGAAGCTGCAGCAGCCTGCGGATCTCCGCCTCCTCTGCTTGGCAGGACGCATCCGCAGCCTCTGCCTCCTCAACTGTGAAGCCAAACTCTCCTGCCGCTGCGGCTGCAGCGGCCTCTTCTACCCGAGAAGCTATATAAGCAATCTCCTGGTCGGTGGTGTCCCGAGTGAGCCCCTTGATCTCATCCTTGTTCTTCGGCACCTCCACCAGGTTATCGAAGAAGCTCATGATGTCCGTTGGCTTGGGCGGTATCCATGTGCGGTCAATGCCATGCGAGTCACATGCGGGCATCATGGCGCGGAGAGGATCCCGGGCCGTGCAGTTGCAGAGGGGCACCACTCCCCGGGGAGCTCTGAACCACTCTGGGTGGGCCGGGTCGTGCTTAAAAAACTCCCGGACCATCCCCTTCAGCTCCAGCGCCGTGAAGTTGTAATTTAGCCCTGGGCGCAGCCTCATTATGTCCGCCGCGTTGCCGTACTCCCTTGCTGGCCTCTTTCTCTCCTGTAGAGGGGCAATGCAGCGGCGGAGGAAGTCTGTTCCTACCTCTCCGACAGACAACTTTGCTACCCGGAGACGAAGAATTCTGACGAGGGCGACATTGAGCTTGATGTCGTCCGAGTCCAGCTCACTCCAGTCCCTGCCGCGCACGATGGGTGTTGTGCGCGGCGCAGTGAAAGGTTGCGGCTCGTCCTCAACTACCCAGCACCATTCCGCGCGCCACTCCTCCCACTTGCCGCGGAGTTCCCCCGGCAAGTAGGACTCTTTCTTGTTCAGGCGAAAGACCCAAGAGATTCCTCCGGAGAGGGGAGCGCCGGCCTCTACTCTAGGGGTGAAGAAGTGCCTAAACAGCGCTACATTCGGATAGATCCCAATATAGTTTTCGCACAGATGTGCGAAAACCGCCATCGTGAGGATGGCGTTGGGGGTGAAGTCTAGAAGGTGGAGGCCGTAGGTGTGCATGATATCGCAGAAGAATTCAGAAAAAGGGGGACAGAGGCCGCAGTGGAAGAAAGCAGCAAAGAAGAAATACCCGCCGGGGTAATTGTCCTTGGCGGCGGCCGGATAGACTCGGGTGCGGGGATGCGCCTTGGTCTTCTTGGCCCAGAACAAGTAGTACTTGTTCCAGAGTTCCCGCGCGCTGAGCCGCGGCGCGAAGACGACGTTCCGCTTCCGCAGCAGAGCAAGCCTCGCCGCCTGCTCAGATTTCTCCTTCTTGGCCTTCTCCGCCTTCGCCTTCTCAGTCTTCGGGGCCATGGCGGAGGCGGCGAGGGAAGGGGGATGAAGAGTCCGGCGGCGCCGCGGATGCGGAAGACGGCGGAGGAGGTGTGGAGGCGGAGCGCAAAGGGGAATCCCTGGAGATGGAAGAAGAAGCAATGAAGGCGTAGGAGGGGAACCGCTCCTGCTTCCTCTGCTTTTATGGGGAAGTGGGGGACGTTTCGCTCTTTCCATTAAAAGAACGTGGCCACGTCCCATCCCACGACGCCGCAATCGACGCGTGCCGTTACGGAGGGACGCGGCGGATGCGGAAGTGGATTCGGCGCGCTGTGGGCCGCGCGTGCCCGTGCACTGTTTTGGGCCTGGCCCAACAGCGCTCGGCACCGTGTGTGGCCCAGGCCCGGGGGCTCCTGTCGGTGTACTAAGGTAGGGGTACCTCAGTACCCCAACTTGTGCACGGGCAGTAGCAGCTTCCCGCGGCAGGGCCTACCACGTGCTTGCCGGAGACCTTCCTGCTCCATATAAAACCATTCAAAGACAAAGTATACAAGACAGCAGATCAAGGCCCCGGCAAGCTGAGCTTGCCGGGAAGGCCACCCCTGGCTCAAGATTACCTCACTAGCACAAGACCCTGGCAAGAGGAGCTTGCCAGGAAGATTAGAAGATTACACTTCAGAAGACATGCCTCGGCGCGACATGCGCCCCGGCAGGGACCGGAGAGCGACAAGCTCTGGCGACAAGCTCCCGGGCCCGGCAAGGTCAAGCCCCCGGCAAGGTGCTTGCCGGGGAGAGTTACGCTGTGTGCCCGCGCTCCAGCTCATCGAACCACGCGTCGCCCTGGGGCCACTCCAGGGACGCGTGGCGGATGGCTGTGCAGCCTGGGGGACACGGTGGCACTCCACGGTGGTAAAGCCATCGCCGTGGCAAACGGAGACGCAAGGGCGGGCGCTTTTGGGGTCGACGGCGACGGGCATTAAATGCTCTTGTCCCCCACTGTCAAAGTAGGTGATGACCACTGTTCATCCACTGTTGCTCCACTATTCCGCACTGTTACAACTACCACCACTATTACATTTTTACCCCTTTCTCCTACGTTGACACCTGTCGGTGACCCCTTGCACTATAAAAGGAGGCCCATGCACAACGTAGAAGGGGTTCGGAACCTAGATCGCTCATTCGCTCGGTGTAGCTAGTTCTTCAAGCTCCCGAGCTCCCCAACTCAATACGATCTAAGCAGGAGTAGGGTTTTACGCGTCCATCGCGGCCCGAACCTGGGTAAACTGCCCGCGTGCTCACCACGATCTGCTCTTTGTGCTCCCTCCGCTCCCTTACCGCAACGACAAGGGGCTCCGGTCCCATAGGTGTTCGTGGTGGATAGTTTCCCCCGACACACTTGTTTTATTGCCAAATATTCTAAAGGTTGGTTGTGGCATAGAAGGTTAGGTCATGTCTGCATGAGAAATATTGATAAGCTTATTAAAGGTGATCATATCCTTGGTGTTAAAGATGTTATATTTGACAAGGATAGACTTTGTAGTGCTTGTCAAGAGGGAAAACAAGTTGGAGGAATTCATCTCGTGAAGAACATCATGACCACGAGAAGACCGCTCGAGCTACTTCATATGGATATTTTTGGTCCCAATGCTTACAAGAGTCTTGGTGGTAACTCTTTTTGGATTGGTCATTGTTGACGATTTTTCAAGATTTACGTGGGTGTTCTTTCTTGATGATAAATCGCAGGTCCAAAAGATCTTCAAGAACTTCCCTAGGAAGGCCCAAAATTAATTTAAAGTGAAGATCAAGAAGGTTCGCAGCGACAACGGAACGGAGTTCAAGAACGCAAATGTGGATACCTTTCTTGACGAAGAAGGGATTTCACATGAGTTCTTGGCTACGTACACACCTCAACAAAATGGAGTTGTTGATAGGAAGAACCAAACACTCATCAAAATGGTGAGAACAATGCTTGATGAGTACTTTTGGGCAGAAGCGGTTGAGACAGCTTGTCATGCAACAAATCGCTTGTATCTTCACAAGCTACTCGGCAAGACGGCATAGGAGCTTCTCACCGGTAACAAACCCCAAGTTGGATACTTTCCAGTATTTGGCTCAAAGTTCTACATTCTTGACAAACATCGTCGTTCGAAATTTGCTCCTAAATCTAATGAAGGTTTTCTACTCGGTTACGGCTCAAACTCTCACACTTACCATGTCTACAACAATTTCACCCGAAAGGTTGAAGAGACGGTAGATGTGAAGTTCGATGAATCTAACGGCTCGCAAGTAGAGCAATTGCCAATTGATGTAGGAGACAAAGACCCTTCGGAGGCAATACAAGACTTGTCTATTGGCAAGATTCACCCAATGGAGGTGAAGGAGAATACTTCATCCATTCAAGTGGAAGCCTCATCTTCACGTCAAGGTGAACCACAAGTTGACTTGGATGCATCCACAAGTGGGACACGCCAAGATGAAGGAAATGAGGAAGTGCTTCAAGATGAACCTCATCGACCTCCTTCTCCACCTCTACAAGGGGACAACAACACCAACAACAATGAAGAAGGACAAGAAGAAGAAGATCATGAAGAGGATGTTCCACCCCGACCCAAGCAAAAGCGCTCACGAGTTAGAGCAAGAATTGCTAGAGATAATCCCGTAGAGCAAATCTGTGATGATATCCAAACCGGGAGAATCACTCCCTCTAAATCTCGCCTAGCTAACTTTTGTGAGCATTACTCTTTCATATCTAACCTTGAACCTATGAAGGTTGAAGATGCTCTTGATGATCCGGATTGGGTGAACGCTATGCACGAGGAAATACATAACTTCGAGAGAAACCAAGTTTGGACATTGGTTGAGAAACCCGACAACAACCAAAACATCATCGGTACAAAATGGGTGTTTCGTAATAAGCAAGATGAAGATGGACAAGTTGTACGCAAGAAGGCCCGTCTCATCGCCCAAGGCTACACTCAGGTCGAAGGTATGGATTACGTGAGACATATGCCCCTGTTGCTAGACTTGAGTCCACATGCATCTTACTTGCTTATGCCAATCACCATGATATCACATTATACCAAATGGACATTAAAAGTGCTTTTCTCAACGGTGAAATTGAGGAGAAAGTTTATGTTAAACAATCTCCCGGCTTTGTTAATCCCAAGAAACCTAATCATGTTTAGAAACTTCACAAAGCTCTTTATGGTCTTAAACAAGCTCCTAGAGCATGGTATAAATGCTTGACCAAGTTTCTTATTGAAAAAGGCTTTGAAATTGGGAAATTTGATTCCACACTTTTTACTAAAAGGTTTAATGGTGAATTATCTGTGTGCCAAATTTATGTTAATGATATCATATTTGGTTCTACTAAACCCATTTTAGTGAAAGGTTTCGAAAGCTAATGTCGGAAAAGTTTGAGATGTCTATGATGAGTGAACTCAAGTTCTTTCTTGGTTTGCAAATCAAGCAAACTAAGGAGGGTACCTTTGTTTCTCAAAGGAAATATACCAAGGACTTGTTCAAGAAGTTCGACATGCAAGAATGCAAAGGTATGACTACACCCATGCCTACTAGTGGACATCTTGACTTGACAAAGGATGGCGCACCGGTTGACCAAAAGGTTTACCACTCTATGATTGGTTCATTGTTATATCTATGTGCCTCTCGTCCCGATATTATGCTAAGTGTGTGCATGTGTGCACGATATCAAGCGCCCCCCAAAGAATGTCATCTTAAGGCTGTGAAAGGATAGGGAGATACTTAATTCATACACCAAATTTTGGCATTTGGTATCCTAAGAGGTCCTCTTTTGATCTTGTTGGCTACTCCGACTCGGACTATGCCGGTGACAAGGTTGATAGAAAGTCCACTTTGGGTAACTATCAATTTCTTGCTAGATCTCTTGTGTCTTGGTCCTCCAAGAAACAAAACTCGGTATCCTTATCCACCGCCGAAGCGGAAGACATTGCCGCCAGTTCATGTTGTGCTCAATTACTTTGGATGACCCAAACTCTTAAAGATTCTGGGATCTATGTGAAACATGTTCCATTGCTTTGTGACAATGAAAGTTCTATTAAGATTGCTCACAACCCCGTGCAACATTCTCGAACTAAGCATATTGAAGTTCGTCATCATTTCATTCGAGATCATGTTGCTAAGGGTGATATCAATCTTAAACATGTTCGTACCGATAAGCAATTAGCGTGTATATTTACTAAACCACTTGATGAGAAAGTGTGTTGCAAGTTGAGAGGTGAATTGAACATTATTGATGCCTCAAACTTGGAGTAGTAACTCCATTTGGATACATGCAAGGCATGAGCCTTTGACTAATCCTTGATATTTCCCTTATGATGATGATCATATGTCTTGGATATACTTGTACCCTTGCATGTTATCTAACCCTTGTAGGTACTTGGATAAGCCCAACTCTATGAGATTGCTACTCAATCATTTCTTGAGCGATCTCTACATCACCAAGTCTCTACAATATGGTGGTTGAAGTCAAGGAAGCATGAATCCTTTCAATATATACTTTGACAATTTCTCTATATCAAATTTCATTTGGTATCAAATTTTCATGATTGTCATTTTGGAGACACAAGTGCTCTTCCTTGCAAATCTAACCCATGTAGGAAGATGAACTCAAATTACAAGTGGTGCTCCCAATTCTTGATGAGCTACATCAACCTTGAGCATCCCACGCAAGTTCAACTACATGATCAAGATCAACACCACCACCCAAGGTATGTCATTCCATCTTAGAGAAGCTTTACCCCAAGTCATGGGTCAAAGCAGCTCAACAAGCTGTGAATACATCAAAATGCTTAAACGAAAAATGGCAACCCCATTTTGAGCTTAAACGATGAGTATGACCTATGATCAAGTGCTCTCACTTGACTCCTAAGTTAATATACTCTAACATAGGTGACTCTGCCGCCGACCAATTCTAGATGAAGTTCTCTAGTGCTTCTTTGTGCTCTTGCATTTTTCTTTTGCATGCTTGTTCCCCTTTAAAAAAACTTCATCTAGATTTCTTTTATTCTCTCTTCATCCAATTCATTACAAATCTTCAGTTAATTCCTTGCAAATCTTTTTGAGATTTTATTTGCCTAGTGAGATGAGATGAAAATTTTTCTCTCTGTGTTGAACTCGGACACCGATTTGCCTCTTTCCGTAAATCCGAACCACCTCGGTGACACCGAAGAAAACAACTCGGTGTAACCGATTTCAATACCGAGGAGACACTTTGTCATTTGCATCCTGCATATTTTTTACAGCTCCACTCAATGATTCTTATCCTCTATCAGCATCACATTCTACATATTGATTTGTACTGTGACTCAAGGACCAAACCTACTTGAATCATAATCCAGACGAGCCCTTCTTGGAAATTGATGTCAAAGGAGGAGAGAGAGATTGCATCAAAGCTTACTTACACCAAAGGGAGAGAGAGACTCTATGGGAGAGAGAAATTTCTTAGTCCTCCCAGATGCTTGGTATTAAAAGAGGAGAGAAGTCACATGTCTTCTAGAGGGGAAAGACATGTCAGTATTTGTTATGATTATTTGTCTTGCTCTGATTTTCTTTTCCCTATCTTCTCCCATTATCAAATATAAGATTCAGGGCGAGAAAGACATCTAAGGGAAGGAAATCTTCGAATTCATTGCATATCTTTATGGGGACATGTTTACACTCAATAGAGTACCTAGTACTCACTCATTACATGTCATCCCAATCTTGGTACTCTTGTGGCTTGCTGTTCTGGCTCTGTCTAGTATATGTTTCTGTGTTATTTAACCTTGTTTACTCAGGACATCTCTTCCAAAGCTAGCTCAAGACCACAAGGTAAGTATATGCATCACACTCATGTGCATAATGATCTTTTGCTGATGTATAGTGTTTGCAAGAAGGACTCATGAACATGAAGGTACATTTTCTATATACACTTGCTCTGATGCATACAGCCAAGATACATGTAACTCATTGCTTGCTCTGACATACTTATGCATTCACATGCATCTATATTCCATATTTACATGATTGCATACATGTAGGGGGAGCCTATGAATGTTATATGTCTTTCCAAAGCTTTACTTGCTATTCTCTATATCTTTATCTAAAGCTTTGATGTATGTTGTCATCAATTACCAAAATGGGGGAGATTGAAAGCACAAGTGCTCCCTGGGTGATTTTGGTAATTAATGTCAACATATCTCTTGTTGGACTAATACTTTTACCTAGTATATTTCAGATGAGTTCAATAGTGGAGTGGCATGGACAAGAGGATGTGGAACCCCTTCAAGTAGCTAAGGAAGCAAGTTTGGCCAAAGCTCAAGACTCTACCTTTTGACTTTTAGTGATCCAAGATCACATTGAGTCCATAGGAAGGCCAATACTGTTAAAAGGGGATGAGGTGTTGCTTAATGGCTTGCTTGCTCAAAGTGCTTAGTGATATGCTCCAAATCCCTCAACCACATTCTCATATTCACATATGTCCTAAACCTAAAGTCAAACTCGGCCCCACCGATTTGATCTATCCGGCGCCACCGTGTTCATTTGACTTAGCCAGAGCCATAAACCCTAACATTTCGGTCTCACCGATATAGGCTTTCGGTCTCACTGAGATGGTTCTGTAAACTCTCTGTTACAGGTTAATTTATTTCGGTAATACCGAGTTCATTAATCGGTCACACCGAGTTTTACCTTGCCAAGTCTCTGATGACTTAACCCTAGCCTTAGGTCCCACCGAGATGTCCCAGTCGGTCCCACCGAGATTCCTAATGTTCACATATTTGAACCTTTCGGTCAGACCGAGTTCACTGAATCGGTCCCACCGAGATGACCAAAATGTGTGTAACGGTTAGATTTTGTGTGGAGGCTATATATACCCCTCCACCCACTCTTTACTTGAGGAGAGAGCCATCAAAACGTGTCGACACTTCCATTACTCATTTTCTGGGAGAGACTCACCTACTCAAGTGTTGAGATCAAGATAATCCATTCCTACCACATAAATCTTGTTCTCTAGCCTTCCCCAAGTTGCTTTCCACTCAATCTCTTCTTCCACCATATCCAAATCTATGAGGAGTTGTTTGAGTGTTGGGGAGACTATCATTTGAAGCATTTGAGCAAGGAGTTCGTTATCAACACACCGTTTGTTACCTTTTGGAGAGTGGTGTCTCCTAGATTGGTTAGGTGTCACTTGGGAGCCTCCAACATGATGTAGATTTAAACCAAGGATTCTGTAAGGGCAAAGAGATTGCCTACTTCGTGAAGATCTACCCAAGTGAGGCAAGTCCTTCCTGGGCGATGACCATGGTGGGATAGACAAGGTTGCTTCTTTGTGGACCCTTCGTGGGTGGAGCCCTCTGTGGACTCGCGCAGCCGTTACCCTTTGTGGATTGAAGTCTCCACCAACGTGGATGTACGATAGCACCACCTATCGGAACCACGCCAAAAACATCCATGTCTCCAATTGTGTTTGCACACTCCAATCCCATCCCTTTACTTTCTTGCAACTTGCATGCTTTACTTTCCGCTGCTCATATACTCTTGGCATGCTTGCTTGAAATTTATTGTGAATGTTTGAAATTATGCTAAAAACTCTACCTCAACTATAAGAACTTAAAAACTGCTACTTTTCTTGTTGATTGTCTAATCACCACCACCCCCCCCCTCTAGACACCTCTTCTTCGATCCTTTCAGACGGGAGGCACAAAGATATAATAGTGAACCAATCATAGATCGATAAACTTTTTGGTCTACCGGTTTGCCATCCTTCGTCAAGTCACGTGTCCACTAGTAGGCATGGGGGTTTTCATACCTTTGCTTTCTTGCATGTTGAACTTTTTGAAGATATCCTTGGTATACATTGTTTGTGAGACAAAGGTACCTTCCTTAGTTTGCTTGATTTGCAATCCAAGGAAAAATTTAAGTTCACTCATCATAGACATCTCAAACTTCTCCGACATTAGCCTTCCACACTTTTCACTAAAGTGAGGGTTAGTAGAACAAAATATGATATCATCCACATAAATTTGGCACACAAATAACTCTCCATTAACCCTTTTAGTAAAAAGAGTAGAATATATTTTCCCAATTTCAAAGCCTTTATCAATAAGAAACTCAGTCAAGCATTTATACCATGATCTAGGAGCTTGTTTAAGACCATAAAGAGCTTTGTGAAGTTTGTAAACATGATTAGGTTTCTTGGGATTAACAAAGCCAGGAGGTTGTTTACTAAAAACTTCCAACTCAATTTCACCATTGAAAAGGGCACTTTTAATGTTCATTTGGTATAAAGTGATATCATGGTGATTGGCATAAGCAAGTAAGACGCGAATGGACTCAAGTCTAGCAACGGGGGCATATGTTTCACCATAGTCCATACCTTCGACTTGAGTGTAGCCTTGAGCGACGAGACGTGCCTTGTTGCGTACAACTTGTCCATTTTCATCTTGCTTATTCCAGAACACCCACTTGGTTCCAATGACATTTTCATCATCGTTGGGCTTCTCAACCAATGTCCATACATGATTCCTTTAGAAGTTGTGTAGCTCTTCATGCATAGCATTTATCGAGTCCGGATCCTCAAGAGCTTCTTCAATCTTCATAGGTTCAATGCTAGAAATGAATGAGTAATGTTCACAATAGTTAGCAAAACGAGTTTTAGAGCGAGTGATTCTCCCGTTTTGAATGTCATTGAAGATTTACTCAACGGGATAATGGCTTGAGATTCTTGCTCTAACTTGTGACATCTTTTGCTTGGGTTGTGGTGGAACATCCTCATCATTATCTTCTTCTTCATTGTTGTTTGTGTCGTTGTTCTCTTGTGGAGGTGGAGAAGGAGGTTGAGGTGGATCATCTTCGTGTACTTCCTCATTTCCTTTGTCTTCATGTGTTCCACTCATGGACGCCTCCAAGTCAACTTGTGGTTCACCTTGACGTGAAGTTGAGGCTTCCACTTGAACGGATGAAGTACTCTCCTTCACCTCCGTTGGATAGATCTTTCCAATAGATAGATCTTGAATTGCTTCCGAGGGGTCTTTGTCTCCTACATCAATTGGTAATTGCTTTACTTGTGAGCCGTTAGATTCATCCAAATTCACATCTACTGTCTCTTCAAGCTTTCAGGTGAAATTGTTGTTGACACGATAAGTGTGAGAGTTCGAGCCGTAACCGAGTAGAAAACCTTCATGAGATTTAGGAGCAAATTTCAAACGATGATGCTTATCAAGAATGTAGCACTTTGAGCCAAATACTCGAAAGTATCCAACTTGGGGTTTGTTACCGGTGAGTAGCTCGTATGTCGTTTTGCCGAGAAGCTTGTGAAGATATAGTCGATTTGTAGCATGACAACATGTCTCCACCCCTTCTGCCCAAAAGTGTCTTGGCGTCTTGTATTCATCAAGCATTGTTCTTGCCATCTCAATTAGTGTCTGGTTCTTCCTCTCAACAACTCCATTTTGTTGAGGTGTGTACGTGGCCGAGAACTTGTGTGAAATCCCTTCTTCGTCAAGAAAGGTATCCACATTTGCATTCTTGAACTCCGTTCCGTTGTCACTCCGAACCTTCTTGATCTTCACTTCAAATTTATTTTGGGCCTTCCTAGTGAAATTCTTGAAGGTCTTTTGGACCTGCGATTTGTCATCAAGAAAGAACACCCACGTAAATCTTGAAAAATCATCAACAATGACCAAATCAAAAGAGTTACCACCAAGGCTTTTATAAGCATTGAGACCGAAGAGATCCATATGAAGCAACTCGAGTGGTCTTCTAATAGTAACGATGTTCTTCACGGGATGACATCCTCCAACTTTTTTTCCTGCTTGGCAAGCACTACAAAGTCTATCCTTGTCAAATATAACATCTTTACCACCAAGGATATGATCTCCTTTAATGAGTTTATCATGATTTCTCATGCCAACATGACCTAATCTTCTAGGACACAACCATCCTTTAGAATATTTAACAATAAAACAAGTACGAGGTTGGGCTTTCTTAGTGAAATCTACAATGTATAGGTCACCTCTACGGATACCAGTAAAGAACATATTATGGTTATCTCTACGAAACACTTGCCAATCAACTTCGGTAAATAGAACATTGAGACCAAAGTCAGCTAGTCTAGATACGGAAACAAGATTGTATCTAAGAGACTCTACGAGCATAACATTCTGAATAGAGCTGTCATTGGATATGGCCACCTTACCAAGGCCAAGTACCTTACCCTTGGAGTTATCTCCAAATGTGACGTGCTTGCGTGGACCATCATTTTTGGTGAGCTCGTTAAACATGTCTTTATCTCCGGTCATATGATCAGTGCAACCACTATCAAGAACCCATTCCTTTCCTCCGGATGCATAATTACGAAGATTAGTAATGAGACTAAGATTCCTTATAGTCTTCTCAAATTCAATGTCACTTTCTTCGTCTTCATCATAATAACCATGCTCAATGTCATCATGCGTGTGTTCATCACCTAGAGCAAGTAATTTGTTAGATATATTATATCATGACAATGTGCAAGTTTGTGAATTCTAATTGACTCTGTGATAATGCTACTAATGACTCCAATGTCGCCTTTAGAACGCATAAGATCACGAAGCTCAAAAAAGCATCCATCAAACTTGGGATCACTAGAGCTCATCTTTAAGAAAGCAATGGACTTGTGAAGAACTTCATCAAGGTTTTTCAAGGAATAATTTGGCAACTGTTCCTCAAGATATTTCCGTATAGTGTAAGCACATTCAAAGGTAGGCAAGCATATAATCAAGTTTCTAGGCAATCCTCTAATGATAAGAACACAAGTTCTAAGATTGCGAACCATGTCGAGATACTCATTTGGGGTCAGATGCAAAGGGTCAGTAGGAGGCACACAAGGACTAAGAATATACTTGATCAAATTATATTCATTGCATATCTCAAGCATTTCATTTTCCATGAACCATAAAACTCCCCATTAAGAATTGGCACTCTATGTCCAATACTCCCGAACGTAGACTCATCCATCTTCCTCCAATGGTGATTAAACCAAAGCAATGGAGATCAATGCTCTGATACCAATTGAAAGGATCGAGAAGAGGGGTCAAGAGAGGGGTGATTAGAACCTCAACAAGCAAAGTTGGCAGATTTTAATTTCTACAAGTTAAGATTGAGTTTACCACATGTTAAATCATTCACAATACATTTCAAGCATGCATGATATGAGTATAGGCAGCGAAAAAGCTAAAGCATGCAATTTGCGAGAAAGTAAAGGGAGGAGATTGGAGCGTGCAAACGCAATGGAGATGCGGAGATTTTTGGTGTGGTTTGATAGGTGGTGCTATCGTACATCCACGTTGATGGAGACTTCAACCCGCGAAGGGTAACGGTTGTGAGAGTCCACGGAGGGCTCCACCCACGGAGGGTCCACAAAGAAGCAACCTTGTCTATCCCACCATGGCCATCGTCCACGAAGGGCTTGCCTCACTTGGGTAAATCTTCACGAAGTAGGCGATCTCCTTGCCCTTACAAACTTCTTGGTTCAACTCCACATCTCTTGACGTAGGCTCCCAAGTGACACCTAACCAATCTAGGAGACACCACTCTCCAAAAGGTAATAGACGGTGTGTTGATGATGAACTCCTTGCTCTTGTGCTTCAAATGATAGTCTCCCCAACACTTAACTCTTTCTCACGGATTTGGATATGATGGAAGAAGAATTAGAGTAGAAAGCAACTTAGGGAAGGCTAGAAATCAAGATTCTTTTGGTAGGATTGGAAAGTCTTGATCTCAACACATGAGTAGGTGGTTCTCTCTCAGAAAATGAATGGTGGAAGTGTAGGCACGTTCTGATGGCTCTCTTCCAAATGAAGAGGGGGTGGAGGGGTATATATAGCCTTCACACAAAAATCCAACAGTTACACACATTTGACCCAACTCGGTGAGACCGAATAGATGAACTCAGTGGCACCAATTGGTTCAAACAAGTGAACGTTTGGAATCTCGGTGGGACCGACTGGAACAACTCGGTGAGACCAATGTGCTAGGGCTTAGGGCAAACTTCATCTCGGTGGGACTGATTGAATCAACTCGGTGAGACCGAAGTGAACAATGGGTACATAGAGAATCTGTCAAGCCAACTCGGTGGGACCGATTGCATGAACTCGGTGAGACCGAAATAAATGCAACTGGCCACAGAGCGCTGGCAAGGCCATCTCGGTGAGACCGAGATCCGTATCGGCCGGACTGAAATATTAGGGTTTCTAGCAACGGCATGAACTCGGTGGGTCCGGGTTGGAAATATCGGTGTGGTCGAGTTGGAGTTTAGGGTTTTGACATATTTGGATGGAGAAAGTGGCTGAGGGTTTTGGAGCAATATCACGAAGCACTCGAGCAACCAGATCATTAAGCAACACCTCATCCCCTTTTAATAGTATTGGCTTTCCTATGGACTCAATGTGATCTTGGATCAATAAAACATAAATGAAGAGTCTTGATTTTTTGCCAATCCTTGTCCTTAGTATTTTGAGGGGTCCACTTCTCTAATCCATGGCATGCCACTGTTGAACTTTCCTGAAATATACTAGATAAAACTATTAGTCCAACAAGAAATATATCGATATTAATTACCAAAATCACCAGTGAGCATTTATGTTTTCAGGACGGTAGGACGGTCGAGCGACACACGATGTGGCGTCCAGCAACCCGGTCGGCCTCCTCCGCGAGCTCAGCCCAGACGACGTGAGGAGGAGGGGACAGGGTCGAAGGGGAGCTGGGAGCGGTGGGGGAGAGGCCACCGGAGGCGGGGACGGCAAGGCGAGGGCGGGCGTCGGTCCAGCCGCGGTGGCGCCAGAGGATTCAAACAACCCTTTCTGCCAGCTCAGAATTTTTTACAAACTTTAAAAAACACAACTGCAGACTTTGAAAAATGCCACGAAGTGGCATAGTGACGTTTTTTTGAAATCCCCAGAATTCGAGTGCTATTTATCACCTGTCTCTTTTTTTTTACGAGATTTATCACCGGTCTTTGACAAAACTACCAACGTACGCCGTGGCGCGCCCCCTGCTTTGCATGCGGCGGCCGATGGGATCAGCAGTTGAGCACCGCGTCACCCAACTTCCCTGACATTTTGGCCTAACGGAAAAGGCCCGGGCACACCATGCCGCCGATCGATCGATGGAGGCACAGCAAGTGGCCGGCCCTGCATGACGACGTACGGTGCAAGTTACAACGAAACGGCGCACGCGGCCGCCCGGCCCGATCGGTCGGGGCAGCGCCACATGCCACGGAGGCTCCGTCACGTGCTGCTCCTGCCCGGGCACTTGATCATTTATTCATTAGCCGCTAAAACCACTTTTTATCAACAAAATTAGTTAATTAATTAATGCAGTACTACTAGACACGGAAGAACATCAGGTGTAAATAAACTAAATGCCGTTCCAGATTCCAAGATTTGCGTTGATCCAATGTCGAAGGAGCATGACGTTTAATAAGATATCACATCGCGTTTTGTTGCCACTTGCAGTTTGATTTAATTTGATTTGATTTTTGCGGGTAGGTCGTTTTTAGGGGAGGGGCCCTACGCACTCGCGCACCGGATAGATACGTACGCACGTCCGTCCTCGCGCTGAGCAGGCCGACTCTAGTGGTGCATCTTTACTGTATCCTGGCAACGACATGCATGATCATCACAGGACCTTTAGTCTGTGACCTCACTCCTCTGTCTATATATCCGGGCGCATACATGAACTGTTAGGCGGCCATATCCTTCTCCTCCTGCCTGCCTAGCTAGGTTCGTTCAAACAGGTCCGCGTACGTAGCACAGCTCGACGACGTACGGAATCAAGCAATGGCGTCCTCGTCGCTGGACACGGAGGCGGGAGCCGGAGCACAGCAGAAGGCCGGCGGCGGCGACAGCAGCGGGTACACCACGGCGGCCACCGCCCACGCGGTGGACACAGGTTCGTCGACGTGTAAACGTCAATAATCCATCTAGTAGTATAGCTTGTTAAGTTTCGAGATGCATGGAATGATGCATGATGTGCGCTTGCAGATTCATGGCAGCAGGTCGGGCTGCTGCTGGTGACGGGGTTCAACTGCGCCTACGTGCTCAGCTTCTCCAACCTGATGATGGTGCCGCTGGGGTGGGGGTGGGGCGCCGCCTGCCTGCTGCTCCTCGCCGGCGCCGCCTGGTACGCCAACTGGCTCCTCGCCGGCCTGCACGTCGTCGACGGCCAGAGGTTCATCCGATACAGAGACCTCATGGGCTTCGTCTTCGGTACGCACGCACTCCAGTTAATCGCGTAATCGTGCTCTGTTCCAGCTGCTCCTAGCTAGTAGATTGTTGGGACTAAACAATACGCATGACGTCGGTTCCTTGCCGGATTGTTTCTGCAACATATGCCGTGATGACGTTATATAAATGGAAAACTAAATGCACCCGGCACGTACTCATCATGCTCTGCTCTGTTGTGCGTGTGAAGGGCGGAAAATGTACTACCTCACCTGGTTCCTGCAGTTCACCACCCTGCTCCTGGGAAGCATGGGCTTCATTCTGCTCGGCGGAAGAGCACTCAAGGTATGCATAATTACGGAGCCGTAACATTTTCCATACACGCACAACAATATTACTACTCCAATTGGTTGATTAATTTGTTGATCATGAGTCATAGTAGCATTAGCACGAGCAACTTGCACGATCAATAACTAACAACCCAGCCAACGTGCGTGCGTGCGTGCGTTTTCCACCTGCAGGCGATCAGCGCCGAGTTCACGCAGACCCCTCCGCGGCTGCAGTGGTTCATCGCCGCGACGGGGTTCGTCTACTTCGCCTTCGCCTACTTCGTGCCCACCATCTCCGCCATGAGGAACTGGCTCGCCACCTCCGCCGCGCTCACCGTCACCTTCGACGTCGTGCTGCTGGCGGTCCTCGTCAGAGACGGTACTGATATATAATTGACCCATGATCAACCACGCATACGCGCATTTCATTCCATTCCACAGCGAGAGCTCACGCCACCGAGGTTGTTGTAAACGAATCGTGTGCGTGCGTGCGATAGGGAGGTCGAACGAGCGGCGGGACTACGCCATCCACGGGACGCGGGAGGAGAAGGTGTTCAACGCGCTGGGCGCGGTGGCGGCCATCCTGGTGTGCAACACCTCGGGGCTGCTCCCGGAGATCCAGTCGACGCTGCGGAAGCCGTCGGTGACCAACATGCGGCGGGCGCTGGCGCTGCAGTACACGGTGGGCGCGGCGGGGTACTACGGGATCAGCGTGGCCGGGTACTGGGCCTACGGCGCCGCCGCGTCCGAGTACCTCCCCAACCAGCTCTCCGGCCCGCGCTGGGCCTCCGTGCTCATCAACGCCACCGCCTTCCTCCAGAGCATCGTCTCACAGCACGTACGTACTCCTCTACTTCTTCGTCACCACGCACCTACGTACTGTACACACGGGTAACGTTGCTGATGGTGGTGGTGCAGCTGTTCACGGTGCCGATCCACGAGGGGATGGACACGGGGATGCAGAGGCTGGAGGAGGGCATGTTCTCGCGCTACAACATGACGCGCCGGCTCTTCGCCAGGGGGCTGCTCTTCGGGGTCAACGTCTTCGTCACCGCGCTCTTCCCGTTCATGGGCGACTTCGTCAACCTCTTCGGCTCCTTCGCGCTCTTCCCGCTCACCTTCATGTTCCCCAGCATGATCGTCCTCAAGATCAAAGGGGAGTGCGACGGGCGACTGGCCAGGCTCTGGCACTGGGGCATCATCGTCGTCTCCTCCGCCGTCGGCCTCGCCACCTCCGCCGCCGCCGTCAGACTCATCCTGCACAACGCCAGCGTCTACCGCTTCTTCGCCGACACCTAGAGCACGACTATCCCGCCCCGCAGGATGATGATGCAGTGCGTGCGCCCAACCGTGACATAACAATACTACTAGTACCATCAGACCATCGTATCCGTGTCAATTCGTGGGCACGTTTAACATGCCAAACGTCTCACTAATATACTGCACGTAGTACGTAGTTCTGTAGTACTAGTAGCAGTAAAACACCTGCATTGGACGCCATTTGAGCAAGAAGCAACTTCCATTCGAAACGAAATCCAAAAATAAAATAAAACAATGCCACTTCCCCTTGGAAGAGAACTGCGGGCGGATTTGTACAAACGCATCAAAAAACAAACATATCCCGGGTGAAACGGCAGCTCAAGAACCACATCCATATGTACACACTTGCAAGTACCACACACAATTTGCTGGATCCATTCGGCAGCAGTTTCTCGTTTTCTTTTCTTTTCTCTTTTTTTGGTGTTTTCGCATGGCAATGGCCACTGAAAACTTGCATCTGGTTCCTCGCATGGCAATTTGCTGGATCATTGTCGCTTGGGTGTGCATACCTGAGACATATCCCTGCTCCATTCTGGAGCGGCAGATCATCGGCTCTGCAGAACTCGACGCAGACCGGTGCCTAGCATGACCTCCGAGAGCCGATCAAGGCCTACATGGACTGAGCTTGGAGCTTGGAGAGCTTGCAATCCATCGCCCAGTGTGACGCAGGGGTGGTCTCCAGTAACGCCACCCGTTCGCAATGATCCAAACCACCACTTGCTAATATAGCTTTATTCTGGTGGTGATTGGGCTCCGGCAGATTGGGCATGACTCCAAAGTCTGTCCACATTCACAGCAGGTCTGCAAAGCAAACGCTTTGTTATTTAGAAATGATGTTGATACCGACGTTTCAACCTACCCCCAGGAACAGAAAATGATTTCCCGGGAAGCAACAACAATGCGCTAATCCACTCACCTGGTGTCCACAGCCAAAAGCCATGTCTTTCGGGTTCACAAGGCAGATAGGGCAAACCTGAAGATGAGTAATGTTAGTAAGACGCTGGAATCTGCAAATTTTGGCATAAAGAAGTAGTAGGAAATTAAAAGATCAGGTGACATTTGCATCTACGACAGGTGAAAGTTTACCTGATTATCATAAGCAGAAGACGGAGCAGCAGGGGCCGCACTATGTGCGGTTTCATAGGGAGGATACGCTGATGAAGATGTGCTAGACTGAGGTTTACTAAAGCTTTTAGTTCCATAGGAATAAGCATCATGGCTTCCACCTGGAGGAGGCAAAGGAACCCTTTCTGGAGCCTTCATAGAGCGACGACTGTTTGCGACATTGATAGAAGTCAGCGGATATTTCAGAATGAATAACAAATTAACGAAGCAAGCATGTAGTGCACTCGGAAGGGGTGGGTGGAGCATATACCCTAATATTCCTAATTCCACAGTTGCTTTGTACTGTTGTGGTATTTCCATCAGGGCTGAAAGAGCAAATGCTGCCTCTTTTCTTGATTGTGGCATGTTTTTGGACATTATCTCCGAGAAGTTCACAAACTGAACAAGTAACAGATTGTCAGTGTTACAATGGGGCCAGTCGGTCAAGGTTCAGAAAAAGAAAAACATATGACATCAATCATATCAGATCTTTATCACTATGTTCCCCTGTGACTTACTTGAAAATTATCAAAAGCCCGGGCAGGAATGTTGTCATCAAATTCCTTCATCATGTCCCATGGGCCATCACCAACTCCTACTAACACAATAGATAGCGGCAGTTCACTGCATATACATAAGCAAAAAACTGAAGTGGTGAGCAACATCCATGACATGGGAGGGCAATAAATTCAGTGCACACAATAAAGCAAGTAGTCACTGCAAAAATGAGGGTGAGGTGCACATCACTATGAACATATCTAAACATTATAATGAAGGTAATATGAAGGACTAACCTGGCCCTCACAATGGCATCAACAGTCTTTTGCTCTTGGGAACTCAGCTGCCCAGATGCAGTATCTACACTCCTTGTAACCTAAGTAAAGTACACAAGTTAACAAGAGAACATAAAGAACATATCCAGTTTTGCGGTTTATACAGCAGAGAGAACATGGAAAATATGACAACCGCAAATATGAACTATTTGATCTTCAAATAAATGTTATACAGCTTTTACCAGATATAGAAGTTTTCTTCTGTTATATGTTTATTATTATACATAACAGCACTCCAGATATGCATACAGACAAACAGTCATGCCTATGTTAACAGAACAAGAAAAAAGCATCTTGCAGTTGGAACAATAATTCTACATGAAGCATATCTAGCATGCCCACTGCTCAGAAGTCAGAACTACCAACTGTGCAATTACATGTACCATCAGAAGAGGGTCAAGTGTTAACATAGTACCTGCCCGTCAGCAATTATCAGCAGAACATGGTACTGCCCACCACTTTGCTCCACGATGGTCATAGCCATCTCAATTATTGGTGCAAAAGATGTTGGTCCTGTTCAAAATCAACATTAATACTCAGAACTAACACACATACTAAACCTACTCGAAGGATGAAAGGGTGACTTAAGCTTACCAGCCAAGCGCAAATGCGGAACGAGCTCCCTGTATCGCTCAAGAGCTTCTGAGAATCCATTGCAAGGTCTCTCATCAGGGTAAAAACAGAATACATCTTGGTCATGTGTAGATGCTGAAAAAAGTGAACAAATGGGTATGACTTAGATGAATCGTCGCAGTGGTGAGAAACGATCGACTATTACGCGATCTTTACCATCTCCAAATCCGAAGCAGGGAATCAAGTTATCTTCATCAAATTTAGACAATGTCTGTCCAAGAATCGAGATTCCTTGTTCATAAGGATTTGGTACACTGCTAATGTGATGTAAACTACGTCCATGGAAAGAGAATTTGCCTGATAAAGGGAACAAATCATTAGCATCAGAATCAGTGGAACCGATTATTGGGAATAAAGCAAACAGGTGGTTCACAAGCACTAACCTGTCCATTCATTGCTCTTTGTGAAATCAATACCCACGATGAGATTCGAAGACTCGAGTCCGGCTTGAGCTAGAGCATCAGTAACCTGCAAACACATTATCAATTCTTAACTATCCGAATTTTGAAAATCATTTGTTTGTTTATGTGCCTGAATCTTATACTATTGACACTGAAGCCAGTATACAGAAAGAAGGCCAGAACCTAACAGAAGTTAGTGAACAAAGTTTTGATTGATAAGCTACTAGTTGCAGTAAGAAATGTAGTGGGCCATACTTGCGAAACCGATAGGAAAGTATGATGTACAGAACTACAGATTTACTAATCAGGAAAGTGAAACAGTCACTGTCAGACAAACTGCACCACAGGGTGACAATATACAGGCATCTACTACTCATACATTTGGCGACTGAGTATCCCAGAACTTGAGGCGATAGATTATTGCCACTCATAGGCATATCCGGTTGGAGAAGACCCCAAGCAACACACACCAACTAGTACAAGCAAACATAATTACCAAGTTGGCAACCACCCAATAAACATGTATAATTCTTCTAGTGAGCTGTGACCACCACGGAATTATATTATCGTGTGCGGGAATATTTCATCAGCAGTGATTGATGGTTGACCACGAGATTAACTTGTGATCTCGTCCCGATTCGGCGTGAACTCAATCCGGTTGACCAGCAAATGGAGCATCCTGCTGAACTCTCTAGAAACCTCGAATGGGCCGCAGATTGACCGGCTACGAAGCACAAATCGGCGACGCCACCAACTTCTCAACCAGCAATCCGAAGATGCGAAACCAGGGGCTTGGCTACCACGCACCAATTCACTATTCCGATCTACTCAAATCCAGACGAACACGCACGGAATTGCAGCCGCTGCTTATAATCTAACAATCCCAAGTAGAGTAGAAATCACGCGCGCACATACCTGCTCCACGGACCGGAAGTCGTCGGCGATCCGCGAGTAGCGCCGGTCGAGGCGCGGCTTGCTGGCCCCGCCCGCCCGCGCCGGCGGCGGCGGCTGCGCGGCGACGGGCGCGGGCTGGTACGCCGGGTACGGCGCGGCGTAGCCCCCCTGCTGCGGCGGCGCGCCGTAGTAGCCTCCCTGCGCGTCCTGGCCGGCGCCGTAGGGGTACCCGCCCCCCGCCCCCCACTGCGGCGCCGCCGCCGGCTGCTGGAAGGACGCCGAGTGCGCGTACCGCCCGTTCCCGCTCCCCTCCCTCGACTCACTCCTCGAATGCCCGCCCCCCATGCCTCTCCCTCTCCGCCCTCGCCTGAAGAGCAGTAGATGGGTGTCTCCGCAGATCAAAAAGCGGTGGCGGTGGCTGCTGTGGCAACGGCGGCCGGGAAGAGCGGGCGGGGAGGCGACCGCGGCGAGGGCTTGGAGGTTTGCTTGCGGAGTCGCGAGGATGCTTCCTGCGTGCTTCGTCTCGCCGCCCGCCTCCTGTACTTGCTCTGGCTGCTGTTCGCTTGGCTGACGGTGGTTGGAGTTTTGATTTGGCCGGGTGACTTTTGGATGTGGAGTAGTAGCAGTATCACGGGGAAGCCAAGGCCGTATATATCCAGCGGGTCGTGCGGTCCACATCCCGCGCGCCTAGCGCTCACGTGCAAGAAAACCCATCCCGGAGGAAACTGCTCGCCACCTGCTGCTGCTCTGCGCTTGCTACGTGGAATCTTCGCGTCGCGGTCCTCGAAAGCGAGCCGGCTTTCCGCTCGGGTCCTATATTTTTCGAATGCTATTCAGGGTAGCTTTCGAAAGATATACTCCTCCGTTTCAAAATAGATGATTTAACTTTGTACTAACTTTGATGTAGTAGTAGGCAGCCATGGCAGGTAATAAATGACATCCTTCTGCGTACAGTTGTCTATTCACTCTACTGATTTTCTTTTATAATAATTATTACCAGGATGTCTTTTGATTGTTTTATTTACTGTTAAAAATAGTGCAATAAATGGCATCTTCCCGGAAACAGAATATACTCTACGCCGAGATTGTTTGTAAAATGTCCTTTTGTGTATTTGGACCTTGGAAATTAAACATTTGGCACCTCACTGGTTATGCGACCGAAATACACATGCATGGAGATTAAACGTTTGGTGCCTCGCCATTCGTCGTTTTGCAAAAACTAGTTCCCTGCTGATGTTTGTTAGCGAATCATGTTTGGTATGGTTCGAGCTTTAGATGTGAGTATCGATTTCGAGCTCTTAGCGGCGGGTTTTTCTATTAGTGCCCCCGACTCACTTCGCCTCTCTTAGTTCCCTTTTCTTGTTGTAATAAGCTCCTCTCTCCGTTTGCTACCGATGGGACGGTGTTGAAAATGACTGTGAAGAAATTGATGGAAAGGACCGAGGACCGGTTGGAAAAAAGGGATTAAACCTGGGCTTGACGCTCATGTGTCTCATGAAAGGAGAATATTTTTCAGAGGGAGACGACGTTTCTTAGATAGCGAGACGCCCGTGGTGACCCCGTTAATCTCAAAACTCTCGGTTCGGTTTCTCGGAGGTGCTCATAGAAATAGAGTGTGCATGTGTGCATTTATAGGGATGAGTGTAATGTGTGTGCTTATGTGCATCTGGGTCTATATTGTGTTTCTAAAAAAAATATGCGAGGGCACCATGGTGATTAGATACCAAATGCGCGTGGGCTAGGTTTTCTAGTTGGAATTGTTGCATTTTATTCATCCTATAAATTTATGAAACCACGTTCTCGAAAGTTCATTACAGCAACCTTCCCTAACTAATCCATGTTTTGCACTGTTTGTGGATTGTCTATCCTATCGCACTTCAACATGATGAACGGAGAACAGCAAATTTTTCACCTCTTCTACAAATGGTTCAAGGGGAGAGAGGTATTTCTCCCCTGACTTGAGCTTGTTCACTATCCCTGTGTAGTCCAATTCCAGTAGCTCCTGCACTCTCCCCCCTACTCAATCTCGACAGCCAGGTTCACCGCTTGCTGGAAGCATACAACTCCGCTAGCTCCAGTTCTGTGGTGGACAACAGAAAAAGGCACGCTCTTGCGATGAATGAGACATGATGATCCGGAAGATTTGAACCACCACCACCACCTATGGATCCATCCTTACATGGCGCTCCGTCTGCGTTTGCCTTAATCCAACCCGCATTTGGGGGAGCCATCACGGCTGTTACTTTGCCGGTATGATCACCTGATCGAGACCGTGTTCGTCCTGCCATTCCTTCACATAAAATGGCACCTTTTCAGCTACCATGGCCGTACCACAGATCTGCCCTCAATCATTCACCTCTTTCTTGACCATCAATAGTTAGTGCTGTTTCAACACCGATCATCCAAGGCACCAGCACACCATCTTCTACCACCTCGCATGTCGCCGTCCTAGACTCGATGCCACTAGGGCAACACCTTATGTTACTGATGACCCTCAACCGTAAGGGATCTATTGCAGCGTTTTCGATAAGTAAGAGTGTCGAACCCAACGAGGAGCAGAAGGTATTGATAAGCAATTCTGAGCAAGAAATTACTGCAAGCACTGAAAGATAACTTTTAGGGGTTTTCTCGGTATAAGCAACAGGAAAGTAAAAGCGAGTAATGTAAAAGATACTGAGAGTACCAAGTGGCCCAATCCTTTCTTAGCAAAGGAGAGGCCTAGCAACTGAACTTATAAAGACTAAAGCGTTCTTGAGGACACACGGGAAAGGTAGTCATGTGCTTTCGCCATATTCCGTATCGATACTATGTTATGTGTTGATAAGTGTTGAGTGGGTGGATCTATGCTAGTGCACTCTCTAGACTAAGATGAATGCACTCTTATGATTAAACACCTTGCAAGCATCCGCAAATACAAGATAGAATTTAAGGCAAAAACCTAACCATAGCAATACGATCGAGGATCCATTATTCCCTTATGCAAAAGCGTGCGAACTGGGGTTCAGGTTTCTGTCACTCCGGCAACCCACCATAAGCATTCTTTATACACAATGTATTCCCCTAGGTCCTTAATAAGGCGAAGTGTTGGGTGTTCGACTCACACAACACCACTAGTAGAATGACAACACAACTGAAATATCAAACAACACATATTACTTCAACAGCATATGACTACTAACAACAAGACTTTCCCCATGTCCTTAAGAACTAAGGTAACTATTCACAAGACATAAAAGAGATCATGATCAGTGGGGATAAATATGTGATAAACAATCTGGACATAATAATATTTCTCCAACAAAACTCAATAGCATTCACCACAAAGTAGTAATCAACACCGATGGAGTAGAGAGGATAGATAGTACGAGTTACAACACGAGTTGCGATTGTAAGATGAGATTCGGATGAAGATGGAGATGGTGCTGGTGTTGGGGATGATGTTGATGATGATCTCGATGATGCCCGTGACGATGGTGATGACGATGACGACGATCTCCCCTTCCGGGAGGTGATCTCCCCGGCGGAATCTGCCCGCCGGAGATGCCCTTTTCTTCTCTGTAGGTTTCCGCCTCGAAGCGGCGGCGGAACTCCGTAAAAAGTCCCGTGCCTAGGGTTTTCGGAGAACGGAGAACATATATGCAAAAGGGGGCGACCAGAGGTGGGCCAGGGGCTCCAGGCGCCCCCCCCCCCGGCGCGGCCAGGGGGGCGCGCCCCCAGGCCGCCTGGTCACCCTGTGGCCCCCCTCTGACTCCCCTTTTGCGTGTCTTCGTTATTCGTCTGAAAAATACCTCCCGTCAATTTTCAAGTAATTTGGAGGTGTTCTTCTTCAGCAACTCAGCATCCACTTTTTCCTGCTGAATCCTGCGTCTGCTGTTCCGGTATTGGAAAGTTGCAAACTGTGTAAAATATACCAAAACATCATAAGAACATTATCATAACGTGAAATATATCAATGAATAAGGATAAATTATGATACAAAATAGTGATGCATTTTGGACGTATCAACACCCCCAAGCTTAGACCTCGCTTGTCCCCAAGCGAATATGAACTCGGTAAACCTGTCCACAAGTTTAGAGAGTGAAGTGTCGATAAATAGAATACGGACAAGAAGCATCATAGTCTCTTTACCAACTCAATTATCCTCAGCAGCAATCTTCAACTCATAAGGCCCTTATGAAAAAGTGTTAACACTTATATTCGAAAGTAGGACTAAGGAAACTCATTATATCATGGCAAACATGTCCTTTGGTCAAAGAACAACAAATAATTTTAACTTTTGCTCTTGATGGGATTAATTGAAGCTTTTTGAAATAACATGCTAATAAGCAAGAAGTGAAAGTGTTAACACAAAGGAAGATATTTGCCTTAGCTGGGCATGACAAACAACTTACTTATCAAATGATAATGTTAACAAGGATATGACATGACAAATCTCAATGCAGCTTTATATGAATGAATCCTTATCAACATCAAACGTCTGCTCTCTTTGAGAAATAGAGGGGAGTAGGAATAACTGACTCAACTTAAAATTAAAAGATAGGCCCTGCTCTAGAGTAGTAGGGAAAACTCATGTGCTATCCTCAAATCAAACATAATGAAAACAAGTTTTGAGGGGTGCATGATTTGTCAACGAATGCTAATAAATAACTCAGTTGCTTCTTGAACTGGACAAGTTTCGAGGAACGGCTCCCGTATGAGGACGATATCATCCTCTTATTCTCCTTTGTTTATCACTGCCAAAGTTTTCTGATTTCTCATGAACAAAGCGTGAAGGAGGGTTCGTTTGTTATATTATTTTTAAGCCGGGCGCACTCCTTGCCAGTTCCTTCTTATATTATGGGTTTGCACATTATACATGCAATCCCGGGGTGAAGCTTGTCCAACTCAAGAAGACTATGAATTAGCTATTACTTCCTCATGAGCTAAAACATAGGCACAAAATAAAAGATTTTGAACTTTTAAGGATAACACATAAATTATATACTTTTAGGAGGTGGTAGTGGAGTACCACGAGTAGGTAGGTATGGTGGACTCATATGGAAGGTATTGGCTTAAGGGTATGGATGCACAAGCAGAATTCCGCTTAGTACAGAGTTAGGCTAGCAAAGGTTTTGAGAGAGCAGACAATTGATGATGACTAAGATGCAAAGCAATATAAAGCATGAACATTGAAATAAGCATAACACATCAAGTTGTCTTCCTTGTCAACATAACACTTCAAGCATAATAACATAAAGGTTTTGGCTATGTTGATACTTTAAGAAAATCATGCTTGTTGTTATGACCAAAGCTATGTTTGCCAAGATTAAATAAAGTTTCATAGCCATACCTGACATAAGCTCAATACTCCCCATAAGAATCATCATATAAGGTCGATTGCGTGAAGAGAATACCGAGTGCAGCAAAAGGAACCGATAAACTTCTCATTAATATTCCATCATAAACGACTCCACACACACGGATACAATTCTTCACCGAAGGAGCGATAGACCTCAATGCACACACCTATCTCATATAATAACCTCCCTAGACATGATACGACTCTTCTTGACTCTAAAAGACAAAAGGTAAAGATAAAGATACCGGGCACTCCCCCAAGCTTGGAACAAGCCAAGGGAATGCCATTACCCCAGGAGATTTCACTCGTCATCCTTGTTGGCGTTGATCAAGTAGTTCTTGGCGAAACTCTTCCATGGAAGGGGTTCTCCAGTCTCATATGAGAAGCTCGTCTCCTGGATCCTGCATTCAACACCCAAACCCATGCGCAGAAACCTTAGTTCATACTCATAATTCTGGTTTTGTAGATCATTAATTTGCCCTTGGAGTTCTATAATTCTGTCTTCAGACGCGGCGATTCTTTCCCACATCTCCTTCATCTCCTTCAGGAAGTAGTTCTTCAGCTCGTCGGTGATGTCAAAGTTAGCTTCAACACCACGCTCGATCATCTTCTTGTACTCGAAGACTTCCTGCTCCACTTCTTCCAGCCTGGCCTGGATGCTCCCCTCCTTGATAGGTCCCTTCAGATCTTCTTGATGAAGGACACCGTCCTCCATCCGAACAACCTGAGGGTGCTTCTTCACCTCAGCGAGGTAAGGGTTGATGACGTTGACGACGAACGTGTCCTTGGGGGAACTTGGAGAAGCCATGGCACCTAAATTTAGCTGAAAGATTTCCTGGCAGAAACAGATCGAAGAGAAAACACGCGAAATCGCAAGATACGTTGCCGGAACAATCCGGGCAAATATATAGGAAAAATTTATGTACAGAAAGGAAGGTAACGGACCAAAGCGGGGTCGGAGACGGGCTCCAGGGTGCCCAGGCGGCCTGCCGGCGCGGCCCAGGGGGGGCGCGCCTGGACTCCCTGGAGGTCGTCTCCGGCTCCACTTCGACTCGGAATTTTACTAATTTTACAAAAACTCGTAATACGGAACTTTTATGATGGTTTGCGGTGTTTTCTTACCGTACTACATACCTTTTCTTTATTCTGCTTCTGCTGGCGTCTGAAACAGGGTTGCAACATGTTCTTCGTGGGTTGTTGTGTATATTATATTCACATCAACATCGACAGGGTCTCCTGCTATGTAATGTTTAAGTCTTTGCCCATTCACAACTTGAGGTTTGGTGCCTTCAAAATTATTAATCTTAATTGCACCAGACCGATAAACTTCTTCAATATGAAACGGTCCTTCCCACCTGGAAAGTAGTTTACCTGGAGAAAACCTGAAACGGGATCTAAACAACAAAACTTTATCACCAACATTAAATTCACGTTTCAGAATCTTCCTATCATGCCACCTTTTTACCTTCTCTTTGAACATTTTAGCGCTCTCGTAAGCTTCACTCCTCCATTCATCTAGAGAAGTCAAGTTCATGAGACGCTTCTCACCAGCTAATTTTGGGTCAGCGTTAAGCTCTCTAACAGCCCAGAAAGCTTTGTGCTCTAACTCTAATGGCAAATGGCAAGCCTTGCCATACACCATCTTATAGGGGGACATGCACATGGGGTTTTTGTAAGCAGTTCTATATGCCCACAAAGCATCTCCTAATTTATTTGACCAATCCTTCCTATTTCTGTTTACTGTTTTCTGCAAGATCAACTTAATCTCTCTATTGGTGAGCTCAACTTGTCCACTAGTTTGAGGATGATACGGTGAAGCAAAAGCTTTTCTAAAAGCTCCGTGCGTGAAGTGTGATCCTCCATCGGTCATGAGATACCTTGGTACACCAAACCTAGGAAAAATTACATCTTTAAGCATTTTCAAAGATGTCTTGTGATCAGCACTTTCAGTGGGGATTGCTTCAACCCACTTGGTCACATAATCAACAGCTACTAAAATGTGAGTGTACTTGTGCGAAGAAGGAAAAGGACCCATAAAATCAAAACCCCAACAATCGAAAGGTTCAATCACTAGTGAGTAATTCATAGGCATCTCATTCCTTCTACTAATGTTACCAACTCTCTGACATTTATCACAAGCTAAAACATAATTTCTAGCATTTTTAAAGAGAGTAGGCCAATAAAAACCTGATTGAAGAACCTTATGTGCAGTCCTTTCACCGGCATGATGTCCTCCATAGGGACTATCATGACACCGTCGGAGAATGTCTTTCTGCTCATGTTCCGGAATGCATCTCGTCACGATCCCGTCGGGACCTTCTTTGAAAAGATGTGGGTCATCCCAAAAGTAATGCCTCAAATCATGAAAGAACTTCTTCCTCTGCTGAAATGTTAGACCTGGAGGCAAATACTTTGCAACAATAAAATTAGCATAATCTGCATACCAAGGATCGGAAAGAGGCTGTACTTTTACAACGGCAAGTTGCTCGTCTGGAAAACTATCGTTAACTGGGATGGGGTCATGCGGTATATCTTCCATTCTTGAAAGATTGTCCGCTACCGAATTGTCTTCCCCTTTCCTATCAACAATCTGCAAATCAAATTCTTGAAGAAGGAGTACCCATCTGATAAGCCTTGGCTTGGCATCCTTCTTTGTCATAAGATACTTAATGGCAGCATGATCAGTATGAATAATAACTTTGGAATCAACAATATACTGCCTAAACTTATCACAAGCAAAAACTACAGCTAAGAATTCTTTCTCAGTAGTAGCATAATTTCTTTGAGCACTATTAAGGGTTTTACTAGCATAATGTATAACATTCAATTTCTTATCAACTCTTTGTCCCAAAATAGCTCCAACAGCAAAATCACTTGCATCACACATAATCTCAAAAGGTAAATTCCAATCAGGTGGTTGTACTATGGGAGCAGTTATTAAAGCTTTCTTAAGGACTTCAAAAGCTTCCTTACAATTTTCATCAAAAACAAAAGGAACATCCTTCTGGAGAAGATTAGTGAGGGGTTGCGAGGTTTTAGAAAAGTCTTTAATAAATCTTCTATAAAAACCTGCATGACCGAGAAAACTGCGAATACCTTTGATGTCCCTTGGATAGGGAATCCTTTCAATAGCTTCGATCTTGGCCTTGTCCACTTCAATTCCCCTTTCGGAAATCTTGTGACCAAGAACAATTCCTTCATTAACCATAAAGTGGCACTTCTCCCAGTTGAGTACCAAATTTGTCTCCTCGCATCTCTGCAAAACTTTATTAAGGCTGTGAAGACAATGGTCAAATGAAGTTCCATAGACTGAGAAATCGTCCATGAAGACTTCCATAATATCCCCGCAGAAACCATGAAAGATAGCAGACATACACCTTTGAAAAGTAGCAGGGGCATTACATAAACCAAAAGGCATACGTCTGTAAGCATAAGTACCAAAAGGACAAGTAAAAGTGGTCTTCTCTTGATCGACAGTGTTAACATGAATCTGAGAGAAGCCAGAATAACCATCGAGATAACAAAAGTGGGTGTTTTTGGATAACCTTTCAAGCATTTGGTCGATGAATGGCAACGGGTAGTGATCCTTCCTGGTTGCCTTGTTCAACTTCCTGTAATCAATACACATTCTATATCCAATAATAATTCTCTGAGGTATTAGTTCATTTTTATCATTAGGAACCACAGTTGTACCTCCTTTCTTAGGAACACAATGTACCGGACTTACCCACGTACTATCAGCTATAGGATAGATAATACCTGCGGCTAGAAGCTTGAGAATCTCGGTTCTCACAACATCCATCATCTTCGGGTTCAACCGTCGTTGATGATCAACAACTGGTTTAGCATCAGGCTCAAGGTTGATAGTATGTTGACAGATAGATGGACTAATCCCCTTAAGGTCATCAAGGGTATAGCCAATTGCGCCTCGGTGTTTACGAAGTACTTCCAATAATCGCTCTTCTTCATATCCTGAAAGGTTAGAATTGATAATAACAGGATATACTTTCTTTTCATCTAAATAAGCATACTTGAGCGTATCGGGAAGAGGTTTAAGATCGAACACCGGGTCTTCTTTCGGTTTTGATAAAATTCCCAAAGGTTCAACCGGAAGGTTGTGCTTCAGGATAGCAGGCTGCCTCAAGAATATTTCATCTAGTTCATTTCTTTCCTGCATATGTAAATCATTCTCGTGGTCCTCCATGTATTGCTGCAAAGGATCATCAGGGGGAATAGCAATAGAGGCAATACTTTCAATAATTTTATCATCACTAGGTAAATCAGTACCACGAGGCTGCTTAGAGAACTTAGAAAAATTAAATTCATATGGCTCACCATCGAATTCAACAGAAACTTTACCTTTCTTGCAATCTATTATAGCTCCACAAGTTCTAAGAAAAGGTCTACCAAAAATAATGGGACAAAAATTGTCCCTGGCTGAACCAAGTACCAGAAAGTCGGTAGGGTATTTTACCTTTCCACATAGGACTTCAACGTCCCTCACAATTCCGATAGGAGAGATAGTTGTTCTATTTGCAAGATGAATAGTAACATCAACTTCTTCAAGTTCACAAGGGCAAATCTCACCGATGATTTCTTCATAAAGTGAATAAGGAATAGCACTTGCACTCGATCCCAAATCGCATAGCCCATAATAATTGTGATCTCCTATTTTAACAGATACCACTGGAGTACCTGAAATTGGGCCTTTATTCTTGGCTGTGACAAGGTTAGTGGAAACAGCACAAAAGGTTATATTGGAATCCAAAACATCATCAGTAGCAAGTGTTGGGGAACGTAGTATTTTAAAATTTTCCTACGATCACGCAAGATCTATCTACCAGATGCATAGCAACGAGAGGGAAGAGTGTGTCTACGTACCCTCGTAGACCGGAAGCGGAAGCGTCAAGTGACGCGGTTGATGTAGTCGAACTTCTTCGCGATCCAACCGATCAAGCACCGAACGTACGGCACCTCCGCGTTCAGCACACGTTCAGCTTGATGACGTCCCACGAGCTCTTGATCCAGTTGAGCTTCACGAGAGAGTTTCGTCAGCACGACGGCGTGGTGACGGATATGATGTATCTACCGGCGCAGGGCTTCGCCTAAGCACTGCGACAGTATGATCGAGGTGTGTTTCTGTGGAGGGGGGCACCGCACACGGCTAGAACAATTCAACTTGTGTGTCTTTGGGTGCCCCCCTGCCCCCGTATATAAAGGAGCAAGAGGGGAGGGCCGGCCGGCCTCCTATGGTGCGGCTAGGGCAATCCTACTAGGAATAGGATTGCAATCCTATTCCTAGTAGGAGTCCATCAAGAAGGAAGAGAGGGAAAGGAAAAGAGGGAGAGGTGGCGCCCCCCCAATCCTAGTCCAACTAGGATCCCTAGGTGGGGCGCCGGCCAGCCTCTATGGGCTGCCTCTCTCCTTTCCTCAAGGCCCACTTGGACCACCCCCCCTCGTAGGGGGTTCCGGTAACCCCTTCCGGCAATCCAGTTAAATCCGAAACTTTTCCGGAACACTTCCGGTGTCCGAATATAGTCGTCCAATATATCAATCTTTATGTCTCGGACATTCCGAGACTCCTCGTCATGTCTGTGATCTCATCCGGGACTCCGAACTACCTTCGGTACATCAAAACTCGTAAACTCATAATACCGATCGTCATCAAACGTTAAGCGTGCGGACCCTACGGGTTCGAGATCTATGTAGACATGACCGAGACTCATCTCCAGTCAATAACCAATAGCGGAACCAGGATGCTCATATTGGCTCCTACATATTCTACGAAGATCTTTATCGTTCAAACCGCATAACAACATACTTTGTTCCTTTTGTCATCGGTATGTTACTTGCCCGAGATTCGATCGTTGGTATCTCTATACCTAGTTCAATCTCGTTACCGGCAAGTCTCTTTACTCGTTCCGTAACACATCATCTCGTGACTAACTCATTAGTCTTTTGCTTGCAAGGCTTATTGTGATGTGTGTTACCGAGAGGGCCCAGAGATACCTCTCCGACACTCGGAGTGACAAATCCTAATCTTGATCTATGCCAACACCACGAATACTTTCGGAGACACCTGTAGAGCATCTTTATGATCACCCAGTTACGTTGTGACGTTTGATAGCACACAAGGTGTTCCTACGGTATTCGGGAGTTGCATAATCTCATAGTCATAGGAACATGTATAAGTCATGAAGAAAGCAATAGCAGTAAAACTAAACGATCATAGTGCTATGCTAACGGATGGGTCTTGTCCATCACATCATTCTCCTAATGATGTGATCCCGTTGATCAAATGACAACTCATGTCTATGGCTAGGAAACATAACCATCTTTGATCAATGAGCTAGTCTAGTAGAGGCATACTAGGGACATACTGTTTTGTCTATGTATTCACACATGTATTAAGTTTCCGGTTAATACAATTCTAGCATGAATAATAAACATTTATCATGATATAAGGAAATATAAAATAACAACTTTATTATTGCCTCTAGGGCATATTTCCTTCAGTCTCCAACTTGCACTAGAGTCAATAATCTAGCTCACATCGCCATGTGATTTAATACCGATAGTTCACATCGTTATGTGAATAACACCCATAGTTCACATCGCCATGTGACCAACACCCAAAGGGTTTACTAGAGTCAATAATCTAGTTCACATCGCTATGTGATTAATACCCAAGAGTAATAAGGTGTGATCATGTTTTGCTTGTGAGAGAAGATTAGTCAACGGTTCTGTCACATTCAGATCCGTATGTATTTCGCAAATTTCTATGTCTACAATGCTCTGCATGGAGCTACTCTAGCTAATTGCTCCCACTTTCAATACACATCCAGATTGATACTTAGAGTCATCTGGATTTAGTGTCAAAGCTTGCATCGGCGTAACCCTTTACGACGAACTCTTTATCACCTCCATAATCGAGAAACATTTCCTCAGTCATCCCGTTACTAAGGATAATTTTGACCGCTGTCCAGTGATCTACTCCTAGATCACTATTGTACCTCCTTGCCAAACTCATGGCAAGGTACACAACAGGTTTGGTACACAGCATGGCATACTTTATAGAACCTATGGCTGAGGCATAGGGAATGACTTTCATTCTCTCTATATTTTTCTGCCGTGGTCTGGCTTTGAGTCTTACTCAACTTCACACCTTACAAGTCAGGCAAGAACTCCTTCTTTGACTGATCCATTTTGAACTACTTCAAAATCTTATCAAGGTATGTACTCATCGAAAGTCTTTATCAAGCGTCTTGATCTATCTCTATAGATCTTTATGCCCAATATGTAAGCAGCTTCACCAAGGTCTTTCTTTGAAAAACTCCTTTCAAACACTCCTTTATGCTTTCCAGAAATTCTACATCTTTTCCGATCGACAATATGTCATTCACATATACTTATCAGAAAGGTTGTAGTGCTCCCACTCACTTTCTTGTAAATACAGGCTTCACCGTAAGTCTGTATAAATCTATATGCTTTGATCAACTTATCAAAGCGTATATTCCAACTCCGAGATGCTTGCACCAGTCCATAGATGGATCGCTGGAGCTTGTACATTTTGTTAGCACCTTTAGGATTGACAAAACCTTCTGGTTGCATCATATACAAGTCTTCTTTAATAAATCCATTAAAGAATGCAGTTTTTGTTATCCATTTGCCGGATTTCATAAAATGCGGCAATTACTAACATGATTCGGACAGACTTAAGCATCGCTACGGGTGAGAAAGTCTCATCGTAGTCAACTCCTTGAACTTGTCGAAACCCTTTCGCAACAAGTCGAGCTTTGTAAACAGTAACATTACCGTCTGCGTCGGTCTTCCTCTTGAAGATCCATTTATTTTCGATGGCCTGCCGATCATCGGACAAGTCAACCAAAGTCCATACTTTGTTCTAATACATGGATCCCATCTCAGATTTCATGGCCTTAAGCCATTTTGCGGAATCTGGGCTCATCATCGCTTCCTCATAGTTCGTAGGTTCATCATGGTCCAGTAACATGATTTCCAGAACTGGGTTGCCGTACCACTCTGGTGCGGAACGTACTCTGGTTGATCTACGATATTCAGCAGAAACTTGATCTGAAGTTTCATGATCATCATCATTAACTTCCTCACTGATTGGTGTAGGAATCACTGGAACAATTTTCTGTGATGTACTACTCTCCAATTCAGGAGAAGGTACAATTACCTCATCAAGTTCTACTTTCCTCCCACTCACTTCTTTCGAGAGAAACACCTTCTCTAGAAAGGATCCACTCTTAGCAACAAAGACCTTGCCTTAGGATCTGTGATAGAAGGTGTACCCAACAGTTTCTTTTTGGGTATCCTATGAAGATTTACTTCTCCGATTTGGGTTCGAGCTTATCATGTTGAAACTTTTTCACATAAGCATCGCAGTCCCAAACTTAAAGAAATGACAACTTAGGTTTCTCGTCAAACCACAGTTCATACGGTGTCATCTCCACGGATTTAGATGGTGCCCTATATAACGTGAATGTAGCTGTCTCTACTGCATAACCCCAAAAGCAATAGTGGTAGATCGGTAAGAGACATCATCGATCGCACCATATCTAATAAAGTACGGTTATGACGTTCGGACACACCATTACACTGTGGTGTTCCAGGTGGCGTGAGTAGTGAAACTATTTCACATTGTTTTTATTGAAGGCCAAACTCGCTAACTCAAATATTTTACCTCTACGATCATATCGTAGAAACTCTTATTTTCTTGTTACGATGATTCTCCACTTCACTCTGAAATTCTTTGAACTTTTCAAATGTTTCAGACTTGTGCTTCATTAAGTAGATATACCCATATCTGCTCAAATCATCAGTGAAGGTCAGAAAATAACGATACCTGCCGCGAGCTTCAACACTCATTGGTCCGCATACATCAGTATGTATGATTTCCAATAACTCTGTTGCTCGCTCCACGGTTCCGGAGAACGGAGTTTCAGTCATCTTGCCCATGAGGCATGGTTTGCAAGCACCAAGTGATTCATAATCAAGTGATTCCAAAAAGTCCATCACTATGGAGTTTCTTCATGCGCTTTACACCAATATGACCTAAACGGCAGTGCCACAAATAAGTTGCACTATCATTATTAACCTTGCATCTTTTGGCTTCAATATTATGAATATGTGTATCACACGATCGAGATCCAATAAACTATTTTCATTGGGTGTATGACCATAGAAGGTTTTATTCATGTAAACAGAACAACAATTATTTTCTAACTTACATGAATAACCGTATTGCAATAAACATGATCAAATCATATTCATGCTCAACACAAACACCAAATAACACTTATTTAGGTTCAACACTAATCCCGAAAGTATAGGGAGTGTGCGATGATGATCATATCAATCTTGGAACTGCTTCCAATACACATCGTCACTTCATCCTTTAACTAGTTTCTGCTCATTATGCAACTCCCATTTCGAGTTACTACTCTTTAGCAACTGAACTAGTATCAAATACCGAGGGGTTGCTATGAACTCTAGTAAAATACACATCAATAATCTGTATATTAAATATACCTTTGTTCACTTTGTCATCCTTCTTATCCGCCAAGTATCTAGGGCAGTTCCACTTCCGGTGACCATTTCCTTTGCAGTAGAAGCACTTAGTTTCAGGCTTGAGTTTAGCTTTGGGTTTCTTCATGGGAGTGACAACTTGCTTGTCATTCTTCTTGAAGTTCCCCTTCTATCCCCTTGCCCTTTACTTGAAACAAGTGGTCTTATTAACCATCAACACTTGATGTTCTTTCTTGATTTCTACCTTCGCCGATTTCAGCATTGCGAAGAGATCGGAAATTACCTTCGTCATCCCTTGCATATTATAGTTCATCACGAAGTTCTACTAACTTGGTGATAGTGACTAGAGAAATTTGTCAATTACTATCTTATCTGGAAGATTAACTCCCACTTGATTCAAGCAATTGTACTACCCAGACAATCTGAGCACATGCTCACTGGTTGAGCTATTCTCCTCCATCTTGTAGGCAAAGTACTGTCAGAGATCCTATACCTCTCGACACGGGCATGAGTATGAAATACTAATTTCAACTCTTGGAACATCTCATATGCTCCGTGGCGTTTCAAAACGTTTTTGAAGTCCCGGTTATAAGCCGTAAAGCATGGTTCACTAAACTATCAAGTAGTCATCATATCGAGCTTTTGTCAAAACGTTCATAACGTCTACATCTGCTCCTGCAATAGGTCTGTCACCTAGCGGTGCATCAAGGACATAATTCTTCTGTGCAGCAATGAGGATAATCCTCAGATCACGGAACAATTCCGCATCATTGCTACTAACATCTTTCAACTTGGTTTTCTCTAGGAACATATGAAAAAAAAACGGGGAGCAACATCGCGAGCTATTGATCTACAACATAGATATGCTAATACTACCAGGACTAACTTCATGATAAATTAAAGTTCAATTTAATCATATTACTTAAGAACTCCCACTTAGATAGACATCCCTCCGGTCATCTAAATGATCACGTGATCCAAATCAACTAAACCATGTCCGATCATCACGTGAGATGGAGTAGTTTCAATGGTGAACATCTTATGTTGATCATATCTACTATATGATTCACGCTCGACCTTTCGGTCTCCAGTGTTCCGAGGCCATATCTGCATCTGCTAGGCTCGTCAAGTTTAACCCGAGTATTCTGCTTGTGCAAAACTGGCTTACACCCGTTGTATTTGAACGTAGAGCTTATCACACCCGATCATCACGTGGTGTCTCGGCACGACGAACTTTTGCAACGGTGCATACTCAGGGAGAACACTTATACCTTGAAATTTAGTAAGGGGTCATCTTATAATGCTACCGTCGTTCTAAGCAAAATAAGAAGCATAATAAGATAAACATCACATGCAATCAAAATATGTGACATGATATGGCCATCATCATCTTGTGCTTTTGATCTCCATCTCCAAAGCACCGTCATGATCACCTTCGTCACTGGCGCGACACCTTGATCTCCATCGTAGCATCGTTGTCGGCTCACCAACTATTGCTTCTACGACTATCGCTACCGCTTAGTGATAAAGTAAAGCAATTACATGGCGATTGCATTTCATACAATAAAGCGACAACCATATGGCTCCTGCCAGTTGTCGATAACTTTACAAAACATGATCATCTCATACAAAACCGTATAACTCATCATGTCTTGACCATATCACATCACAACATGCCCTGCAAAAACAAGTTAGACGTCCTCTACTTTGTTGTTGCAAGTTTTACGTGGCTACTACGGGCTTAGCAAGAACCGTTCTTACCTACGCATACAAAACCACAACGATGTTTCGTCAAGTATGTGCTGTTTTAACCTTCACAAGGACCGGGCGTAGCAACACTTGATTCAGCTAAAGTGAGAGAGACAGACACCCGCCAGTCACCTTTAAGCAACGAGTGCTCGTAACGGTGAAACCAGTCTCGCGTAAGCGTACGCGTAATGTCGGTCCGGGCCGCTTCATCTCACAATACCGCCGAAGCAAAGTATGACATGCTGGTAAGCAGTATGACTAGTATCGCCCACAACTCATTGTGTTCTACTCGTGCATATCATCTACGCATAGACCTGGCTCATGATGCCACTGTTGGGGAACGTAGTATTTTAAAAATTTCCTACGATCACGCAAGATCTATCTACCAGATGCATAGCAACGAGAGGGAAGAGTGTGTCTACGTACCCTCGTAGACCGGAAGCGGAAGCGTCAAGTGACGCGGTTGATGTAGTCGAACTTCTTCGCGATCCAACCGATCAAGCACCGAACGTACGGCACCTCCGTGTTCAGCACACGTTCAGCTTGATGACGTCCCACGAGCTCTTGATCCAGTTGAGCTTCACGAGAGAGTTTCGTCAGCACGACGGCGTGGTGACGGATATGATGTATCTACCGGCGCAGGGCTTCGCCTAAGCACTGCGACAGTATGATCGAGGTGTGTTTCTGTGGAGGGGGGCACCGCACACGGCTAGAACAATTCAACTTGTGTGTCTTTGGGTGCCCCCTGCCCCCGTATATAAAGGAGCAAGAGGGGAGGGCCAGCCGGCCTCCTATGGTGCGGCTAGGGCAATCCTACTAGGAATAGGATTGCAATCCTATTCCTAGTAGGAGTCCATCAAGAAGGAAGAGAGGGAAAGGAAAAGAGGGAGAGGTGGCGCCCCCCCAATCCTAGTCCAACTAGGATCCCTAGGTGGGGCGCCGGCCAGCCTCTATGGGCTGCCTCTCTCCTTTCCTCAAGGCCCACTTGGACCACCCCCCCCCTCGTAGGGGGTTCCGGTAACCCCTTCCGGCAATCCAGTTAAATCCGAAACTTTTCCGGAACACTTCCGGTGTCCGAATATAGTCGTCCAATATATCAATCTTTATGTCTCGGACATTCCGAGACTCCTCGTCATGTCCGTGATCTCATACGGGACTCCGAACTACCTTCGGTACATCAAAACTCATAAACTCATAATACCGATCGTCATCAAACGTTAAGCGTGCGGACCCTACGGGTTCGAGATCTATGTAGACATGACCGAGACTCATCTCCAGTCAATAACCAATAGCGGAACCGGGATGCTCATATTGGCTCCTACATATTCTACGAAGATCTTTATCGTTCAAACCGCATAACAACATACTTTGTTCCTTTTGTCATCGGTATGTTACTTGCCCGAGATTCGATCGTTGGTATCTCTATACCTAGTTCAATCTCGTTACCGGCAAGTCTCTTTACTCGTTCCGTAACACATCATCTCGTGACTAACTCATTAGTCTTTTGCTTGCAAGGCTTATTGTGATGTGTGTTACCGAGAGGGCCCAGAGAAACCTCTCCGACACTCGGAGTGACAAATCCTAATCTTGATCTATGCCAACACCACGAATACTTTCGGAGACACCTGTAGAGCATCTTTATGATCACCCAGTTATGTTGTGACGTTTGATAGCACACAAGGTGTTCCTACGGTATTCGGGAGTTGCATAATCTCATAGTCATAGGAACATGTATAAGTCATGAAGAAAGCAATAGCAGTAAAACTAAACGATCATAGTGCTATGCTAACGGATGGGTCTTGTCCATCACATCATTCTCCTAATGATGTGATCCCGTTGATCAAATGACAACTCATGTCTATGGCTAGGAAACATAACCATCTTTGATCAATGAGCTAGTCTAGTAGAGGCATACTAGGGACATACTGTTTTGTCCATGTATTCACACATGTATTAAGTTTCCGGTTAATACAATTCTAGCATGAATAATAAACATTTATCATGATATAAGGAAATATAAAATAACAACTTTATTATTGCCTCTAGGGCATATTTCCTTCAGCAAGGTCTTTAGTCAATGCAACTTGAGGATCGACCCTGATCTGGTCCTCAGGCTCATCAACTCTTCTCTCACTTTTATTTATTATGCCTGTCACAAGAGAGTGCTCCCTTATCCTCGTGGGAAAAGGAGGCTGTTCATATATAACTGCAGGCAAAATAGGGTCAGCAACAAAAATATCAATAGGTGGTTCTTTAAAAGGTGCATGGTGCTGGTCTCTCTTCTTTTTAAAAGAATCAACGTGAGAGGCAAAATTCTTACACAAATCAATCACTAGATGGGAATCAAGACCAATCTTAGAGCAAAACGTATTGAAGTAATCAGTTTCCACATAGCTCTCAATATAATCATGTTCATAATTTATAGCGGGTTCAATACCTTTATCAATTTCCCAATCTTCGGTATTCCTCTGGATTCTTTCAAGGAGATCCCACCTTCCTTCCACACTCTTCTTCTGAAACACCCCACTAGAGGAGGCATCCAGCATCTCCTTATCCTGACGAGAAAGCCTGGCATAAAAATTTGTAAGTATAATTTCCTTGGGAAGCTTATGAATAGGGCATTTGAGCATTAGGGACTTCAATCTCCCCCAAGCTTGAGCAATGCTTTCTCCGTCACGAGACCTAAAGTTATAGATATAATTCCTGTCTCGATGAATTTCATGAAGAGGATAAAACTTAGTATAAAAGAGAGACATAAGCTCCTGCCAGTCCAGCAAGTGTGAGTTATCGAGAAGCCCATACCAATCTGAAGCTTTATCTATAAGTGATACGACAAACAATTTCCTCATGACAAACTCCCTCGATACACCTGCAAGCTTAAATAATGAACATAGTCGTGACAAATATAGCAAGTGTTCACCGGGATGTCTGTCTCCTGCATAACGATTAGCCAAAACATAATCGATAATGCCGGCTGGTATTTTATAAGGCACAATTTCAGTAGGGGGAGGATCAACCACCACAGGTGTGGGGCGTCTTCCTGCAAGCAACACTCCAATAATAGGGTTGTCCATAAGGACAAAGAGCAGCAATAGCAAAAATAAAAAACAGAATTATGAAAAACTTTCTTACCAGTTTCACTTTACCAATAGCGCTACGCTCCCCGGCAACGACGCCAGAAAACGGTACTTGATGACCCTCAACCGTAAGGGATCTATTGCAGCGTTTTCGATAAGTAAGAGTGTCGAACCCAACGAGGAGCAGAAGGTATTGATAAGCAATTCTGAGCAAGAAATTACTGCAAGCACTGAAAGATAACTTTTAGGGGTTTTCTCGGTATAAGCAACAGGAAAGTAAAAGCGAGTAATGTAAAAGATATTGAGAGTACCAAGTGGCCCAATCCTTTCTTAGCAAAGGAGAGGCCTAGCAACTAAACTTATAAAGACTAAAGCGTTCTTGAGGACACATGGGAGAGGTAGTCATGTGCTTTCGCCATATTCCGTATCGATACTATGTTATGTGTTGATAAGTGTTGAGTGGGTGGATCTATGCTAGTGCACTCTCTAGACTAAGATGAATGCACTCTTATGATTAAAAACCTTGCAAGCATCCGCAAATACAAGATAGAATTTAAGGCAAAAGCCTAACCATAGCAATACGATCGAGGATCCATTATTCCCTTATGCAAAAGCGTGCGAACTGGGGTTCAGGTTTCTGTCACTCCGGCAACCCACCATAAGCATTCTTTATACACAATGTATTCCCCTAGGTCCTTAATAAGGCGAAGTGTTGGGTGTTCGACTCACACAACACCACTAGTAGAATGAAAACACAACTGAAATATCAAACAACACATATTACTTCAACAGCATATGACTACTAACAACAAGACTTTCCCCATGTCCTCAAGAACTAAGGTAACTACTCACAAGACATAAAAGAGATCATGATCAGTGGGGATAAATATGTGATAAACAATCTGGACATAATAATATTTCTCCAACAAAACTCAATAGCATTCACCACAAAGTAGTAATCAACACCGATGGAGTAGAGAGGATAGATAGTACGAGTTACAACACGAGTTGCGATTGTAAGATGAGATTCGGATGAAGATGGAGATGGTGCTGGTGTTGGGGATGATGTTGATGATGATCTCGATGATGCCCGTGACGATGGTGATGACGATGACGACGATCTCCCCTTCCGAGAGGTGATCTCCCCGGCGGAATCTGCCCGCCGGAGATGCCCTTTTCTTCTCTGTAGGTTTCCGCCTCGAAGCGGCGGCGGAACTCCGTAAAAAGTCCCGTGCCTAGGGTTTTCGGAGAACGGAGAACATATATGCAAAAGGGGGCGACCAGAGGTGGGCCAGGTGAAAGTGCAACTAATCCCCGGGTGGTTTTGGTAATTAATAACAACATATATATCATTGAACTAATAGTTACTTGAGAATCATTTCAGAGAAGTTCAGTGATATGGGTATGGAAATGTCTGAAGAAGTGGACCCCTCAAAATGCTAAGGCAAGCATTGGCAAAAGCTCAAGACTCCATTTTTGGTTTAGTGATCCAAGATCACATTGAGTCCATAGGAAAAGCCAATACTATTAAAAGGGGATGAGGTTGTGTTGATGATCTGGTTGCTCAAGTGCTTAGTGATTTAGCTCCTTCAACTATCAGCAACTTTCACTACTAAACACACTCATAAGTAATCTCGGACAAACCGATTCTTCCAACTCAGTCCCACCGAGATGAACCACCTCAGCTACTTTCCAAACCCTAGAAATTTCGGTCAATCCGATTTTGAGTTCGGTCTCACCGAAACTGGACTGCCAAGCTTCTGTAACCGTTTGTCATCATTTCGGAATATCCGAGTTGTTGATTTCGGTCCCACCGATTCTGGCAAGTTCCTATCTTTGACTCATATCGGACAAACCGAGATGGTATTTTCGGTCCCACCGAAAACCCCAACGTTCACTATATTTGAACTTTCGGTCTGACCGAGTTTTCACTTCGGTCTCACCGAGATTGCTCAATTATGTGTGTAATGGTTGGATTTTGTGTGGAGGCTATATATACCCCTCCACCCCCTCTTCATTCGTGGAGAGAGCCATCAGAAAGTACTACCACTCCTACCTTACACTTTCTGAGAAGAGAACCACCTACCCTTGTGTTGAGATCAAGTTATTCCATTCCTACCATATGAAACTTGATTTCTAACCTTCCCAAGTTGCTTTCCACTCAATCCTTTCTTCCACCACAGCCATATCAGTGAGGAGAGTTGAGTGTTGGGGAGATTATCATTTGAAGCACAAGAGCAAGGAGTTCATCATCATCTACAACATCTATTACCTTTTGGAGGGTGGTGCCTCCTAGATTGGTTAGGTGTCGCTTGGGAGCCTCCGTCTTCGAGATGTGGAGTTGAACCAAGAAGTTTGTAAGGGCAAGGAGATCGCCTACTTCGTGAAGATCTACCCCGAGTAAGGCTAGCCCTCCGTGGGCGTAGGCCATGATGGAATAGACAAGGTTGCTTCTTCGTGGACCCTTCGTGGGTGGAGCCCTCCATGGACTCGCGCAGCCGTTACCCTCCGTGGGTTGAAGTCTCCATCAACGTGGATGTACGATAGCACCACCTATCGGAACCACGGGAAAAATCACCGCGTCTCCAAATTGCGTTTGCTCTTCTCCACCTCCCTTTACTACATGTGCAATTTACTTTCCGCTGCCTATACTCTAGAATTGCATGTGTAGGGTGATACTTGTCTTGATCATAATTGTGAATCTGCCAAAAACTGTTCTTGATCAAAAGGCAGAATTTTTATAATTACAAGTAGTCTAATCACCCCCCTCTAGACATACTTTCGATCCTACAAGTGGTATCAGAGCTTTGGTCTCCATTGTATTGGTTTCCATTGCATTGGACTCCATAAGCTTGGTTCCACAACCTAGGAGAGTATGGCGTCTAGTGAGGGTAATTATCGTAGAGGTCCTTACTTTGATGGTACAAATTTTGCTAGTTGGAAGCATAAAATGAAAATGCATATTCTTGGTCATAACCCAGCCGCATGGGGCATTATTTGTGTTGGCATGCAAGGTGAATTCTTCGAGGAAGGAAAAGTTCCGGATCGCGAAGCTACACCGGAAGAGTTGCGGATGTTGCAAAACAATGCTCAAGCTTGTGACATTCTCTTCAATGCTTTGTGTCCCGAGGAGTTCAACAAAATCAGTCGTCTTGAGAATGCTAAAGAGATTTGGGATACTTTGGTTGAAATGCACGAAGGTACCGAGTCTGTGAAGGAATCAAAGCTAGATATTCTTCAAGGTCAACTTGACAAGTTCAAGATGAAGGATGGTGAAGGAGTCGCTGAAATGTACTCTAGGCTTGCTCTCATCACAAATGAGATTGCCGGCTTAGGAAGCGAAGAAATGACCGACCGATTCATCATTAAGAAGATTCTCAGAGCTTTGGATGGAAATTACGACACCGTGTGCACTTTGATCCAAATGATGCCAAACTACAAGACTCTCAAGCCAACTGAAGTCATTGGAAGAATTGTTGCTCATGAGATGACACTTAAGGATAAGGAAGAGCTTCACAACAAGTCAAGTGGTGCTTACAAAGCTACAAGTGATGCTCCCACAACCTCAAGTGACAAGTTAATTTCCAATGAAGAGATAAGCCTAATGGTTAAGAACTTCAACAAGTTCTACAAGAATAGAGGCAAAGAGAGAAGCTCAAAGTCTAGATCATATGATGAAAAGAGATCTTCTAGTCGTGATCGAAACTGCTACAATTGTGGAAGACCCGGACACTACTCAAATGAGTGTACGGCTCCCCACAAGAGAAGAGAAGAATCTCCAAGAAGAAGAGCAAGAGATGAGTCACCTCGGAGAGAGAGAAGGAGTAGAGATGATCGTTATGAACGAAGACCCTCTCGGAGAAGCAAGGATTCGGAAAGGAAAGACAAGTCATCAAGGAGCTACACAAGAAGAAGACATCAAGCTCATGTAGGTGAATGGGTCTCCGGTTCCGAATCCGACAATCAATCCGATGGAAGCTATCACTCCGACTCCGACTATAGTCAAGATGAAGGTGTTGCCGGACTTGCACTCGTATCCTCCAACTCCAACTCCTACGACTTATTTGATTCACCAAATGAGGGAATTGGAAGATGCTTCATGGCTAAAGGCCCCAAGGTAACACACCCTGAATTCATTGACTTTGATAGTGATGAGGATGACTTGCTTGGTGAAGATGAGCTCTTGCATGATAAATCTAGTGAGCTTAGTAACGATGAAAATGCTAGTAGTCTTTATAGTCGAGAAGAGTCGAATGACAATGCTATGAAGGAGATTGAGCGTCTAACTAAAGAACTAAACACTCTTAAGTTAGCTCATGAAACAACTCAAGAAGATCATAGAGAGCTCCTAAGATCTCATGAGAAGCTACGCTTCGAGAAGCTCACTCTAGAGCAAGAACATGAGTTTCTAAAAGCGATCAATGACGATCTTCGAAAGAAGAGTTCCTCATATCTTGCCAAACGACTTCTCTTGTCTAATTTCTTGCCACCTATTAAGACTAAGCATGACAAGCATAAGAAAAATTCTTCCTCTAGTAGTAACAATAACCATGTTAAATCTAATGTTGTTACTTCTAGTAGTTCTCTTGATTCCACTAACAATGTTTCAAGCCAAGTTACACTTGAGCAAGAAAATAGCTTATTGAAGGAAATCATAGAGAAAGGTGTCTACAAGAGTCTTGCCGGAAGCAAGAACTTTGAGGAAATTGTTCGCAAACAAGGAAGGCACCGGAAGAATCAAGGGATTGGTTTTGAGCGAAAGTTCAACGCCGAAGGTGTTGAGTGGGAAGAAGGTCAATACCCTACTCCACAATTTGTTTCTCAAAAGGAGAAGTATGATCCTACTTCTTCCAATGTGGAACAAGCTCAAGATGACCTTCCACCACAAGACCACAAGCTGAAGGCCAAGGACAAGCTTCAAGAGGAGATTGATGCATTCATTGAAGCACCTCAAGCCATGGTCAAGTGGGTTCCCAAGGACACATCCAGTTCTACTTCGTCAAGCTCAACTACAACCCCAAGGATTCCCATCAAGATGATGTGGATCCCAAAGAAGAAGAACTAGAAGGTTCTTGAGGGTGACTCCGCCAACATACTTCACTCATATTCACTTTGGCAAGAACTTGTGCAATCAACTTCCACATCATGCACTAGTTCATGGAGTCACAAACCCTCTTGTTGGTAAGTCAAGGGACAAGGTAATCATTGCTTTCATGGACATCATCTTTTGTGAACTTCAATCTATGTCCATGGATATCCTTGTTTGTTCCTTGTGGGACTAACCCATGTAGGTATTGAAAGTGACCTAATCCAAAGGATAGCTCCCAACTCTTGATGATCTACATCAACATTGAGCATCCACATCTTCAACATCTACATGAAGTCTTCTACGACAACCCAAGGTTAGTTTGACCCTTTAAAAAGGGGTTCTCACATCTAGGGGGAGCTTTGCTCTAAAAATTGAGCTAAAGCATCTCCAAATGATGTGAACACATCAATGCTTTATGTAAAAGTGGTAACCCCACTTGTGCTTAAACGATGAGTATGACCTATGATCAAATGTTCTCATTTGACTCCTAAGTCAAAATACTCATATAAAGATGACCTAGTCATCGACAAATTGTGTGCTAGTAGCTAGAATTTTGGTTGTGCATGTTTGACACATATTTCATTTGCTATCTTATTGTGTGAGCATGTTGAATGCATGATTTTATCCATTCAAGGACATCCATTTGTTGTTTTGGTTGTTTTGATTTTTTTTTTCTGGCCAAATGGATGGACAAGAATGCCTAAGCACCTTCCCTAGCTATCTATGCTTTCTTGTCTCAAATTCTATTCATGCTCATATCACAACTTTGAACAAGTCATTTTCGGACCCTCCGAGTGAGGAGCACTCGGAGCCACCGATCCGTCTAAGGCTGACTTCCAAAACCTTCTAAGTCAATTTCGGTCTGACCAACTTCTCCCACTCGGTCCAACCGAAACGCTTAGACTGATCTAGGTTTCATCTCGGTGAAACCGAGTTATAAATCTCGGCGTGACCGATATGTGTAACTGCACAACAGTTATCCATTTCGGTGTCACCGAGTTTTTCAACTCGGTCCCACCGACAGCATGGGGATATAAATACTGAGGGCAGCGCACGATTATTTCTTCAAACCGTTTCGCCCCCAAGTCCCCTGCTGCCGTCGCCCTGGTCTTCGGATCGTCGCCGTCGTCGCCTGTGCGCCCTCGCCGCAGGTCTTCGCCGCCGTCAACGGTTTTCTTCTCCACGCCGTTGCCGCCGTAGAGGGACTCCACCAAGTTAGGGTGAGTCTCGATCCCTCTCGTGCTCCCCATCTGATTCTTGCACGATTGGTTTGCCCTGCATCTAGCCACGTTTGAAATCTTCCTTAACATCAGATCAGATCGTTCTAGTTTCGAGCAAAATTCTTAGGTTTAGGTTTCCACGGAACACATCTCGGTGAAACCGAATTTAATTTTTCGGTGTGACCGATTTGGCCTCTGGCCATTGCACTGCACTTTCGGTCTAACCGAGTTGTGCAAATCGGTGTGACCGAAACTCAGTTTTAGTGAAACCCTAGTTTATCGGCAGGACCGAAACCCATTTCGGTCTGACCGAAAGTGGTGTGTAAGTTTCTGTTATACACTTCGGATTCACCGAAACTGAAAATCGGTTTGACCGAAATGCATTCTGTGAAAACTCAAAACTAAGACTTGAACTCATTTTTTTTTTAAAAAAAAAACCTCTGCAGTTGTGATAACTCTTCTACTCTACCTATACCTTATCCATTCACAGGTTGTCAGCCATGTCAGATGCCAGTGACAGCCAGAACAGGTCCGAGTCACCTTTTGCAGAGATCCCTGAGGCAGATACTAGTCCTGAGGCTAGTAGTCCTAGTGATGATGGTGAGAGGAGTACCCCTAGTGGTTTGCCTCCTGCAGCCACCAGAACCAGAAAGCAGAGAAATTCTGATGATGAGGACTCTGACTTCATTGCTGAGGAAGTAACCTCCAAGCCCAAGAGAAAAGTTGTTGCCAAAGAGCACCAAGGGCTTCAGTCAAAGAAAGGCACCAGCAAGGTCAAGCAGTCAGCTGTTGCCAAGAAGCTGAACTTGGAAGAGCCAGCTCCAAGTAAAGTGAAGAAAACTTCCAAGAGGAAGAGAGTTGTGTATGCTGAACCTCATGCAGAAGCAGCTGTTGAAGAAGAAGAAGAAGATGCTCCCCAGCCTCCTCCTCAGAAGGCTAAGTTCATGGGTGATGCAATTAGGGCTCAAGCCACTTCTAAGCCCAAGAAGCCTGCTCAAGCCAAGGCAGCTCCAGCAAAGCCCAAGAGGACTACCAGGAACATCCCGGCCTCTGAGAAGAACAAAGGTGATATGCCACCGTCTGAGTCTGATGAAGAACATGTGTTGCTGAAGCTCCGTCCTAAATTGCCACTCCACAACGATGCTCATCCTCAAGCCGAGGATATGAAGGCAAGGAAGGATAGAGGTCTCAGGCTATGGAGACAGTCTGATCCATATGCCGTGAGGAGAAGGACTGCTGTGGACCCCAGATTCCACACCAGAGAGCAGCAGGACTTCTATGAGACCGTGCTAATGGATAAGAAGCTTATTGTTGCAGATACCAGGTATGTTGACTAGAAGTACATTGACAGTGAAGAGCACCGAGACTTCTTTCCCCATGTGCATGAGAGCTTTACTGCATGTGGAGTTGCTGACTTTGTGGGTCAGAAGCTGACAGATTGGAACGATGAGATGATCATGCAGTTCTACGCCACAACCCACTTCTATCCTGATGGCAAGATCACCTGGATGACTGAAGGTCAAAGGTTTTCTTCGTCTGTTGAAGAATGGGCAGAACTTCTGAATGCTCCAGTGCAGAGAGAGGACGACATTGATGTCTATGGGATTCCTAAGAAGAACCATGATTCCATGAAGAACATGTACAAGGAGATCCCCGCAGCTGATTTGGAAGGGTGGAAGCTTGGCTCAGTGTACTATCTCCAGGCAGGTCTCACTACCACAAACACTATTCTGAGGCATACCTTGATGCCCAAGTCTGGAGGCCATCGCATGATCCGAGGCTATTCTATCAACATGCCGCACATTCTTGATGAGAAGGCACCTTTCAAGGTGATGGACTTAATGGTAGAGACCATTAAGAGGACTGCAGCTGACCAAAAGAGGTCGTGTGGATTTGCCCCGCAGATTCAGATGCTCATCAATGCCAAGTTTGGCACGGGCAAATTCATGTTGGATAGGAAGCACTTGCCACTGCAGCCAGAGCATGAAGATAACATTGTTGTGATGGATGAGGAGGATCCAACTTCAGTCGAAGGTCAAGCCAAGATTGAAGCTGCGAAGAAAGCCAAAGCTGACAAAGAGGCAGCAGCAGCAGCAGCCAAACCAAAGAGCTTCGGAGAGCAGATTCTTGAAGCTACCCAGAGGATTGAACAATGCCTGGCCAGCATTGAACAATCTCAGGAAAGCCTAGAGAGGATTGTTGAAGACAAGATCCACGCTCTGGACGTGAAGCTGACTGAGATTCAGGTGACTGTCAACAAGCTTGAGGCAGACATGGAGGAAGCAAGGCAGGAGAGAGCAGAGCTCATGCAGGATGATCTAGTCCAGGACTCTCATCGCCAGACTGCTCAGGTTCCCAGAGGATCCCGATCAGCAGCTATCCCAGTGACTGACTCCAGGGCTACTACTTCAGCACCTCCTACAGCTCCAGCAGTTACTCCAGCCACAGCTCCAGCATCTACTCCTCCAGCGCAGACATCAGCAGAAGTCTTCGCCGATGCCGTCATTTCTACTCCGACATCTACCCAGACAGGAGCCGCCAGCAGAGCCCACAGTGACGCTTAGCTCTATGCTTTTTCAAACTTTTTGGTAACTTGTTGCCAAAGGGGGAGAAATTGTATAGATCATAGGGCTTCGAGAGAGAGAGTGCTCTTTCGTTCTTTTGCCGGTTTTCTTTGAGATACATTTGGTTCTTTTGGTTCTTGGAACTTTCAGTGTGCTTGATACTACGTTTGATGCTACCTTAATGAGTGCTTAGTCATACTATGCTTTAATGTGTGCTTAATGCTTATCATATGCTATTCCTTTTTGTATGACTATTTACTCATGTCTTGGTGATTGGGTGCATGTTATTCATTCTTATCATTTTGTGCGCTCCACCAAGATGTATGTGACATGGAAGAGTGACCCATAATCCTAATTGATTGTGCATTTGCATTCAAACGCAAATTTTAAATAATGCACAAATTTAGGGGGAGCTCTTGTTTATCACATACTTCTCAAAGCGACGATATTATTCATTGATTATATCTTTTGTCGAAGCTTTGATCTATATGTTGTCATCAATTACCAAAAAGGGGGAGATTGAAAGTGCAACTAATCCCCGGGTGGTTTTGGTAATTAATAACAACATATATATCATTGAACTAATAGTTACTTGAGAATCATTTCAGAGAAGTTCAGTGATATGGGTATGGAAATGTCTGAAGAAGTGGACCCCTCAAAATGCTAAGGCAAGCATTGGCAAAAGCTCAAGACTCCATTTTTGGTTTAGTGATCCAAGATCACATTGAGTCCATAGGAAAAGCCAATACTATTAAAAGGGGATGAGGTTGTGTTGATGATCTGGTTGCTCAAGTGCTTAGTGATTTAGCTCCTTCAACTATCAGCAACTTTCACTACTAAACACACTCATAAGTAATCTCGGACAAACCGATTCTTCCAACTCAGTCCCACCGAGATGAACCACCTCAGCTACTTTCCAAACCCTAGAAATTTCGGTCAATCCGATTTTGAGTTCGGTCTCACCGAAACTGGACTGCCAACCTTCTGTAACCGTTTGTCATCATTTCGGAATATCCGAGTTGTTGAATTCGGTCCCACCGATTCTGGCAAGTTCCTATCTTTGACTCATATCGGACAAACCGAGATGGTATTTTCGGTCCCACCGAAAACCCCAACGTTCACTATATTTGAACTTTCGGTCTGACCGAGTTTTCACTTCGGTCTCACCGAGATTGCTCAATTATGTGTGTAACGGTTGGATTTTGTGTGGAGGCTATATATACCCCTCCACCCCCTCTTCATTCGTGGAGAGAGCCATCAGAAAGTACTACCACTCCTACCTTACACTTTCTGAGAAGAGAACCACCTACCCTTGTGTTGAGATCAAGTTATTCCATTCCTACTATATGAAACTTGATTTCTAACCTTCCCAAGTTGCTTTCCACTCAATCCTTTCTTCCACCACAGCCATATCAGTGAGGAGAGTTGAGTGTTGGGGAGATTATCATTTGAAGCACAAGAGCAAGGAGTTCATCATCATCTACAACATCTATTACCTTTTGGAGGGTGGTGCCTCCTAGATTGGTTAGGTGTCGCTTGGGAGCCTCCGTCTTCGAGATGTGGAGTTGAACCAAGAAGTTTGTAAGGGCAAGGAGATCGCCTACTTCGTGAAGATCTACCCCGAGTAAGGCTAGTCCTCCGTGGGCGTAGGCCATGATGGAATAGACAAGGTTGCTTCTTCGTGGACCCTTCGTGGGTGGAGCCCTCCGTGGACTCGCGCAGCCGTTACCCTCCGTGGGTTGAAGTCTCCATCAACGTGGATGTACGATAGCACCACCTATCGGAACCACGAGAAAAATCTCCGCGTCTCCAAATTGCGTTTGATCTTCTCCACCTCTCTTTACTACATGTGCAATTTACTTTCCGCTGCTTATACTCTAGAATTGCATGTGTAGGGTGATACTTGTCTTGATCATAATTGTGAAACTGCCAAAAACTGTTCATGATCAAAAGGCAGAATTTTTATATTTACAAGTAGTCTAATCACCCCCCCTCTAGACATACTTTCGATCCTACACCAGGGGCTCCAGGCGCCCCCCCCCCCCCCGGCGCGGCCAGGGGGGGGCGCCCCCAGGCCGCCTGGTCACCCTGTGGCCCCCCTCTGACTCCCCTTTTGCGTGTCTTCGTTATTCGTCTGAAAAATACCTCCCGTCAATTTTCAGGTAATTTGGAGGTGTTCTTCTTCAGCAACTCAGCATCCACTTTTTCCTGCTGAATCCTGCGTCTGCTGTTCCGGTATTGGAAAGTTGCAAACTGTGTAAAATAGACCAAAACATCATAAGAACATCATCATAACGTGAAATATATCAATGAATAAGGATAAATTATGATACAAAATAGTGATGCATTTTGGACGTATCAGTTACCCATCCAATCAACACATTCATTGTCACTATCTCTTTATGTTCCATCACCCATCCTAGTGAATCATGGATCATCATTGTTTCCCTACCTTCTTCTACGTCTACGGTGGTTCCTCGATACATGATCCACCATCGGCTCCCCTGTTTTTTCTAATATATGTGTTGTCTCCTCTCACTACTTGTCGACCCATCAGCAACTCCACCCCATCGGCTACCTGTGATCGGCAGAGCTACCGCCTCATCACATTGCTCTGTCCTAACTAGCTGCCACCACTATCAGCCCGTTCATTGGTCGGACATCTCTCTAAATACGGAGCATCTAGTTATTCTTCGGTAATTGCTAACACCTCATCCATAACCCTAACCACTCCAGCCTTTTGCTCCCCAGCCTATAGTGAGCTCATGTGTGCTAAATAATTTGAGAGAAATAAGATTCATTTGGTAAATAATTTGTATTGCCATGGAATTAAGAAACAACCATATATTTGACTATTGGCATAACCCCCAATTTTTCATGCTTGAGTCCGTGAGAAGAAAAGAAGGGAAAGGGGGGAGATTTTGTGAGAGCATGTCATGTTGTTTGTGCTTTTCTATGGACACGTTTGTTTGTATCAAGTTGTAATACATGCATGCATATGATGTTGTTATTTTATTATGGTACAAGTATGAATTGTTTCCAATCTTTTGAACATAATATATACTCCGTCCGTCCGGAAATACTTGTCATCAAAATAAATAAAAGGAGATGTATTTAGATGTATTTTAGTTTTAGATACATCCTTTTTTTGTCCATTTTGATGACAAGTATTTTCGGACGGAGGGAGTACTTTTCTAATTTATAAGTATTACATCTATAGGTTTAATTAGCCTCGTAAGAGCATGCTTGGATTGGGGGCATCTTATGCATGCTCTCCTATATTGAACTCAACGGGAGGCGGGAACACACACAAAATTACTCCCCATATAAACTGGGTCTAGGATCCTCCGATATTTTCTCACTAAGATCCACATGTTTATCGTCATAAATCATGGTGCAGTGTTTTGGCTCTCAAGCACCAAATACCTGGTACGGGGAAATATTTTTAAAACTTTAATATCAATATAGAAAACCGTCAAAAACATTCATGTTAGGATGTTCTTTACCATCACACAATAATTAAAAATTGATAATGCATGTTGTCCCCCCCAAAAAACAACAGGAACCGAAAAGGCAAATTAAAATCTAATAGAAACACAAACCAAACTTTTCGCATTCATTTAAACTGTTTCATGGCAATTTATCAATTCAACAAACATGTAGATTACTTCATGTACAAGCACGCGGCCATCTCTCCTATATAGTCTTATCATTGACCAGAAACTGAGTTTTTATATTGCTAAACGCAAAAGTATATTTTCAATCAAAACTTAAGAAATTACAACCAAATTCGAGAAACAACAATCGGAAAGCTCGGAAGGGCCAAGTCTGTTATATGTGTTTAAACAATAGCAATCCATGTTTCAAAAAAAATATAACAATCCAGCTCATTTTTTTAGTGTTTTGACAAAAAAATATCAAAAAAACTATTTTTACCACTCGGAGCACTTGTATCCAGGATCGAAAGTGTTATTTTCCCCGTAAATCCCACCTAGTACTTCGTACGGCTATAGTATTTCTCCTTCATGTCATGTATGCCCTCGTGATTCTCTCAAAAAAGAGAACATGGAAAAGAAGGGGTGAAAGCTTTTGGCACAGTGAGCATGTGTGCTTTGTGCTTTTTGAGCGTGCACACTTGTTTGTATTAGGTTGTACAGTACTACATGCCTACATCTACATGTGATGGTGATATCAGATCCAATCCTCCAAAAGTATACATTTAATAGCGAGCGATTAGTTAAAGAAAACTTTTGTGAAACGAGAGTAGTTAAAGAAAAACTTGATAGTAGTACTAGTAAATTTGCTTTCATATTATTCATTGGTCACACATGCCGTGCCTTGTTAAAGGATAGTTTGTTCAACTACGCGCAAGTTTTCACATTCCCAGCAACTTCATCCATTCTCTTGTTCAACGTTACCTAACTTTTATTACCTACCTAGGGTTGGTTGCTCACATTTGTTTTCATTGACATTGTGTACATCTACGGTGGGCACTGCCCACCTTCATATATTGTACACTATCCTTTTGCATAAGTAATTTCATCCCATTTGACTGTCCGACCTTGACGCATCTCTCCCTTCGAGAGCACGTACGTACGTCCCTCCCCGGCAATTTCCTCGGCTCCGCTTCCTCCAACGGCACGCTCCCCGGCCAGTTGCGACCGTTGATTCATCCGGTTGTTCGTGGTTTCAATTTGGACTAAACAAATTTGTCTCGTTGCCATTTTGGCGCCACTTTGACGAAGCAACGCGCTAATTTAAGCCGGACAAATGTGAAGTTTAAACGGCCGTTTTTCTCAACTTGTATGGCTAGTGGGATGGTCTTGTGGCAACTTGTTGTGGGTCGGTTGTACGTGCATGCATGTCATTTTCCCTTGACTGATCTCGCTGAATGGTCCGGTGTACGTCACAGGGCCTGTAGGCGTGCATCACCGTGGCTCCGTAAGCAAACGAATGGTGAATAATACAGAATACGACGGGTACATACTACTGTTTTCAAATAGAGGATGTACTCACGCGGTGTTGGGTTGAGTGTATGCGCGTATGTATGAGCGCTTGCGTCTGTACTGTGTTCAAAAAAAAAAGCGACGTGCGTGCTGCCCACATTTTGTCTCGAAACTGCACTACCAGGATAGCTAGTACATATTTGCATTTCGGTCCTAGTAAACAGCACGGTTGACACATGGCATATTTTGGCACGGATAAGGTGAAGCGGTGCGACGTATGAATACGCCAGTGTATAGTGGGCAGTGGATATGTATGACAATGACGCGTACGTATACATGTACCTAAAATACTTAGCAAAGAAGGAACCAAAGGGTACGTGTTAGCAGCCGCCGAGGAGAGGAGATGACCGATCAGACTATGCTTTTTGACCATCGTCTCTCATCATCCGTTCATGGACGACTGTTAGCCTGCAGGTTGGCGCAGCCGTCGCGAATATCTATCGTTGTTGCTCCGTCTTTTCTTTTTGGCTGACGTCAAACCTTGTCCTTGTGTTACGTGCTGAACGCAGCTAGCATCTCCTTTGACCACTTCCTTCTCATTCTTTCCTTAATCAGATCATAACCTGCATTCGGTAGTTAATCGGAGGGGCTCAACGCTAATGCTCCCTTCTAGCTAGTTAATCGGTAGTTAATCACGAAGGACCTACGTACGAACGGTCCAACGCTGAGTCGCTGACTACGTCGTAAAAGAAAAAGGAAAGAAAATGCAAAGTGCACGCCAGGGGGAAAAGGCTTTTGTTATTCGCCACCTCAGGAACGAGGTTGGCAACGAAGGCAAGTCATCTTCACCGTCTGTGTGTCGCGCGCGGCGCCCTACTCTTGCGTAGGATACTAGGATCCCTGCATTTCCTACGTATGAAGTCGCTACGTAGGGTAGGTATCTTCGCTGACCGGAGGAGAACATGCGCCGCGGTGCACGCTGCTGTAGTCTGAAACCGGACGCCGTTTTTGCTGGAGATTGATGCCCGGTCCGGCTTTGCTGGGAGGGTTTTACCTATCACTGTCAGTTGTGAAGTGACTTTTTGTTATTGGAACACGCTTCAGACGAGACCTGCTGTTCTCTATTCTATCCATCTTTGATTTGATGTGAGTGAATCTATCTCACATCTGGTCAATGTATATGTGTTGGTCAACCCACTCACGAAGTGGCAATGGCGGAGACGCGGGGGG
>LR738711.1:903560208-903577252 GCA_902687465.1 Secale cereale
GGGGGGGGGGGGGGGGGGGGGGGGGGGGGGGACCAGCAGGGGCTGGCCCCCCTAACATCTGCCATGTAAGCCTAATATGCATATGAAGATGTGATTATTTGCTCCTAAATTGACGTATTTTGGTGCACGGGCCCTCCCCAATGAGGATTAGTAACACTTGGCCCCCCTCATCTGATTTTCCTGGCTCCGCCTCTGCGAAGTGGTGGAGTGTTTTTTTTTTCCTTTACCTCAAAATAACCTCTTTATTCGATAGATAATAATGTTACATCGTTCACCATGAAATGTACAATAGAGGGGGAGGATCATCAAGCCAAACTCTACTGGCTTGGAACTTAGCCAACTGAGCTAGTTCATGAGCAACCGAATTTGTTTCCCTATTGGCATGCTCGTACTTAACCCTAACAAATTATGACTCCATGGCAAAACAATCATGAAAAATCGCTACAACAATACATGTAGGAGGCTTCTCATTTTTCATATTTTCTATCAGTTCACTACTGTCACAGCTCACAACAACTCTATTACAACTCTATTGTTCATGATTTCTATCAGTTCACTATTCCCATGCTTGAGAGCGAAAGCTTCAGCCGAAAGAACATCTTGAACCATATCCAACCATACATTACAGGCGGCGATAAAGTTCCCTTTTTTTATCACGAATGACTGTGCCTGTAGTACCCCTCAAATTGTCTGGATCGAAAGAAGCATCAACGTTTATCTTAACGCATTCAAATGTTGGTGCAGCCCATATCTCCTTTCTCACCCTTGCATTAGGAGTTGAAGCACCTGAAATTTGAGGATAATACATTGATTGCCATGACAGATCTTTTATGGGGATTGCACCTGAATATCACGGCTAATTTCCCTCCTTTCCAACCGTAAATACCAACGAACCACCGCAACAAGCTCTGGCAATGGGGCTTGTCCCAAAATCAGTGAATGATTAGGGCTCGAGTACAACAATTCCTCTAGAACAGACTGTCCTGGATGATGAACACGACATGCTTTCTCGGTTAAGTCATGAAAATACCCAGGGCTTGCCAAACGTGCTTTGCATGGTTACAGTTGAACAGAAGATGCTTAATGTCTTCTGCTCCAATCCCACAGGTTGGGTATTGCCCGCTCACTTTGATATGGTGATTTGCCAGGGCAACCAGACAAGGAATAATATTATGCCTAGCTCTAAAAAGAAATTTTTTAACCTTCGCCGACACTTTGAGACCCCAGAATTTATCCCAAATTGGATGAGGTTGGTGGAGTGTTATTTACACGTGGGGATAAACTAGTCGTTTTGTGGCCGAAATAACATGGTCGGGATTTGACTGAGCCTGACAGAAATTGCCCCGGACAGTCTGGCCGTTGGACTCTCTATAAGAACAACGACCTTGCAGTAGTGAAATAGGGGCCAACCAATCCGACATAGTTTGTCCACCTGACGGGTGGTGGCCCTAGCATTCTGACATTTGTCTGGCTTCGTCAATATGCCTTATGTAACTGACCGGCCTCAACCAGACATATCGGCTGAGTTACTCGGATAGTCCGACCAGTGCCTGGACAAAGCCTGGACAATCTGACTTCGTTTACTAGCTTTCTGTAATGCTGAGAGTGTAAGCCGGAAACTCTAGATCTTGTTTAGCTAGGTGGTTGCTCATTGCTAGGGCTCTAGCTCGTTTTCTCAAGTTAACCGAATATGAGTCTTTTTGCAGCTCCTTCAACTCTCTTGTTATCTCAACAAGAAGGTAATAAAATATGCTAATTTCTAAGTTATTACAACAAAAAATAGTAAATCGATGAGGTTTTTTTTTTGTGAATTCCATTTCAACCCTAGTTTTAACTTTTGTGGTAGAAATTACCTCATTTATGAAATTTCATCTATTTTACCTTATTTAGCGAAAATTCTGCCAAAATTTACCCTTTCTAATTTCATAATCTACACAAAGAGAAATAGGAAAGACAGATCACCCAAAGTGGTAGTAAGACTAGAACATTTCTCCATGTTCCTATCCATCCTTTACAAGTATGATTTTTTTCACACTTACTGAAAAGCTTATAAACTTGCAATTTATCACTAAGACCCACATGATAGACTCGTAACGACCGATTGTTTTTCTCTCTCTCACCGAGATCCACATGTTTAGTCTAGTATATAAATCTCAGCTGATGGTCCCTTGGAGTAGTATCTCTCCTTTTTCATGTTTGGCAGCCATTGTGATTCTCATTCTCTCCACAAAAGAGAGCATGGAAAAGGTGAGAGAGCTTTGCGGAGCATGTGTGTGTTTGTGCCTTTTGCGTGTGCACAATTTGTTTGCACTAGGTTGTACTACATGCCTACATGTGATGGTGATATTAGATCAAATCACCCAAAAGTATACATTTAATATTGGGGTGAGTAGCAAATTTGCTTTCCGGTGTTATTTATTGGTCTCACGTGCCGTGCATTGCTGAACGGCAGTTTGTTGTTGAACCACGCTCAATTCAAGCCTTCACATTCCCAGCATTTTCATCCGTTCTCTTATTATTCATGACCTTATCTAACTCTTAACCAATGGTTGGCTGGGTTCGTTTGTTTTTGTTGACATGGTATGTACCTACGGTGGGTGCTACCCACTTTCCTATATATTATTTCTTCGCGTAAGTTAGTAATTTGATGAGGAACAATCCCATCCAGTTGGATTAGTCTTCTCATTTTATCTCGTCCCTTGAAATTTCCTAGGCTTTAATTCTAACGGCACGCTCCGTCGCTCCTTGGCCGGCCTGCGCCTGCGAGTTGTGACTTGTGACTTGTGACAGTTGATCCGTCCAGTTGTTTACGGTTTTAGGGTGTGTTTGAATTGTGGCCAAAGTGCACCCTACCAAGTTTTTGACCATGACCAAAAGATTGGTCTTTGTTTGGATTGTTGCCAATTTTTTGGCATGTCAATGAACTCTAGCCAATTATAGTTCATTTTCTTGCCAATGTTGATCAAGGGTGTGTTTGGATGCTGCCCAGCCTTGCCCTACCAAATCACGGGCACGGCAAAATATTGGCGCACTATTCAGCCGTCCTCGTTTTGTCCTTGAGTTGACAAGAAACTGAATTGCGGGAGCGCATGCAGCCTGGGCGTACCAAAAAATTGGCCACCAACCAAACATCTAGCCTGCTTCTGGTCAACGCCAATTTTTTGGCGTGGCATCCGTAAGATCCAATCCAAACAGTCCCCAAATCACGAGTACCAAAAATTTGGCTAGCCAATGCTTTTATGGGGCAACTTTGGGCATAAACCAAACACACCCTTAAACCAAAACCAATATATATCGTTGCCGTTCGCCGTGACTTTGACGTAGTAGCAAGCAGATTCAACCAAAATAATGTGATTTTTAATTTTTCAACTTGTGTAACTAGTGGGATGGTCTCGCTCCACAAGTTGTTGTATTTTGCCGAGGAAATATGGAACGGCTAGCCTGTTGTGCTATTGTATTCCCTTGAACTTGCCCGCTCAATGGTCCAACGGACGTCATGAACTTGCCCTCTACTTGTGTGCATCACTGTGACTCTGTAAGCAACGAATAACAAATAACGCATAATACTGTACGTCAATACCGGTGGTATATATTACTGTACGTACTAGTATTTCAAACAGAAAGAGCAATATGATTAAGTAGAGATGTACGAACGATGGCTTAGTTGGTGTTGGTCGTGAGCGACGTGCGACCCACATTTTTTTGTCTCGAAACTAGTACTCCCTCCCTCCTTCTGGAAATACTTCTCATCGAAATGAATAAAAGTGAATGTATCTAGATGTATTTTAGTTTTAGATACATCATTTTTTGTCCATTTTGATGACAAATATTTTCGGACGGAGGGAGTACATCCCACTACCAGTCTAGCTACTCTACGTACACATTTTTGCATTCCGGTCTTTAGAAAACACCAAAATTTATACATGGCATATTTGGCATGGATAAGGCGGAGGAGCGGTGCGACATATGTATACGTCAGTATAGTGGACACTGGACACGTATGACAGGGACGTGTACATATAGAAATACTTAGCGCAGAAGGAACCAAGGGCAAGGGGTGAAGGGGGTGTAATTTACCGGCTCCGTATGCCATTGCAGCAGCCGGGTAGATGACCGGACTATGTCTTTTTCGTCATCTATCTCATCATCTATCTCATCATCTGCATCGTTGGTCCACCGTGATTAGCCCGGTTGGCGCAGCCGTCGCGTATATCTATTGTTGCTCCGTCATTTTTTTGGTTGACGTCGAAACTTACTATGTTACGTGCTCAACGCAGCTAATAAGACATCTACTAGCAGTTGGCATCTTCCCGCGCCTTCTTTCTTTAATCAGATTATTATTGTAACCTGCATCCGGCAGTTAATCAGGGGGCGCTCAAGGCTAATGCTCCCTTCTAGGAAGCTTAGGGCGGTGGTACCTTGTGAAGCACGAAGAACATACGGTGACGCCGGCCGCCAAAAGGTGAAGAAAGTAAAGAAGACGAGAATGCCTTTTCCCGCGAAGCGATCAGCGGAGATGTACACGCTTGGAGAAAAGCCTTTTGGTATTGGCCACTACTAGAAGGACGAGGTTGGCAACGAAGGCAAGCCACCGTGAGGTTGCCGCGCGAACGGATGGGCTCCGGACTGTGTGCGCCGTGCGGCCTACTCCGGCACAAATTCCCTTTCCCCTGCATTGCCTACGGAGTCACTGCGTGCGTATGTATCGCCGCGCGTTGACGCAGGGAAGACACGCGCCGCGGCGGACACTGCTGTAATCTGAAACCGGACGCCGCCGGGTTTGCTGGAGATTGATTGATGCCCTGGCTCTGCTGGGAGTGTTACCTGTCACGATCAGCTGCTATTTGACTTTTTTGTTTTCGAAAACACGCTTCTGTCTGTCTGACCAGGTTTGCTGTTTTCCATTCTTCTGGACGAGCGGGTTGCCTTCACGTGGATCCCGTCACATGGTTGCGCGTTTTCTTCTGTCAAAAGAATGATCCACATCTTTGTTTTGCCGAGAAGATCAGATCTATTGTAAAGGTTAATCGAAGGTACAAAATATTTCAAACATAATAAAAATTACGTTGACATTCCGAGACCACTACTACCGCCAGAACAACCCGCCGACGTGCCGCTTTTGCGCTTCCTTATCGGAGCCGGCTTCGTGCACGTCCTTCCAAGGACTAATGCCCTAGAGCCACAGTCGTCACCGTTGAACCCTTTCACATATCCAAAACACCTAACACCAAATCTCGTCATGAGGGGCGTCACTGCCCAAGAGCAGCCGCCTCTTGCTAGTGCAATCCGTATTGTGCGCCATCCCGGTGCACTCTATGCTCGCCATGGGCCTGCTGGCTGCTGCCGAAAACTATCAAGGCGATGATCAAAATTTACATGGGCTTTTCTGTGGTGTGGGAATGCGGACGCTGGGGTCGGCAAGTGCGCGGTAGCATGGGAGACACTTTGCTGGCCGGAGTGGGCAAGAGGTCTCGGCGTCCCAAATCTGAGATGGATGAACGTCGCTCTACAAGCAAAGTGGCTATGGTTGCAACGAGCGGACCAGTCTACAATCTGGGTGGAATTCAAATTTTCCGTTTCTGATGAGGCAAGAGGGTTTTTCCAGGCGGCAGCGAGGGTAGGGGTGGGCATATAAACCGAGAACCGAATGACCGAACCATTTTAACCTGGACCGAAGCCGAAGTGACCGAAACCGAATTGTTCCGTACTGTGTTCGGTTAGCTGATCTCAAAAACCGAATTAGTTTCGGTGACTTCGGTCCAACCCCTCGGTCAACCGAACTGACCGAGAAACCGACCCCCACCCCTAGGAGCGAGGAGATATGCGAGCGAGATGAGAGATTCTTGCCCTCCGTCCCTCCCCGTACTAATTTCTTCCCCAAAATCAGCAATCGCCCTCCCCAAATCTTCTCCAGAAATCACGAAACCGACGAGAGATCATTTCCCTCCAGAAATCACAAGTATCGCGCTTGCTTTCCTTGTTCGATTGATCTCCTGCCTCCCCAAATCCCTATATGAGCTCTCGTTTCCGGCCGCCCCGATGCATCAGCTCGTCCCAATCCCTAGCGGCAGGCCACGGCAGAGTCCGGCCAAACTCCACACCGGAAGAACAAGGACCGCCGCCGCAAGCAACACCAAGTAATTGGACTGATTTGGCTGCCAACAGCCTGCAGCGTAAGTTCAATTTTGTACTGTTTCAATCAATCTGATCCCAGTTCATATTATTGATGCGTACTGGCCTTGTATGAATCATTTATGATTGTTCTTATTTCTCTAAATTGCAGAAGAATAAGAAATAAATAAATCTGAAGTTCACAAGATTGGCGGGTGGCAGCGGCATGGCGCCGTGGCGCAGCTCTACTGCTCCTGACCTGTGCGCTTCTTGCTGCTTCTGCTTTTTTTTTTCTCAAACTTGTTATGTCAAACTTGACAGTTTTGACTCGTGTGAGCTAAACTATAACTGGTTTGTTGGATGGCGGTCTCTCTTATTGTTTGCCAAGGAACGGTGTGCTACAGGGCAAATGCTAGCAAATTTTTCGGTACAAATGCTTCTGCTGAATGTCCTTCTGTTTGTGTTCTTCTGTTGGTGTTGTTTTCGGCTTTGTGGAAGCTTTAACTCTCACGTGTTTGCTGCTAGCGTGAAAAAAAGCTCCCAGGCGAACCAGCCCAGCCCAGCCCAGCTAGAATTACCAACTAGTATCTCAGCCCAGCGCGACAATGCCTTAGGCCCCAGGTCTGTTCGGTCCAAAACCGACGACCGAACCGAACGATTGAGGAACCGATCTCTCGGTTAGTCAAATTGGTGGAGACCGATCGGTCAGCAAATCCTGGGAACCGAAAATTCTAAGGCACCGAAGCACCGAACCGTTCGGTTCGGGTGAACCGAACGCCCAGCCCTAAGCGAGGGTGCTGCTTGGAGACGGGCGCACCGCTCTTTTCTAGGAAGACCGGTGGTTCAATGGCTACCGTCTGCAGGAAATCGCCCCCTCTGTATATGAGAAGGTACCCAAACGGACGAGGCGCTCTCGAACGGTCTTTGAGGCCTTGGTTGATGCCACTTGGGCTCATGACATCGGACCGGACATGGACGAGAACACGTTGTTCCAGTTCCTGGAGATATGGCCATATGTGGATGATACACGGTTGGATGCGCAACGGCTGGACCAACTGCAATGGTCTTGGAAGAAGGACGGACAGTTTCCAGCAAGGTCGGCCTACGCAGCGAAATTCACAGCTCTTCAGGCATCACCCACGGCAAGTTACACCTGGTCGTAACGTGCACCCCTACGCTGTCGTTTCTTCCCGTGGCTGGTCCTGAGAGATCGAGTGTGGACCTCCGATTGACTCACACAGAGAGGCCTCCCACACCATGCAAACTGCCCGTTTTGTGATCAAGGTGATGAAACAATCAACCACCTCCATATTCAATGCGTATTTGCAAGAGTGGTCTCGGCCAAAGGTTTGTCAAGCCATGGGCACGATACGTGCGGCACCATTGGTGGGGGACGATTTACTAGCATGGTTCACGAGGGCGGCCATCTCTGGAAGACATGCTAAGACACTACGTGCAATCCACCTGCTAGTCATGTGAGAGTTATGGAAACACAAAAACTCCATTGTGTTCGATGACATGAGGCCGAACGCACAACATGTCCTACCTAAGGTAGCCTCCGGGTGCATGGCATGGAAGTAGGCCTGGCATGGAAGTAGGCCGGCATTCTACACGGTGACCTCGAGTCCTCGCTGGCAGGGATAGGTGTGTGGACCGACGGCGTGTAGTCTGTGTAGAATGTGGTCGGGCTCCCCCCCCCCCTTCTTCAATATATGATACGCACACTCGTGCATATTCGATAAAAAAATCTCGCCATGACGAGAAACCTAACCCCGGCGCCTTAAGGAGACGTCATGAATAAATGCCCGAGCTCCGTTGACTGCTTTCAAATGGACGAATTCGAGGAGGGATCGAGGCCTAGAAGACAAACTCGAAGAAGAAGCCCCGCCATCCACCCGAGCGTCGCACAACGTCGCTGTTGGGGAACGTAGCAGAATTCAAAAAATTTCTACGCTTTCACCAAGATCAATCTAAGGAGTCATCTAGCAACGAGCATAAAGTAGTGCATCTACATACCCTTTGTAGATCGCGAGCGGAAGCGTTCGAAGGAACGTGGATGAAGTAGTCGTACTCTTCGCGTTCTTCGTCACTGATGATCCTAGCGCCGAACGGACGGCACCTCCGCGTTCAACACACGTACGGTGCAGCAACGTCACCTCCTTCTTGATCCATCAAGGGGGGAGGAGAGGTCGACGGAGATCCAGCAGCACGACGGCGTGGTGGTGGATGCAGCAGGAAATCCTGCAGGGCTTCGCCGGCGCCCTGCGGAGGAGTAGGAAGTGTGACGGGAGGGAGGAGAGGCGCCAGAGGCTTGGGGTGCGGCTGCCCTCTCCCCCCCCCACTATATATAGGGGCCGGGGGGCGCCGGCCCTGGAGATCAGATCTCCAGGGTGGGGCGGCGGCCAAGGGGGGAAACTTGACCCCAAGGCATAGGGGGCGCCCCCTCCCCCTAGGGTTTCAACCCTAGGCGCATGGAGGGGGGGGGCCAAGTGGTGCGCCAGCCCACCAGGGGCTGGCCCCTTCCCCCTTGCGGCCTAGGGGACCCACCGGGATGGGTGGCCCCACCCGGTGGACCCCGGGACCCCTCCGGTGGTCCCGGGACACTCTCGGTGACCCCCGGAGTTCACCCGATGGCCGAAACTGGACTTCCTATATATCATTCTTTACCTCCGGACCATTCCGGAACTCCTCGTGACGTCCGGGATCTCATCCGGGACTCCGAACAACATTCGGGTTTCCACGTGCATGTATCTCTACAACCCTAGCGTTACCGAACCTTAAGTGTGTAGACCCTACGGGTTCGGGAGACACGTAGACATGACCGAGACGACTCTCCGGTCAATAACCAACAGCGGGATCTGGATACCCATGTTGGTTCCCACGTGTTCCTCGATGATCTTCATCGGATGAACCACTGTGTCAAGGATTCACTCAATCCCGTATGTTATTCCCTTTGTCTATCGGTACGGTACTTGCCTGAGATTCGATCGTCGGTATGCCCGATACCTTGTTCAATCTCGTCATGGCAAGTCTCTTTACTCGTTCTGTAATCCATCATCCCGTGACTAACTCCTTAGTCACTTTGAGCTCATTATGATGATGTCTTACCGAGTGGGCCCAGAGGTACCTCTCCGTCACACGGAGTGACAATATCCCAGTCTCGGTTCGTACCAACTCAACAGACACTTTCGGAGATACCCGATGCGTACCTTTATAGTCACCCAGTTACGTTGTGACGTTTGGCACACCCAAAGTATTCCTACGGTATCCGGGAGTTGCACAACCTCATGGTCTAAGGAATAAATACTTGACACCGAAAAGCTTATGCATTACGAACTATACGATCTCGTGCTAGGCTCAGAATTGGGTCTTGTCCATCACATCATTCTCCTAATGATGTGATCCCGTTATCACTGACATCCTATGTCCATGGTCAGGAAACCGTGACCATCTGTTGATCAACGAGCTAGTAACTAGAGGCTTACCAGGGACTCATTGTGGTCTATATATTCACACATGTATCGCTGTTTCCGTACAATACAATTCAAGCATGAATAACAGACAATTATCATGAACAAGGAAATATAATAATAATACTTTTATTATTGCCTCTAGGGCATATTTCCAACAGTCTTCCACTTGCACTAGAGTCAATAATCTAGTTACATTGTGATGAATCGAACACCCATAGAGTTCTGGTGTTGATCATGTTTTGCCCGTGGAAGAGGTTTAGTCAATGGGTCTGCAACATTCAGATCTGTATGCACTTTACAAATATCTATGTCTCCATCTTGAACATAATTACGGATGGAGTTGAAACGGCGCTTGATGTGCTTGGTCTTCTTGTGAAACCTGGGCTCCTTGGTAATGGCAATAGCACCAGTGTTGTCACATAAGAGAGTCATCGGGCTTGACGCGCTTGGAATGACTCCTAGGTCGGTGATGAACTCCTTCATCCAGACTCCTTCTTGTGCTGCTTCGCAAGCAGCTATGTACTCCGCTTCACATGTAGAATGCGCCACGACGCTCTGCTTGCAACTGCACCAGCTGACTACTCCACCATTCAAAATATACACGTATCCGGTTTGTGACTTAGAGTCATCCAGATCTGTGTCGAAGCTAGCATCGACGTAACCCTTTACGACGAGCTCTTCGTCACCTCCATAAACGAGAAACATATCCTTAGTCCTTTTAAGGTACTTCAGGATGTTCTTGACCGCTGTCCAGTGTTCCATACCGGGATCACTTTGGTACCTCCCTACCAAACTTATGGCAAGGTTCACATTAGGTCTGGTATACAACATGGCATACATGATAGAACCTATGGCTGAGGCATAGGGAATGACACTCATCTTTTCTCTATCTTCTGCCGTGGTCGGGGACTGAGCCTTGCTCATTCTCATACCTTGCAAAACAGGCAAGAACCCCTTCTTGGACTGATCCATATTGAACTTTTTCAATATCTTGTCAAGGTATGTGCTTTGTGAAAGACCAATGAGGCGTCTTGATCTATCTCTATAGATTTTGATGCCTAATATGTAAGCAGCTTCTCCAAGGTCCTTTATTGAAAAACTCTTATTCAAATAGGCCTTTATGCTCTCCAAGAATTCTATATCATTTCCCATTAGCAATATGTCATCCACATATAATATGAGAAATGCTACAGAGCTCCCACTCACTTTCTTGTAAATACAGGCTTCTCCATAAGTCTGTATAAAGCCAAACGCTTTGATCACATCATTAAAGCGAATATTCCAACTCCGAGATGCTTGCACCAGCCCGTAGATCGAGTGCTGGAGCTTGCATACCTTGTTAGCATTCTCTGGATCGATAAAACCTTCCGGCTGCATCATATACAACTCTTCCTTGAGGAAGCCATTAAGGAATGTCGTTTTGACGTCCATTTTCCATATCTCATAATCATAGAATGCGGCAATAGCTAACATGATTCTGACTGACTTCAGCATCGCTACGGGAGAGAAAGTCTCGTCGTAGTCAATCCCTTGAACTTGTCGATAACCCTTAGCGACAAGCCGAGCCTTATAGATGGTCACATTACCATCCGCGTCTATCTTCTTCTTAAAAATCCATTTATTTTCTATGGCGTGCCTATCATTAGGCAAGTCCACCAAAGTCCATACTTTGTTTTCATACATGGATTCTATCTCGGATTTCATGGCTCCAAGCCATTTATTGGAATCCGGGCCCGCCATCACTTCTTCATAGTTCGAAGGTTCACCGTTGTCTAACAACATGATTTCCATGACAGGGTTGCCGTACCACTCTGGTGCGGAACGTGCCCTTGTGGACCTTCGAAGTTCAGTAGTAACTTGATCTGTTTCTTCATGATCATCATCACACGCACCTCAGGAACAATTTCCTGTGCTGCGCTACTTTCCGGTTCGGGAGGGGTGACTGTCACCTCATCAAGTTCTACTTTCCTCCCACTCACTTCTTTCGAAAAAACTCTTTCTCCAGAAAGGATCCATTCTTGGCAACAAAGACCTTGCCTTCGGATCTGTGGTAGAAGGTGTACCCAATCGTTTCCTTTGGGTATCCTATGAAGATGCATTTTTCCGATTTGGGTTCGAGCTTTTCAGGTTGAAGTTTCTTGACATAAGCATCGCAACCCCAAACTTTCAGAAACGACAGCTTCGGTTTCTTGCCAAACCAAAGTTCATACGGTGTCGTCTCAACGGATTTCGACGGAGCCCTATTTAAAGTGAATGCGGCAGTCTCTAAAGCATAACCCCAAAAAGATAGCGGTAAGTCGGCGAGAGACATCATAGATCGCACCATGTCCAACAGAGTACGATTTCGACGTTCGGACACACCGTTACGCTGAGGTGTTCCGGGCGGTGTCAACTGTGAAACAATTCCACAGTTCCTAAGGTGCGTGCCAAATTCATGACTTAAATATTCACCCCCACGATCCGATCGCAAGAATTTTATTTTTCTGTCACGTTGATTCTCAACCTCATTCTGAAATTCCTTGAACTTTTCAAAGGTCTCAGACTTGTGTTTCATCAAGTAGATATACCCATATCTACTCAAGTCATCTGTGAGGGTGAGAACATAACGATAGCCTCCGCGAGCCTCAACACTCATTGGACCGCACACATCGGTATGTATGATTTCCAACAAGTTGGTTGCTCGCTCCATTGTTCCGGAGAACGGAGTCTTGGTCATCTTGCCAAAGAGGCATGGTTCGCACGTGTCAAATGATTCATAATCAAGAGACTCTAGAAGTCCATCTGAATGGAGCTTCTTCATACGCTTGACACCAATATGACCAAGGCGGCAATGCCACAAGTATGTGGGACTATCATTATCAACTTTACATCTTTTGGCATCTACACTATGAATATGTGTATCATCACGTTCGAGATTCATCTAAAATAAACCATTGACCAGCGGGGCATGACCATAAAACATATCTCTCAAATAAATAGAACAACCATTATTCTCCGATTTAAATGAGTAGCCATCTCGCATAAGACGAGATCCAGATACAATGTTCATGCTCAAAGCTGGTACTAAATAACAATTATTAAGGTTTAAAACTAATCCCGAGGGTAGATGTAGAGGCAGCGTGCCGACGGCGATCACATCGACCTTGGAACCATTCCCAACGCGCATCGTCACCTCATCCTTCGCCAGTCTCCGCTTATTCCGCAGCTCCTGCTTTGAGTTACAAATGTGAGCAACTGCACCGGTATCAAATACCCAGGAGCTACTACGAGCGCTGGTAAGGTACACATCAATAACACGTATATCATATATACCTTTGACGTTGCCGGCCTTCTTGTCTGCTAAGTATTTGGGGCAGTTCCGCTTCTAGTGACCCGTTCCCTTGCAATGAAAACACTCAGTTTCAGGCTTGGGTCCATTCTTTGGCTTCTTTCCGGTAACTGGCTTACCGGGCGCGACAACTCCTTTGCCGTCCTTCTTGAAGTTCTTTTTACCCTTGCCTTTCTTGAACTTAGTGGTTTTATTGACCATCAACACTTGATGTTCTTTCTTGATATCCACCTCCGCTGATTTCAGCATTGAATACACCTCGGGAATGGACCTCTCCATTCCCTGCATATTGAAATTTAACACGAAGCTCTTGAAGCTAGGTGGGAGCGACTAGAGGATTCTGTCAACGACCGCTTCGTTTGGGAGATTCATTCCCAACTGAGACAAGCGGTTGTGCAACCCAGAAATCTTGAGTATGTGCTCACTGACAGAACTATTCTCCTCCATCTTACAACTGTAGAATGCGTCGGAGACGTCATATCTCTCGACTCGGGCATGAGCTTGGAAAACCATTTTCAGCTCTTGGAACATCTCATATGCTCCGTGGTGCTCAAAACGCTTTTGGAGCCCCGACTCTAAGCTGTAAAGTATGCCGCACTGAACCAGGGAGTAATCATCACAACGCGACTGCCAGGGGTTCATAACGTCTTGGGTCGCTGGGAGAACGGGTGCATCACCTAGCGGTGCTTCAAGGACATATGATCTCTTGGCAGCTATGAGGATAATCCTCAGGTTACGGACCCAATCCGTATAGTTGCTACCATCGTCTTTCAGCTTGGTTTTCTCTAGGAACGCGTTGAAGTTGAGGGAAACTTGAGCGTGGGCCATTTGATCTACAAGACATATTGTAAAGATGTTTAGACTAAGTTCATGATAATTAAGTTCATCTAATCAAATTTTAATGAACTCCCACTCAGATTGACATCTCTCTAGTCATCTAAGTGATACATGATCCGAATCGACTAGCCCGTGTCCGATCATCACGCGAGACGGACTAGTCATCAGCGGTGAACATCTTCATGTTGATCGTATCTTCTATACGACTCATGTTCGACCTTTCGGTCTTCCGTGTTCCGAGGCCATGTCTGTACATGCTAGGCTCGTCAAGTGAACCCTAAGTGTATTGCGTGTGTAAATCTGGCTTACACCCGTTGTATGCGAACGTTAGAACCTATCACACCCGATCATCACGTGCTGCTTCGGAACAACGATCCTTAGCAACGGTGCACAGTTAGGGGGAACACAATTCTTGAAATTGTAGTGAGAGATCATCTTATTTACTACCGTCGTTCTAAGTAAACAAGATGCATAAACATGATAGACATCACATGCAATCAAATAAAGTGACATGATATGGCCAATATCATCTTGCTCCTTCGATCTCCATCTTCGGGGCACCATGATCATCTTTTTCACCGGCTCGACACCATGATCTCCATCATCACGATCTCCATCATTGTGTCTTCATGAAGTCGTCATGCCAACTATTACTTCTACTACTATGGCTAACGTTTAGCAATAAAGTAAAGTAATTACATGGTGTTATTCAGTGACACGCAGGTCATACAATAATTAAGACAACTCCTATGGCTCCTGCCGGTTGTCATATTCATCGACATGCAAGTCGTGATTTCTTATTACAAGAACATGATCAATCTCATACATCACATATATCATTCATCACATCTTCTTGGCCATACCATATCACATAGCACATGCTGCAAGAACAAGTTAGACGACCTCTAATTATTGTTGCAAGTTTTACGTGGCTTTTATAGGTTTTCTAGCAAGAACGTTTCTTACCTACGCAAAAAACCACAACGTGATTTGTCGATTTCTATTTACCCTTCATAAGGACCCTGTTCATCTAATCCGATCCGACTAAAGTGGGAGAGACAAACACCCGCCAGCCACCTTATGCAACTAGTGCATGTCTGTCGGTGGAACCAGTCTCACGTAAGCGTACGTGTAAGGTCGGTCCGGGCCGCTTCATCCCACGATGCCGCCGAATCAAGATTGGACTAGTAACGGTAAGAAAATTGAGCAAACTCAACGCCCACAACTTGTTTGTGTTCTACTCGTGCAAGATGCTACGCAAAAGACCTAGCTTAGATGCCGCTGTTGGGGAACGTAGCAGAATTCAAAAAATTTCTACGCTTTCATCAAGATCAATTTAAGGAGTCATCTAGCAACGAGCATAAAGTAGTGCATCTACATACCCTTTGTAGATCGCGAGTGGAAGCGTTCGAAGGAACGTGGATGAAGTAGTCGTACTCTTCGCGTTCTTCGTCACCGATGATCCTAGCACCGAACGGACGGCACCTCCGCGTTCAACACACGTACGGTGCAGCAACGTCACCTCCTTCTTGATCCAGCAAGGGGGGAGGAGAGGTCGTCGGAGATCCAGCAGCACGACGGCGTGGTGGTGGATGCAGCAGGAAATCCTGCAGGGCTTCGCCGGCGCCCTGCGGAGGCCGTTTTTTTTATTAATAGTAAATAATAATTATGTAATTCTGAAACTGGTAAAGGGCAGATGGAAATTATAAAAATAGGAAGGACGCCAGGAATAACAGCGTCCAGGGTGGACTCTATTGCTGATAGCGTCCAGGTCTGGACGCTAGTACGGACCGCGTCCAGTCATGTTGTTCCATTAGTGCTCTGATTAGGCTCAATCTGAGACATTTTTTTTCTTAATAAAAATCTGAGTCATTTTCCTCTAATACTCCCTCCGTCCGAAAATATTTGTCATCAAAATGAATAAAAGAGGATGTATCTAAATGTACTTTAGTTCTAGATTCATCATTTTTTCTCCATTTTGATGACAAATATTTTTTGACAGAGGGAGTAGATAAATGTTTCATGACCTGTAAACCCTAATGCGCCTGCAGCCGTCCCTTCTTACCTCGTTGGGTGGTAAGCAAACTCGGACATCACCAATCATCACAGGAGACAAGAGCAACATCGTCTCATTGGCCTCTTGTCACTAGGATCATTTGCTCATCATTAGGATCATCCACTCAACCTATGGTTGGCGCATGGGAGTTGTTCCAGGGCCACGTTGAATTTTCTTAGTTCGGTCTTTTGTACAATTTATTCAATGATTGCGAGCGTACATTGTATAGACGACTCGATTGTTACTCTTGGGTAATACTAGTAATTGGCTAGTTTATACCCCGCAAAAGAAGGTAATTGGCAGTTTATGAGAATGGATAAGTTGATCTTGAGTCGGTGGTCACGCTTTCGCCTCTATGTGTCGTAGCCCGACGTGAACCTACCGCACGGGTGGTAACCCGACGTCCGACCTTCACCTCGACCCAGCGTACACGATGGATTCGCCGAACTGGGATGCGTGGTTCGCCACCGAGCACGACCAGCATGTTTCCATCGTATGTCGTGCACGCCCGTGTGGGTGGCATGATCGACGAGGAGGATGAGCGGCAAGCGGTGGAATGCGCGATGGAGGCTAATCGACAACGAAGCAACAGCTAGCATCCTTCCGTGCTCACATGGATGGAGACGCTGGTCTACGTCAACTTGATCAAGGGGGAGGAGGACAACAACGACACCTAGATCTACCGCGCTGCTAACTATTTAATGTTTTCATTTAATTTTTTCCAATTTTAATTAATGTAAACCGGACTTCTGATGGCTGTTTTATTTTAAGAAGTTCAAAATCCAGCATGAATGGGAAAATGCATCCCCGTGTTGGTCGCACCTTCGGACTAGTGGACAAAAACGGACATTGACATCCTCCTAATCGATCCAAACAAATAAAGAATGAACAAAATCCGCGTTAGTTTGGATCGCCGCGTTGAAATTGCCCTTAGACTGGACAGAGATGAGGAGTTTATGGGCCAAGTTGAACCAAATACTGGACGCTGCTAACAATAGCGTCCAGGTGTGGACATGATTCGCAACAGCGACCAAGCGTGGACGCTATTAATCATGGCGTCCTTCCTATTTTTCAAAATTCCAACTTATCATTACTAGTTTTGAAATTACAACATTAGTATTTATTATTAATAAAAAAATCGGCTGCGGAGGAGTAGGAAGTGTGACGGGAGGGGGGAGAGGCGCCAGAGGCTTGGGGTGCGGCTGCCCTCTCCCCCCCACTATATATAGGGGCCCGGGG
>LR738711.1:903577349-903594287 GCA_902687465.1 Secale cereale
GGGGGGCGCTGGCCCTGGAGATCAGATCTCCAGGGTGGGGCGGCGGCCAAGGGGGGAAACTTGCCCCCCAAGGCATAGGGGGCGCCCCCCTAGGGTTTCAACCCTAGGCGCATGGAGGGGGGGGCCCAAGTGGTGCGCCAGCCCACCAGGGGCTGGCCCCTTCCCCCTTGCGGCCTAGGGGACGCACCGGGATGGGTGGCCCCACCCGGTGGACCCCCGGGACCCCTCCGGTGGTCCCGGGACACTCCCGGTGACCCCCGGAGTTCACCCGATGGCCGAAACTGGACTTCCTATATATCATTCTTTACCTCCGGACCATTCCGGAACCCCTCGTGACGTCTGAGATCTCATCCGAGACTCCGAACAATATTCGGGTTTCCACGTGCATGTATCTCTACAACCCTAGCGTTACCGAACCTTAAGTGTGTAGACCCTACGGGTTCGGGAGACACGTAGACATGACCGAGATGACTCTCCGGTCAATAACCAACAGCGGGATCTGGATACCCATGTTGGTTCCCACGTGTTCCTCGATGATCTTCATCGGATGAACCATTGTGTCAAAGATTCACTCAATCCCGTATGTTATTCCCTTTGTCTATCGGTACGGTACTTGCCTGAGATTCGATCGTCGGTATGCCCGATACCTTGTTCAATCTCGTCATGGCAAGTCTCTTTACTCGTTCCGTAATCCATCATCCCGTGACTAACTCCTTAGTCACTTTGAGCTCATTATGATGATGTCTTACCGAGTGGGCCCAGAGGTACCTCTCCGTCACACGGAGTGACAATATCCCAGTCTCGGTTCGTACCAACTCAACAGACACTTTCGGAGATACCCGATGCGTACCTTTATAGTCACCCAGTTACGTTGTGACGTTTGGCACACCCAAAGTATTCCTACGGTATCCGGGAGTTGCACAACCTCATGGTCTAAGGAATAAATACTTGACACCGAAAAGCTTATGCATTACGAACTATACGATCTCGTGCTAGGCTCAGAATTGGGTCTTGTCCATCACATCATTCTCCTAATGATGTGATCCCGTTATCACTGACATCCTATGTCCATGGTCAGGAAACCGTGACCATCTGTTGATCAACGAGCTAGTAACTAGAGGCTTACCAGGGACTCATTGTGGTCTATATATTCACACATGTATCGCTGTTTCCGTACAATACAATTCAAGCATGAATAACAGACAATTATCATGAACAAGGAAATATAATAATAATACTTTTATTATTTCCTCTAGGGCATATTTCCAACAGTCGCACCTGCGAGGACTAAGAAAACCTAACCTAAACTACTAATCGGAATGGAGGCACCAGGATTCTCCTCCCCGCCACCAGATGCTGGAGCGGCACACAGAGGGAAGGCGAATCCACAGGCTCACCGGTGAAGTTTGGACGGAAAAAATTAGGCTATCCACCTAGGGTTTGGGGAGGAAACGAGAGGAGTCCACAAAGCTCCCGAAGTATAATTAAAATTATATCTAGGACATGCACCATCGAATGACCATCACCACTAAAACGAGCCGACGACGCGTCGCTGTTGTCGCTATCCTATTGGAGTCAGCCTGACCTTATCGATGATAGTTGAGAAGTCTTCGTGCACGTGCCCCTAAGGATCAACACTCCAGAGTCGCAGTCGTCGCCAGTGAACCTTGAATCAACATGAAGCACATGACACCAAGTATTGTTGGCGCACACACACGTCAGGAAACACTCTAACCTCGGCGTCCCAAGGAGACGACATGAATAATCTAAATATTCTTGGATGAATCTGTGTGTGTCGACACTATCAACAAACTTTTCTTCCTCTTATTATATCTTAGACTTTGCAAGAATATTCGTCTTTTCTAATAATATCGGAAGAGACGCCGAATGTTCTGAATTTTGTCAACGGTGTGTTCTCTTTTTGAGTTGTTTGGATTGCTTTCCTTTTTCTAGATGACTCAAGAGAGCTCCTGTTCAGCACGGAGAATATCTAGTGCTCTTACCCCTAGGGTGCTTCTGGTGCTCCGATCTCGGTAGCATATTTTTAAATGTTTAAAAAATTCTGTAAAAAATAGCACATTCACACAACATCAATGTATGTTGTCACAAAATTGGAAATCAAAATTCGAAACATAGCCTAAGAACATTGTAAAATGTGCGGAGCCGCTCGGCACGCAGCGCACTAAGCAGCGAGCAATGGCGCACCTTATGTCCATGGTGGGCCGACACATTGGATAGTTTTTATTATATTCACGGATAAACAAAATGTTGAGCTTGCCAGTTTGGAGCTGGGTTCTTTTCTTCCAAAAACCGGAATAAAAAAGTTATTGTTGAGTTTTTAAAGATATACGTTTTGGATTTTAAAAATTCTCAAAAAATACCCATGAATTTAAAATACTCCAAAAACATTTTGAGATTTTCAAAAATATTTTCAATTAGAAAAGGGCTGACCTATGCAGTGTGCCGGACATCCAGGGATAGCGATTGGTCGACATCCATGTGAGTATGCGTAGAATAGGATCCGCCGATTTTGAAGTATGTAAGAACCTATACCTCGCTCGTAGCGAGGTGAATGACGTGCTCACCTTAGCCCCCCTTAAATGGGCGGTCCAACATGGGAAGACCGCTGGCTCTTTAACACAAGTTTTTTTATTACTTTATTTATATTTCTAAAATAGAAAACTATTTACCTTAATTAATTTTATAAAAAATGCGCATTTAACTGTTTATATAATGTATAGCAAAATCTTTGCGTTGTTCAAAACTTTCTGATAGCACTAAAAAAATTGTATGCGACATTTTTAAATTATTCGCATGTGTCAAAAGATTGTTTGTGAGATTTTTAAAAAATCACGAATTTCAAAAAATATTTGTGACATCTGAAAAATATATTTATCCAGTGTAAAAGCGTTCAAGTAATTCAAAAAAAAAAATTGGACCATTCAAAAATATGTACTTGACATTTTTGGAAAATGTTCATGCATTTCAAATATATGTTCGTGACTTCTTTTTTAAATGTTTATACAATATAAATAATGTGCACATAATTTGAGAAAATGTTTCATGCCATTAAAAAATGCAATGTGTATTTGAAAAATGTGTAACATGTATTAAAAATATATTTAAAACATGTATTTAAAAATGTATGTCATATATTTTGAAATATGTTCAACGTGCATAAAGAAAGTTATGCGTGAATTAGAAAAAATGTGCGAAGATAATCACTATCATGTGGGCTATTTGGTATTCTTGTGATCGCCTGAAGCATTGCGAAGATGGGCGGGCTCCTACCACTACAAGCCGATTAAGAAATGAGGCACTTGCTCTCTTTCATGTTCCTCGAAAGACCCCCGCCGTCTTGTCGGGCTTCGGCTGGGGTACCCCCGATCCGAGTATTATCAAGATCATCAACATTCGGGCATTAAATTTTTACTGATGATTGGGGTGGTGAGGGAGGTGTTGCACACTCGTCTCCGGCCAAGCTCGGTGCATGGTGCAAACAATGCGTGGGTATTTCTGACCCACCGATAGCTGAAGCCTTTTCATTGTGCGATGGTGTTTGTTTTACAATGCTTTGAGGATTCTCGCATGTGATAATGGAGATAGATTGCATTTAGTTGGTGGACTCTGAAATACTCGCCACAATTCTCATTCAATTGTGGCTACTATCATCTTAGAAATAGAGGAGAGCTTGCTAGTTTTTTTTTGTTTATATTCAGCATGTAAATATGTCAGCAATCCTACTGACTCATCTTTGTGCTTAGAGCATCTTCAACAGGCGCGCTATACTAGCGCCGCGCCGGAAAAACGCCATTTTAGCGCGCGCGCAACGCGTCGGACAGCTCCAGCGGGCGCGCAAAAAACGCGCGCGCGCTAAAACGAGTTGGGCGCGCTGGTGAAAGCCCCATCCCGCGCTGTTGATTTGGTGCGTCCACTTCCGCGCGCGGCACACTCGAGCGCGCGCGCGAACTTCCCTTTCTCCCTTCTTCTTCCACTCGCGCGCGCCGGCGCTCGTGCCCCTTCCGCCATGGATGCGCACACCGGAGCCCCTCTCACCCCGCTGTACAGCCGCGACCCCCCCGCCGCCGCCGCCGAAAACCCTAGCGCGGCGAGCGTTGGCGCGGGCGCTGCCGCCGCCACCGGAGCTCCGCCATCGGTCGGCCTCGCGCGCAGCCTCTTCTTGCCGCCGCGGATGACCACGCCGACGAGCGGCGTTGCGCCAGCGCCGTCCCGTGCTACCGCCGCACCGTCAAAGCTCCCCAATGCGTCGGAGGCGAAGAAAAGAAAAATATCCGCGAAGAAGAAGGCGGCGGACGGTTCCGGCACCTCGAAGAAGAAGAAGCTTGCAGGGCGGCGGACGGCTCCGGCGTCTACCGAAGCGCCGGCGAGCTCAATAGTTGAGCCGGCGGCCGACGCGCACCACGTGCTCGACGAAATGCCCCCAAGGTGAAAAAAATTCCAACTTTTAATTTCTTGTTAATTGTTCAATGCATCATCATATAGATGGCTTATATTTGCATTTGTAGTCTCAACGATGATGCATACATGTCAACTATGGGTGTTGGGTCCAACAATTCGCATTGGTCTCAAACCAATGAAATCCATTTGGACGACCATGAGTTTGAGGTGGATGAAGAGGGTGAGGGCATTGTCGAGGCGCCCAAAGGAAGAGCGGGCAATTACACCATCAATGATGACAAATTACTATGCAATACTTGGTTGCAAGTGTCGAGGGATCCATCCGTTGGAGGTGATCAAAGTAGAGATGCTTATTGGGGGCGAATGAAAGAACACTTTGATGCTCAGAACATGAGTGGAATTGACCGCTCCGAGAGATCACTTCGGTCCCGATGGTCGACAATCAACTCGGATTGTCAAAAGTGGGCGGCCGCACAAAAGGCAGTTGACAAGCTTAACCCAAGTGGGACAAATGAGGATGATAGAGTAAGTGGCATCTCATACATGTTCATCATACTTTTTTTTGGTGTCCGAAGTGCTAACTTGTTTTGTTTTTCTTGTAGTACAACATTGCACAAAACCTGTTCAGAGAAGAGACGAGGACAACCAAGAAGGGGAAGATCAAGAAAGGAAAGATCTTTACCTTGCCTCATTGCTATGAAGTGTTGAAGGATGATGAGAAATGGAGGAAGCGTGAAGATTTGGATGATTTGCATTTGAGCAACAAACGCAAGCGCACAATTGAGTTGAATGATGATGATGAGGAGGATGATGCCTCAAGTGAGGAGGGCATGAGAAGCCCCACACCCAACTCGGTTTCATACTCGAAACCAAAACGACCGGATGGGTGCAAGAAGGACAAAACCGAAAAGAAGAAGAGGAAAGGAGATGATGAGCTCACAAATGCTATGGAAGCTATTGTGAAGGCAAGAAAAGAAGCGAACGAGGTGACGAAAATGGCAAGGAACCAAGATGCCGCGGCCGAGGAGAGGAGGTTGGCGGCCGAGGAGAGGAGGGTGGCCGCCGAGGAGAGGAAAGTGGCATTGGAGGAGAGGAAGGTTGGCATGGAGGAGCGAACTAGGTTGATGGAATGAGAAAAAAACTTGTTCTTCTTGGACACATCTTTGTTCAATGAAGCGCAAATGGAATATGTCAACCTTGCCCGTCAAGAAGTCTTGATTCAAAAAAGAGCCATGATCAACACAATGGGTGGCGGCATGGGTGGCGGCGGTGGCCTCGGCGGCATGGGTGGCGGTGGCCTCGGCGGCATGGGAGGCATGGGCCTCGGCTCCATTGGAGGCTTGGGTGGCTTCGGAGGCATGGGTGCACCTCCGGCCGCCATGGGAGGCATGGGTGGCTTTCGAGCACCCTCCAATGCTATGGGAGCCATGGGTGGCATTGGAGCACCCTCCAACGTTATGGGAGGCATGGGTGGCATGAGTTTTGCTTCTCTAATGGGAGGCATGGGTGCACCTCCGGCCGCCATGGGAGGTATGGGTGCACCTCCGGCCGTCATGGGAGGCATGGGTGCACCTCCGGCCATACCTTTCGATGTGCCTCACGTCGGAGCTACAAGTGATGCGGTGCGTCATGAAGAGGAAGATTCATCGGCGGAAGAAGAGGAAGAATCGTCGGCGGAAGAAGAGGAAGAAGACGAGCAAGATGGTTGATGTGTTTTATATATGTCTTGAACTTTGTTGGTTGCACTTGTATTTTGAACTTGGTTTGCATTTGGACTTGGTTGGATGAACTTGTGGGCGACTTTTTATGTATTCATCATCAACTTGTTAAATTTCACATGTTCATTGCATTTTGATTGAATGTTTCATTTTGTGTCCAAATGCTATATTTGGTGCTGCTGTAGCGGCGCGCGCGCTGCATTTTTGCGCGCGGTTAGAGCGGAGCGCTCGCGCTGCCTTTTACAGCAGCCGCTGGAGCCAGCGCGGCGCGGCGCGGCAAACCAGCCGAAGCGCGCGCGGCAAATGCGATTTTTGGGCGCGGCGCGTAGCGCGGCTGTTGGAGATGCTCTTAGCACGCATGCACATTGAATGAGACCCAAAGTTGGCTTGATAAAACTCCCAGCTTTCTAGCAACGAGCCTCCTAGCTGATTGTCTTAGGATTTCTTTTGTCTTAATAAAGCCTTTTGTTTTCCTTGTAAAAAATAAAAAAATGCACACTGTCTATTGAAAAATGTAGGCATGTGTTTTAAATAGAAAAGCAAAGAAAACCTACAATAACAGAAGAAAGAAACAAAGAATACCATAGAAAAAAATGATTAAAATAGTGAAAACCGATAAGAAAAAAAATATAAAGAAAAAGAAAAAAAAAAACTAACGACAGAGACAACTACAATACTAGACCGTCCCACTAGCCTCACGCTGAGATGTATAAAATGGGAAAACAGGGGCAAAACAATTGGACTTGATGTTTTATTTTATCTCTACCTCTCTACCTAATAATAAAGCACGGTGGGTTTTTGCCCGTCCGTCGAGTTCTTTTGCAAAAAAGTCCCTGTATTTTCATGTAATCAACCCGCTGTCCTGACTTACGACATACCGAACCGTTATTTTTCCTTTTTACGCAAAAGCCCCTGTGTTTTATAAAAATTAACCCACCGTCCCGACTTAAGTCATCCCGAACCGTTATTTTACGTTTTTCGAAACACTCCTAATCTTTCATGTAATTCATCCGCGGATCAATTTAAGACAAATAAATGTTTATTTTCCAAATTATCCATATCTTTTAAACCGTAATTCTGATTTTAACATATTATATAGGAAATTTGATTAGAAAAATATTTAGAATATGAATATGGTGTTATTTTTACATTTTATATATTTCAAAATATTATTTTGGAAGATATTTAAGTCAAACAAATCCTTTTCTAAATTATCCGTATCTTTTAAACCGTAACTCCGATTTTTAACATATTATATATGAAATTTGATTAGAAAAATGTGTAGAATCTGAATATGATGTTATTTTTACCTGTTAAATAATTTTTAAATATTATCTTAAAAGCACGATCTGTTTTGTTTTGTACCGGCGGCGTCCGTATGGACCGTATTGCAAATAAATAAACACACACTAAAACCATATAGAAAAAGAAAACATCACTAACTACCCTTGCATACCTCTGAAAACCCTGCAAGAAAAAAAAATCATCATGAGAGTGAGAGAGAGAGAGAGACGTCTTAGGATTAATCACACTCAAACACATTTTGATTTGTGTGAACATTGAGGCCACCGCCGGCGAGGTTGAGAAGGAGGATAAGCGGCAAAACAAATGTGATGTCTCGCTAAAATAAAGAAGATAGACCTATTGTGGTCTTGAGTGATGGTTGTTGGGCTAAGAGCGTGTGTTATTTTTCTCCCGTTGCAACACACATGCTCTTTTGCTAGTAATAATAAATCACAGTGGGTTTCTGCCCGTCTGTCGAGTTCTTTTGCAAAAAAGTCCCCGTGTTTTCATGAAATCAACCCGACGTCCTGACTTAAGACATACCGAACCGTTATTTTTCCTTTTTACGCAAAAGTCCCTGTGTTTTCTAAAAATTAACCCGTTCGTCCCGACTTAAGTCATCCCGAACCGTTATTTTACGCTTTTTTTGAAACGCCCCCTAATCTTTTAGGTAATTCATCCGCGGATCAATTTAAGACAAATAAATGTTTTTTTTCCAAATTATCCATATCTTTTAAACCGTAATTCCGATTTTAACATATTATATATGAAATTTGATTAGAAAAATATTTAGAATATGAATATGGTGTTATTTTTACATTTTAAGTATTTCAAAATATTATTTTGGAAGATATTGAAGTCAAACAAATGCTTTTCTAAATTATCCGTATCTTTGGCCGAGTTCTTGGCGAATTGAAGATTTCGCTTGAACATATTGTCGTCGCGACACCAGAGCAGAGAGCTTGGATCAGCTTCAGTAGGCTGAGGCCCTCTAACCATGCAAGGATAGAAGCCTTGAGCAATGGCTTCAGGACGCGTCTTGGGGGGAAGATTCTTATAAGTGATATCTCCCCAAGGATGATTGATGGCGTTTTTCTCGGCATACTCTTGGGTCACGAACCTATATTTGAACCATTGTTCAGCCCAGTATCTTCGAATCCATTGGATTCGGGTCTTCCTCTGATTGTAATCCTCCTCTGGATCAGTCTTGTATATCTCACTGAGATCAGGAGGCAAATCAATGGAGGTGTGTTGCCACGGCGCTGTCTGCCACCCTTTCTTACTGTCTTGTCAGTTGCCATTTGCTTCAACCTGAAGGGCTTCAAATTGAATGGCTTCAAAACTGGCAAATGCTTCGGTTTGCTGGTCAGACAGGAACTAGCTTCAGGGGAATGAATGTGACGCTGCAAAAACTCTGCAAATGAATGCAGACTATGAGAACCAAGGGATTCTCCCACGGACATGTACCTGTGACAGCATTAGAGATGCGAGCGAAGGGGAAGAGGTCATATGCATTCTCAGAAGTTTTGAAGACTTTGACCTCATAGTGCGAAGACATTCACTCATGGGAGTTGGTTCCAGATTTGTACGAATCCATGAATAAGTACAAGTGAGGAATCTAACTGTAGTTGAAGCATATGTGAATGTACTAGGCAAGATATGAGATGCAGACATGATAGATCTATATATCTAAGTAGGCAGAAACTTCTTGTGGTAAAGTAGATGAATCTTTATGGATCTAGAAGATGGTAAAAAGCAAGTTTTATTTACCACGCGATGAACTGCTTAGACGGAGTAGGAGTTGGATGCCCAGCAGTTTGGTCGTCCGTGCCCTAACTTGGCGATGGAGGACAGCTACGGCGACGGCGGAGTAGAAGAGGTCCGCGGCCGGCGTGAGGACGGCGTCGACAAAGTTGCGGCAGCGAAGCGCTTCGTCGCCGGCGTCGTCGAAAGCTAGCGGAGGCGCTAGGGTTGTTCGAGGTGGAGAGGTGGTGGAAGAAACTTTTGACCATGATGGGACGTGCATTTATAGGCATGGGAGACGGTGCAGCGTAATTACTCAGGAGCCCCTGACGGTTCATGTACGAGTGACACGTCGCGGTCATGTAATGCATTGGGAGTTGTCCCACGATCCCACGTACACCATGACTGTCGGAGTAGTCGTTCCGGCTTCTCCGGGTTTCAGGCATAACGGATGGAGCATTAAAATCAGATTTAAAGTTTTTCTTCGTATCTTCTGCTGACAAGGACGCAGAGAAGATATTCGACTGTTTCAACAGAATGCATATGATTTGGACAGACAGAGTGTGAGATGAGAAAGCATAGAGAGGTTAGGGTCCGATCACATTCACTTAGTCCAAAAGATTCAAATATGAAGACATAACTATAAGTGAATACTGTTGAGGACAGGACACAACTCTCTCTCTCTCTCTCTATATATATGTCCTATATGAAGACAAACCAAGTGCGAAGACTTTGCAAATGTAACGCCACAAGAAACACTTCAAACAAGAATTTGGTGGTGGCGTTACCCACCGTATAGGAAGTATTAGACCCAGACACGGCACACAATTATCGTGGCGCTCCGAAGTCAAATTCCATGTTAATGTATTCACACTTAGAATGTAAGTCTTCATTGTTTGAATATATACTCTACTTCGTGTGTTGCACATCTAAGTCATCAACATGCACAAGTGTTACGATGTGTGCCTGATTACATGACATTTGAGGATTCTAAGATATTTAGCTCACACCGCAACTTGCAAAACCTTTTCTCATCCAAGGGCTTTGTGAAGATATCTGCCAGTTGCTCTTCAGTGTTGACGTGTATGATATCAATATCTTCCTTCATAACATGATCTCTGAGAAAGTGATGACGAATTTCAATGTGCTTTGTCTTCGAGTGCTGAACTGGGTTGTTGGCAATCTTGATGGCGCTTTCATTGTCACAGTAGAGTGGCACATGCTTCAGATGGACTCCATAGTCCTTGAGTGTTTGCTTCATCCAGAGAAGCTGAGCGCAGCAAGATCCAGCAGCAATGTATTCAGATTCAGCAGTTGAGAGTGATACACAGTTCTGCTTCTTTGAAGACCAACAGACAAGTGATCGTCCTAGAAAGTGACATGTGCCACATGTGGACTTGCGATCAACTTTGTCACCAGCATAATCAGCATCCGAAAATCCTACTAGATCAAACTCTGAGCCCTTTGGATACCATAATCCTAGTGTTGGGGTGTAAGCCAAATATCGAAGTATTCGCTTCACAACTAAGTGATGCGACTCCTTTGGTGCCGCTTGATATCGAGCACACATGCAAACACTAAGCATAATATCTGGCCTGGATGCACATAAGTAAAGTAAAGAACCAATCATGGAGCGGTATACATGTTGATCAAACTCTTTACCATTCGCGTCGGGACCCAGATGATGTTTGGCAGGCATTGGCGTCGAGTACCCTTTGCAGTCTTGCGTTCCAAACTTCTTCAGGCAGTCTTTAAGATACTTCTCTTGAGATATGAAGATGTCGTTGCTTTGCTAACGAATTTGAAGACCAAGGAAGAACTTCAGCTCACCCATCATAGACATTTGATATTGTTCTTGCATCATGTGACCAAACTCATCACTGTATTTCTTGTCCGTGCAGCCGAAGATAATGTCATCCACATAGATTTGGCAGACAAATAGCTCATCATCATATGTCTTCGTGAAGAGTGTGGGATCTAGGGATCCAGGTTTGAAGCCTTTGCTCTTCAGGAAGTCTTTGAGGGTGTCATACCAAGCACGAGGTGCTTGTTTGAGGCCATACAGTGCCTTGTTGAGCTTGTATACCATATCAGGATGTTTTGGGTCTTCAAAGCCAGGTGGTTGTGCAACATACACTTCTTCTTCAATTCTTCCATTGAGAAAGGCACTCTTTACATCCATTTGATATAGAAGTATGTTGTGATGATTTGCATAGGCTAGCAGTATACGAATAGCTTCAAGTCTAGCCACATGAGCAAATGTTTCATCAAAGTCAATCCCTTCAACTTGAGTGTATCCTTGAGCAACGAGACGAGCTTTGTTTCTGACCACTTGACCATGCTCATCTTGCTTGTTGCGATAGATCCACTTTATGCCTATTATGTTGTGCTTTCGAGGATCATGACGCTTGACAAGTTTCCACACATTGTTCAGCTCAAACTGTTGAAGCTCTTCTTGCATTGCTTGAATCCATTCAGGCTCCATAAAAGCTTCAGCAACTTTCTTGGGTTCAGATATTGAGACAAAAGCAAAATGCCCACAGAAATTTGCAAGCTGTGTTGCTCTTGAGCGAGTGAGTGGACCAGGAGCATTTATGCTATCAATTATCTTCTCAACTTGTACTTCATTTGCAACACGAGGATGAGCTGGACGAAGATTTTGCTCTTGCTGTGCATTGTCTTCATCAGGAGTATGGTCTTCAGGCTGAGCATTGTCGTCAGGTTGATTTGGAGCAGAGATGATGAGTTCCTCGTCAGGTTGTGCTTCAGAAGGCATGATCTCACCAGTTCCCATTAGTTTGATGGATTCATTTGGTGAAGCTTCATCTAGCACATTTGGTAGGGATTCTCTTTGTGATCCGTTTGTCTCATCAAACCTCACATCCATAGTTTCAACAGTTTTATAGAGAAAAATGTTGAAGACTCTATAGGAGTGTGAGTCGTTTCCATATCCGAGCATGAAGCCTTCATGAGCTTTGGGTGCAAATTTTGACTTATGATGAGGATCCTTGATCCAACACTTAGCTCCAAATACCCTGAAGTAGCTTACATTTGGCTTCTTTCCAGTGAGGAGTTCATAGGATGTTTTCTTCAGAAGCTTATGAAGATAAACACGGTTGATGATATGGCATGCAGTGTCAATAGCTTCGGGCCAGAATCTTCTTGGTGTTTTGTACTCATCGAGCATCGTTCGAGCCATCTCAATTAGAGTTCTGTTCTTGCGCTCAACGATCCCATTTTGCTGAGGTGTGTCTGGGGCTGAGAATTCATGAGTGATTCCCATCTCATCCAGATAAAGATCGAGGCAAGTGTTCTTGAATTCAGTGCCATTGTCACTTCTGATGTGTTTGATCTTGATGCCATAATTATTCATAGCATGGTTGGCGAAGCGTCTGAAGACATCTTGCACTTCAGTCTTGTAGAGTATTATGTGCACCCATGTGTATCTTGAGTAATCATCAACAATGATGAAGCCATAGAGACAGGCTGTGGTAGAGAATGTGGAGTAGTGAGTAGGGCCAAATAAGTCCATGTGGAGCAGCTCGAAGGGTTTAGATGTCGTCATGATTGTCTTCGAGGGGTGCTTGGCTCTAGTCATCTTCCCAGCTTCACAGGCACCACATAGATGATCTTTCTTGAACTTGACTTCCTCGATGCCTATGACATGCTTCTTCTTTGCGAGTGTATGCAAGTTCCTCATGCCAGCATGTCCTAGCCTCCGATGCCAGAGCCAGCACTCTGAAGCTTTTGCCAGAAGACATACGGCCATTTGCGGTCCAGCTGAGAAATCTACCATATACACATCACCTTTTCTGTATCATTCAAATACTAAAGACTTGTCAGATTCCATTAGTACAATGCAACGAAATTTACCAAAGATCACAATCATGTTTAAGTCACAAAGCATTGAGACAGACATTAAGTTGAAGCCAAGAGATTCAACAAGCATGACTTTATCCATGTGCTGATCTCTTGAGATTGCAAATCTACCTAGACCCAACACTTTGCTTTTACCAGTATCAGCAAATGTGATGTGACTCTTGTTGGATGGACGTAAGGTTGAGTCCATGAGAAGATTTCGATCACCAGTCATATGATTTGTGCATCCGCTATCCATAATCCATTCTGAAGACTTTGGTATTTCTCCCTACAATGCAGTTAGGAGGATAGGCTTCACCAAAAGCCATTGTGAAGCATCAACAATTGATGCATAAGTGGATTATGAAAGCTTTAGATGAAAGTCAGGACTTATAAGATGTTCAGCAAGTGATTTATGAAAAGTATGAGCAGTAAGTCATTTTGGGCATTTGATCTTGTGCCCTACAAGTGTTTTAGGTCCCCAGCAATAGCATCAGAAGCCTTTGATTATAGGCTGGAGACCTTTTCGTGCAAGAGAAAGTTAGTTCTTCTTAACCACCCACATCTTCAGGGGTGGCTTAGAAGCAATGAGTCTAAGAGCAGCATCTGAGAATTTTGGCTTTGGGGCCCTAGCAAATAGTCTTGCAGGAGGAGAATAATACTTATAAGAATAGGCAGAAAAGTTCTTTGATTTATGAACATAGCGGTTTGAAGAAACACGCTCATATTCATGGGTCTGAGTATGATTTCCCGGCAAAACATCTGTGTTAGGGTGACTCAGGTGAGTCCTTTGTCTGTATGGAGCCTTAGGACCATGTGAAGCCTTTGGTCTGGGGTTTGTCTTCATCCTAGGAGGTGTCATGATATTATTTGCTGGAAGCTTCTCAAGACAACCTTTGTGTACCCGGATCTTCTTCATAGGTGGCCCGTTCCCGCAGTTAGTACCAATATACCTGGCAAACACTTCACCATTTTGATTCTTAAACAGTTTATGGTTTGCATCAAAAGATTCATCAATGATAACAGGATTAGCACAAGTGAAGCCAGATAAGGTAGATGGATCCACTGAAGGTCCCTTTGCAGCAACCCATGTGGTTTTGGGATACTGCTCAGGCTTCCAGTATGAACCATCAACACTCATTTTCCTGTCGAACCCAACACCCTCTTTCCTAGAGTTTCGGTTCAGTATCTGCTTTTTGAGGACATCACATAGAGTCTGATGCCCTTTGAGGCTTTTGTACATCCCTGTTTCAAGCAAAGTCTTCAACCTAGCATTTTCATCAGCAATAGTAGTGGTTTCCTTAGCAGAGGGGTTAGTTTCCACATCAATAGTTGAAGATATTGCAACAGTGGCAGCAGTAGAGCATTCAACAACAGATGTAGCATTATCACGTTCAATGCATTTTAGACATGGTGGTTCAAACTCTTCGTGAGTGGAGCTGACCAGTTGTGCGCGGAGTGACTCATTCTCCTTTTGAAGATCTTCATGAGCCGCTTTCACTTTCTCAAGTTCTCGCTTCCTTTGAATGTAATCATGGGAAAGCTTTTCATGAGTTTTTTAAAGCGATTCATAAAGCTCTTCAAGTTCTTTGTACTTAACATGAAGATTTTTTTATGTCTTCAATTAAGGACTGAGAACGGGTCATTTCCGCGTCCAACAGGTCATCGCTTTTGTCTAACAATTTTTGAATATGTTCCATGGCTTTCTGCTGTTCAGTGGCAATTTTAGCAAGTGTTTTGTAGCTAGGTTTTGATTCACAATCAGAGTCATCTTCACTAGATGTTTGAAAGTAAGCATCACGTGATTTTACCTTGGCACCGCGTGCCATGAAGCAGAAGGTTGGTGCAGAGTCGTTGTCCTCATCATCATTGTTGGGGACGAGGTCATTGTCTTCAGTGTTGAAGATAGACTTGCCCACGTAGGCAGTGGCTAAAGCCAGACATGCAGCACCAGAATTAGACTCTTCCTCCGACTCCACCTCCACCTCTTCAGAAGCAGACTCTTCCTCAGAATCCATCTCCTTGCCAACAAAAGCGCGAGCCTTGCCAGATGAATTCTTCTTGTGTGATGAATACTTTGATGAAGACTTTGAAGAAGACTTTGAGTATTTCTTCTTTTTCTTGTCATCAGAATCATATTCCTTGCTCTTCTTTTTCTTCTTCTCATTGTCCCACTGAGGACACTCATAGATATAGTGACCAAGTTTCTTGCACTTATGACATGTTCTTTTCTTGTAGTCATGAGAAGATGCTTCATCATTTCTTGAGCTGGATCTTGAAGACTTTTTGAAGCCTTTCTTCATAGTGAATTTCTGGAACTTCTTCACAAGCATGGCAAGCTCCTTTCCAATGTCTTCAGGATCATCAGAACTGCAGTCAGATTCTTCTTCAGATGAGGAAACAACTTTTGCCTTCAAGGCGCGAGATCGGCCATAGTTGGGACCATAGATGTCACGCTTCTCAGATAGCTGGAACTCATGTGTGTTGAGCCTCTCAAGTATATCAGACGGATTGAGAGTCTTGAAGTCAGGGCATTCTTGAATCATCAGGCAAGGATATCAAATGAGCTGTCGAGTGATCTCAGAAGAGTCTTGACGATTTCATGCTTGGTAATCTCAGTGGCACCAAGTGCTTGAAGCTCATTTGTGATGTCAGTGAGATGATCAAAAGTATGCTGGACATTTTCATTGTCATGTCTCTTGAAGCGATTGAAGAGATTGCGAAGAACGCTGATCCTTTGATCTCTCTGGGTAGAGACTCCTTCATTGACCTTTGAGAGCCAGTCCCAAACTTCCTTTGACGTGCCCAGAGCACTGACACGACCGTACTGTCCTTTGGTCAGATGACCACAGATGATGTTTTTGGCCGTTGAATCCAATTGAACGAGCCTCTTGACATCAGCAGGGGTGATACCTTCACCAGTCTTGGGAACGCCGTTCTTGACGACAAACCAGAGGTCCACGTCAATGGCTTCAAGATGCATGCGCATCTTGTTCTTCCAGTAGGGATATTCGGTGGCATCGAAGACGGGGCTGTCGGTGTATTTGGATCGACACCTATGGGATCACAAGAATCCCTACTACGGTTGCGGGGCGCGGGGTTGAGAGAAGAGCGGATCTAACGATCGGGACACAATTCCTTTACCCAGGTTCGGGCCGCAAAGATGCGTAAAACCCTACTCCTGCTTTGCTGGATTATATGTTGGTGTTCTTCAGCTAACGAGGAGCTCAAAAAGAGTCGTGAGGGGTTCCGAAAAGCCGAATCCTTCTCCTGGTCGCCTCGGGCCTCCTTTTATAGGGAAAAGGGGTCGCCACAGTGGCACACAGGAGGTGGAAAGGGTACAGTAATGCGAGGTTATCCCTCGCATTACAGGACAAGGTGCATTTAATGCGCCCTGCTTAGGTGTCCTTGCTTTATCGGGGATGAGGGGAGACGCCCGTCTTGTCCGTCGCCACTCCTCCTCGTGTCGACACGCGCCCTGGCCAGCGGTGCCTGAGGTGCCATGTAGGCAGACATGCAGCTGAGGTGGCGCAACGGCGGGCCTCCACGAAGACCTGTGGGTTGCCACGTAGGAGCCTGTCCAGCTAGTTGGGTCGGCAGCTACGTGGGTCGGTGGAGAACCAGCTGGCGTGGGCCTGATGGTGGCCCCATGGGTGTCCTCGGCAAGGACCTTGCCGGGGCCCCGGCAAGGGTCTTGCGGCGGCGCCTGCTGTCATCCCCGGCAAGGTGCTTGCCGGGGGCCTTGTGGATCCCCTTGGCTGGGATCCCGCCAAGGGTCGTCGTCTTCTTACCTTGTATCTGATCTTGAAGGTCTTCACAAAGATCTACATGCCACCACGGGGACATCTCCCGAATCCTCCCCCCATGGGGGTGGCGGACTCAAGGGCGATTCGCTCCGTAGGCGGGCGGGGGGGAG
>LR738711.1:903594433-903643443 GCA_902687465.1 Secale cereale
AAGGGCCTTGCCGGGGCTGCCAGAGCCGGCCCCGGCAAGGATCTTGCTGGGGAAAACCGCTTCGTCCCCCTTGCTCTTCGTGGTCTTGTTCTTGGTGTCGCTCCAGTCTTCATCGAGCTTCAGTCTTGCCCCGGCTTGCCTCCCTTGCCATGCTTGGTGCGACGGCCCCGTGGCTCAGACTGCCCGTGCACAATCATAGGGGTACAAAAAGTGTACCCCTCTTTTTGTACACCGACAGGAGCCCCCGGTCCTGGGCCACACATAAGCGCGACACGTTGTTGGGCCAGGCCCAGAACGGTGCGCGGGCAGGCGGGGTGGTTCTCACCGTGGTAAAATTTCCGCGCGCTACGCCTCCCACGACCCGCGCGCGTGGCGCGGGATGGAGGGGCGTGCGTGACGTGGGCGGCATGCGTGGGACGGTTTCCGCACGCATGCGTCAGGTCCCAGTAAATGCGAAAAGAGGTGGCCCGCGCCTTCCCCATAAACGGGGGGAGGCGTGGGGGCGCGGCTCGCTGACCGGATGGGGTCGAGGCGCGGTCTGCTAGGCGTCCACTCCCCACGATCACGGGGTGGGGAGAGGTCGCCTCACCCATCTTTTTGGTCCTGCATGTTCGCCACGTGCCTCCCATGCGTTTGAGGTGGCGAGCGGTGGAGGCGGGAAACCGAGCCGTCGTTGGTTGGGGCGGCGGGTCGGTCCCAGCCCCTCTCGCCTTCTGCATCTTGATTGGTCGAGCGGGGCGGTCGAGCTCCAGCCCCGCCCCTTTATAAGGGGCGGAGGGAGGGGACGGTGCTCCGCACTCTTCCATCTTTTCTCTCCTCCAGCTTCTACTCCTTCCTTCTATCCGCCATGAAGAAGGAAAACCCCGGCCCCTCAACGGTGGCGGCGAGGGTCGCCGCTCGACAGCGCGTCCCCCCTTCTCCTGCACCCGCAGTGGCTGAACCAGCTACGAGGGGAAGAGGGAGGGGGCGAGGCCGTGGGCGAGGACGGGGTGCTCGGGGAAGAGGAAGACGGGGCGGCTCGCCGGCCTCGCCCCCACCAGCAGCTCCTCCTCTGGTGGAAGGTCATGTTGGAGATGACCCCTGCGAATTTTTCATTAGGATGCGGGGGTCGCCACGCCGTCGCCTTCGTCTCCCGACCCCGTTTGCGCGGGAGATGGAGGCGAACCCGCCGGAGTCGTTGCGGTTGCACATGAGGGGTTGTGGGATCAGTGGCACGCGAGCCGTCGTCGACTTCCCCGCCCCTCACGTGATGTATCTTCGTCGAGGATGGAAGAGGTTCGCCCGCATCCATAGCCTGACGGACGGGCTCACCCTCCACTTCAAGCTGATGGGGGATGGCCACCTCTCCGTCAAGGTCTTTGGGAACCTCGGAACTCGCGCGAGGTGCTGCATGGAGAGCTCCTCCGACGACGAAGACTCCTCCTCGAACGAGGGTGACGAGGAGGACAGCGACAGCGACGACGAGGGCGGGGGACGGGAGGATGACGGGTCCGACTAGGTGTCGGGCGCCGCTCCTGGTGGCACCGGCGACCCCACCATCCGCGTCGCTGGCTCCTTGAACTTCTCGGGGTCGTCTCCTTGGCGGCTGGCGTAGGGAGGCAGCGAAAGAGGAAGAGGAAGAAGGTGGGCGGCAAGGTCGTCATGTCGGAGTACGCGGGCACCGACGCCTTCGTCTCCTACTGACGTCCTGCCGCCTCGTCTTCGAGCTCAGCCTCCGGCGCCGTCATCACCGTCCAGCCCCGGGGAGGCCGCCGGGATGCCTTCTCGGTGTCTTCTGTCACCCGTAGCTCGCCTAGGCGCCCCTTTTGCCCTTCTCGCCTCCTTGACCTACCTCCTGAGGAGAGGGACAAGAAAGGCATTACGGGCATCTTATCTCTTTTTAGTCTGTAAGCCTTCGGGCATCTGTAAAGTTTAAAACTTGTAATCCTCCTTATCCATGTTTTTCATTCCCTATGGACTGTACCTGAATGGAATGTTTTTAATGAAAAAGGAATGTCTGCCGGGTCCTTTTGTTCGTAGGTAAAAACCCACAACAGGGAATAAATCCCTGATATCCTCAAGACAAACATTCTCTCGCCCGGCAACAAGCCCTACCGTTTCCCCACTTCGCTCGACCTTTCTCACGCTCTTGGCGGAGGCAGGGATGAAGCGGGCCTAGGCTCCTTGTTCTATCATTTTGCTGCCGCGACTACGACCAAACTTGGTCCTAGGGGCGAACCTTAGGACCTAGAGTTATGGGAGCACGGTAGCTCAAGGAAAAGAACGAGGTTTCACATACCTCAGTCCATAATAGAATGCATGACAAGGGAAAAATGACTTATCTGAGATTGCAGCCCCCGGCAACCCTGGTCTGCCACGGGCGAACTCTTGCTCTGGTAGCCCCCGGCAATGCTGGCTTGCCGGGGCCCAAATACTGATTTGTTCTTCTCTCCTTCCTCCATGTGGCCTCGGCAAGGATGCCTGTGCGTCCTGTAAACCAAGGAAGACAGAGGAAAGACCAAGACTCGACCTCTAAGCTAGGGGTTAGCCGCTGCTAAGCACTATCAACCCTAACCAAGGACGAGACTCGACTCAGCATGCATGCTAAAACTCAGGGCGCCAGCGCTTCATTTATTTATGCTCAGGGTCTGCGCCTGGCTTTGTACAAAGGGTTACATGCCTTGCCGGCAAAGCTTGTACAAAAGGGTGGCTTGCCGGGAGGCCCGGCAAGCCGCGCCTTATGGGTAAAACTTGCGAAGATGCTCGATGTTCCAGGAATTACTCACCAGAACGGCATCCTCGGTCTCCAGGCGGACTGCGCCAGGCCTGGTGACTCGTATTACCCGATAAGGGCCCTCCCACTTTGGTGTCAACTTGTTCGTATTCCTAGCCGATTGAACGCGCCGGAGAACAAGGCCACCTTCCTCAAAGCTTCGGGCATGAACCTTGCGGCTATGGTAGCGACACAAGGCTTGCTGGTAGCGCGCTGCTCTCACAGCCGCCCGAAGACGATCTTCCTCAAGGAGCATTGCGTCATCTTGCCGCAATCGCTCTTGCTCAAGCTCATCATAAGCGAGCACTCGAGGTGACCCGTATATGAGTTCCGTGGGGAGAACTGCTTCTGCCCCGTATATCAGGGCAAAGGGTGTCTGGCCGGTGGCTCGATTTGGCGTCGTCCTCATCGACCAAAGAACCGCCGGCAATTCATCAATCCAGCGCCTCCCGCTCTTGTGCAGCCTGTCAAAGGTCTTTGTCCATAATCCTCGCAGCACTTCAGCATTTGCCCTCTCAGCTTGCCATTGCTTCGGGGGTGAGCAACGGAAGCGAAACAGACCTTGCTGCCGAGGTCTTGGGTATATTGCATGAATGTGCGGCTTGTAAACTGCGTGCCGTTGTCGGTGATAATCCTGTTGGGGACACCAAACCGGCACACTAGCCCCTTGAAGAACTTGACGGCTGACTGAGCTATGACCTTCCTCACTGCTTCCACTTCTGGCCACTTTGTGAACTTGTCGATTGCAACGTACAATTACTCAAAGCCCCCGGCGGCGCGGGGGAAAGGGCCCAGTATGTCGAGCCCCCAGACCGAGAAGGGCCAGGAGAGAGGAATGGTTTGAAGGGCTTGAGCTGGTTGATGAAGTTTCTTTGAATGGAATTGGCACGCTTCACACCTGGTGACCAGCGCCGCCGCATCCTGGAGGGCAGTGGGCCAGAAGAAGCCTTGCCGGAATGCCTTGCCGGCAAGGGCTCTTGACCCTATGTGGGATCCACATATGCCTCCATGTATTTCTGCCAACAGCTCCAGTCCTTCCTCTCGAGGGATGCACTTCAATTTCACACCGTTCGGCCTTCTCCTGTACAGGACGTCATCGACGAACTGATACATGGCGGACCGGTGGGCTACTTTCTCCACTTCTTCCTGCTCCTCAGGAAGTTCCCCAGTCTGAAGGAATCGGACGGTATGCTGCGCCCACGCTGGAGCCTGGGGCTCGACGGCGAGAACTAAAGGCATTTCCTACGCCAAGGGAGTGGCCATCTCGACGGCAAAAGCTTGATGCTCCGCCGGAGTTAGCCCTCCGGAGGCGGGCTCAGTGTCCCCGGCAACATCCTTGCCGGCGGCTCTGGGGAGCTCAGCGGGAAAGTACTTGCCGGGCCCTGACTTCCTCCTCTTGTTCTGCTCTATTGATGGATCAACGGATGGCTGAGAAAGCTGGAGCACAAAGGTACCTGGTTCCACAGGTAATTTGAGTGCAGCGCGCTTCGACAGGTAATCGGCAACGTCGTTCTCCGCTCGGGGAACGTGCTCCGCCTATATACCGTCAAAGCGCTCTTCCAACTTTCTCACTTCATCGACGTAGGCCTTCATCAAAGGGCTTTGGTAATCCTTGTTGACTTGTTTGACGACAAGCTGTGAGTCGCCTCTGACAATGAGCTTCTTGATTCCGAGGTCCGCCGCGATCCTAAGACCGGCAAGCAGCCCCTCGTACTCGGCAGTATTGTTCATTGATACCTCCCTAGGGAAGTGCATCTGGACCACGTACTTGAGGTGCTCTCCAGTGGGCGCGACCAGCAGTACGCCAGCCCCGGCGCCCTGTAAAGAGAAAGCGCCATCAAAGTACATGACCCAGTTGCAACTTGCCTCTTTGCCGGGGAGAGCAGTTTCTTGGACTTCTTTATCAGGCATTGCAGTCCATTCTGCGACGAACTCTGCCAGGACTCGGTTCTGAATTGTCGAGGTACTCTCAAACTTGAGGCCAAAGCTGGACAGCTCCAGTGCCCACTCTACAATCCTTCCCGTTGCATCTGGATTGTGCAATATCCGTTGCAGAGGGAGGCGAGTGACGACAGTGATCTCGTGCGCCTAGAAGTAGTGACGCAGCTTCCTCGAGGCCATAAGAAGGCCGAAGAGCAGTTTCTGCACACTAGAGTACCTTGACCTAGCCCCCTGCAAGAGGGAGCTAACGAAGTAGACCGGGTGCTGCATCATCCTCTTCTTCGGCTGCACTCCAATCGGCTGCGTTGTCTCTACGGCAGTGGCACCAGGTTCCGTCGCTGCTATCACCTCATCATCGATTTCTCTCTGCGCCACCAGTGCAACACTGACCACCTGGTTCGTTGCCGCTAGGTACAACGGCAACGGTTCCTGTGGTCGGGGCTCAACCAGTATTGGCGTGGAGGAAAGATACTTCTTCAGATCCTGTAACACTGCTTCTGCTTCCGACGTCCACTCCATTGGGCCCGCCTTCTTCAAAATCTTGAAAAAGGGGAGGGCGCGCTCAGCAGACTTGGAAATGAATCTGCTCATGGCGGCAACGCAGCCAGCAAGCCGACGCACATCCTTGACCCGTTTGGGTGCTTCAATCTGCTCTATAGCTTTGATCTTGTCCGGATTGGCTTCTATCCCATGCTGCAACACAAAGAACCCGAGAAGCTTGCCAGACGGAACACCGAAAACGCATTTCTCAGGGTTCAGCTTGAGGTTGATTTTGCGCAGGTTCACAAACGTTTCTTGTAAATCCGGTACAAGGGTCGCCCTGTCCTTGGTTTTGACCACTATATCATCCATATAAGCCTCCATATTTCTATGGAGCTGGGGTTCAAAACCAATCTGGACTGCCCTCGCAAATGTCGAGCCAGCACCCTTCAACCCGAAGGGCATTCGTACGAAACAGTACATACCACATGGGGTGATGAATGCTGTCTTCTCTTCGTCTTCTCTCGCCATGAAGATCTGGTGGTAGCCGGAGTAGGCATCGAGGAATGACAGCAGGTCACACCCTGCCGTGGAGTCAATAATCTAGTCTATGCGCGACAACGGGAAGGGGTCCTTGGGACAAGCTTTATTGATATCTGTGTAATCAATACATAGCCTCCACTTCCCATTTGCCTTGCGCACTACCACTGGATTGGCCAACCATGTTGGGTGGAGCACTCCTCTCACCAAACCCGCAGCTTCCAGTTTCCGGATCTCCTCGGTGATGAACTCTTGCCGTTCCAAAGCTTGCTTCCTGACCTTCTGCTTGACGGGCCGCGCATGAGGGCAGACAGCAAGGTGGTGCTCAATCACCTCCCTGGGAACGCCGGGGATGTCGGATGCTTGCCAGGCAAACACGTCGACATTCGCCCGTAGGAAGGTGACGAGCGCGTCTTCCTATTTGTTGTCAAGGGCGGAGCTTATGGTAAAAGCCCCTCCCGTGCCGTCCTCCTTGACAGAAATCTTCTTGGTTCCTGGCGGCGTAGCCCTTGATCTCTTATTCCTGCCGGTGGAGCTCTCTGGCATGTCCTCGACGGGAGCGCGACACTCCGAAGAGGCGCACTTGCCAGAGTGGGTGTCTGAGGTCTCGCCGGTCTTCTTCCTTCCGGTGGAGCTCTCAGGCACGTCCTCGACGGGAGCACAGCCTCTGAACTCCGAAGAGGCGCGCTTGCCGGAGTGGGTGTCTAAGGTCTCGCCGGTCTTCTTCCTTCCGGTGGAGCTCTCAGGCACGTCCTCGACGGGAGCACAGCCTCTGAACTCCGAAGAGGTACGCTTGACGGAGTGGGCGCCCGAGGTCTCGCCGGTCTTCTTCTTCTTCTTCCGTCCCGGGGCTCTAGTGGCAGGAGCAAGTGCCCCTATAGCGGCAGTTGCTGCAACTGCTTGCTGGTACAATTGGTCGGCGCAAACCAGCGCGTCTTTCTTGTCGGAGGGGATGGTGATGATCGTCACGGGCCCTGGCATCTTCAGGGTGTTGTAGGCATAGTGCGACGCCGCCATGAACTTGGCCAGCGCTGGGCGTCCAAGGATCCCATTATAGGGCAGGGGGATCCTGGCGACATCGAACACGATCCTCTCGGTCCTGTAGTTCAAATCACTTCCAAAAGTCACGAGCAGTGTGACTTTCCCCTTTGGTTGGCTCCTTCCTGGGCTGACCCCTTGAAACATGCCCGTCTCCTCGAGGTCTCCATCAGGAACTTGTAGCTTCTCGATCACGGTGGGCGAGAGTAGGTTTAGGCCGGCCCCGCCATTGACTGGCATCTTCGTCACCTTGAGGTTGCGTATTGTTAGTGAAACCAACAATGGCAAGCACCCGACCGCAGTAATGCGATCAGGGTGATCCTCGGCGTCAAAGATGATAGGTGTGTTGGACCATTTCAGCGGCTTTTGGGCACTGGGTGATGGCTCTGCCGCAATAATCTCTCGCGCCCACTGTTTAAGCTGGCGGTGAGAAGCATGCAGCAAGGCGCCACCATCGACGCACATGGCGTCCGTGGCCTTCTGAAACTCTTGGCCGCCGGACTCGTCGTCTTCTTCGTGATCGTCGTCTTCAGGTCTTCTATCGCGGCCCCGGGCGGGCCTTTCTTGCTGTTTCTCCTTGCCGCGACGGCCTGCCTGGCCGTCACGCTTCTTGCTGGATCCTTCAGCGCCGTCTTGGCCCTTCTCCTTGTCCCGCCTCTCGTATTCAGCTCTTTGCTTCTCAGCAAGGAGCTCAACCTGGTGGCAGTCCTGGAGATCATGGCCCTTGGTGCGATGGATCTTGCAGTACCGTGTGCCGGAGTTTCCCGGCTTCTCGGCGGCCGCCAAGGCCCGGCAGGCGACACATCTGGCAATTTCCTTGCTAGGGTCACCCGGCTTGGTTTTCTTGGCGGAGCCGGCGTCATCGGATCCCTCGACGGCAAATACGGCCTTCTCCCTGCGCTTCCTGTTGCGGTTCCGACCCTTCTTCGCCGGAACGGCGGTATCTTCGTCCGAGGAGTCGGTTTCCGCACCGGCGCTCTCGCCGTGGTACTTCCTCCCCTCTTCGGCCCGGGCGCATCTGTCGGCAAGAACGTAAAGTTCTGCCACGTCTTTCACCTTGGTCATCGCCAGTTCTTCACGCATCTTGCGGTTGCGCACGTTCTGGTGGAACGCGCTGATGATGACGACAGGGTGAACATCGGGGATGTTGTATTGTACCCGGCTGAATCTTTGTATGTACTTGCGCAGAGTCTCGCCTTCCTTCTGGGGTATGACATGCATGTCACTCGCTTGGCCATGGGCTTGATGGCCTCCGGTAAAGGCGCCAACAAACTCATGGCACAAGTCGGACCACGAGGAAATAGAGTCTACTGGCAAGTGCATCAACCATGACATGGCGTTAGGTTTAAGAGCTAACGGAAAGTTATTCGCAAGCACCTTATCGTCGCGGGCCCCAGCAGCTTGCATCGCGATGGTGTAGATGCTGAGGAACTCCGACGGGTGGGTCTTGCCGTTGTACTTCTCGCCAACGTCAGGTTTGAAGGTGCGGTGAGAGGGCCACTGGAACTGCCGTAGCTCACGGGTGAAAGCTGGACAACCCACCTCGTAAGGTAGACCTCCAGGGCTTTCCGGTGCCGGGCGGTCCGCAGCAGGCCCTGCTCACCTGTCTGACTGGTGGCGCGTTTCGCGCCGGCGCTCGATGGTGGTTCGAGCGTCTTCATGGGCTCGCTCCTGAAGAACTTGACGCTGGTCGTCGCGGGTCCTTGGGTCGGACGACGCTATGGAGATGGCGTCGCCCGCGACGTCCCGACGGTTCGACGCACGCGGCACTGGGCGAGGAGGAGGCGAATGCACCGTAGCCACGGCGCTGCCAGCTCTCCCGCCCACGGTGCGTGGGACCTCATCGGAGCGGCGGCCCGGGAGCTCCACTGGATTTAGGTCGTCTCTATTGGCGACTGCGACAAGGCTTCGGATGGTGGCCCACCATTCGTCGAGTTTCCCCGTAGCGGGAGGAAAGTCGAGGAGCAACTGCGCGCGCGCCAAAGCTTCGGCTGGCGTCGGCGGTAGTGAAACCTGCACGGATCGCGACGCGCTTCGACCCCTGACCGCGTCAGGGGGAGCTCCATCACGATCCCGTGGTCGCCTATCATCTCCACCGGCGCTTCGGTGAGCAGGCAGGCCTTCTACGTCCCGGGAGCGGCGCTCGGGGCTCTTCCCATGGCGACGTTCGGGGTCTTCAGGACGACGACGCCGTTCGTCGCGCACTGCTTGAGAAGAGCGCGCTGTTGGCGCCAGCGTGGGAGTTCTGGAGGGCCTCGCGTCGTCCTCGGGTGGTGTGGCCGCGGCCTTGGAAGGCCCCGCGCCACCCGCGGAGGGCCGGGTTCCATCCCTGGAACTGGCGATGTGCGGCCTGTTACCATGCGCACAGGCATCGCCACCTCCCAAACTCCGGCTATTGGGATGGCGTTGGTGTTCGCGAGCAGCGCCCTGAGTCCTTTCCGCGACAGGTCCACTGCTCGCCCGCGCCGGGACGGGCTGTCCGGCTTCCGACTGGCCAACCGCCACCGTCTTCTTCTTCTTGGGTGCCATGATGATGCAGAAGCGTCGAACTAACCGCTAAAGCCGATTCTCACAACTGCGCCCCCTACCTGGCGCGCCAAAGATGTCGGTGTATTTGGATCGACACCTATGGGATCACAAGAATCCCTACTACGGTTGCGGGGTGCGGGGTTGAGAGAAGAGCGGATCTAACGATCGGGACACGATTCCTTTACCCAGGTTTGGGCCGCAAAGATGCGTAAAACCCTACTCCTGCTTTGGTGGATTATATGTTGGTGTTCTTCAGCTAACGAGGAGCTCCAAAAGAGTCGTGAGGGGTTCCAAAAAGCCGAATCCTTCTCATGGTCGCCTCGGGCCTCCTTTTATAGGGAAAAGGGGTCGCCACAGTGGCACACAGGAGGTGGAAAGGGTACAATAATGCGAGGTTATCCCTCGCATTACAGGACAAGGTGCATTTAATGCGCCCTGCTTAGGTGTCCTTGCTTTATCGGGGACGAGGGGAGACGCCCGTCTTGTCCGTCACCGCTCCTCCTCATGTCGACACGCGCCCTGGCCAGCGGTGCCTGAGGTGCCATGTAGACAGACAGGCAGCTGAGGTGGCGCAACGGCGGGCCTCCATGAAGACATGTGGGTTGCCACGCAGGAGCCTGTCCAGCTAGTTGGATCGGCAGCTGCGTGGGTCGGTGGAGACCCAGCTGGCGCGGGCCTGATGGTGGCCCCGTGGGTGTCCTCGGCAAGGACCTTGCCGGGGCCCCGGCAAGGGTCTTATCGCGGCGCCTGCTGTCATCCCCGGCAAGGTGCTTGCCGGGGGCCTTGTGGATCCCCTTGGCTGGGATCCCGCCAAGGGTCGTCGTCTTCTTACCTTGTATCTGATCTTGAAGGTCTTCATAAAGATCTGCATGCCACCACGGGGACATCTCCCTAATCCTCCCCCCATGGGGGTGGCGGACTCAAGGGCGATTCGCTCCGTAGGTGGGGGGGGGGGGGGGGGGGGGGGCGAGCTGCCGCGGCAAGGGCCTTGCCGGGGCTGCCTGAGCCGGCCCCGGCAAGGATCTTGCCGGGGAAAACCGCTTCGTCCCCCTTGCTCTTCGTGGTCTTGTTCTTGGTGTCGCTCCAGTCTTCATCGAGCTTCAGTCTTGCCCCGGCTTGCCTCCCTTGCCATGCTTGGTGCGACGGCCCCGTGGCTCAGACTGCCTGTGCACAGTCATAGGGGTACAAAAAGTGTACCCCTCTTTTTGTACACCGACAGGGGCACGCAGCGGAGACTTTGATTATCCCTGCAGTCGACATAGCTAAAAGTCCAGGTGGTTAAACCGAATCACACAGAACAAGGGAGTACCTTGCTCCGATACCAATTGAAAGTGCAGTATATCAACTAGAGGGGGGGGGGGTCAATAGGCGATTTTTATGAAATGCTTCAAAACATGGTAGTTTCGAAGACAAACGATAAGCTCAAGCCTATTAGTATGCAGAGGAAAGTGGATTACACTAGATAAGCCATAGTCATGTATTCAATGAAGTGAAAGCATGAACACTAATAGCAGCTAGGCAGTAGTGATCACAAAGGAAGAAGGAATGAAGCCAATCACAACAAGTAGATACTCAGTGAAGACAATCAGATAAAGCAAACATGCAATGTCTTCACAACATAGAGCAGTAGGTAAAGGGAAGGAAAGGATAGAACCAGTAGCTCGGGGAAGACAGTGATTTGTTAGACCAGTTCCAGTTGCTGTGACAACTGTACGTCTGGTTAGGGAGGCTGAGATTTAACTCAGAAGACCGCGTCTTTACCTTGTTCCCCTTGAGCTAAGAACACCTAGTCCTCGCCCAATCACTCTGGTAAGTCTTCAAGGTAGACTTCCAAACCTTTACAGACTTCGTTCACCGGCAATCCACAATTACTCTTGGATGCTCAGAACGCGACGCCTAACCGGCTGGAGGAAACACAGTCCTCAAGTGTAATAAGTCTTCAGGTCACACAGACAGAAAGACTTCAGTGATGCCTAACACTCTTTGGCTCTGGGTGTTTGGGCTTTGTCCTCGCAAGGATTTCTCTCTCAAATGCTTCGGAGGTGGGTTGCTCTCAAACGACAAAAGCCGTGCAATAACTCTGAGGAGCCACCAATTTATGGTGTAGGGGGTAGGCTATTTATAGCCACTGGGCAACCCGACCTGATTTGTCCGAAGTGACCCTGGGTCACTAAGGAACTGACACGTGTTCCAACGGTCAGATTTCAAACACACATGACAACTTTACTTGAGCTCCAAGTAAAGCTGACTCATCCGCCTCTGGATAAGATTTGCTCTCATAGTCTTCGCTCGAAGACATAGGATTTGGTTGAGCATCACTTCAGTCACTCTGACTTAGTTCACTTGGACCCCACTTAACAGTACGGTGGTTCCTATGACTCAACAAAGAAGAAAAGGAAACAACGAAACATCTACGTCTTCGCTCTCCATAGTCTTCACACAATGTCTTCTCATGTCATAGTTTTCAATATGATTATCTTCATATACCACCACTGATATCAATGTCTTCATACATTTTTAGGGGTCATCTCCGGTAGGTTAACCGAATCAATGAGGGACTACTTCCTGTGTTATCCTGCAATTCTCACAAACACATTAGTCCCTCAACCAGGTTTTGTCGTCAATACTCCAAAACCACTAGGGGTGGTACTAGATGCACTTACAATCTCCCCCTTTTTGGTGATTGATGACAAACTGGTTGAAGTTTTCAACGGGGATAAAGATATGTGAAATTGTAAAGGATAAGGTATTGTCTTCGTAAGTAGCAAAAGGCTCCCCCTGAAGATGTGTATATAGTTGATTTGCCTTTGAATGCAAATGCACATGGCAGGTTGTACTTGTGGAGATCCTCTTCAACTTATGAAGACAATTCATCATGCATAACTGATATGTCGAACATAATGACATGCATAATGAAAAATGGACGTCTGCAAAAATGACTAAGTGCGGAATATAAGGTAGCAGATGCGGAATTTATCATCGCATTACAGAGTAGCATAAAAACGTAGCAGATGACCATCAGTTTAAGTGTTACAACTCAAAGAACCAAATGTAGCAAAACGAGAGTTGTAAACACTAGGCAAATTATAAAGCACCCGCCCATATGGACCCGCTTGAAGACTATCAACTCATATGCTTCTCCCCCTTTTGTCAGTAAGGACCAAAAAGGTTTGAAGACATAGAGCCTCTACTCGTTCCCAGGCGGAGCAGAAGAGGATGCAGGGTCGGTGTTGTCGTTTGGCGGTGCAGAAGTTGTTGGTGCAGTGTCGATGCGCGCTGAAGTAGGAGGCGGTGAAGTAGCATCATCCTAATCATCGATCACCCTAGCATCAATTGTTGCAGCGGAGGAGGAGTATCAGAGTCTTCAAGGGATGGAGTTCGACGCATAACAGTAGTCCTTGGAGGACTGTTGTCAAACTTGAATCTCTCAGTGAAGCCATCGTTTGAAGATCCGCTTCAGCACTCAGCAAGGTCAAACTCTTCCAAGACCTCCGACATGTTTCATGAGCAACAAAAGCATTCTTGGTGGCAAGATTGCAAATGCGATTGACATCCACCAAGAGGCTTTGCATCTGACGCTTTAACCAGAGGTGATGCTTGTCATGTTTCTGATGAAGGGCTACAAGAAGCTCTCGGTTGTTCAGGACACGAGATCGCTTCTGAGGCCTTTGTGCGATGGTGCTTTCAGTGGCTTCGGTTTCAGCGTGTCGAGGTAGACGAGTATGGCCAGCCAGAGGATAAACACGTGAGACTGCTGGAACTCCTTCAATCTGCTGAGTGAAGCTTTGATGATCAGGGTTGTGAAGACTAACTGGCTCTTTAGCAGGCTCTTGGTAAATGGCTTCAGCTGACATATCAACCTCAGGCAAGAAAATCTGATGGTTGCGAGCAGAGGGCTGATAAGTTACAGTTGAGTGCAACTTGATGAGGCGCATTATCCAAGGGGCATAAAATTTCAGTCCAAATAGATCAGATCCAGACATAGCCATTTGCCTGATGAAGAAATCCTGAGCATTGAAGCTGATGCCATTGAAGATATAGAATACCAAAGTCTTCATAGTGCCTTCAAGCTTGGCTGATGAAGAATGTCCTTTGATTGGCCATAGAGTACGCCTTATGATGTGATAGATGGTGCGCGGCAGGTACTCAAGGTCTTCAACAAAGAATTCCTTAGGATATTCAGCATCACTTGGCAGAGGCTTCATCATGCTGAGCATTTGGCTCATGTTGGGCTGACGCTTCTGAAAGATATTCTCCAAGGCTTCAGTGTGCAGTTGACAGCCATGTTCATATAGATCTCCTGGAGTGGGCAGGCCTGTAAGCTCAGTGAGATCAAAGGCTTTAGCTTCATGATGCACATTGCCTGTCATCCACTCAAGGACCCATGTCTTCGGATCCCTGCTGTAGCCTCGGATGTGGAGTGTTGCATAGAATTGCAGAAGCAGCTCTTCATTCCAATGCTCTTTATCTAGGACGAAATTGAGGAGGCCAGCATCATGGAAGCAGTCAAGAGCTTCCTCCAAGCAGGGCAGGCCAGCAATAGCTTCAGTGTCAAGACGCATATGAGGGAAACTGCGGCCTTGATCATATAGTACTCTTGAGTAGTAGCTGCGCTGTTGATGGCTCCAGAACCTATCTGATGATATTCTTGGCTTGGAATATGGGTTCTTGGCACTGTCAAAGAAGGTGTTGTGCGCAGTGAAGCTATTGACATTGAATGACCCTGAAGATGTTGCAGTACCTGAAAGCCTTGGCAGTCTTGGCTTAGGCTTCTGAACTTGGGGCCTGTGGCAACATGATGATCAAACTGTGGATCTGCAGCATGCGGTTCAGTTGTAGGTGGCGGAATCAGAATGGGCCACCGGACAGTAACAAGCTGATCATCCCTGTTGTATGCTTGCTCAATGGTATGAGGCCGTGGAGGCGGAACAGGAGCAGAGGCATTTTCTTCAAGTTGCAGATTGGCGTCAGGTGCATCATTAGCTTCAGGCACAGCACTGGCTTCAGGAGCAGCACTGGCTTCAGGAGCAGTTACTTCAGGCGCAGTCACTTCAGGCGCCACAGAGTCTTCAGGTGCCACAAAAGCTTCAGCCATGACCACGTCATTGGCTTCAGTGTTGGTGGTGGCAGCCTCTGAATTTGTTGCCTCCACTTCAGGAGCTGGAGGGTCGGACATGTTCTCCTCGAGAACAGGGGGTGCGGCAGTACTTTCTTCTTCAACTTGGGGTTCTTCTTCTTCTTGTTGGGGTGGTTCTTCTTCGGGTGATGCAGCCGGAATATCTTCAGCCGCTTTGGCTTCAGATTCTGAGTGGCTTCCAGTAGGAGCAGCATCAGGTGCAGATGGTTGCTCTACTCCTTCTGGAGCACTTGGGGCAGTGACTTGAGGCCTTGGTCCTTTGCGAAGCCTGCGAAAAGCTGGCGACGCCTGAGGAGATGGAGGTTGTTGGGCCTCAAAGTCTTCGTCTTCAAGCACCATATTGGTGTCTTGAGTTTGCTGGGGAGTGTCTTGAGTATCCTGTGGGTGATCAGCCCACGAGTCATCCTGAGCAATTGGCGTCAATGGACGACCAATGCTGATGCATTCGCTGTTCGTGAGAACAGGCGAAGAGTGAATGTTGTATTCGATCCGAGGAAGGACTTCATCATCTTCAACATTGTCGTGAGGACCAATGTCTTCAGCTGCGGTGGGGTCGACAGCTGGAATGTCTTTAGCCTCTGTGGGAGCAGGCTCATGAACGGTCAGTCTTCGTTCTCTCTGGGCAGATGTAGGGCGAGCAACTGAGATTGGCTCGACAAAGATAGGCTCTTTGGAAGCAGCCTTATCCTTCTTGGTCTTTCGCTTCTTGGTGGGTGGAGCTTTATCAGTAGATTGCTTAGTCTTCTTGGTGGGTGGTTTAACCACCTGGAGTTTTAGCTATGTAGCTTCAGCTTCAGCCATCTTAGTCTTCTTGAGCGTTGAAGCGGTTGGAGTTGCCTTAGGCTTCGTGCCAGTCATGCTAGCAGGGAAGACTATGCGAGGCATTTCCTGCCCAGATGCTTCAGCTTCGGGCACAGGCTTCTTCTTCTTCTTCTTGGCAGCCATCCTTGGATCAATGCCAGGACGCCCAAGTGCCTTGCGCTTTTCAGCTTCATTGAATGCTTGAACGCATTTTGCAGCCAAGTCCTTGATTCACTCACGAGAACCTTTAGCTTCTTCACGCCGCTGGCGAAAGGCTTCCTTGAGCTCTTGCATCATAACCTTGAAGTTTTGAACTTCTTGCACGCTGAGCTTGTTCATATGCTTCTTGAACTGAGCTTTTTCATAGTCTATGCTTCAGCTCAACATTTCTCTGAGCCAGAGCCAGCTCAGAAGCAATGGCGCCATGGAAGGAGACGCTTAGGCCAACTGGAAGTTGAAGATCGTCGAAGCTCAGGTTGGGTGTGTCAAACCATTCATCAATGAAGTTATTGAGCACTTCAACGTCAAAGAGCGGCAGATCATTGAAGATTTCAGCATCTTGCTTGCTCTTGATCAATAGCTCCAGAGCATCATCACCAAGATCTTCATCACTTGATAGATCAAGGGCATCATTGGCAGTCTTCAGTACCGCATCTGGAGTGAGAGCTGGACTGGGGTTGCGTGTTGGCTTCCTCTTCAGCTGTCTGCTCTTGGAGATTCTAGAGTGTTCCTCAGATTGCACACTTGGTGCAGGTGGAGCAGTGGCCCAAGGCTTCACACTAGAAGCTCTTGGTGGAGTAGCATTTGAAGCCTTTGATTTCTTCTTTTGGGGCTTCGGCATTGCATGTGCTTCTTCAGAGTCATCATCTGCTTCAGGCTGATCTACATCTGCCCCTTGAACCCTTATGTGACTGATGAGGCCCTCTAGGTTGTAGAAGGGCCCAACGAGATTCGATTCAGCTTCGTGCGAGCCATCAGCACGGGGCGCAGAGGGGCCAGGATTGAAGTCTAATCCCCACAGCTTCTTGTTTTCTTTGGCCGAGTTCTTGGCGAATTGAAGATTTCGCTTGAACAGATTGTCGTCGCGACACCAGAGCAGAGAGCTTGGATCAGCTTCAGTAGGTTGAGGCCCTCTAACCATGCAAGGATAGAAGCCTTGAGCAATGGCTTCAACACGCGTCTTGGGGGGAAGATTCTTATAAGTGATATCTCCCCAAGGATGCTTGATGGCGTTTTTCTCGGCATACTCTTGGGTCACGAACCTATATTTGAACCATTGTTCAGCCCAGTATCTTTGAATCCATTTGATTCGGGTCTTCCTCTGATTCTAATCCTCCTCTGGATCAGTCTTGTATATCTCACTGAGATCAGGAGGCAAATCAATGGAGGTGTTGCCACGGTGCTGTCTGCCACCCTTTCTTACTGTCTTGTCAGTTGCCATTTGCTTCAACCTGAAGGGCTTCAAATTGAATGGCTTCAAAACTGGCAAATGCTTCGGTTTGCTGGTTAGACATGAACTAGCTTCAGGGGAATGAATGTGACGCTGCGAAAACTCTGCAAATGAATGCAGACTATGAGAACCAAGGGATTCTCCCACGGACATGTACCTGTGACAGCATTAGAGGTGCGAGGGAAGGGGAAGAGGTCATATGCATTCTCAGAAGTTTTGAAGATTAAAACAGTTTTGAAGACTTTGACCTCATAGTGCGAAGACATTCACTCATGGGAGTTGGTTCCAGATTTGTACGAATCCATGAATAAGTACAAGTGAGGAATCTAACTGTAGTTGAAGCATATGTGAATGTACTAGGCAAGATATGAGATGCAGATAGGATAGATCTATATATCTAAGTAGGCAGAAACTTCTTGTGGTAAAGTAGATGAATCTTTATGGATCTAGAAGATGGTAAAAAGCAAGTTTTATTTACCACACGATGAACTGCTTAGACGGAGTAGGAGTTGGATGCCCAGCTGTTTGGTCGTCCGTGCCCTAACTTGGCGACGGAGGACAGCTACGGCGACGGAGGAGTAGAAGAGGTCTGCGGCCGGCGTGAGGACGGTGTCGACAAAGTTGCGGCAGCGAAGCGCTTCATCACCGGCGTCGTCGAAAGCTAGCGGAGGCGCTAGGGTTGTTCGAGGTGGAGAGGTGGTGGAAAAAACTTTTGACCGTGATGGGACGTGCATTTATAGGCATGGGAGACGGCGCAGCGTAATTACTCAGGTGCCCCTGACGGTTCACGTATGAGTGACACGTGGCGGTCATGTAATGCATTGGGAGTTGTCCCACGATCCCACGTACACCATGACTGTCGGAGTAGTCGTTCCGGCTTCTCCGAGCTTCAGGCATAACGGATGGGGCATTAAAATCAGATTTAAAGTTTGTCTCCGTATCTTTTGCTGACAAGGACGCAGAGAAGATATTTGACTGTTTCAACAGAATGCATATGATTTGAACAGACAGAGTGTGAGATTAGAAAGCATAGAGAGGATAGGGTCCGATCACATTCACTTAGTCCAAAAGATTCAAATATGAAGACATAGCTATAAGTGAATGCTGTTGAGGACAGAACACAACTCTCTCTCTCTATATATATATGTCCTATATGAAGACAAACCAAGTGCGAAGACTTTGCAAATGTAACGCCACAAGAAACACTTCAAACAAGAATTTGGTGGTGGCGTTACCCACCGTATAGGAAGTATTAGACCCAGAAACGGCGCACAATTATCGTGGCGCTCCGAAGTCAAATTCCATGTTAATGTATTCACACTTAGAATGTAAGTCTTCATTGTTTGAAGATATACTCTACTTCGTGTGTTGCACATCTAAGTCATCAACATGCACAAGTGTTAGGATGTGTGCCTGATTACAGGACATTTGAGGATTCTAAGATATTTAGCTCACACCGCAACTTGCAAAACCTTTTCTCATCCAAGGGCTTTGTGAAGATATCTGCCAGTTGCTCTTCAGTGTTGACTTGTATGATATCAATATCTTCCTTCATAACATGATCTCTGAGAAAGTGATGACGAATTTCAATGTGCTTTGTCTTCGAGTGCTGAACTGGGTTGTTGGCAATCTTGATGGCGCTTTCATTGTCACAGTAGAGTGGCACATACTTCAGATGGACTCCATAGTCCTTGAGTGTTTGCTTCATCCAGAGAAGCTGAGCGCAGCAAGATCCAGCAGCAATGTATTCAGATTCAGCAGTGGAGAGTGATACACAGTTCTGCTTCTTTGAAGACCAACAGACAAGTGATCGTCCTAGAAAGTGACACGTGCCAGATGTGGACTTGCGATCAACTTTGTCACCAGCATAATCAGCATCTGAAAATCCTGCTAGATCAAACTCTGAGCCCTTTGGATATCATAATCCTAGTGTTGGGGTGTAAGCCAAATATCGAAGTATTCGCTTCACAACTAAGTGATGCGACTCCTTTGGTGCTGCTTGATATCGAGCACACATGCAAACACTAAGCATAATATCTGGCCTGGATGCACATAAATAAAGTAAAGAACCAATCATGGAGCGGTATACCTATTGATCAAACTCTTTACCATTGGCGTCGGGACCCAGATGATGTTTGGAGGCATTGGCGTCGAGTACCCTTTGCAGTCTTGCATTCCAAACTTCTTCAGGCAGTCTTTAAGATACTTCTCTTGAGATATGAAGATGTCGTTGCTTTGCTGACGAATTTGAAGACCAAGGAAGAACTTCAGCTCACCCATCATAGACATTTGATATTGTTCTTGCATCATGTGACCAAACTCATCACTGTATTTCTTGTCCGTGCAGCCGAAGATAATGTCATCCACATAGATTTGGCAGACAAATAGCTCATCATCATATGTCTTCGTGAAGAGTGTGGGATCTAGGGATCCAGGTTTGAAGCCTTTGCTCTTTAGGAAGTCTTTGAGGGTATCATACCAAGCACGAGGTGTTTGTTTGAGGCCATACAGTGCCTTGTTGAGCTTGTATACCATATCAACACGTTTTGGGTCTTCAAAGCCAGGTGGTTGTGCAACATACACTTCTTCTTCAATTCTTCCATTGAGAAAGGCACTCTTTACATCCATTTGATATAGAAGTATGTTGTGATGATTTGCATAGGCTAGCAGTATACGAATAGCTTCAAGTCTAGCCACATGAGCAAATGTTTCATCGAAGTCAATCCCTTCAACTTGAGTGTATCCTTGAGCAACGAGACGAGCTTTGTTTCTGACCACTTGACCATGCTCATCTTGCTTGTTGCGATAGATCCACTTTGTGCCTATTATGTTGTGCTTTCGAGGATCATGACGCTTGACAAGTTCCCACACATTGTTCAGCTCAAACTGTTGAAGCTCTTCTTGCATTGCTTGAATCCATTCAGGCTCCATAAAAGCTTCAGCAACTTTCTTGGGTTCAGATATTGAGACAAAAGCAAAATGCCCACATAAATTTGCAAGCTGTGTTGCTCTTGAGCGATTGAGTGGACCAGGAGCATTTATGCTATCAATTATCTTCTCAACTTGTACTTCATTTGCAACACGAGGATGAGCTGGACGAAGATTTTGCTCTTGCTGTGCATTGTCTTCATCAGGAGTATGGTCTTCAGGCTGAGCATTGTCGTCAGGTTGATTTGGAGCAGAGATGATGAGTTCCTCGTCAGGTTGTGCTTCAGAAGGCATGATCTCACCAGTTCCCATTAGCTTGATAGATTCATTTGGTGAAGCTTCATCTAGCACATTTGGTAGGGATTCTCTTTGTGATCCATTTGTCTCATCAAACCTCACATCCACAGTTTCAACAGTTTTATAGAGAAAATTGTTGAAGACTCTATAGGAGTTTGAGTCCTTTCCATATCCGAGCATGAAGCCTTCATGAGCTTTGGGTGCAAATTTTGACTTATGATGAGGATCCTTGATCCAGCACTTAGCTCCAAATACTCTGAAGTAGCTTACATTTGGCTTCTTTCCAGTGAGGAGTTCATAGGATGTTTTCTTCAGAAGCTTATGAAGATAAACACGGTTGATGATATGGCATGCAGTGTCAATAGCTTCGGGCCAGAATCTTCTTGGTGTTTTGTACTCATCGAGCATCGTTCGAGCCATCTCAATTAGAGTTCTGTTCTTGCGCTCAACGATCCCATTTTGCTGAGGTGTGTATGGGGCTAAGAATTCATGAGTGATTCCCATCTCATCCAGATAAAGATCGAGGCCAGTGTTCTTGAATTCAGTGCCATTGTCACTTCTGATGTGTTTGATCTTGATGCCATAATTATTCATGGCATGGTTGGCGAAGCGTCTGAAGACATCTTGCACTTCAGTCTTGTAGAGTATTATGTGCACCCATGTGTATCTTGAGTAATCATCAACAATGACGAAGCCATAGAGACAGGCTGTGGTAGAGAATGTGGAGTAGTGGGTAGGGCCAAATAAGTCCATGTGGAGCAGCTCGAAGGGTTTAGATGTCGTCATGATTGTCTTCGAGGGGTGCTTGGCTCTAGTCATCTTCCCAGCTTCACATGCACCACATAGATGATCTTTCTTGAACTTGACTTCCTCGATGCCTATGACATGCTTCTTCTTTGCGAGTGTATGCAAGTTCCTCATGCCACCATGTCCTAGCCTCCGATGCCAGAGCCAGCACTCTGAAGCTTTTGCTAGAAGACATACGGCCATTTGCGGTCCAGCTGAGAAATCTACCATATACAGATCACCTTTTCTGTATCCTTCAAATACTAAAGACTTGTCAGATTCCATTAGTACAATGCAACGAAATTTACCAAAGATCACAATCATGTTTAAGTCACAAAGCATTGAGACAGACATTAAGTTGAAGCCAAGAGATTCAACAAGCATGACTTTATCCATGTGCTGATCTCTTGAGATTGCAACTCTACCTAGACCCAACACTTTGCTTTTACCAGTATCAGCAAATGTGATGTGACTCTTGTTGGATGGACATAAGGTTGAGTCCATGAGAAGATTTCGATCACCAGTCATATGATTTGTGCATCCGCTATCCATAATCCATTCTGAAGACTTTGGTGTTTCTCCCTACAATGCAGTTAGGAGGATAGGCTTCACCAAAAGCCATTGTGAAGCATCAACAATTGATGCATAAGTGGATTATGAAAGCTTTAGATGAAAGTCATGACTTATAAGATGTTCAGCAAGTGATTTACGAATAGTATGAGCAGTAAGTCATTTTGGGCATTTGATCTTGTGCCCTACAAGTGTTTTAGGTCCCCAGCAATAGCATCAGAAGCCTTTGATTATAGGCTGGAGACCTTTCCCTGCAAGAGAAAGTTAGTTCTTCTTAACCACCCACATCTTTAGGGGTGGCTTGGAAGCAATGAGTCTAAGAGCAGCATCTGAGAATTTTGGCTTTGGGCCCCTAGCAAATTGTCTTGCAGGAGGAGAATAATACTCATAAGAATAGGCAGAAAAGTTCTTTGATTTATGAACATAGCGGTTTGAAGAAACACGCTCATATTCATGGGTCTGAGTATGATTTCCCTGCAAAACATCTGTGTTAGGGTGACTCAGGTGAGTCCTTTGTCTGTATGGAGCCTTAGGACCATGTGAAGCCTTTGGTCTGGGTTTGTCTTCATCCCAGGAGGTGTCATGATAGTATTTACTGGAAGCTTCTCAAGACAACCTTTGGGTACCCAGATCTTCTTCATAGGTGGCCCGTTCCTGCAGTTAATTAGTACCAATATACCTGGCAAACATTTCACCATTTTGATTCTTAAACAGTTTATAGTTTGCATCAAAAGATTCATCAATGATAACAGGATTAGCACAAGTGAAGCCAGATAAGATAGATGGATCCACTGAAGGTCCCTTTGCAGCAACCCATGTGGTTTTGGGATACTGCTCAAGCTTCCAGTATGAACCATCAACACTCATTTTCCTGTCGAACCCAACACCCTCTTTCCTAGGGTTTCGGTTCAGTATCTGCTTTTTGAGGACATCACATAGAGTCTGATGCCCTTTGAGGCTTTTGTACATTCCTGTTTCAAGCAAAGTCTTCAACCTAGCATTTTCATCAGCAATAGTAGTGGTTTCCTCAGCAGAGGGGTTAGTTTCCACATCAATAGTTGAAGATATTGCAACAGTGGCAGCAGTAGAGCATTCAACAACAGATGTAGCATTATCACGTTCAATGCATTTTAGACATGGTGGTTCAAACTCTTCGTGAATGGAGCTGATCAGTTGTGCGCGGAGTGACTCATTCTCCTTTTGAAGATCTTCATGAGCCGCTTTCACTTTCTCAAGTTCTCTCTTCCTTTGAATGTAATCGTGGGAAAGCTTTTCATGAGTTTTTGAAAGCGATTCATAAAGCTCTTCAAGTTCTTTGTACTTAACATGAAATTTTTTTTATGTCTTCAATTAAGGACTGAGAACGGGTCATTTCCGCGTCCAACAGGTCATCACTTTTGTCTAACAGTTTTTGAATATGTTCCATGGCTTTCTGCTGTTCAGTGGCAATTTTAGCAAGTGTTTTGTAGCTAGGTTTTGATTCACAATCAGAGTCATCTTCACTAGATGTTTGAAAGTAAGCATCGCGTGATTTTACCTTGGCACCGAGTGCCATGAAGCAAAAGGTGGGTGCAGAGTCGTCGTCCTCATCATCATTGTTGGGGACGAGGTCATTGTCTTCAGTGTTGAAGATAGTCTTGCCCACGTAGGCAGTGGTTAAAGCCAGACTTGCAGCACCAGAATCAGACTCTTCCTCCGACTCCACCTCCACCTCTTCAGAAGCAGACTCTTCCTCAGAATCCATCTCCTTGCCAACAAAAGCGCGAGCCTTGTCAGATGAATTCTTCTTGTGTGATGAATACTTTGATGAAGACTTTGAAGAAGACTTTGAGTATTTCTTCTTTTTCTTGTCATCAGAATCATATTCCTTGCTCTTCTTTTTCTTCTTCTCGTTGTCCCACTGAGGACACTCAGAGATGTAGTGAACAAGTTTCCTGCACTTATGACATGTTCTTTTCTTGTAGACATGAGCAGATGCTTCATCATTTCTTGAGCTGGATCTTGAAGACTTTCTGAAGCCTTTCTTCCTAGTGAATTTCTGGAACTTCTTCACAAGCATGGCAAGCTCCTTTCCAATGTCTTCAGGATCATCAGAACTGCAGTCAGATTCTTCTTCAGATGAGGAAACAGCTTTTGCCTTCAAGGCGCGAGATCGGCCATAGTTGGGACCATAGATGTCACGCTTCTCAGATAGCTGGAACTCATGTGTGTTAAGCCTCTCAAGTATATCAGACGGATCGAGAGTCTTGAAGTCAGGGCGTTCTTGAATCATCAGGGCAAGGATATCAAATGAGCTGTCGAGTGATCTCAGAAGAGTCTTGACGATTTCATGCTTGGTAATCTCAGTGGCGCCAAGTGCTTGAAGCTCATTTGTGATGTCAGTGAGATGATCAAAAGTATGCTGGACATTTTCATTGTCATGTCTCTTGAAGCGATTGAAGAGGTTGCGAAGAACGTTGATCCTTTGATCTCTCTGGGTAGAGACTCCTTCATTGACCTTTGAGAGCCAGTCCCAAACTTCCTTTGACGTGCCCAGAGCACTGACACGACCGTACTGTCCTTTGGTCAGATGACCACAGATGATGTTTTTGGCCGTTGAATCCAATTAAACGAGCTTCTTGACATCAGCAGGGGTGATACCTTCATCAGTCTTGGGAACGCCGTTCTTGACGACAAACCAGAGGTCCACGTCAATGGCTTCAAGATGCATGGGCATCTTGTTCTTCCAGTAGGGATATTCGATGCCATCGAAGACGGGGCACGCAGCGGAGACTTTGATTACCCCTGCAGTCGACATAGCTAAAACTCCAGGTGGTTAAACCGAATCACACAGAACAAGGGAGTACCTTGCTCTGATACCAATTGAAAGTGCAGTATATCGACTAGAGGGGGGGTGAATAGGCGATTTTTATGAAATGCTTCAAAACATGGTAGTTTCGAAGACAAACGATAAGCTCAAGCCTATTAGTATGCAGCAGAAAGTGGATTACACTAGATAAGCCATAGTCATGTATTCAATGAAGTGAAAGCATGAACACTAATAGCAGCTAGGCAGTAGTGATCACAAAGGAAGAAGGAATGAAGCCAATCACAACAAGTAGATACTCAGTGAAGACAATTAGATAAAGCAAACATGCAATGTCTTCACAACATAGAGCAGTAGGTAAAGGGAAGGAAAGGATAGAACCAGTATGTCGGTGTACTAAGGTAGGGGTACCTCAGTACCCCAACTTGTGCACGGGCAGTAGCAGCTTCCCGCGGTAGGGCCTACCACGTGCTTGCCGGAGACCCTTCCGATCCATATGAAGCCATTCAAAAACAAAGTATACAAGACAGAAGATCAAGGCCCCGACAAGCTGAGCTTGCCGGGAAGGCCATCTCTGGCTCGAGATCATCATGTTAACACAAGGCCCTGGCAAGAGGAGCTTGCCAGGAAGATCAGAAGACTGTATCTAGAAGACAAGCCTCGGCGCACTCTGCGCCCCGGCAAGGCCCGGGGAGCGACAAGCTTCTCGGCCCGACAAGCTCAAGTCCCCGGCAAGGTGCTTGCCGGGGGAAGTCTGCACTGTGTGCCCGCGCTCCAGCTCATCGGTCCACGCGTCGCCCTGGGGCCATTCCAGGGACGCGTGGCAGATGACTGTGCAGCCTGGGGGACACGGTGGCACTCCACGGTGACGAAGCTATCGCCGTGGCAAACGGAGACGCAAGGGCGGGCGCTTTTGGGGTCGACGGCGACGGGCATTAAATGCTCTTGTCCCCCACTGTCAAAGTAGGTGATGACCACTGTTCATGCACTGTTCATCCACTGTTCCCGCACTGTTACAACTACCACCACAATTACATTTTTACCCCTTTCTCCTACGTTGACACCTGTCGGTGACCCCTTGAGCTATAAAAGGAGGCCCATGCACAACGTAGAAGGGGTTCGGAACCTAGATCGCTCATTCGCTCGGTGTAGCTAGTTCTTCAAGCTCCCGAGCTCTCCAACTCAATACAATCAAGCAGGAGTAGGGTTTTACGCGTCCATCGCGGCCCGAACCTAGGTAAACTGCCCGCGTGCTCACCACGATCTGCTCTTTGTGCTCCCTCCGCTCCCTCACCGCACGAACAAGGGGCTCCGGTCCCATAGGTGCTCGTGGTGGACAGTTTCCCCCGACATCTTTGGCGCGCCAGGTAGGGGGCGTCGAGGTTGTGCGAACCTGATCCGGCGTTCACTCGGGCGCATTCTTCATCAACCTCTCCAACCACTTCAACTTCATCAGCAACAGCAATATGGCCCCGAAGAAGAAGCCTTCGGAGGTCGCAGGCCCGTCCGCGTCTCATCCGCCGCCGCCGGAACCAACGGTGGGTGGAGGAGACGTAGGCGGAAGGGTGGTCGCCGGCGAGGAAACTCGCGGCGCCATCAAATCCAAGGACAAGACGGACGACCGAGCCTCAGTCTCCGTGGACGCACCACGTCCATCTCAGCGAACAACAACCCAGCAGCGCCATGGCACATGAGGTGGCATCCGCTTGCTGGGCCAAGGGCAAACCGGAGGCTCGCGGGATGCTCCGGGCCATCGTCCTGGCACGAGCAAGGCGCGGTCGCCGGGGCGGGACCCTGCTCCTTCTAACCCCGTTAGGAGTCCGAGCATATCCCGCTCCTCGCACCGCTCGCCCCCGCTCCCCTCCTCTCCAGCAGAAGCGCTCGCAAGGGCGCAACTGCTCCTCGACTTCCCTCCAGCGGCAGACAAGGCCGAAGACTGGAGGGCCACCATCCAGAGCCTGATCGCCTTCGCCAACAACGACACGCCGCAGCAGCCGGCGACGTCGCGGCCACGGCAAGTCGAGAAGACGAAGGCCGACGGCGACAAGACCGCCGGGGGTGCAACTACGGTGCACTCCCCGCCGCGGAAACAGAAGACGCCGCCCCGCCGGATCAACGTCGACGACGACTCCACGGCGTCGTCGGATCCGCGGGCTCGTCGGGACCAGCGCCATATCCTTGACGATCGGCGACAAGAAGACGCTCAAACGACGATCGAGCGCCGCCGAGAAGCTCGGCAACAATCTGACCAGCGAGCTTGGACCGCTGTCGATACGCACGCGCCCGGTGAACCAGGCGACTTGCCGTACGCGGCAGGTTGCCCTGCGTTCACCCGCGAGCTGCGGCGTGTCCAGTGGCCCAGCATGAAGAACTTCAAGCCCGACGTACCGGAGAAGTACGACGGCAAGACGCACCCCTCGGAATTCCTTAGCATATACACCATCGCGGTGCAGGCTGCCGGGGGGCGCGACGAGAAGATACTGGCGAACTACTTCCCGCTCGTGCTTAAGCCGAACGTTCGTTCTTGGCTTATGCACTTGCCGGAAGGCTCCATTTCTTCTTGGGCGGATCTTTGCCACCAGTTTGTTGGCGCCTTCACGGGCGGCCACAAACCCCACGGCCAGGAGAGTGATCTCCACATCTTGGCCCAGAAGGAAGGAGAACCTCTGCGCAAGTACATCCAGCGTTTCAGTCGTGTGCAGCACAACATCCCCGACATCCACCCTGCTGCGGTTATTAGTGCGTTTCACCAGAACGTACGTAACCGCCGCATGCGTGAGGAGATGGCCATGACCAAGATACGGGATGTCAGCGAGCTTTACGCTCTAGCTGATAAGTGCGCGCGCGCCGAAGAGGGGAGGAGACTCCCCGGGGAGGATGCTGGCGCAGGGGGAAGTGACAGCGACGACGCCGCCCCGGCAAAGAAGAGCCGGCGGCGGAACAATAGAAGGAAGAACAAGAAGGAAGTGCTTGCCGTCGAGAAGTCCGGCAAGGAGGCTCCCGCCAAGCAAGCACAGGCTGGCGGCTCCGGCAAGGAGCCTGCCCCTGTAGCGGCAGCCGACAAGCAGGACGGCTCCGACAAGCAATACTGCAAAATCCACCGCACCAAGGGCCACGACCTCTCCAACTGCAAGCGCGTCGAGTACCTCGTCGAACAGCAGAAAGCTGAGTACGAGCGCCGCGACAAGGAGAAGGCCCAAGGTGGCAGAGGAGAGCCGAGCAAGAAGCGGCCATTCAATGGCCGGGGAGGACGCCGCGGCAAGGCCAAGCAGCGGCAAGGTGATCGACCTCCCCGGGGCCGCGACAAGGACGAACAAGACGACGACGACGACATGGAGGAAGATGATAACAGCGAGCAGGAGTTCCAGAAGGCCACGGAAGTCCTGTGCGTCGATGGCGGCGCCTCTCTGCATACTTCCCACCGCCAACTCAAGCAGTGGGTGCGGGAAGTGAATGCAGCAGAGCCGCCCGTGGAGTCGCGCAGGCTCCTCAAATGGTCCAGCACGCCCATCATTTTTGATCCTGAGGATCACCCTGACCGCACCACTGCGGTCGGGTGCTTGCCGATGCTGGTCTCACCCACCATCCGCAACCTCAAGGTCACCAAAATGTTGGTTGACGGCGGGGCCGGGCTGAACTTGATCTCCTCAGCTGTGATCAAGAAACTCCAAATCCCAGACGGCGAGCTCGAAGAGACCGGTTCCTTTCAAGGAATAAACCCGGGAAGGAGCAAGCCCAAGGGGAAGATAACTTTGCCGGTGACCTTTGGCGGGGAGCTCAACTTCAGAACTGAGCGCATCACATTCGACGTCGCCGATATACCATTACCATATAATGGGATACTCGGCCGTCCCGCCCTCGCCAAGTTCATGGCAGCTTCCCACTACGCCTACAACGTACTCAAGATGCCGGGGCCGATAAGCGTCATCTCTGTCCATGGCGACAAGAAAGATGCGCTTGTCTGCGCCGACAAGATCTACCGGGATGCAGCAGCCGCAGCAGAGAAGGACACACTTGCCGCTGAAGCTCCCGGGGGGAAGAAGACCAAGACCAAGTCCGGCAAGTGCTCTGGGGCCCACTCCGGCAACCGCACCTCTTCGGAGTGCTGCGCTGCCGTCGAGGACGTCCCATCGAGCTCCACCGGCAAGTGCAAGAAGGGGATGGCCGCTCCTCCGGCAACCAAGAAGGTGTCCGCCAAGGAGGACGGCACTGGTGGTACCTTCACCATCAGTGCCACACTTGACAGCAAATAGGAAAGCGCGCTCGTTGCCTTCCTGCGGGCGAATGTCGATGTGTTTGCCTGGCAACCATCTGACATCCCCGGTGTTCCCAGGAAGGTGATTGAGCACAAGCTTGCTGTTTGTCCTCATGCGCGGCCCGTCAAGCAGAAGGTCAGGAAGCAAGCCGTGGAGCGCCAAGAATTCATCAACGAAGAGATCAAGAAGCTAGAAGTAGCGGGCCTAGTTAGAGGCGTGATCCATCCGACGTGGTTGGCAAACCCGGTTGTCGTGCGTAAGGCCAACGGGAAGTGGAGACTGTGTATAGACTTCACCGATGTGAATAAAGCATGTCCCAAGGATCCATTTCCCTTGCCGCGCATCGACCAGATTGTTGACTCCACCGCCGGATGTGAGCTGCTCTCTTTCCTTGATGCATATTCAGGCTATCACCAGATTTTTATGGCCAAGGAAGATGAAGAGAAGACTGCATTCATTACTCCATGTGGCACCTATTGCTTTATTCGCATGCCTTTCGGATTGAAGAATGCAGGATCAACGTTTGCAAGAGTGGTCTACACTGCTTTTGAGCCACAGATCCACAGAAATGTAGAGGCTTACATGGATGATATCGTGGTCAAAAGCAAGAGCAAGGATACACTGATCCAAGATTTGGAAGAGACATTTGAGAACCTGCGCAAGATCCAGCTTAAGTTGAACCCCGAGAAGTGCGTCTTTGGAGTCCCCTCCGGCAAGCTTCTCGGGTTCTTTGTGTCACAGAGGGGGATTGAAGCCAACCCCGACAAGATTAAAGCCATCGAGCAGATAGAAGCCCCGAAGCGCGTCAAGGATGTCAGGAGACTTGCAGGTTGTGTGGCTGCCCTCAGTAGGTTCATTTCGAAGTCTGCAGAACGCGCCCTACCTTTCTTCAAAATCTTGAAGAAGGCAGGTCCTATGAAATGGACTCCGGAAGCGGAGGCAGCGCTGCAGGACTTGAAACGGTACCTATCCTCCACTCCAATACTTGTCGCACCTAAGTCACAGGAGAAGTTGCTGCTTTATCTAGCGGCAACCAACCAGGTGGTTAGTGCTGCGTTAGTAACGGAGAGGGAGGCCGACGAGGAGTCTACACCACCGGCAAGCGAATCCAGCGACAAGCAGGGGGCTGCTCCGACAAGCTCTGGCCCCGACAAGGACAACTCTGCGCAGGAACAAGGAGAAGTGCGGAAGAAGATGGTGCAGCGCCCGGTGTATTTTGTGAGTTCCCTCTTGCAGGGGGCTAGATCAAGATACTCCGGAGTGCAGAAGTTGCTTTTCGGCCTCCTCATGGCCTCGAGGAAGCTGCGCCATTACTTCCAATCACATGAGATAACAGTGGTCACTCGCTTTCCGTTGAAGAGGATATTGCACAATCCAGAAGCAACAGGCAGGATCGTTGAGTGGGCACTGGAGTTGTCGAGCTTTGGTCTCAAGTTTGAGAGTACCTCAACCATACAGAGCCGAGCTTTGGCAGAATTCATAGCCGAATGGACCCCAACGCCCGATGAAGAAGTTCCAGAAACAAGTGCACCCGTACAAGAAGCGACAAGTGAATGGGTAATGTACTTTGATGGTGCCTTCTCGCTGCAAGGCGCTGGAGCCGGTGTGGTACTCATAGCACCCATCGGAGAGCACCTCAAGTATGTTATCCAGATGCACTTTCCCAGGGAACAAGCGACAAACAATACTGCTGAATATGAAGGCTTGCTCGCCGGCCTCAGGATTGCGGCTGAACTTGGGATTAAGAAGCTGATTGTGCGAGGAGATTCTCAGTTGGTGGTCCGGCAAGTCAACAAGAGTTACCAGAGCCCTTTGATGGAAGCTTATGTAGATGAAGTGAGGAAGCTTGAAGAACACTTTGAAGGTCTGCAAATGGAGCACGTTCCGAGAGCTCAGAATGACATTGCAGATGGCCTTTCAAAGTGTGCTGCGATGAAGTTACCTGTGGAACCAGGGACCTTCTTGCTCAAGCTGACTCAGCCATCCGTTACACCATCAATTGGGCAATCCAAGAAGAGAAAGTTGGTCTCCGGCGACTACTTGCTGGCGGATCTCCCCGAGGCCGCCGCCAAGGTCCCCAAGATCAACGATCAGAACGCTGAGGAACAGATTGCTCCTGCAGATCCTCGGATCTGTACAGTTGAAGCAAGCGTTCCCGACAAGCCTCGCCCCGGCGAGCTTGCCGGGGGACCATCAGCTCTGGCAGAGCCAGAGGTTCTTGCCGTAGAAGCTGGGGTTCCCGCAGCGGCCCTCATGCCTTTAGTCCTTGCCGTTGAGCCTCGGGCTCCGGCATGGGCGCAGCAGATCGTTCGTTTTCTGCAAACTGGAGAACTTCCCGACGACCCAGAAGAGATAGAGAAGATAACCAGGCAGTCAAGTATGTACCAGTTCGTGGATAACGAGCTGTACAGAAGAAGGCTCAATGGTGTCAGGTTGAAGTGCATCTCCAGGGAAGATGGACAGAAGCTGTTGGCAGAAATACATGGAGGCATATGTGGCCACCACATTGGCGCAAGGGCACTTGCCGGGAAGGCTTTCCGGCAAGGGTTCTTTTGGCAAGAAGCCCTCCAAGATGCAACTGCACTAGTAACCAAATGTGAAGCGTGCCAGTTCCATGCAAAACAAATTCATCAGCCAGCTCAAGCTCTCCAAACAATCCCTTTGTCCTGGCCCTTCTCGGTCTGGGGGCTCGATATCCTCGGCCCTTTCCCTCGTGCTGTCGGGGGCTTTGAGTACTTGTACGTTGCAATCGACAAGTTCACAAAGTGGCCAGAAGTGGAACCAGTGAGAAAGGTGACAACACAGTCAGCGGTCAGGTTCTTCAGGTCGATTGTTTGCCGTTTCGGAATCCCTAACAGGATCATCACCGACAACGGTACACAATTTACTAGTCGCACCTTCATGCAGTACGTCCAAGACCTTGGCGCCAAGGTCTGTTTCGCTTCTGTTGCTCACCCGAGGAGCAACGGTCAAGCGGAGAGGGCAAATGCTGAAGTGCTGCACGGACTCAAGACAAGGACCTTTGACAGGCTGCGCAAGAGCGGAAGAAACTGGATAGAGGAGCTACCGGCGGCTCTTTGGTCAATCAGAACGACACCAAGTCGAGCCACCGGACAGACACCCTTTGCTCTAGTCTATGGAGCAGAGGCAGTTCTCCCCACGGAACTCGTATACGGATCTCCTCGAGTGCTCGCTTATGATGAGCTCGAGCAAGAGCAACTGCGACAAGATGATGCATTGCTCCTCGAGGAGGAACGTCTCCAGGCTGCTGTACGAGCTGCTCGATACCAGCAAGCCTTGCGTCGCTACCATAGCCGCAAGGTTAAGGCCAGGAGTCTCGAGGAAGGCGACCTTGTTCTTCGGCGTGTTCAGTCCGCCAAGAATTCCAACAAGTTGACGCCGAAGTGGGAAGGCCCTTATCGGGTGAGACAAGTCACAAGGCCCGGCGCTGTCCGCCTTGAGACCGAAGAAGGCTTACCGGTGAGCAATTCCTGGAACATAGAGCATCTTCGAAAGTTTCACCCATAAGGCGCGGTTGCCGTGATCCGCTCCGGCAACCACCTTTTGTACAAGCCTTGCCGCTGTTGCATGTAACCCTTTGTACAAAGCCGGGCACAGACCCCGTGCATCAGTAAAGCTTTGTGTTTTCGCACTATTTGCCATTCTCGTGCTTTTCTTTGTTATTTGCATGCATTATTTGGCATTTTGTGCAACACACATATCCGGTAAGCATTACCATCCCGAGGAACCCTATACTTGTTTCCTCTTCTCCTTTTTCCTTTCCCTCTTAAGCAGGAAGAATGTTCCTCGCGCACAAGTTTGCCGGGGGGGAAGGAGGTGGAGGATGAACCAAGTGCTGTTCAAGAAAGAGGAGCTTACCGGAGAACGAACAGACTATGAAAGCTAAGTTATTTGAGCAATTCAAATTTTTAAATGTTTTAGTTGTCTTCCTTGAACAACCACACTTTGTATGGAAAACCTGTGCGCGGAGGAACCTACCCGTGGCTAGCCGCACCCTTATCTTGTTTTCGAGTACGCTCAACGATTCAAGTGAGCTGCGACAAGTGTCGCGCCCTTGCTTCGTTTTCGAGTTCGCTCAGCAAGCTAAGTGCGTTGCGACTAGCTGCGGCAAGGTTGCTTGCCGGTAAGACCTTAGCCAGCAGGCTGCTCGGAGTCCAGTACTCAGCGCTCGCGGCAAGGGCCCCTTGCCGGCAAAGTTCCCTAGAAGCGTAGGGTTGAAAGCATACAAAGTAAAGGACCAAAGCAAGGGAGATAACATTGCGCTGATTGATCAAAATAAGATAATATATTACAAGGGATAACTTGTCGCAATGACTAATAAGTTCATGTTCGTGACACACTATGCAGCAACAAAAGAGATAAAGAAAAGGAGGCCTAATCTACGCGGTCGCCTTCAATCCTAGAGATCTTGTTCACTTTGGTGATAATGTGGGCGACCTGCGCCTTCAGCGCCTCCATATCCGCGTCGGCCGGCAAGCTGCGGAGAACGTTGGCGAGGTTTATACCAGGATTGCGGTACACTATCTTCGTCAAGACGCGCTCCAGAGTTCCCGCGCAGAGCTGGCGTGACTCCTCGGCCAGTTGCGCGGGGAGCTTCTTCTGAAGATTTGCAAGTGCCGGCGCGATCCCTCTGAAGAAGAGACTGAGCTTGGCGCTGTGGGGGAGGTTTGGATCCGGAGAGTATATAAGATGCTCAACCCTCAGCGCCATCAGCTCCTTGTCGATGCTAGCTGCAGAGGCCACCAAGTCTTCGGTCCATACCTCGACGGTTTGGCGGAAGTTGTTGGCCGCAGTGGTGGCGCTCTCCACCAAGCCTCGCTCCTTGCGGAGCTCGTCCTTCAGCTTGGTTTCGTGGTCCCGGACGGCGTCAAGAGAGTCCTTCAGCGTGGAAACCTTCAGCTCCAGATCTGCAATCGAGTCCTTGGCGGCCTTCAGCTCGTCGCCTTGCTTGGAAAGACGCACCTGGAGTTCAGAGTTAGTGTGGGCGTCCTTCTCGCGCTCTATGTTGAGCGCGGTGACCCTCTCCGTGCTCGCCCTCAAGAATTCCTCCAGCTGCGCAACCTTGGCCTCAAGGTCCTTCTTGGCGGTCTCCGCGGTGGCTGCAGTGGCCTTCGCTTCTTTCAGTTCCCCGCCAAGGGCCTGCTCCCGGGCGGTAAGGTCTTCCTCGTGAGCATCGAGGTTGATCTTCCGTTGGGTGAGCTCTCCTTCTCGCTGGGACAGCGCTTCTCCGGCGAGTCGCTGCTGCTCCTCGGCCTCGGCTTTCTCCAAGAGCCACTCCTGGTACTCCCCGGCAAGCCGCTCGCGCTCCTCCTCCAGGTCGCGGAGGGCCGCTTGGTTGGCGGCACGGAGCTCCGTGGCGCGTTTCTCCATGTCAGCTGCGGCCTTGGCGGTGAGGGCCTCCCGAGATTCAAGCTTCGCCTGCCTGGCCCGGTAAAGGGCCAGGAGCCGGTGGAGCAACTTCTCCTCCTCGGGCTCGTCACTCCCGCCAGGCGCCTCGACGATCTTCAGCCCCGCGGAGGCGAGGACCTCCCCGTCAAAGGCCTCTCCCTCCGCGGGGGCTCGCGACGAGGACTCCCACGGCACCTGAATGAAGACGCCGTTGGGAGCCTCAAGGTAGAAGCCCGACTGCTCCTTTCCGGCGGAGGGGTCGGCGGCCGGTGCAGCGCTCGACGCTCCTGCCGCCTCCGGGCCGGCAGTATGGCCGCCGTCCCCCTCCCCGGCCGCTGCGTCTGCGGTCGGGGCAGTCTCCTCCGCGGCAGGCTCGGCGGCTCCCGCCGTGTCTTCAACGACAGGGGCGTTGCCGCCGTCGCCCTGCGCGCCCTCCTCCTCGACGACGACCTCCGTCTCCATCTGCTCTGGGGGAGGAGGATCTAGAAGAAGAAGAAAAAGAAGAAGTTCAAGCAAATATCCAAAAAAGACAAGCCCAAGAAGACGAGATTACAAGACTTACCTTGGCGGACTTCGTCGACGACGGGCTCCCTCGCCGGGGAGCTCTCCCTTGGCGGGGTGGCCGCCCTCGCCGGGCTGCTCGCCCTTGGCGGGGTACTCGCCCTTGGTGGAGTACCCGCCCTTGGCGGAGCGCTCTCCCTCGCCGGAGAGTTCGTCCTTGGCGGGGACGGCGGGGCCTGCGGCTCCTCGGGAGTGGTCTCCGGGCGCCCCTGTGGCTGCGGCTCCACCTCTGCACAAGACAATCAAGACAAAACAGAACAATGAGATGCTAGTACAAGACAAAATCCTCAAGCGCGCCCGACGAGCGGAAGAATCAAAAACCAGACTTACGCTGGGGGCTGCGCTGGGGGCTGCTCCTCGGAGCAGCGCTCGGGTCCGGCAAGCTCGTCGCTGGCGGGTCCCCTGTCGCCGCGATGGGCGAGTCGTCCTCGACCTCGACGACGGGAACCTTGGCCTTCTTCGCCACTCGCTGGGCCAGGGTCCTGAAATAAAAGCAAGAAGCAAGATCAGAATCATTGAAGGAAGAATCAAGACAAAGTTAAAGAAGATACAAAACTTCAAGTCCTTACTCCTGTTCCTCGTCGTCGTCGTCGTCGCTCAGGGCGGAGAAGTCAAACGCCACCTGAGGCGCGTCCGCGCGAGGAGCGGGAGGAGAAGGCTCCCTCGGGCGCTTGGCGGTCCCCGGGGCTGGGGGCTGCGAAGACCCGGCCCCTGTGGACGCCGAGGCCCGGGGAGCAGGCGGAGCAGCTGCTCCGCTCTGTGAAGTCCCTCCTCCACTTGGCGCTGACGTACGGGGCGCCTCCGCCGTAGCCTGTGTGCGAGGCGCCTCCGCCGCGGTTGGTGCGCCGGGCGCTCCCGTCGCGGCTTGGCTCCCCCGGGTAGCTCGCGCCGCCCGGCGAGTTGGTTGTTGTCGGGGCGCCTGCGCCCTCATCCCCGTCGTCGCCTTGCGGAGGCGCTTCAGCGGAGATCGCCTGGGACTTGCCCGAGGCGGGGAGGTCTCCGATGACGAAGAGACGTCGTCGTTGTAGAGCCCCAGAGATCCACCGGAGTCCTCACCGGCCCCGGCGTCCTCCTCCTCCTCCTCGGCCGGCTTGCTGGGCCCAGCGCCCTGCCCTGCGGCCGTGCTCCCTCCGGCGCCTCCGCTCCCTCCGGCACCTCTGTTTCCTCCGGCAACGTCGCCCCTCGCGGCGGCCTCAGTCACGATCCCGGGGATCCCAGAATGTCTCAGAGAGGGGACCCCGGCGAGCTCGTCGGGCGGAAGCTTCAGCAGCCTGCGGATCTCCGCCTCCTCTGCTTGGCAGGACGCTTCCGCAGCCTCTGCCTCTTCAACCGTGAACCCAAACTCTCCTGCCGCTGCGGCTGCGGCGGCCTCTTCTACCCGAGAAGCTATATAGGCAATCTCCCGGTCAGTGGTGTCCCGGGTGAGCCCCTTGATCTCCTCCTTGTTCTTCGGCACCTCCACCAAGTTGTCGAAGAAGCTCATGATGGCGTCTGTCTTGGGCGCTATCCATGTTGGATCCACGCCATGCGAGTCGCATGCGGGCATCATTGCGCGTAGGGGATCCCGGCCCGTGCTGTTGCAGAGGGGCACCACTCCCCGGGGAGCTCTAAACCATTCCGGGTGGGCCGGGTCGTGCTTAAAAAGTTCCCGGACCATCCCCTTCAGCTCCAGCGACGTGAAGTTGAAGTTCAGTCCGGGGCGCAGTCTCATTACGTCCGCCGCGTTGCCGTACTCCCATGCTGGCCTCTTCCTCTCCTGAAGAGGGGCAATGCGACGGCGGAGGAAGTCTGCCCCCACTTCCCCCATGGTCAGCTTGGCTACCCGGAGACGAAGAATTCTGACAAGGGCGACGTTGAGCTTGATGTCGTCCGAGTCCAGCTCACTCCAGTCCCTGCCGCGCACGATAGCTGTTGTGCGCGGCGCAGTGAAGGGTTGCGGCTCGTCCTCAACTACCCAGCACCAGTCCGCGCGCCACTCCTCCCACTTGCCGCGAAGTTCCCCTTGAAGATAGGATTCTTTCTTGTTCAAGCGGAAGACCCAAGAGATCCCTCCGGAGAGGGGAGCGCCGGCCTCTACTCTAGGCGTAAAGAAGTGCCTAAAAAGCGCTACGTTTGGATAGATCCCAATATAGTTTTCGCACAGATGTGCGAAAACCGCCATCGTGAGGATGGCGTTGGGGGTGAAGTCTAGAAGGTGGAGGTTGTAGGTGTTCATGATATCACAGAAAAATTCAGAGAAGGGAGGACAAAGGCCGCAGTGGAAGAAAACAGCAAAGAAGAAATACCCGCCGGGGTACATGTCCTTGGCGGCGGCGGGATAGACTCTGGTCCGAGGATGCGCCTTGGTCTTCTTGGCCCAGAACAAGTAGTACTTGTTTCAGAGCTCCCGCGCGCTGAGCCTCGGCGAGAAGACGACATTCCTCTTCCGCAGAAGAGCAAGCCTCGCCGCCTGCTCGGATTTCTCCTTCTTGGTCTTCTCCGCCTTCGCCTTCTCGGTCTTCGGGGCCATGGCGGAGGCGGCGAGGGAAGGGGAGCGAGGAGTCCGGCGGCGCCGCAGATGCAAGAAACGACGGAGGAGGTGTGGAGGCGGAGCGCAGAGGGGAATTTCTGGAGATGGAAGATGCAATGAAGACGAAGTAAGGTAACGGCCCCTGCTTCCTCTGCTTTTAAGGGGGAAGTGGGGGACGCTCCGCATTTCCCATTAAAGAACGTGGCCACGTTCCCTCCCACGACGCCGCAATCGACGCGTGCCGTTACGGAGGGACGCGGCGGATGCGGAAGTGGATTCGGCGTGCCGTGGGCCGCGCGTGCCCGTGCACTGTTTTGGGCCTGGCCCAACAGCGCTCGGCACCGTGTGTGGCCCAGGCCCGGGGGCTCCTGTCGGTGTACTAAGGTAGGGGTACCTCAGTACCCCAACTTGTGCACGGGCAGTAGCAGCTTCCCGCGGCAGGGCCTACCACGTGCTTGCCGGAGACCCTTCCGATCCATATGAAGCCATTCAAAAACAAAGTATACAGGACAGAAGATCAAGGCCCCGACAAGCTGAGCTTGCCGGGAAGGCCATCTCTGGCTCGAGATCATCATGTTAACACAAGGCCCTGGCAAGAGGAGCTTGCCAGGAAGATCAGAAGACTGTATCTAGAAGACAAGCCTCGGCGCACTCTGCGCCCCGGCAAGGCCCAGGGAGCGACAAGCTTCCCGGCCCGACAAGCTCAAGTCCCCGGCAAGGTGCTTGCCGGGGGAAGTCTGCACTGTGTGCCCGCGCTCCAGCTCATCGGTCCACGCGTCGCCCTGGGGCCATTCCAGGGACGCGTGGCGGATGGCTGTGCAGCCTGGGGGACACGGTGGCACTCCACGGTGACGAAGCTATCGCCGTGGCAAACGGAGACGCAAGGGCGGGCGCTTTTGGGGTCGACGGCGACGGGCATTAAATGCTCTTGTCCCCCACTGTCAAAGTAGGTGATGACCACTGTTCATGCACTGTTCATCCACTGTTCCCGCACTGTTACAACTACCACCACAATTACATTTTTACCCCTTTCTCCTACGTTGACACCTGTCGGTGACCCCTTGAGCTATAAAAGGAGGCCCATGCACAACGTAGAAGGGGTTCGGAACCTAGATCGCTCATTCGCTCGGTGTAGCTAGTTCTTCAAGCTCCCGAGCTCTCCAACTCAATACAATCAAGCAGGAGTAGGGTTTTACGCGTCCATCGCGGCCCGAACCTGGGTAAACTGCCCGCGTGCTCACCACGATCTGCTCTTTGTGCTCCCTCCGCTCCCTCACCGCACGAACAAGGGGCTCCGGTCCCATAGGTGCTCGTGGTGGACAGTTTCCCCCGACACAGTAGCTCGGGGAAGACAGTGATTTGTTAGACCAGTTCCAGTTGCTGTGACAACTGTACGTCTGGTTAGGGAGGCTGAGATTTAACTCAGAAGACCGCGTCTTCACCTTGTTCCCCTTGAGCTAAGAACACCTAGTCCTCGCCCAATCACTCTGGTAAGTCTTCAAGGTAGACTTCCAAACCTTTACAGACTTCGTTCACCGGCAATCCACAATTACTCTTGGATGCTCAGAACGCGACGCCTAACCGACTGGAGGAAACACAGTCCTCAAGTGTAATAAGTCTTCAGGTCACACAGACAGAAAGACTTCAGTGATGCCTAACACTCTTTGGCTCTGGGTGTTTGGGCTTTGTCCTCGCAAGGATTTCTCTCTCAAATGCTTCGGAGGTGGGTTGCTCTCAAACGACAAAAGCCGTGCAATAACTCTGAGCAGCCACCAATATATGGTGTAAGTTGTGGGCTATTTATAGCCACTGCGCAACCCGACCTGATTTGTCCGAAGTGACCCTGGGTCACTAAGGAACTGACACGTGTTCCAACGGTCAGATTTCAAACACACACGACAACTTTACTTGAGCTCCAAGTAAAGCTGACTCATCCGCCTCTGGATAAGATTTGCTCTCATAGTCTTCGCTCGAAGACATAGGATTTGGTTGAGCATCACTTCAGTCACTCTGACTTAGTTCACTTGGACCCCACTTAACAGTACGGTGGTTCCTATGACTCAACAAAGAAGAAAAGGAAACAACGAAACATCTACGTCTTCGCTCTCCATAGTCTTCACACAATGTCTTCTCATGTCATAGATTTCAATATGATTATCTTCATATACCACCACTGATATCAATGTCTTCATACATATTTAGGGGTCATCTCCGGTAGGTTAACCGAATCAATGAGGGACTACTACCTGTGTTATCCTGCAATTCTCACAAACACATTAGTCCCTCAACCAGGTTTTGTCGTCAATACTCCAAAACCACTAGGGGTGGTACTAGATGCACTTATAGTTATTTGTTCTCCTATTGCAACGCACATGCTCTTTTTCTAGTAATAATAAAGCACGGTGGATTTCTGCCCGTCCGTCGAGTTCTTTTGCCAAAAATTCCCTGTGTTTTCATGAAATCAACCCGCCGTCTTGACTTAAGACATACTGAACCGTTATTTTTCCTTTTTACGCAAAAGTCCTTGTATTTTCTAAAAATTAACCCGTCGTCCCGACTGAAGTCATCCTGAACCGTTATTTTACGTTTTTTCGAAACGTCCCCTAATCTTTCAGGTAATTTATCCGCGGATCAATTTAAGAGAAATAAATGTTTTTTTTTCCAAATTATCCATATCTTTTAAACCGTAATTCCGATTTTAACATATTATATATGAAATTTGATTAGAAAAATATTTAGAATATGAATATGGTGTTATTTTTACATTTTAATTATTTCAAAATATTATTTTGGAAGATATTGAAGTCAAACAAATGCTTTTCTAAATCATCCGTATCTTTTAAACCGTAACTCCGATTTTAACATATTATATATGAAATTTGATTAGAAAAATGTGTAGAATCCGAATATGATGTTATTTTTACCTGTTAAATAATTTTTAAAAATTATCTTAAAAGCACGATCTGTTTTGTTTTGTATCGGCGGCGTCCGTATGGACCGTATTGCAAATAAATAAACACCCACTAAAACCATATAGGAAAAGAAAACATCACTAACTACCCTTGCATACCTCTGAAAACCCTGCAAGGAAAAACAAAAAAAATCATCATGAGAGTGAGAGAGAGAGTGAGAGAGAGAGAGAGAGACGCCTTAGGATTAATCACATTCAAACACATTTTGATTTGTGTGAACATTAAGGCCACCGCCGGCGAGGTTGAGAAAGAGGATAAGCGGCAAAACAAATGTGATGTGTCGCTAAAATAAAGAAGATAGACCTATTGTGGTCTTGGGTGATGGTTGTTGGGCTAAGAGCGTGTGTTATTTTTTTCTCCCGTTGCAACGCACGGGCTCTTTTGCTCGTAAAAATAATGAAAACAAGTCCATTACTTTATGAATCCCAAGTGCACACTCATTGCCTCTTTTTATCTCAATTGCAGACAATTAACATCCCCAGGTCCCTCTACTACAAACTGGAACTTAGGGATAATTAACATCATTTGTTGAAGACCATTATACTCCATGTTACCAAATATGTCAGGAATTTTCATTATTAATTTATGTATTTATGTATATTTGAATTATGAACCAACATTAAATTATCCGATCTTGTGAAAACAATAATGAACACGATATATTATTCTCACGTGGGGTATGATGCCAGCTATGAACCCTCAAAATTTAAATAGTTGAAGGACCAAATCAGTAAAAAAATCGCATTGTTGATTGAAGAACGGAACATAGGGTAGGATGTCATCTATGAACATCACTAGGAGAAATAAAAAATGATTGGGACTGAGCAGGGCCTGGGAGTAGGCGGGGATGGTTTCTAGCATCGGTTGAGACTTCTTCGGCTTGTTCCCTAGCAGCGAACGGTGTCCCTCCACCCACCGCTGGTCTCCACCGCATGTGACTCTCTTTGCCAGCCGCAACTCCTCTGGCGATGGTCGTCGTCGGCTGATCCACTAGAAGTCGGGGGGAGAGGATGGGGCCGAGACTGGTGAGGCCGCGGTGCTGCTGCTGCACTTCCGCTCTGGCACGCCACTGCTATTTTGCCCTTATCGCCGCCGCCATCGATACATTTTTTTTGACATGTCGATAATTGAGAGGTATAGGGTCCGAGAGAGCATTTTCTAGAGGATATTTGTAAAGAGAGGAGTTGGGAAGCGGTGGATGCTTCAAGAAGGCCTTTGTGTCCATAAAACAAAGCAACACCCCCTAGATCTGCATAACCCTCCAAGTAAATCATCACAAAGAAGTAAAACTATCGAAAAAGGAAAAAGATTAGCATGCGTCCACATCTTGGTGTCGTTGACCATGTCTGCTTCCACCCCTCACCCGTAGCGCTCAGTGTCGTTTGTTGTGGATCCAGGGAGGTCGGAGGGAGGCAGCATCTGGCAGGGAGAGGTCGACTTGGCGTGTGGGTGGCGGACGCTGTCCCATCACCAGCCTCAGCGCGAACTCAACCGCGCCTAGGGTGTATATCATCGCTGCACCGCCGCGTGCGCGTAGAACTACGCTAACCCGATGGATGCGCAGGGCAAGAGGTAAGGCACCGGCACCACGCCGACAAGCAAAATTAGGATCACACATTGAGGGAGTCGTGCACCCAAGGAGCGTGGCGGTGGCCACGAGTCCGTGGCCATCGTGTGGATGTCAAAGATGGCGTGCGATGAGAGGTCGAAAGTTTCAATGGGGTGGATGGACGTAGAGTGGCCCTCCATGTACACGCCTCCGTGTTGGGGAACGTATTATTTAAAAAAAATTCCTACGATCACGCAATATCTATCTATTAGATGCATAGCAACAGAGGGGAGAGTGTGTCTATGTACCCTAGTAGACCGAAAGCGGAAGCGTCTAGTGACACGTTTGATGTAGTCGAACGTCTTCGCGATTCAACTGATCCAAGCACCGAACTTACGGCACCTCCGCGTTCAGCACACGTTCAACTCGATGACGTCCCACGAGCTCTTGATCCAGTTGAGCTTCATGAGATAGTTTCGTCAGCACGACGGCGTGGTGACGGTGATGATGAAGCTACCGGCGCAGGGCTTCGCCTAAGCACTGCAATGATATGACCGAGGTGTGTTTCTATGAAGGGGGCACCGCACACGGCTAAAACAATGTTGCTTGTGTGTCCTTGGGTGCCCCCCTGCCCCCGTATATAAAGGAGCAAAGAGGGAGGGCCGGCCCGCCCTATAGGGCGCGCCAGGATGAGAAGGAAGGAGAGGGGCGCCTCCCCCCCACTCCTAGTCCAACTAAGATTCCTAGAGGGGGCGCTGCCAGCCCTATGGGCTGCCTCTCTCTTTTCCCTCAAGGCCCACTATGGCCCATACTCCCCCGGGGGGGGGGGTGGTTCCGGTAACCTCCTCCGGTACTCCAGTTTTACCCGATAACACCCGGAACACTCCCGGGGTTCAAATATAGTCGTCCAATACATCAATCTTTATGTCTCGGACATTTCGAGACTCCTCGTCATGTTCGTGATCTCATCCGGGACAACGAACTACCTTCGGTACATCAAAACTCATAAACTGATAATACCGATCGTCATCGAATGTTAAGCGTGCGGACCCTACGGGTTCGAGAACTATGTAGACATGACCGAGACTCATCTCCGGTCAATAATCAATAGCGGAACCTGGATGCTCATATTGGTTCCTACATATTCTACAAAGATCTTTATCGGTCAAACCGCATAACAACATACGTTGTTCCCTTTGTCATCGGTATGTTACTTGCCCGAGATTCGATCGTCGGTATCTCAATATCTAGTTCAATCTCGTTACCGGCAAATCTCTTTACTCGTTCCGTAATACATCATCTCGTGACTAACTCATTAGTCATTTGCTTGCAAGGTTTATTATGATGTGTATTACCGAGAGGGACCAGAGATACCTCTCTGACACTAGGAGTGACAAATCCTATTCTTGATCTATGCCAACACCACGAACACCTTCGGAGACACCTGTAGAGCATCTTTATAATCACCCAGTTACGTTATGACGTTTGATAGCACACAAGGTGTTCCTCTTGTATTCGGGAGTTGCATTATCTCATAGTCATAGGAATATGTATAAGTCATGAAGAAAGCAATAGCAGTAAAACTAAACGATCATGTGCTAAGCTAACGGAATGGGTCAAGTCAATCACATCATTCACTAATGATGTGATCCCGTTAATCAAATGACAACTCATGTCTATGGCTAGGAAACTTAACCATCTTTGATTCAACGAGCTAGTCAAGTAGAGGCATACTAGTGACACTTTGTTTGTCTATGCATTCACACATGTACTAAGTTTCCTGTCGTGGAATTAACACGGCAGATGTCCGGTTTAACGGACTTAGTTGAGGAACCATCGCACGAGTTAGCTTAAAGGGGTTAAAAGCACACAAAGGACACAGAGGTTTTTATACTAGTTCGGCCCCTTCGAGGAAGGTAAAAGCCTACGTCTAGTTTGGTTTGGTATTGCTTGGGCGTCGATGAACAGGGAGCGGATTGCTTGCCCGTGTCTCGACGGGTTGTTTCTTGTCCCTGAACCGTCACCGGGTCGTCCCTTTATATAGAGGCGACGCCCGGTCCGGTTTACAGAGTCCCGAGGCCGGCTCATATTTGTGTCCGCCTCGGTCTCTACTCTTTCTTCCTTGTCTCTTAAGTTACATGACCAGGCGGTTTACAAACCGTAACTCTATACATGGGCCCTAAGCCTTCATGGGCCGTAACCTCTACTGGGTTTTACAATTATACAACTATATTATCATAATCCGGTTTACACTAGCCGGTTTATACCTGCTAGTAATATCCCTGACATTAGGCCCCAGAATGATTTGAACTTGTTCACATCAGTCTTCCCAGTCTTGCATAATCTTCTTTCTTGTATCTTCTTAGTTTTGTAAACCGGCGATGACGTCATCCTTGGAAGTCACTTAATTCGATCGTGACATCACTTCCGCATTTATGGCGCGCAGCTGTTTGTTACTTTTGTTTAAAGGCTATCCCGAGAATCGAGGCGACAGGGAATCTTTATCCAATATCTCACTTCCTCAAATCCCGCGCCTGCCGTTTCGTCTCTCCCCCTTTATAAATACCGCCGCATCTCTTCTCCATCCCCTTCCGCTCGTCTTCTTCCTCTGTCGCCCGAGCTCAAGCTTCCGCCGTCGCCCGTCAAGCTCGCCGTCGCCAGCAAGTCCGGCCGCTGCATCAACCTGAACGCGACCAGATAACTCCGCCGCCGCTTCCTGCTGCCTCAGGTATTCTTTCTCCCTTGCTGTAGATCTGTAGCCTTAGGGTTCTTTCCATGCCTCCGCCATTAGACCTAGAAAAAGCTTCATCAGTTCGTCCTAGACACCATGCTCGTAGTGGTTTCAACCTTTAGATTTGTCTTCGAAACTTGCCTCCGCTCCACTGCCTTATGCTTAGATTTTGGCATTAGATTCAACCTTTAGATTCGTCCGCTCTGTATAAGACCCCTGTAGTTCTTTCTGTAATAGACCTGCATAATTTTTCTCTTTTTCTTACCGCTCAGATCTGTTTTACCTTAGCTTTCTGTAGAAACTTGTTTCTTCATCCTTATAGACCTGTAATATACTCGCCGGTTTAGTCGGTCATATATTGCTTCTGTAATGCATCGACAATGAACACGACGGTTTAGCTCCTCTCTTTTGTTATCATGAACCGGTAGTAGCATGTTTCCTGCTCACTTCCGGGTTAGCAATGTCATTAGTCCCTTGTCTAAACCGTCGTTGTGATTTTGCATATGTATTCCGGTTTATGCCTCTGTACTTGAATAATCCGGATTTTATACTTCACCCTTTCAGCACTTTCCTTCTGCTACTATGTCTGCCAAACAGTTTGTTTCCTGCGACTGGGTCCCTTCCATCATTACGGAAGAAGACTTAGTTAACGCTGCTGCCATTGGCACTCTGGGTTCTCAAGCAGACCTAAAATGGCGGGCCCCAGGAAATGAATGTCCCCCTACTCCCAGAGAAGGGGAAGTTATTGTCTTCTTTGACCACATGGCCCGAGGTTTTACTCCTCCCGGTTCGAAATTCTTCCGGGACGTGCTTGCCGCTTTTCAACTTCACCCTCAGGATATAGGCCCAAACTCCATTTCAAACATCTGTGATTTTCAAGTTTTCTCAGAGGTGTATCTGCAAGAGGAGCCATCAGTCGACTTGTTCCGGGATTTTTTCCATTTGAACCGGCGAACTGAGTTTACTGGCGGACCTCATCAAGAACTGGGCGGGGTCAGCATCCAAAAGAGAAGAGATGCAGTCTTCCCTCATGCCGCTCTCCATACACACCCGAAGGATTGGAACAAGTCTTGGTTCTATTGCCATGACACTTCACCTGAAGGAGAAAACCCACTGCCGGGTTACCGCGAGCATCGTCTTCCTGAAGATCACCCTCTGCTGCAGCGTCTCAGCTCCTCAGAACGGCCCCGGTTTGCTTCTCAACTCGCCAAGCTCAAGGCCTTTATGGCCAACGGATTAACCGAAATTGACTTTATGCGTTGCTGGCTTGCCTGGAGTATCCTCCCTCTGAGTCCGCACTCCAGTTTGATGTGTAAATATTCCGAAAAACCGGATGATCCTCAACGGTTTACCGACGTAGTACTTTCTGAAACGGAAGTTATTGAATCTGCCAAGAAGATGCTCAACGTCTCTTTGGAAGAATGTAGCCAAACCGGATTGGCTCCATACTATAAGAAGAACAAACTGCCCGCGGTAAGTCTTACTCTCTTCTGTATGTTTTTAATCCGTTCATTTAAATCGTTTTCCAATTATCTCTCATCTTTTGAACAGGCCGACGATCCTTTCTGGAAAAGGAAACCTCAGGATAAGGCAGGCAAACAGCCGCGCCGGAAAACCTTCGTAGTTAAGAAGAGAAAGGCGGCTGCAGTCTCCGGTTCTCACGTTGAAGAGGATGATCCGGATTCTGAGGTATGAATCAAACCTGACATGCTTTATTATTCTTTTATCCCAGTTTATGTTAATAGTGTCTTTTCCACAGGATTTGGCTGAAGGGGATAAAGCGGCAGAAACTGAGGTAATCACTCTTTCTTCAGATTCAGAACCACTTCCACCAAAGATTCGTCGGGTAGTCCGGAAATATCAGTTTTCTCATCCTTACGCTCAACTGGACCCCAATTTTCTTTTGAAGAAACAGCAACATGAAGCTCGCCGGGCTACACGCCATAGTGGCCTTGTGGTTGAGTCTTCTGGAATATCTCTTACTCCGGCTCGGAGGCGCCGCTCTGAGCTTATTCTTTCTCCAACTCTTCTTCATCCCAAGGCCGGGCTTATACGCAAACCACTTAAACCGTCTGATCCTAATTATCAGGAGACCCCTTTATCGTCTTCTGGTGAATCAACTGCCACACAGGTCCCAGCTCTGAAAACCGTCCCCGGGTAAGTCCCTCATCTTATCCGGTTTATGATTGCACTTGCTTTTGTGACTCTGATTTATTTTCTAATTCCTTTCAGCAAGCCTAAGCCTAGCAAAAAGGCAAAGGCCAGCAAAACGGCTGCTGAGACTACCACTGACGATCCGGCCGTTGATCCGGATACAACCATCCCTCCGGAACGTGAGCCTGCAGTTCAGCTTGAAGATCCTGCTCCCATGGATCACACTTATGCCACTGCTCCTGAGAATCCCAACACTGAAAATGTTCATGAACCGGCGAGTCCTGCCCGGGCCAACCCTCCTCGGACGAGCCCGGCTCCCGCTAGTCCGGTTCACACTGCTACTCCACCACCGTCAGCTTCTCCTTCTCCGGATGTTCAAATAACCGGTACAACTTATACCGCTCCTGCTGAGCCCACTGTTTTTGCCAAGCATACAACTAAAGCGGAGAAACTCCATCAAGAGAAGGGCAAATGGAGCACTGACTTGTCTAGTTTCGCCGAGCTGAGTGCCCAGGAGCTCTATTCCGGGTATTTGAACCGGCTTCATACTGGTCGGGATTATGAAGCGGGCTTAATCAGCATGATGAAGGAAAAATACGAGGTATCTCCCTTGTCTTTTGTTTTTGCCTTTGTTGTGTTTCTGTCTATATCATGGTAGCCCCCAAGTTCCGGTTTAGCTATGTTTAGAAGGTGAACTGGTACTTCCAATTCGAGCAAATGATCTTACATTTGCCCCCAAGTGCCAGGGGCATAATTCGGTTTATGTGCCTGGGACTTGTCTGAATCTTTCCTTTGTTGTTTCAACTATCCATTAGCCCCCAAGTGTCAAGTAGACAACTTGTTTGTGTGCTTGAGACTTGTTTTGAATTGCCACTCTTTGATATTTCAATAGCCCATTAGCCCCCAAGTGTCAAGTGGATAACTTGGTTATGTACTTGAGACTTTGTCTGAACTTATGTTACTTATTCCACTTGAATTTCCTTGCAGGCTGATTTAAACCGGAGGGCTGAAGAAATCACTGAACTCCGGAACAGACTGGCTGAAACTGAATCTGCTGCTGCTAAGGCCAAAAAAGAATTGGCGCTGAGCTTAACTACTGCTGAACAACTGAAGAAATATTTTGAAGAGGAGCGGACAACCTTTGAAGTGCAAAAGAACGCGCTGGAGAAAAGATCAAAGGATGCTGAGGAAGCTCTTAATCCGGTGACAGAAGAACTGACTGGTTTAAAGCGGCAAATAGAACTGATGACTTCTGCCGTCTTCGGTAAACACTTAACCTGCACGCATGCTTTTATCCTTGCAATCTGTATTCCGGTCCGGTTTAATTGTAATGATCATATATAGGGCGCCGTGTTACCCATCTTGGGGATGATTTACGGAAGAAACTCAAGGCGTCTTATACTCTGGTCGAGCAGCTGTATTCCGGTGCTCAAAGGATTATAAGCGCAATGTCTTTCAATAAACCGGCCCCCACCACTATCCAAGGCACACTAGAGAAACTTTCTATCTTGCCAGCACGCTTGGAGGAAGTGAAGAAGTCTGCTGCCCGAGCCGGTTCTCTCGTAGCGCTCACCAGAGCCAAAGCGTGGGTTCCAGATTTTGATCCGGAAGAAGCCTTGAACGGGTATCCCAGCACTAAAGAAGACGGATCAGCTTTCACTGCAAAAGACCTTCACGCTTTGACTAAGGAGATGCGTCCTCTCGCTAGCAAGCTTGCTGCCGAATCAGACTTGACCAGGTATCATCCGGGGTATGATTTACAGAACGAGCGGGTGGATCAGCCGGTTTATGATACCGTAAATCTAATCCCACCAGTGCGCCCCCATACTTTCGCCCCAGATGTTGATCCGTCTGAACTTATTACGGAAGAGATGTACTTCCGCGCTTTAACGAAAATCGATTGGTGTGTCCCTGACTTTCAGCCGCTTCAAGAAGACGAAGAAGCTCCGGAACAGGTCGATCCTCAACCGTCCCAGCAGGAGGAAGCATAGGCCAAACAGTTTATCTTTATAGCTTTGGTTTTTATTTTGCCGGAACAAACTTTAACCCGTTCAGGGCCTGATGTGCCTTTGTAATAGGATAGCTTTGAACTATTGTCCGTCTTGATCCGGATGTCCCAACTTTGCTTTGGTATCTGCCAACTTGAATCCTTTGTCTGATATATTTTGACTTGCATACTATCTGTTTCTGTATAGAGAACACTTAAAAGATGTCCTAGCGGTTTTATCGCCGGACCGATTAAATGGCTCACAAAATATGTCAAACAAGTGTCTGTTTATACCAGAAATAACTTCATACCTGATTTAAGTATGCTTGATATTTTGAATCCGGTGAACTTTGTATATTTCGGAGGGAGCCTTTGGGACAGACCCAACAATGATTCCGGGTTTACAGAAGCTACCGGTTTAAATAATGCTGGAACTCCTTGTCCAGACTTTTTGGAGATATGTGGCCAACTTTGGAATTGTCCCCCTCCAGATCAAAAAACCAGAAAACGCAATACAAAAAATGCAAGTTTGCAAATAAAAACATGTAGTCGAGGCTTTTTGCGAGCCGCCAGGCTCTAAATCAAAACTTCTGATTCGAATACGGTCAGTAAACCGGACCATAGGGGCTAAGCTAGGATTAGAATACGATCCTGCCCCCTACTGGCCTTTTTAATTTTAGCCAAGCAGTGGATTCGAATACGATCCACTGAGCTTATGATTCGAATACGATCATACAAACCGGACCATAGGGGCTAAGCTAGGATTCGAATACGATCCTGCCCCCTACTGGCCTTTTAAATTTTAGCCAAGCAGTGGATTCGAATAC
>LR738711.1:903643567-903758810 GCA_902687465.1 Secale cereale
GATTCGAATACGATCATACAAACCGGACCATAGGGGCTAAGCTAGGATTCGAATACGATCCTGCCCCCTACCGGCCTTTGAAATTTTAGCCAAGCAATGGATTCGAATACGATCCATTGAGCTTATGATTCGAATACGATCATACAAACCGGACCATAGGGGCTAAGCTAGGATTCGAATACGATCCTAACCCCCTACTGGCCTTTGCCATGTTCTCTTTGGTTCGAATACGACCTATGTTTGAACAGGAAATGGCTATGTTCTCTTTGGTTCGAATACGACCTATGTTTGAACAGGAAGCCCTTTAGTGATCACAGCTCCAGAGTACATATACGGCCATTGTCCTGCACAACCAGATAGACTGATCAAAGCATTTTATTTTCTTTTAAAAGATGACATATAATAAAAGACGGTGTAAGCTGTAGATGGTTATCACCATAAGACACTTATATTGGAAAAAGGCTGATCCCCCGGTTTACCGAGGGTGCCGGTTTATTCATTAATCATAATATATACATAGGATACAGCAGAGCTCATGGCTCAGGTATAGTAGGGCCGCAAGAGGGCGATGTTCCACGGCCTCTTTGACTCTTCCTCCGATGTCCGTGAGTCCTTGTGTTCTCGAACGTCCACCAGGTAATATGAACCGTTGTGCAGATTCTTGCTGACCACAAAGGGCCCTTCCCAAGGCGGGGATAGCTTGTGCATATCTGTTTGATCTTGGATGAGCCGGAGTACCAAATCTCCCTCCTGGAACGTCCTGGTCTTGATCCGGCGGCTGTGATATCTGCGCAAGCCTTGTTGATAAATTGCAGACCGTGCTGCTGCTATGTCACGTTCTTCATCCAGCCGGTCCAAACTGTCCTGTCTTGCCTGCTCATTGGCCGCTTCAACATAAGTCGTCACCCGTGGCGAATCATGACGGATATCACTTGGAAGGACCGCTTCAGCACCATACACCATAAAGAAAGGTGTATAACCTGTGGACCGGTTCGGGGTAGTATTGATGCTCCAGAGGATAGAAGGTAACTCCTCAACCCAGCACCCTGGTGTTCTTTGCACGGTAGTCATAAGCCGGGGCTTGACACCTCTCAAAATCTCCTGATTCGCTCTTTCAGCTTGACCATTGGATTAAGGATGAGCTACAGAAGATACGTCTAGTCGAATATGCTCACGTTGACAAAACTCTTCCATCTCTCCCTTAGATAAATTGGTGCCATTGTCTGTGATGATGCTGTGTGGAAAACCAAACCGGAAAATTACCTTTTTGATGAATTTAACCGCTGTTGCCGCATCACACTTACCCACAGGCTCTGCCTCAATCCATTTTGTAAATTTATCCACAGCAACCAGCAGATGGGTTTTTTGATCCTGGGATCGTTTGAAAGGCCCAACCATATCAAGCCCCCAAGTCGCAAACGGCCAAGTAATCGGTATCATCCGGAGCTCCTGTGCCGGAACAAGAGCACGTCGTGAAAATTTATGACAAGCATCGCACTTCCGGACTAGATCCGCTGCATCAGCATGGGCCATCAGCCAATAGAACCCATGTCGAAAAGCTTTAGCCACCAAGGATTTTGAACCGGCATGATGACCACAATCCCCTTCATGGATTTCACGCAGAATATCACAACCTTCCTCAGGTGACACACACCGCTGGAACGCTCCGGAAACACTACGATGGTGAAGTTCTCCGTTTGCAATTGTCATGGATTTGGAACGCCGGATTATCTGTCTTGCTTCGATCTCGTCATCCGGCAGCTCTCCCCGGCTTAAATACGGCAAATACGGCAGCGTCCAATCCGGAATAACATGAAGTGCTGCAACTAGCTGTGCCTCCGGATCAGGAACAGTCAGGTCTTCCTCCGATGGTACTTGAACTGATGGACTATGCAGTTCATCCAAAAAAGTATTCGGTGGTACTGGTTTACGTTGAGAACCCAGCCGGCTCAGAGCATCGGCCGCTTCATTCCTTCGCCGGTCTATGTGATCCACTTGATACCCTTTGAAATATCCTGCGACTGCTTCAACTTCTCGTCTGTAAGCTGCCATGAGAGGGTCTCTTGAATCCCACTTGCCGAATACTTGCTGTGCCACTAAATCTGAATCGCCAAAACACTTGACCCGGCTCAAGTTCATTTCCTTGGCCATCCGTAAGCCATGAAGCAATGCTTCATACTCTGCTGCATTATTAGTACAAGGAAACAGTAAACGGAGGACATAACAAAACTTGTCCCCTCGTGGGGAAGTTAAAACAACTCCAGCCCCCGAGCCTTCTAATTGCCTTGAACCGTCAAAGTGAATCGTCCAGTATGTAAGATCCGGCTTCTCCTCTGGCATTTGCAGTTCTGTCCAATCATTGATAAAATCCACCAATGCTTGGGATTTGATAGCGGTGCGTGGCACATACTTTAGTCCGTGTGGGCTAAGCTCAATGGCCCACTTCGCCACTCTGCCAGTAGCTTCCCTGTTCTGGATTATATCCCCCAATGGTGCTGAACTAACAACAGTTATTGGGTGGCCTTGGAAATAATGTTTCAACTTCCGGTTTGCCATGAACACACCATATACCAGCTTCTGCCAATGCGGGTACCTTTGCTTGGATTCAATGAGAACTTCACTGACATAATAGACTGGACGTTGAACCGGGTATTCCTTCCCTGCCTCCTTGCGCTCAACCACGATTGCCACGCTGACTGCCCGTGCATTGGCGGCGACGTATAACAATAACGGTTCATTATCAACAGGGGCAGCAAGGACCGGCGGCTCTGCCAACTGCCGCTTCAAATCCTCAAACGCAGCGTTTGCCTCATTACTCCATATAAACCGGTCTGTCTTTTTTAGCATCTGATACAGCGGGATTGCCATCTCTCCCAGACGGCTGATGAACCGGCTCAATGCTGTGATCCGGCCAGCGATCCGCTGAACATCATTGAAGCAAACCGGTTTAGTCAAAGATGTGATTGCCTTGATCTTCTTCGAATTGGCTTCTATTCCTCTGTTTGACACCAAGAATCCAAGGAACTTACCCGCCGGAACACCGAAAGCACACTTCTCCGGATTAAGCATCATTTTATAGGCCCAAAGATTGTCAAAGGTCTCCTTGAGGTCCTCTATCAGCGTCTCCTCCTTCCTTGACTTTACCACAATATCATCCACATAAGCATGAACATTCCTCCCTATCTGCTCCTTAAGACAATTCTGTACACAACGCTGGTAGGTTGCTTGGGCACTCTTGAGCCCGAAGGGCATAGACACATAGCAAAAAGCACCAAAAGGGGTTATGAAGGATGTTTTCTCCTGATCTTTAACTGCCATCTTGATCAGGTGATACCCTGAATATGCATCCAAAAAACTTAGCCGCTCACATCCCGCCGTAGCATCAATAATCTGATCAATACGAGGGAGAGCAAAAGGATTGTTGGACAAGCTTTGTTCAGGTCTGTATAATCTACACACATTCTCCACTTTCCATTTTTCTTTAACACCAGCACCGGATTAGCCAACCACTCTGGGTGAAAGACTTCAACTATGAACCCTGCGGCCAAAAGTCTGGCCACTTCTTCTCCTATAGCCTTGCGCCTTTCTTCGTTGAAACGGCGCAGATACTGCTTGACCGGTTTAAACTTCGGATCAATGTTAAGACTGTGCTCAGCGAGTTCCCTCGGAATACCTGGCATGTCAGAAGGTTTCCATGCAAAAATATCTCGGTTCTCACGGATGAACTCGATGAGCGCGCCTTCCTATTTAGGATCAAGGTTAGCGCTGATAGTGAACTGCTTGGATGAATCGCCTGGCACAAAATCAACTTGCTTGGTCTCCTCCGCAGACTTAAACTTCAATGCCGGATCATGCTCTGTGGTTGGCTTCTTCAACGGGGACATATCTGCCGGATCAACATTGTCCTTGTAAAACTTCAACTCCTCCGTAGCGCATACTGCTTCCGCATAAGCAGCGTCTCCTTCTTCACACTCCAACGCAATCTTGCGACTTCCATGAACCGTGATGGTTCCTTTGTGACCCGGCATCTTGAGCTGTAGATAAACATAACACGGCCTGGCCATAAACTTGGCATAAACCGATCTTCCAAACAGAGCATGATAGGGGCTCCGGATCTTGACAACTTCAAAGGTTATCATCTCTGACCTGGAATCCTGTTCATCTCCAAAGGTAACTTCCAGGTCAATTTTCCCAACTGGGTAAGCTAATTTACCTGGCACTACTCCATGAAACACCGTGTTTGACTGTCTTAGCTTCTTATCTGTCAGCCCCATGCGACGGAAAGTCTCATAATATAAGATATTGATACTGCTGCCGCCGTCCATGAGGACTTTAGTGAATTTGTAACCACCCACATGTGGTGCCACCACTAAAGCTAATTGGCCTGGATTATCCACTCGTGGCGGATGATCCTCTCGGCTCCATACAATAGGTTGCTCCGACCAGCGCAGGAACTGTGGTGTTGTTGGCTCAACCGCATGGACCGCCCGTTTTAAGATTTTCTGATCCCGTTTACACAAACTCGTAGTGAACACATGATACTGCCCGCTACTCAGCTCCTTCGGATTACTCTGATATCCGGATTGCTGCTGCTGCTGCTGACGCTGCTGATTGCCTTGGTTATTGTGATTACCCTGGCCCTGCTGCTGGTTGTTTTGGTTATTGTAACCACCCTGACCATGCTGCTGATTGCCTTGGCTATTCTAACCGCCCTGACCATATTGATTATTGCCTTGGTTATTATAACCACTGTTGTTGCCACGATATCCTGATCCGGAGCCGTTCCCCTAGTGACCCGGACCGTAAAACCCGGGGCCTGATCCGTCGCCTGGTGGCCTGTTGTTAGATCTGAACCGGCTCATGGCTTCCATCATGGCCTTGCATTCTCCTATAGTGTGTTTAGCTGGATGTTCCTTTGATCCGTGTTTCGGGCAAGGCTCATTCAACTCTTGCTCCCAGCTAACGGGCCCTCCACCGGTTTGTAGAGGCGGTTTACCCTTATTGCGCTGAAAGCCCCCTTGAACCTAGGTATTGGCCACGAAATCAGAGCCACCCTCCGCTTTTCGTTTGCCTAAGAAGCTTGTTCCGACCGGATTAGCCTGTGCCGGTTTACCGGGCTTATTGGCTTTTCCCGTTTTATCTCCATATGCTTCTGGATACTTAGTGTTGTCAGAGTCCCCGTACTTCACCAGAGCGCTCATGAGAGTTCCCATGTCATTACAATCCCGTTTGAGCCGTCCTAGTTTTAACTTTAGAGACTCAAACCGGCAATTGTTTTCCAGCGTCACTATTGTTGTACTGGGATTAATACCGTTCGAAGAGTGTAAGATTTCTGATACTCGCCGCACCCATGCACTTGTAGGCTCCTGGTCTCCTTGTATACAGGCTGCCGGATCCACCACTGACATTGGCTGCTTGCACGTATCCTTGAAATTTTTGATAAACTGGCGGCGTAACTCTCCCCATGATCCGATGGAATTAGGTGGTAAACCCTTTAGCCAGGTCCGGGCTATTCCTTCAAGCATCATGGTAAAGTACTTCGCGCAAGCCGCTTCATCTACATCCAGCATCTCCATGGCCATCTCGTAACTCTCAACCCAAGCTTCTGGGGCCAAATCTGCTGTGTAATTAGGCACCTTACGTGGACCCTTAAAATCCTTGGGCAATTTCACGCTCCGTAGAGCGGGAACAAGACAGTGCACCCCGAAAGAACTCGTTGTGACTCCTGTTTTTGCTGTGGTTGTGTGAACCGGCGTCGTTTGGCGGACCTCCTCGCGAGCCGCAGATCTAACCCGGTCTTGCGCCCCCTGAGCTTGTGCTTCTGCGCCCGCCGGATTATCCTGTCTGTGACGGTGTCGCCTCCGTTCACTACTAGACACCTCTGGTTCCTCCCAATGCCTAGTGTAACTCCGGCTGTGGCGGGGTGTCGAATGAAGCCTCTCCCTGCTATAAGAATATGCTTGCTGTTGTGTTAATGCTGTGTTAAGCAGATCCTTGACCCCGCGTGCCTCCATTGCCACGGGGGATGTCCCCTCAATGGGTAAAGCGGCCAGGCGTGAAGCGGCAGCAACAATGTTATCCAAGGGATTTGAGTAATGACCCGGAGGGGTAGGGATGTGAGGCGCGGACACAATCCGCCGATCTTGCTCCGCAGGGGGTTGCTGAACCGGCTCGCCCCTCGCTGGGGCCGCCCTCCGGTTTACCACCGGATCATTGCTGGCTCCCGCTCCTGGTGTCCTGAAAAGATTCGTCGCCTCGTAAACCGGCGGTAGTCGAGACTGGTACCTTCGATTCCTTACTCCTTGCATAGAGGCCTGTTCCATCCTCAGTTGAAAAGCCTGATCATCCAGCTCTGCCTGCCTTATCGCTATCATAGACTTCTCTGCCTTCAGATCCTCTTTTGCTTTATCGATCCGGCCCTTCAGCTGAAGGAGTTCTGCATCGTGTTGCGCCTTGTCTGCTGGAGCCACTTCTGCTACGGCCCGGGTTGTGAACTCCTCGATCAAGGCGGATAGAGCGTCAGAGGGCGAGAGGGCTTGGCCGCTCCCCCCTACACCAGCTTCTGCTTTGATCGCCCCGTTCACCGTGGACTGTGGCGTAGGTTGTGATCCGGCCATAAAAACAGCCACCCGGTTTGGCGGATCAAAGAGGTCCGGAATACTGTCTCCATCGGACACACCCTCAGATCGGCCGCCCTGCAACAGATACAAGGACTCAGTCTCTCCGGATGAGGATTCATCGTCGGAATAGATAACTGTCTCGCCACCGGAATCCGATCTGTCCTCGACTTGAACCCCGTGAATTGCTCCGACGAAAACATGCTTCATGGCTGGTTGAATCCGGGCCGATCTCGCACGCTGAGCCGGCTCAACGATGTTGGGGAAGATGTCCGGCCCAGGTCCCGGTTCACCAATTTTACCGATGAAGACGTGGATGCCACCGAAGGGAACCCGGTACCCGTATTCGATTGAATCGGCCTCCGGGCCCCAGCCTGCATCGTCGATGTAGATTCGGCCGCGGCGACTCTTGGTCATCCGGCCGACCGCGTAGCCCCTGAGCCCTTCAAAGCTGCCCTTCAAGAACTCGAAACCATCGTGCGGAGGCCCCACGGTGGGCGCCAACTGTCATGGAATTAACACGGCAGATGTCCGGTCTAACGAACTTAGTTGAGGAACCATCGCACGGGTTAGCTTAAAGGGGTTAAAAGCACACAAAGGACACAGAGGTTTTTATACTAGTTCGGCCCCTTCGAGGAAGGTAAAAGCCTACGTCTAGTTTGGTTTGGTATTGCTTGGGCGTCGATGAACAGGGAACGGATTGCTTGCCTGTGTCTCGACGGGTTGTTTCTTGTCCCTGAACCGTCGCCGGGTCGTCCCTTTATATAGAGGCGACGTCCGGTCCGGTTTACAGAGTCCCGAGGCCGGCTCATATTTGTGTCCGCCTCGGTCTCTACTCTTTCTTCCTTGTCTCTTAAGTTACATGACCAGGCGGTTTACAAACCGTAACTCTATACATGGGCCCTAAGCCTTCATGGGCCGTAACCTCTACTGGGTTTTACAATTATACAACTATATTATCATAATCCGGTTTACACTAGCCGGTTTATACCTGCTAGTAATATCCCTGACATTTCCGGTTAATACAATTGTAGCATGAATAATAAACATTTATCATGATATAAGGAAATATAAATAACAACTTTATTATTGCCTCTAGGGCATATTTCCTTCAGTCTCCCACTTGCACTAGAGTCAATAATCTAGTTCACACCGCCTTGTGATTTAATACCGATAATTGACATCGTTATGTGAATAACACCCATAGTTCACATCACCATGTGACTAATACCCAAAAGGTTTACTAGAGTCAACAATCTAGTTCACATCGCCATGTGATTAACACCCAAAAGAGTACTAAGGTGTGATCATGTTTTGCTTCGTGAGAGAAGTTTAGTCAGTGGGTCTGTTACATTCAGATCCGTATGTATTTCGCAAATTTCTATGTCTACAATGCTCTGCATGGAGCTACATTAGCTAATTGCTCCCACTATCAATACGCATCCAGATAGATACTTAGAGTCATCTAGATTAATGTCAAAGCTTGCATCGGCATAACTCTTTACGACGAACTCTTTATTCGCCTCCATAATCGAGAAACATTTCCTTAGTCATCCAGTAACTAAGGATAATTTTGACCACTGTCCAGTGATCTACTCCTGGATCACTACTGTACCTCCTTGCCAAACTCATGGCAAGGTACACAACAGGTTTGGTACACAGCATGGCATACTTTATAGAACCTATGGATGAGGCATATGGAATGACTTTCATTCTTTTTCTATCTTCTGCCGTGGTCGGGTTTTGAGTCTTACTCAACTTCATACCTTATAACTCAGGCAAGAACTGCTTCTCTGACTGATCCATTTTGAACTACTTCAAAATCTTTATCAAGGTATGTACTAATTGAAAATCTTATCAAGCGTCATGATCTATCTCTACAGATCTAGGTGCCTAATATGTAAGCGGCTTCACCGAGGTATTTTATTGAAAAACTCCTTTTAAACAATCATTTATGCTTTCCACAAAATTCTACATAATTTCCGATCAACAATATGTCATTCACATATACTTATCAAAAATGTTGTAGTGCTCCCACCCACTTTCTTGTAAATACAGGCTTTACCGTAAGTCTGTATAAAACTATATGCTTTGATCAACTTATCAAAGCGTATATTCCAACTCCGAGATGCTTGCACCAGTCCATAGATGGATTGCTGGAGCTTGCACATTTTGTCAGCACCATTAGGATTGACAAAACCTTCTGGTTGCATCATATACAACTCTTCTTTAATAAATCCATTGAAGAACACAGTTTTGTTATCCCTTTGCCAGATTTCATAAGATGCGGCAACTGCTAACATGATTCGGACAGACTCAAGCATCGCTACGAGTGAGAAAATCTCATCGTAGTCAACACCTTGAACTTGTCGAAAACCTTTCGCAACAAGTCGAGCTTTGTAGATAGTAACATTACCATCGGTGTCAGTCTTCCTCTTAAAAATCCATTTATTTTTAATGGCTTGCCGATCATCGGGAAAGTCAACCAAAGTCCACACTTTGTTCTCATACATGGATCCCATCTCAGATTTCATGGCCTCAAGCCATTTTGTAGAATCTAGGCTCATCATCGCTTCCTCATAGTTCGTAGGTTCATCATGGTCTAGTAACATGACTTCCATAACTGGGTTGCCGTACCACTCTGGCGCGGAACGCACTCTGGTTGACCTACGAGGTTCGGTAGTAACTTGATCTGAAGTTTCATGATCATCATCATTAGCTTCCTCCTTGATTGGTGTAGGAATCACTAGAACTAGTTTCTGTGATGTACTACTTTCCAATTCAGGAGAAGGTACAGTTACCTCATTAAGTTCCACTTTCCTCCCACTCACTTCTTTCGATAGAAACTCCTTCTCTAGAAAGGACCATTCTTAGCAACGAATATCTTGCCTTCGGATCTGTGATAGAAGGTGTACCCAACAATTTCCTTCGGGTATCCTATGAAGACACATTTCTCCGACTTGCTTTCGAGCTTATCAGGTTGAAGATTTTTCACATAAGCATCGCAACCCCAAACTTTAAGAAACAACAACTTTGGTTTCTTTCCAAACCACAGTCCATAAGGCGTCGTGATAACCCACAAGTGTAGGGCATCGCAATAGTTTTCGAGGGTAAAGTATTCAACCCAAATTTATTGATTCGACACAAGGGGAGCCAAAGAATACTCTTAAGTATTAGCAGCTCAGTTGTCAATTCAACCACACCTGGAAACTTAGTATCTGCAGCAAGGTAATTTAGTAGCAAGGTAATATGGAAATAGCGGTAACAACAATAAAAGTAACGGTAATGTTTTTGTAGTTTTTGTAACAGTAGCAGCGGAAAAGTAAATAAGCAACAAGCAATATGTGAAAAGCTCGTAGGCATTGGATCGGTGATGGGGAATTATGTCGGATGCGATTCCTCATGTAAAAGTTATAACCTAGGGTGACACAGAACTAGCTCCAGTTCATCAATGTAATGTAGGCATGTATTCCGAATATAGTCATACATGCTTATGGAAAAGAACTTGCATGACATCTTTTGTCCTACCCTCCCATGGCAGCGGGATCCTAGTGGAAACTAAGGGATACTAAGGCCTCCTTTTAATAGAGTACCGGACCAAAGCATTAACACATAGTGAATACATGAACTCCTCAAACTACGGTCATCACCGAGAGTGGTCCCGATTGTTGTCACTTCGGGGTTGCCGGATCATAACACATAGTAGGTGACTATAGACTTGCAAGATAGGATCAACAACACACATATATTCATGAAAACATAATAGGTTCAGAACTGAAATCATGGCACTCGGGCCCTAGTGACAAGCATTAAGCATGGCAAAGTCATAGCAACATCAATCTTAGAACATAGTGGATACTAGGGATCAAACCCTAACAAAACTAACTCGATTACATGGTAAATCTCATCCAACCCATCACCATCCAGCAAGCCTACGATGGGATTACTCATGCACGGTGGTGAGCATCATGGAATTGGTGATGGAGGAAGGTTGATGATGACGATGGCGATGATCTCCACTCTCCGGAGCCCCGAACGGACTCCAGATCAGCCCTCCCGAGAGAGATTAGGGCTTGGCGGCGGCTCCATATCGTAAAACACGATAATTCTTCCTCCCTGATTTTTTTCTCCCCGAAAGTGAATATATGGAGTCCGGGGGTACGTCGGTGGAGCAACAGGGGGCCCACGAGGCAGGGGGCGCGCCCAGGGGGAGGGGGAGCGCCCCCACCCTCGTGGACAGGGTGTGGGCCCCCTGGCTTGGATCTTTTCCGTTGATTTTCAGGTCATTCCAAGAACTTTTATTTTTGCACAAAAATAACACCATGGCAATTCTGCTGAAAACAGCGTCAGTCCGGGTTAGTTCCATTCAAATCATGCAAGTTAGAGTCCAAAACAAGGGCAAAGTGTTTGGAAAAGTAGATACATTGGAGACGTATCAACTCCCCCAAGCTTAAACCTTTGCTTGTCCTTAAGCAATTCAGTTGATAAACTGAAAGTGATAAAGAAAAACTTTGACAAACTCTGTTTGCTCTTGTTGTTGTAAATATGTAAAGACAACATTCAAGTTTTCAGCAAAGATCATAAACTAACCACATTCACAATAACTTTCAGGTCTCATGTCTACTCATATCAATGGCATAATCAACTAGCGAGCAATAATAATAAACCTAGGATGACAACACTTTCTCAAAACAATCATAATATGATATAACAAGATGGTATCTCACTAGCCCTTTCTGAGACCGCAAAACATAAATGCAGAGCACCTTTAAAGATCAAGGACTGACTAGACATTGTAATTCATGGTAAAAGAGATCCAATCACAATTATACTCAATGTAAATTAATAGCAATACATGCAAATGACAGAGGTGCTCTCCAACTGGTGCTCTTTTATAAGAGGATGATGACTCAACATAAAAGTAAATAGATAGGCCCTTCGCAGAGGGAAGCAGGGATTTATAGAGGTGACAGAGCTCGATTTTTAAATAGAGATGAATAATATTTTGAGCGGTATACTCTCATTGTCAACATAACAACCAAGAATCTCGATATCTTCCATGCTACACACATTATAGGCGGTTCCCAAACAGAATGGTAAAGTTTATACTACCCCAACCACCAACAAGCACACTCCACGGCTAGCCCAAAACAACGGGTACCGTCCAAACCAGCAACAACCCTGGGGGAGTTTTGTTTAATTATTATGATTTGAGCATGGGACTGGGCATCCCGGTTACCAGCCATTTTCTCATGAATGATGAGCGGAGTCCACTCATCGTGAGAATAACCCACCTAGCATGGAAGATATAGACAACCCTAGTTGATACATGAGCTGTTCGAGCATACAAAACCGAATTTTATTTGAAGGTTTAGAGTTTGGCACATACAAATTTACTTGGAACGGCAGGTGGATACCGCATATAGGAAGGTATGGTGGACTCATAGGGAATAACTTTGGGGTTTATGGAAGTGGATGCACAAGCAGTATTCCCGCTTAGTACAGGTGAAGGCTAGAAAGATACTGGGAAGCGACCAGCTAGAGAGCGACAATAGTCATGAACATGCATTAAAATTAATCAACAATGAGTGCAAGCATGAGTAGGATATAAATCACCATGAACATAAATATCGTGGAGGCTATGTTGATTTGTTTCAACTACATGCGTGAACATGTGCCAAGTCAAACCACTTCAATCATTTTAATATCATGTTGGCACACAAGATAGACCATTATAAACTCCTAACTAATTAAGCATGGCATGAGCAACTATGATCTCTAATTGTCATTGCAAGCATGTTTCATTCATAATAAGCTGAATTAGGAACGATGAACTATTATATTTACAAAAACATGAGAGGTCGAGTTCATACCAGCTTTTCCCATCTCAAGCAATTCATCATATATCATCATTATTGCCTTTCACTCGCACGACCGAACGGTGTGGATAATAATAATAGTGCACGTGCATTGGACTAAGCTGGAATCTGCGAGCATTTAATACAAGAGAGAAGACAACGTAATATGGCTCAAGGTTAAATCAACAATAAAGCATATGAGAGCCACTAAACATTTTCATCATGGTCTTCTACTCTTGACCTCCAAAGAAAAGAAAATAAACTATTTACACGGGAAAGCTCCCAACAAGTAAAAGAAGAACGAGAAATCTTTTTGGGTTTTCTTGTAATTACTACTACTACAAGCATGGAAAGTAAACTAGCTAAAAGCTACAACTTTTTTTTGTTTTTCTTAAGGTTTTTCTAACACACAAGAAAAAGACTAAGAAAAGAAATGAAACTAAGCATGGATAGTACAATGAAAGAGTGTGAACACCGACAACTAGAATAAGTGTGTGAACATGAATGTAATGTCGGTGAGAAATACGTACTCCCCCAAGCTTAGGCTTTTGGCCTAAGTTGGTCTATGGCCAACATTGGCCTGGCGGATATCCAAAGTCGTAGTTGGGGTTATACTGAGATGCAGCGGCTACTGCCGGGCGAGCTGCATCCTGGAGACGAGCTGCTTTCATCGTCTCTTGATACTCATTTGCCTCCTCCCTGGTTATAGTATATCTCCCTTTTGCCTGAAAGTCAAACAAGGTAGGAGTAGGGAGAGCAATATGGACAGCGTGATGCCTGTCAAAGATTAGTCGATACTGGAGGGATTGCTCATCCCTCTCCACAAACCGATACCATAGCATTATAATCTAAATAAGCAAGCGGTAATAGTTCATCATTTTCATGTATAGGCACACCAAGACGACGGGCTATGCGAGTGGCATAAATCCCACCAAATAAATCTCCATCTAAACCATTATGATGTAGCCTACGTGCAACAATGGCTCCCAAGTTATATTGTCTATCACCTAATACAACACTCTTGAGAACACTAAGATCTGGGACACACATGTGGCAAGCCTCATCTTTACCGTTAATGCATCTACCAATAATGAGAGCAAAATAATGTATAGCAGGAAAATGAATGCTTCCTATGGTAGCTTGTGTGATCTCTCTAGATTCCCCCACAGTGATACTAGCAACGAAGTCTTTATATTCAGATTTGCGAGGATCACTAATATTACCCCACCGCGGGAGCTTACAAGCATCATTAAAATCTTCTAAGTCCATGGTGTAAGATTTATCATAAAGATCAACCAGGACAGTGTGAGAATTACGTGAAGATGAAAATTTAAACCTTCTCACAAAGGTATCAGTTAAGTAACGGTATTGAGGGCACTTATCTTACAAGAAGCCCTCGAGGTCAGCATTACGCACATATGTGTCAAACTCCTCCTTAATGCCTGCCCGAACCATAAATTCCTTTGACGGCCATTCACAAGGCCGCACTTCAGCTTCCCTTGGTAATTCATCGTCCGGCTCACGCATCACGAGACTTGGTTCTTGCTTCCTTGAGGAACCACCTTGGAAGATTTTCCTATGCATTTTTCTGAAATTTTCTAAAAAATTTAGTAACTCAAAATAGAAGTGAACCAAACTCAACAAGATTGATAGCAACAACTCCTACAAGTGCCTATAGACTATATCATTCATTATAACTACTTGGGACCAAAGAAATTTGACATGCAAGCTCAAGACCAAGGTCACCACAGAAGCAAAAATTTGCAATAAATAAAGCACTATAACAAAAACTAATTGGACCAATGGAGGAGTCACATACCAAGGAACAATATCCCCAAACAGTTTTGTGAATGGAGCTTTGAGCAAGGAGATCAAAAATGGCAGCAAGATGAGCTAGAACTCGTGCTTGAGCTGGATAGTGATTTTCTTGGGAGGAAGGAGTGTGTGGCTGCATGAATAAGTGGAGGGGGCCACGTGGGGCCCACGAGGCAGGCAACGCGCCCTGTGAGGGTGGGCGCGCCTTGGACCCTCGTTGCCACGTGCTGGCTCCCCTCGCTGTGTTCTCTGTGCCATATATTCTCAAATATTCTAGAAAAAATCATATTTCAATTTCAGGGCATTTGGAGAACTTTTATTTTCGGGGTATTTTTTTATTGCACGGATAAATCTGGAAATAGACATAAAATACTATTTTTGCTTTATTTAATCTAATTAGCAGAAAATAAAAGGGGGGGGGGTATAGAAGGTTGTGCTATCTAGATTCACCCATCTCATGCTCGTCAAAAGGAATCCATTAACAAGGTTGATCAAGTCTTGTTAATAAACTCTTTCTGAATAACATGAAACTGGAGAATTTTCGAATAACACTAGGTTACCTCAATGGGGATATGTATGTCCCCAACAAAAAGGATATCATATGTCTTCTTGACAGTAGGAAGAGGAAATTCAAAACCTCCAATAGTAATAGTTGAATTTTTTCCAATAGAATTGATACTGTGGACCTGAGGTTGTTTCCTCGGAAAGTGTACCGTATGCTCATTACCATTCACATGAAAAGTGACATTGCCTTTGTTGCAATCAATAATAGCCTCTGCAGTATTCAAAAAGGGTCTACCAAGGATAATAGACATGCTATCGTCCTCGGGAATATCAAGGATAACAAAGTCCGTTAAAATAGTTACATTTGCAACCACAACAGGCACATCCTCACAAATACCGACAGGTATAGCAGTTGATTTATCAGCCATTTGCAAAGATATTTCATTAGGCATCAACTTACTCAAGTCAAGTCTACGATATAAAGAGAGATGCATAACACTAACACTGACTCCAAGATCGCACAAAGCAGTTTTAACATAGTTTCTTTTAATGGAGCAAGGTATAGTGGGTACTCCTGGATCTCCTAGTTTCTTAGGTATTCCACCCTTAAAAGTTTAATTGGCAAGCATGGTGGAAATTTCTACTTCAGGTATCTTTCTTTTATTGGTAATGATATCTTTCATATATTTAGCATAAGGATTTGTTTTAAGCATATCAGTCAAACGCATACGCAAAAAGATAGGTCTAATCATTTCAGCAAAGTGCTCAAAATCCTCATCATCCTTTTTCTTGGATGGTTTAGGAGGAAAAGGCATGGGTTTCTGAACCCATGGTTCTCTTTCCTTACCGTGCTTCCTAGCAACAAAGTCTCTCTTATCATAACGTTGATTCTTCGATTGTGGGTTATCAAGATCAACAATAGGTTCAATCTCTACACCATTATCATTGCTAGGTTGAGCATCATCATGAACATCATCATTAACATTATCACTAGGTTCATGTTCATTACCAGATAGTGTGTCAGCATCAGAAACAAAGATATCATTGGGATTCTCAGGTGTGTCAGCTACAGGTTCACTAGAAGCATGCAAAGTCCTATCATTTTTCTTTTTCTTCTTCTTGGAAGAACTAGGTGCATCTAAATTAGCTCTCTGAGAATCTTGCTCAATTCTCTTAGGGTGGCCCTCAGGATACAAAGGTTCCCGAGTCACTTTACCACCTCTAGTTGCAACTCTAACAACATAGTCATTATTCTTACTATTTAATTCATTGAGCAAATCATTCTGAGCCTTAAGTACTTGTTCCACTTGAGTGGTAACCATAGAAGCATGTTTACTAATGAGTTTCCATTCACCTTTATCTCTAGACATATAATCACTCAAGCGTTCAATCATATAAGCATTACGTTGCAATTGTGTACCGACATAAGCATTGAAGTTTTCTTGTTTCACAATAAAATTGTCAAACTCATCTAAGCATTGGCTAGCAGACTTATAACGAGGAATATTACCTTCATCAAATCTATAAAGAGAATTTACCTTTACTACCTGTGTAGGGTTATCAAGACCATGTATTTCTTCAATAGGTTGTAAATTATTAACATCTTCAGCTTTAATACCTTTTTCTTTCATAAATTTCTTTGCCTCTTGCATATCTTCAGGACTGAGAAATAGAACACCCCTTTTCTTCAGAGTTGGCTTAGGGGCTGGTTCAGGAAGTGTCCAATTATTTTCATTGGCCAACATATTATTCAATAGTAATTCAACTTGATCAACTGTTCTTTCCCTGAAAACACAACCAACACAACTATCCAAGTGGTCTCTGGAAGCATCGGTTAGTCCATTATAAAATACATCAAGTATTTCATTCCTTTGAAGAGGATGATCAGGCAAAGCATTAAGTAATTGGAGAAGCCTCCCCAAGCTTGTGGGAGACTCTCTTCTTCAATTTGCACAAAATTATATATTTCCTGTAAGGCAGCTTGTTTCTTATGAGCGGGAAAATATTTAGCAGAGAAGTAATAAATCATATCCTGAGGACTACGCACACAACCAGGATCAAGAGAATTAAACCATGCCTTAGCATCACCCTTTAACGAGAACGGAAATAGCTTAAGCATATAGTAATAATGAATCTTTTCATCGTTGGTAAACAGGGTGGCTATATCATTCAACTTAGTTAGATGTGCCACAACAGTTTCAGATTCATAGCCATGGAAAGGATCAGATTCAACCAAACTAATTAACTCAGGATCGACAGAGAAATCATAATCCTTATCAGTAATAAAGATAGGTGAAGTAGAAAAAGCAGGATCATATTTCATTCTAGCATTCAAAGACTTTTATTTCAGCTTAGCTAATAATTTCTTAAGATCATATCTATCGTTGCAAGCAAGAAAGTGTCTAGCAGTTTCTTCATCCATAACATAACCCTCAGGAATAACAGGCAATTCATATCTAGGGGAGAATCTTCATCATCACTTTCATAAATATAATTAGTTTCAATATTTGCATTCTCCCTAACCTTAGCAATTTGTTCATCTAGAAATTCACCTAGTGGCACATTATAATCAAGCATAGAAGTAGTTTCATCATACATAGCAGAAGTAGCATCATCAAGAACATGCGACATATCAGATTCAATAGCAGGAGTAGGTGTCGCAAATTAACTCATAACAGAGGGTGAATCAAGTGCAGAGCTAGATGGCAGTTCCTTACCCCCCCTCTAGTTGAGGGAAAGATCTTGGTTTTTGAGTCCTTCAAATTCTTCATAGTGATCAACAGATATAAATCCCAAGTGACTTAAAGAATATAGCTATGCTCCCCGGCAATGGCGCCAGAAAATAGTCTTGATAACCCACAAGTGTAGGGGATCGCAACAGTTTTCAAGGGTAAAGTATTCAACCCAAATTTATTGATTCGACACAAGGGGAGACACAAAATACTCTTAAGTATTAGCAGCTGAGTTGTCAATTCAACCACACCTGGAAACTTAGTATCTGCAGCAAGGTAATTTAGTAGCAAGGTAATATGGAAATAGTGGTAACAGTAATAAAAGTAACGGTAGTGTTTTTGTAGTTTTTGTAACAGCAGCAGCGGAAAAGTAAATAAGCAACAAGCAATATGTGAAAAGCTCGTAGGCATTGGATCGGTGATGGGGAATTATGTCGGATGCGATTCCTCATGTAAAAGTTATAACCTAGGGTGACACAGAACTAGCTCCAGTTCATCAATGTAATGTAGGCATGTATTCCGAATATAGTCATACGTGCTTATGGAAAAGAACTTGCATGGCATCTTTTGTCCTACCCTCCTGTGGCAGCGGGGTCCTAGTGGAAACTAAGGGATATTAAGGCCTCCTTTTAATCAAGTACCAGACCAAAGAATTAACACATAGTGAATACATGAACTCCTCAAACTACGGTCATCACCGGGAGTGGTCCCGATTGTTGTCACTTCGGGATTGTCGGATCATAACACATAGTAGGTGACTATAGACTTGTAAGATAGGATCAAGAACACACATATATTCATGAAAACACAATAGGTTCAGATCTGAAATCATGGCACTCGGGCCCTAGTGACAAGCATTAAGCATGGCAAAGTCATAGCAACATCAATCTTAGAACATAGTGGATACTAGGGATCAAACCCTAACAAAACTAACTCGATTACATGGTAAATCTCATCCAACCCATCACCGCCTAGCAAGCCTACGATGGGATTACTCATGCACAGCGGTGAGCATCATGGAATTAGTGATGGAGGAAGGTTGATGATGACAATGGCGATGATCTCCACTCTCCAGAGCCCCAAACGGACTCCAAATCAGCCCTCCCGAGAGAGATTAGGGCTTGGCGGCGGCTCTTGTGGCACCCCGGCTCAGAGAAACCGGAACGCCCCGTATTCCAGCCCAGAGATTGAGGAGATGTCTTCTGGAATACGACACTGCTTAGCATAGAACAAACCAGCTTTCTATTACAACGCGAATATGGATTACAAGGTCTCCGATATTACAATAAATAACACCGGTACGGCGACACTACGCCTGCCACGGTTGCTCTATGCAAGCAGCAGAACAACTCGAGGCAGCGGAACCTCTACTGGCAGCGAAACAACGAACGGCGATGATGGACTCCAACCCGCAGGGACTCTGGCTGGAACGTTTATCCTAGCTCGCGAACACAGGAACCACACCAAAACAAGCAAGCAGTCCAGGCACGACCTACAAACTGGCATGACACGCCAGGTCAGTACATTGAATGTACTTGCAAGCTCATAGTAAACCAAAAACAATCGAGACAGACAACAGCATGACATTATCAGGTTAATTCAAACATGAGCATGATACTAACAGAACAACATAGCAGGCACAACTGAACATGATACAACTTAGCACAGGCATAGCATGAACATGATAATACTACATGCAACATGATGATACTAACATGCACCAACTTACTCTGCTCGGGTTATTTCGTAACCATCACATGCACAAACTTACCAACATGGACATCACGTGATCATCTCAGGATCAAATAAAGCTTGGTATAAACAATACCGTAGTAATCATTAAATGACCACAAGGAACTTGATCTTTACCATTGACTCTCGCACAACATCACAAATATCCAACAACTCGGTATCCTTGATACCATCGTGATCATTCCGACGATCACAACCAACTTATTTCATCATCGAACCGGGGTTGTTATTAAGCACATTATTATTATTACTGTTGACTAACGGTGTGATCGACTACGAACTGGGTCCTTATCCACGGGCAAGGCTATCGATAGATTTAGACACACACACTCTGCAGAGGTTAGCATAGTGTACCCACACCACAGAACCCATGGCCTCGTTCTCCCATTCGGGTGGACCAACGGCGTTCTGACAAAACCGATCTACTATCATGACACTCTCTCGACCACTCCGACTCACTCCCCACTGGGCTAGTCCTAGATGGCCCCGTGTCTACCAAAGACACAACGACCACCGTCGTGGCCAAAACATAAATGGTCCCAAACGGGAACCCGGATCCATAACAACTACGGGCACACAAGGTTATGTCCGTCTACCTGATCAGGGTAGCGCATGCACATAACCTTCCCTCGTTTGGAGGCACCGGCGAGAGGCACGACAATAGACCCAGCTAGGACCTTCCCATAAAGGTAAGTGTGGCTGCACTGGTCAGCTCGATTTGGTGGCACCATGACTCAGCCAATAGTTGTTCAAGTTCATTATTAACCGGTTAAACTTGAATGCAAAAATCTGAGTCATACTAATAACATGATGCAACTACAATGCATGAACATTATATCAACATAAGCATGGCGGTGCAACATAATCATCGAGCATAACCAACATGAAATATTTAACCAAATGAACATGGCATACTAACGAGCATGAATATCACAGGCATAACGCTACGCATGGCATGCATGAATACTAGCATCATCAACAAATATAATGCAATAACATACTAGCATCAACAATAAATACCATGCATGAACATAGCAAGAACACTACCAAGTGAGCATGTAACTAACTAGTTGCAACTGAACCTGCATATCACGGTACATCAAGCATGTATTAAGACTACTGCTAGCACGTATTTCTACTACCAAGCATAACATGTGAACATGAAACCACAAGTATAACCGAAACAATGACAGCAGTAGCAAACAAGCAGACATATAACATGCAAACTTTTATTAAATATTCAAGTTGAAAACCATGGCTACTGCATGACTATCATGCAAGTGGTTATTGTGGCTTGCCTGGGGGTGAAGAAGGCACCGGGGAGAAGTGCGGTGAACCCGCGGAAAGATTTGCCGGAAACAGTTCTCTCTCAGAGGGGCTGTTTACCTGGAAGGGAAAACGGTCATTTTTAGAATGTCAAAACATGGTGAAAATGATACCAACAGAACGGGCTCGACGATACGAAGAGATGGGCTTTGGAATCACCTCATTTGGAGTTGTGGTTAAAAAGATGTGAGGTGTTTTCTGCCAGGGACCCATCTGTAATGAAAAACTTCAAAATTTGGGCCTGGACAGAAAAGCAGAAAGCGCAATCAGCGAAATACGCTTTCACTGAACTGAAAACGCATTCGGGGCTGAAGTAGAACGGAAATATGCTTCCTCTAAAAGGAAACGTACTCACGGGAAAATACGCTTACATTACACGAAAACGTACAGAAGTGGTTTACATTTCCACTTAAACACATGGCAGGGGCTTGAGCAGCTGACGTGCGGGTCCCACGGGTGGGGCTCGTCACTTATGCAGCTCAACATGGCGGACCAGGGCTCTGGGTCGATGACGCGTGGGGCCCGCCTTATCCACTCCCTCCACCTGGCTCCTTCTTCCTCCCCCCGCGCGCGAGAGAGGCAGAGGCGAGGCCGACCGCCTCGACGGCGAGTCCCGACGACTCCGGCCATCTCCCGCGGAGCTCGGCAAACCGGTGTGCTCGGAAGGAATCAGCGCATCGGATGGCGTAGGGCACGGCCACCGAGGAGCACCGAGGCAAGGGCAGCTTCGAGGATGGCGGACGGTGGCTTCGGGCGAACATGAGCACATAGCCAAAGGCACTCCGGTGACAAATGGAGGGTTGGGGAAGGGTGTCCGGCGTGTGGGGAAGCTCTTGGAGAGGTCAGGGAGTGGAGGGGTGGCTCGGATAGCTCGGATTTAAGCCGAGCTTCGCGGCGGCCATGGCGGCCATGGGGGTCGGGGAGAGCTCCAGAGGCTCATTGGAGAGGCTGGGCCGAACCAGGGAAGGGTTGTGAGGTGGGTGGTGAGCTCGGAGGGGCTCGGGGAGTGCCTTTTATAGGCGCGGGGCGAGGTGCGGAGGTGGCACCGCCACGGACGCGTGTCCGGCGCCCCGGACGCGTGCCCTCGCTCGCGAGCTCGCGGTAGGAGACGAGGGAGGTGCAGTGGAGGTATCACGGGGCAGAGGAGGCCAAGGGGGAAGCAGAGGAAGAAGCCGAGCGCCATTAAAGCTCGGTTGGCTACAGCTCGCCCGTGGGCGCGTGGCGACGAGCGCCGACGGGGAAGCGGACAGAGGGGGAAAGGGGTCAGGGCGACGCAGACGAACACAGGGAGGCTACTGGACACGGTGGGAGGTCGAGACGAGGAGAGAACGGACGAGCACATCGCCGGATTCGAGCCATAGCACGCTGGCTGCATGCCAGGGCGGTGGTCACCACGCGCACTGGTGCACACAGTGCCATACTGTTTGCCAAACAATGTCTGGGGCTTTGTCCTTCCTGGGAAGGTTGCAACTATTGTGGTAGATTGGTGAAAAAGTCTCTGGTTAAAAGATTATCTACCTCTGAATTTTACTGCAGTAAACTTGATCATGAAGTAATGATCAACTGAGGTAGGATTAGAGGCAAAATAGTTGTGTGGGGTAATTAGCTAAGGAAGAATTACCATACTGGGGAGTTTGGCAGGAAATGGACCAAGATTTAATATGGTTGCTTTGCAACTTCCAAATTTGGTCCAGAAATGAGATGATGAAGTATCACTCACTTAGAGTAACTACTTGAGCTGAATTTTTGGTGTAGGATAATTATTTGACCACATGGAGATTCTGTAAAAAGCTCATGCCATTTTGAGTTACCAAAGTGGCACTTCCTTCACAAGGTTCCATTCTGGCCAGTAACTTAGAAAATTTACCGAGGGTAAATGGGTAAGTGGATGGAGCCAAAACTTGGTGGAGAATGTAGATGTAAATGTAAGAATGCCCTGGTAAATTCCCAGCTCAAATGAAGCAAGGTAAAATAGGGTTGCTTCACAAAGTGAAAATTTTACCACAACACAAGATTTGGAGCTGAGCTCACATAGATGATCTCCATGAGCTCTAATTTGGTAGAGACTCATGATTTGGTCAAATGAAGGATGTGACCAAGTTTCATCTCATTTTGACATGCCGAGAATATACTTCCTTCACAAAGTTACTTTCTGGACAGAAACTTTGCAAAATTAGTGAAAAATATTCACTAGGCAAATGAGTGTGAAAATTGGCACATGCCAATGATATGGACATGAAAAGATGTCCAAGGAGTTTGAGGTCAATTGGGAAAAGGAAAATAGCACTTTCTTCACAAAGTGCCATTTAGGGCAGAATAGAAAAAGGAATATTGGTGAAATATTTTTGAACATGGCAATGAAAAGTTTTGCCATATTTGATGAATATATGACCAAAACAATTTATGAGAATTTATTTGGGAATTTTTGGAGGGACAGAAATATAGGTTGCTTCACAACCTAGGGCAGACACGGTTATTCTTTTAATAGAAAAAGAAATATTCCCTAGAAAAAGAATATTGAGGTTGGTCCAAGATGGAAATGGCAAGGTCTAGGGATAGATATGAGGATGACAAGCCACTCTGGAAAGAAAGAAGAGGTCATCTTCTTCAGTTTCCAGACCACATAGCCACGGAAAAAGAAAACTCAAGCAAAAATCTCAGAAAAACAAAGAAAAAGACATGGCCAAAAATCAGCTGTGACAACTCTTCCCCCTTTAAAGAAATCTCGTCCTCGAGATTTGGTTGCTTAGGGAACAAGTATGAATGTACTGACTTAAGGAAACCGTTTCCAACTCGGGTATCCTTTTGCCTTTATTGATTGTTCCCATTAAATTTCAAATGACTGTCTGTCTGGCTCGGGGTGGTTTCTTTTACTGTATCCATATGTTGACGGACCTTACCTCACAAGTTCATGCTGATGCTGGCTACAATTATTTTTATACCGGCTGACTCGGCTGAGTGTGATTGATTATTATGACTGAAATATATGTCCGTCTTACAAGTCCAAGAGTGATCTCCGATTGATGTGTCATCCAGCACCGGCAGCCTTTCATGAAATTGTGAAAAAAAAATCCTGGTGGACACCCAATCTTTTCTCCTTGCATTGGGTTCCTCAACCAACTGTGGGTCCTCCAGGTTTAAAACAGTGAGGTAGCTCATCACCGTTCACCTGAAGTATTCTGACTTCTTGCAGGAGTTGCTGAATCATCTTAGCTGGCTCCACTGTCTTGAGTGTCAGATCTTTACCAAATATTTTACTGACTCCCGTCGTGGCCAATATAAAGGGATATGACCTTATATAATAATATCCGCATATTGGACTGACGGTGGAGGTCTTGGCCATATCTATTAATTCTTTGTGTGACCATGTGTTCTGTTAGGGGAATTATTTTGACAGACATATCTTTATCCTTATCTCCTGACATGGTAACATTACTCCAATGGTATGCTTATCGTCTCTCAAGTTTTTAGGGAAATGATCATCTGAACCCTTGTAAGAAATTGGCAAATAAATCAGTAGCCACCAGAACGGTCTTTACAACTCAGATATGGGACATTACTGAAATAACTCAACCACGGCTCAAGACGGCCGCAAAGTAGCGCAGAACATGAGAACGGGTTGATTAGAAGAAGGTGACGGCTCCTTAAAATAGCCAAAAGCAGTTATAGGGCTACTATCACAAAAATAAACTCAACAGCGGTGATACGTCCAAAACGTATCTATAATTTCTGCTTGCTCCATGCCTCTTTTGTGTGATATTGCTATGATATTTATGCACTTCCATACACTTTTGATCATATTTGGACTAACCTATTAACTCAGTGCACCACAGTGCCAGTTCCTGTTTTCTGCTGTTTTTCTATTTCAGGTTTCCCCCATATTAAAAGTGCCCTAAAAATTCCGGGAAAAATACAGGAAAAATCAGTGTATCGGGAGCTTCCAGAAAAACCAAGGCAGAGCCAGAGGGGAGCCTGGGGTGGCCCAGGCGGCCACCCGGCACGGCCCCACCCCTGGCCGCGCCAGGGGGCGCCTGGGGCCCCACCTCCGCCTCTGGTGACCCCCTTTGGCATATATATTGCATGCGTCCCGAAACCCTCGAGGACGGAACCCTTTTTCGCGATCTCATATCTGTTCCGCCGCCGCCGTGCTTCCAAGATCGGGAGCACCAGGAGAACTCTTCCCGGCACCCTGCCGGAGGGGAGAACCACCACCGGGAGTTTCTCCACCACCATGGACGCTTCCCGGATGAGTTGTGAGTAGTCCCCCTTGGACCATGGGTCCATGACCAGTAGCTATGTGATGTTCTCCTCCCCTCTTTGTTCTTCATCGATTAGACCTCGTGAGCTGCCCTACATGATCGAGGCACATATGTAATCTTTATGCTGTTGCTATGCTGAGTTTGCTGGGATCCGATGGATTATGAGATTATGTTCAGATTGTGTGTGAGTAATATATTTGATTCACCTCTTTTATATTTATGTTCTTGAGTAATTCTTGCATGTTCTCCGTTGTTGTTTATTGCTTTGGCCGAGTAGTAGGTAGTAACTCCAAGAGGGAACGTTATGCTTGATTGTGGGTTCATGCCCCTCGATGACTAGCTTGAGTGACAGAACAATGAGTCTAGGGGATGTGTTGTTGCCACAAGGGGGAAAACAACGGTGCTTGTACTTGCGGGTGCAAGGATTGTTTACTTTACGCAAAGTCCTTTTAATGCAGTTGTCTGTTGCTTTGAGTTTACACTTTGGGTGGGACTCGCAACTTAATACCAGCGAGATGTTCTGGATAGATATCTCAAGGTGGATGATTAGTAGTAGATGCAGATGGATTTCGGTCTACTTGCCTTGGCGTACCGCCCATGCTTTTGAGCCTCTACCTTTCTTACAGCATAGTTAGCATTGGTTTGCGCACATAATCCTGTCAATTACCCAGCTGTAATTTGTTTACCTCGCTTAGCTGTTTTATCGTCTTTTGGGAGAGAGACATCACTAGTGAACATCATGGGACCCCGGTCCATATTACCATCACTGATCACACCCGCTATTTACTTCTTGTTCTTATTTCCTAGTTGCAGTCATACTTATCACTATTATCTCTTGCGTTTGATCCTTTGTAAACGACAAGGCCGGAGGGATTGACAACCTCTCTGTACTCGTTGGGAGCAAAGTTATTTGTATCTGTGTGCAGGTCCTGTCAAGCAAAAGTTTCTGGCGCTATTGACACCTTCTTGTCGACCCTCGGAGTCTCAATGGATTCGATCCTTGGTATCTTTGCCAAGGGAAATTTGCCGCTACGCTACATCTCAAACCTTCCACTTGGGGTAACCAACGAGGGGCGAGAAGCCATCAAGCAAGTTTCTGGCGCCGTTGCCGGGGACTCCACTCTTCAAGATAGGGGAGTTGCACGCTATCTTTTATCTTTGCTTTTTAGTCTTGTTAGTTTACCTTTCAGTTTTCGCTTTAGTGTCCCTTACCAAAAATCACAAAAATAGTTATCTTGCTGCTGCTATGGGTTCCACCGAGAACACCAAGTTGTGTGACTTCACCAGTCATAACAACAATGACTTTATCTGCACGCCTATTACTACACCTGCCACTTCAGCACCCTCTTATGAGATTAAACCTGCTTTACTGAACCTAGTTATGAAAGATCAATTCTCCGGTGCTGGAGATGATGCTGCTTTTCACTTAAATAATTTTGTTGAGCTCTGTGATATGCAAAAGTACACCGAAATAGATGGTGATATTGTTAAGCTTAAGCTTTTTCCTTTCTCCTTGAGAGGAGGAGCTAAAATTTGGTTTCAATCCTTGCCTAGGAATAACATAGATTCTTGGGACAAGTGTAAGGATGCCTTCATTGGGAAGTACTATCCCCCTGCTAAAATTATCCAACTAAGGAGTAACATAATGAATTTTAAATAATTGGATAATGAACACGTTGCCCAAGCTTGGGAACGCATGAAATCTCTTGTCAAGAACTACCCTACTCATGGTTTGACTACTTGGATGGTTATCCAAACTTTTTATGCAGGCTTGAACTTTACCTTGCGGAACTTGTTGGATTCGGCCGCGGGAGGAACCTTTATGTCAACTACACTTGGTGCTGCCACGAAACTTCTCGATGAGATGATGACCATTATTCCCAATGGCACACCGAACGTGCTCCAACATGTAGGAAGGTAAACTCTGTCGAGGAGATTTCCTCCCTAAATGAAAAAGTTGACTTGATCATGTCTCTACTTTCCAAGCAATCTTCTATTGATCCTCATGATGTTCCTTTAAATTCTTCGATTGCTCAAGATCAAGTAGATGTGAACTTTATCTCTAGAAACAATTTCAATAACAATGCTTATAGGAGTAATTTTGGTAGCAACCCTAGACCGTTCCCCTCTAATTCCTATGGGAACAACAATGCTTATCCTAACACCAGGAACTCCACTTCTGAACTAGAGATTATGCTTAAAGACTTTATCACTACCCAAAAAGCCTTCAATAAGACTGTAGAAGAAAAACTAGCCAAACTAGATAATCTCTCTTCGAAGGTAGAAAATTTAGCCCATGAGGTAGAGTTGCTTAAAATTAGAACTTCCCCTCTTGAGGAGAGGAAGACCACTCCTATGAATGCTATTCAAGTGCAAATTAATGAAAACATTAGGATGATGGCTAAACTTAAAGAGAGATGGGCTGGAGAAAGGGAGGAAGAAGATAGAATTAAGAGCCTTCCTACCCACCATACTGTTGCTACTATCCAAGTTGTTGAGGATATCCAAACTCTTAGCACCCAATGCACTCCTGGTCCCATTGGACCTATTAATGGTGATGCTATGACCTCAACCGTAGAAACTCGTATGACCATAGAAGCTACCAAACAAGTGAGCCTAAAGGACACCACTACCACTTTACTTGATAGTAGTGACCTTGATTTTGATAATTGCACCCTTTCTGAAGTTATTGATTTTCTTCACAAGATGTCTAGAGATCCCCACACTAGCACGCTTAATCTTGCCTTCACGGAGCATATCACTAATGCTCTCATCAAAGCTAGGGAGGAGAAGCTTAGGGTAGAAGCCTCCATACCTAGAAAGCTAGAAGATGGTTGGGATCCTATGATTAAAATTAAGTTGAATGACTTCTCTTGCTATGCTTTATGTGATGTTGGAGCTAGTACCTCCGTTATGCCCAAAAGAATATATGATATGCTTAAATTGCAATCTTTTGATCCTTGTTCTTTTGGTGTTCGTCTTGTTGATTCTTCCATAAAGAAACCTTTGGGGAGGATCGACGATGTTCTTATCATTGTCAATGACAATTATGTTCCCGTTGATTTTACTATTATGGATATTGAATGTGAACCTTCTTGTCCAATTATTTTGGGACGTCCTTTTCTTCGCACCGTTGGTGCTATCATTGACATGAAAGAGGGGAATATAAAATTCCAATTCCCTCTCAAGAAAGGAATGGAACACTTCCCTAGAAAGAAGATTAAGTTGCCTTTTGAGTCCGTTATACGGGCTAGCTATTCTTTTACTCTTGATAAAACTTGATCTTCTCTTTTTGCATTATGCCTAGCTTAAAGGCATAAAAGAAAGCGCTTTTGGGAGGCAGCCCACAATGAATAAATTTTTATTTTGCTTTTGTTGTGTCTTGCTGATTGTTACTACAGTAGCATCATCATTGTATATTTTCTTTTCAGCTTTGTGCCAAGTTTAGCCTCTGATTGCAAGAAAGTTCAAAAGTTGTGACGTGCAGTCCAGAAAACAGATTCTGTCCTTGGACAGAAAAAATCGTATAAAATCACCAGATCATCTTTTTGGTCTGAATTGTTTTGACAGCGTGCTCTATACAATTGGCTTTCGGGCGTCTGTTCTGAGTTTTTTGATTTGAGTTGCAGATGTGCCCCGAAAAAATTATTTACTACCTGCTGGTCTGTTATTCACAGATTCTGTCCTGTTGTGCCTTTTCTTCGTTTTGCAAACCTTGAGCTTGCTTTTTCTTTGCAAAAACCTTTTGGCAATCTTGAGAAACAGTAGCTCTTCAAGATTATCCTTATTTCCAGCAGGGAAAAGTTATTTTATTATGGGTACTAACCTCGCTAATCAGATTATGATGAGTTATGTATGAAGGGAGTTTTCAAGTGTGCGAGGGAAGATGATAAAAAGATTCAGGAGGGTCAAACGCTCAAGCTTGGGGATGCCCCCGTGCACCCCCAAGAAATATTCAAGAAGACTCAAGCGTCTAAGCTTGGGGATGCCCCCGTGCATCCCCTTCTCCATCAACAATTATCAGTTCGTCTTTCGTTCCACTATATTTTAATCACTTCATGCGTTATGTGCTATGCTTGGAGCGTCTTGCTTTTAGTTTCCTTTTTAGTTTTCTTTAGCTTTGCTTGCTGTTCATAACGAGTTAGAACCCAGCTTTCTTTGTGTGGGAGAGAAACACACTCCACTTCAACCTAGAACACAACATAGTATTTTCATGCTTATCTTTGTTGTGTGTGTTCTTTGTCTTTCCATAGCTACTGTCATGTTTAGCTCTTAGTTTTCATGCTTTTCTTTTTAAAGAGCTTTTGTTTAGTTGGTTGCTGAACTCTCTTGAGTTTTCATGTTTATCTTGTTAAGAGAGTTTGTCTGTTGCACTGAGTTGTGTGTCTTAACTTAAAGTAGGTAATTGGGGTTGCTATTTAATTTTAGTAGTAACTTGCAATAGTTTTGAGGTGTTGCCATGAGTAATGTCTGAACTTTTGGTGTCAAGAGCTTTAGCCTATTAGTGATAGATGTCGTATTTTGGGCAATCCGTGTTTATTTTCGAAAACCTACAAAATAGTTGAGAACTTTAGCTACTAAATGGATCACTAATCTTTGGAGGGATCGAATATTAGAGTACACTCACGTACCATGGGTCGAGGATGCACAAGGGTAACCAAACCCCCATACACACCTCCTCGGGGTACTTGTCTCTTTGTGAACCTCCTAATTAGATTGAGAGTTACCGATAATAAGTGCATGAGTTCTTCGGACTAATGTGAGTATTCGAAAGTTGACATTTCCACCTAACCATATTTTTCTAGCCTCTTCGGTACCGTGCATTGCCCTTTCTCACCTCGAGAGTTGGCGCACACTTCGCCGGTGCATCCAAATCCTTGGCACGATACGCTCTGTCATCATAAGCCTCATTATATCCTTCCTCAAAACAGCCACCATACCTACCTATTAAGGCATTTCCATAGCCTTTCCGAGATACATTGCCATGCAACATCCATCTTCTCATGACTTGATCTTCATGTCATACATGCTTTTTGCTTGATCGATGAGCCGCATGCTAGTTGGGCCTTGCCCTAATCATTGCTACATGACGCGCTAGTATCATTGCATATCCTGCTACACTGGCAGAGGCATACATTTGCATACATCATGATAGTTTCATTTTCTTTATGTTGAGTACTTTTGTAAAGTGTGAAAGATCTTCTATACTTCTTGTAATACATAGAGTGTTGCCCCTAAAGTGAGGAAAAGATCCCAAAGAGGACAAATCAAAAGATCCCAAAGAGGACAAAATCAAAAGATCCCAAAGAGGACAAATGAGAGATAAATAGAAAGAGCCATTGAGGCCACAAAAAATAAAAAAAATAAAAAAAGAGAAAAATAAATAAAAAGAGAGAAGGGGGCACACTACTATTTCTTTTGAGACATCCACACTCGTACTCCATCTTATACCTTGTGCTCCATAGAGATTATCATTCATGCATATAGCTATGTGGGGACCCTTACACTATAGAACTTGGCTTGTATATTCCAATGATGAGCCTCCTCAAAAGAGCTCTAGGTCTTCTTGAGCAAGCAAGTTGGATGCACCCCCACTAGTTCCATTGGAGAGCTTACCTTAGCTCATATGTGCATCCGTTGCATGGCAATCCCTACTCCTCGCATCATATCTATCATTTGGCTTTCTCTCGCCGATGATTGTCCTCATTGATGTGAGCCTTTCACACCTTTTTTGTCTTCCCCCTCTATCATTTTTCTCTCTTTTCCATCCTAAGTGTCGACTTTCTTGCTTACGCTCATCCATTGCATGAGTGCTCAAAATATCGAAAGGGAGTGGATCATTTTGACTTGTACCTGGCTGACGGTCTGGGGATGAGTCAAGATAAGATTCCAAAGAAGACCAAGTGTGAAACTTTAGTAGATTAAGTTATCAACAATACAAAAACTATGTTTTACTCTCTCATATATCCCTATCCCCTTTCTTGCACGCAAACACCATTTGGAGACATTCGAGTCACGGACAGCGAGAGCTCTTGGACCTTTATGTTCTTATGTTACTTGTTACAATGCTAATATAGACTCTTGCTTGTTATGACTTGAATTGAATTGCATGCCTTGATTGCTTTACTTAAAAGTTCTTATATGGTCGATAGCATGTCACCACAGAAATTATGCTTGTTATCATTTACCTACTCGAGGACGAGCAGGAATTAAGCTTGGGGATGTTGATACGTCCAAAACGTATCTATAATTTTTGCTTGCTCCATGCCTCTTTTGTGTGATATTGCTATGATATTTATGCACTTCCATACACTTTTGATCATATTTGGACTAACCTATTAACTCAGTGCACCACAGTGCCAGTTCCTGTTTTCTGCTGTTTTTCTATTTCAGGTTTCCCCCATATTAAAAGTGCCCTAAAAATTCCGGGAAAAATACAGGAAAAATCAGCGTATCAGGAGCTTCCAGAAAAACCAAGGTAGGGCCAGAGGAGAGCCTGGGGTGGCCCAGGCGGCCACCCGGCGCGGCCCCACCCCTGGCCGCGCCAGGGGGCGCCTGGGGCCCCACCTCCGCCTCTGGTGACCCCCTTTGGCATATATATTGCACGCGTCCCGAAACCCTCGAGGACAGAACCCTTTTTCGCGATCTCATCTCTGTTCCGCCGCCGCCGCGCTTCCAAGATCGGGAGCACCAGGAGAACTCTTCCCGGCACCCTGCCGGAGGGGAGAACCACCACCGGGAGCTTCTCCACCACCATGGACGCTTCCCGGATGAGTTGTGAGTAGTCCCCCTTGGACCATGGGTCCATGACCAGTAGCTATGTGATGTTCTCCTCCCCTCTTTGTTCTTCATCGATTAGACCTCGTGAGCTGCCCTACATGATCGAGGCACATATGTAATCTTTATGCTGTTGCTATGCTGAGTTTGCTGGGATCCGATGGATTATGAGATTATGTTCAGATTGTGTGTGAGTAATATATTTGATTCACCTCTTTTATATTTATGTTCTTGAGTAATTCTTGCATGTTCTCCGTTGCTGTTTATTGCTTTGGCCGAGTAGTAGGTAGTAACTCCAAGAGGGAACGTTATGCTTGATTGTGGGTTCATGCCCCTCGATGACTAGCTTGAGTGACAGAAACATGAGTCTAGGGGATGTGCTGTTGCCACAAGGGGGAAAACAACGGTGCTTGTACTTGCGGGTGCAAGGATTGTTTACTTTACGCAAAGTCCTTTTAATGCAGTTGTCTGTTGCTTTGAGTTTACACTTTGGGTGGGACTCACAACTTAATACCAGCGAGATGTTCTGGATAGATATCTGAAGGTGGATGATTAGTAGTAGATGCAGATGGATTTCGGTCTACTTGCCTTGGCGTACCGCCCATGCTTTTGAGCCTCTACCTTTCTTACAACATAGTTAGCATTGGTTTGCGCACATAATCCTGTCAATTGCCCAGCTGTAATTTGTTTACCTCGCTTAGCTGTTTTATCCTCTTTTGGGAGAGAGACATCACTAGTGAACATCATGGGACCCCGGTCCATATTACCATCACTGATCACACCCGCTATTTACTTCCTGTTCTTATTTCCTAGTTGCAGTCATACCTATCACTATTATCTCTTGCGTTTGATCCTTTGTAAACGACAAGGCCGGAGGGATTGACAACCTCTCTGTACTCGTTGGGAGCAAAGTTATTTGTATCTGTGTGCAAGTCCTGTCAAGCAAAAGTTTCTGGCGCTATTGACACCTTCTTGTCGACCCTCGGAGTCTCACGGGATTCGATCCTTGGTATCTTTGCCAAGGGAAATTTGCCGCTACGCTACATCTCAATTCTTCCACTTGGGGTAACCAACGAGGGGCGAGAAGCCATCAAGCGGTACGAGACGGCCGAAGAAAAAAACAGCTCAGAACTCATGACAGTCGTTGAAGAGAGAAATAAAAATCGGCATCCACCCCAGATAGCTAAAAATAGCTTAGATCACAGGCGTGGTGCCGTCATTGGAGAAAAGTAGACAAGGGCTCATCAGGGTCACTGGTACTTGTACGAAGCTCGGTGTTGTCGTCAATCTTGATAGTCCTTTGTCACACTAAGGTATATATCTGGCTTCCTTCACATATATTTGAGAATCTAATTCCCGAGGCAGACTTGTTTTCTAACAGATTCTTCATATGACCAAACTGTTGCAGATCCGATTCTCGGGATGCACTGCCATATGCTGTCAATTTACCATTTGATATGTTGCACAAATGCCGTACTGAGGGAGATTGGATGGCTTATACTGGAAACCATCGAGAGCATCTTGCTGAGGAAGACTGCGACCGTGCTTCAGAAGCTTCCCCCCTTAAAGAATTGCTAGGGGAAAACTTGGTACCTTATGCCTGAAGCTTTTTGTGGTTGCTTGCTGAAGAAGACAGAGTACCTGGCACGTGAAGTCATCCATATATCGTACCGAGGAAGAAGGAGGAATCTTGCTGTTGAAGCTTCTCTGATAGCTTGCAAGGAAGACTGAATTGATTACCGCAAAAGCTTCTTGCTGTGATATGTGGACCAATTACCACATATATACCACCTTAATATTTCTGATGTTGATTACCTGTATGAAGCGGGGTTTTGCAGGACTATCTTCCTTTCTGAGTACATGCCACATTTTTGCTTGCTTCCAGGTGCATCGGGTTCCAAAATTATCCTCAACAAAAAATTAAACTTGTATCTGAGCCATACCTTTGATAATATTCTGTCAACCTTGCACACAATTTAACTTCTTGCGGATTTGATCTTTTCTGCTATGAAGAGTGCACGCTGAGGGAGACTTGACACTCAGATTAGATATCCCCCAAATCTGAATGCAGTCGGCCGAGAATTCCATACTGTTGTGAGGAGTGCACGCTGATGCAAATTTGATTAGTAGCATCCAGATCAGGCATTCTCCATTTTACTGCAGTCAGCTGAGAATTCCATTTTATTTATCTGAGCTTCCAAATATTTTAATTCCTTGCTGATTCTTCGGGTCCGATGTTGGCTGATGAGCGACTTTAATAGGGGGGAAAATATGCCACACCGAAGGCCCAAAGAAAGAAGCAAAAGAAACGACTAAAATAAAAGCACACAAGCATACTAATAATATATCTAATCACATACCACTGCTACTCACACAATAATATGCATGCATACCTAAGCACACAAATCGCGCGGAATCTCCAGTATTACGGTCTAATATGCTGTGGCGGTGTGCACGAAAATTATATCCCTGTGTGGAAAGAGTTGGCGTAACCGAGGCTACACTAAGCACTGGCTAAACAGTGGCTGGATCTGGATGGATACACAGGTGAGGACGGACTTGATGATCAAGTAGCGGGACACAACAGTCACGACCACCTCATCATCAAGCATACGAAGGGAGTCGTACCTGTCCAAAGAATGAAATGACATGGCAAGATAACAGTGGAAGACTGGGTTTATTTGCATTGCCCTTTTTTTATAACAAAGATCAGCAAGGGCTGCCAAGGGGACGAGATGAAAGACATGGTTCATGATAGAAACAAGTCTATCACCGGAATAATATGGGTGGATGGTGAAAATATATCGAAGCGATACCTGAGCATAACTCCTGCAAATGGTGTCTGGAACACTCGGTATTAGGGCATCACTCTGCTCGGACAGAGGTGACGCCAAACACCGAGAAACAGGTATGGAAAGAGGGATGGTGTAGGTAGTGGTTTGAAACTACACTCACATGATAAACTGCTAACGACCAAATAATAATCTATATGCATGCTATGCGACAAACAAATGCAGCAATCAAATGCAACAAACCAACCAAACTCTATACTACCGCATTCTAACGTTCGCGTGGTCTAGGGCGTCCTACAGCCAGAACTGCTCTGATACCAAGCCTATGGCACCCCGGCTCAGAGAAACCGGAACGCCCCGTATTCCAGCCCAGCGATCGAGTTGATGTCTTCTGGAATACGGCACTGCTTAGCATAGAACAAATCATCTTTCTATTACAACGCGAATATGGATTACAAGGTCTCCGATATTACAATGAATAACACCGGCACTGCGACACTACGCCTGCCACGGTTGCTCTATGCAAGCAGCAGAACAACTCGAGGCAGCGGAACCTCTACTGGCAGCGGAACAACGAACGGCGATGATGGACTCCAATCCGCAGGGACTCTGGCTGGAACGTTTATCCTAGCTCGCGAACACAGGAACCACACCAAAACAAGCAAGCAATCTAGGCACGACCTGCAAACTGGCATGACGCGCCAGGTTAGTACATTGAATGTACTTGCAAGGTCACAATAAACCAAAAGCAATCAAGACAGACAACAACATGGCATTATCAGGTTAATTCAAACATGAGCATGATACTAACAGAACAACATAGCAGTCACAACTGAACATGATACAACTTAGCACATGCATAGCATGAACATGATAATACTACATGCAACATGATGATACTAACATGCACCAACTTACTCTGCTCGGGTTATTTCGTAACCATCACATGCACAAACTTACCAACACGGACATCACGCGATCATCTCAGCATCAAATCAAGCTTGGTATAAACAATACTGTAGTAATCATTAAATGACCACAAGGAGCTTGATCTTTACCATTGACTCTCGCACAACATCACAAATATCCAACAACTCGGTATCCTTGATACCATCGTGATCATTCCGACGATCACAACCAACTTATTTCATCATCGAACCGGGGTTGTTATTAAGCACATTATTATTATTACTGTTGACTCACGGTGTGACCGACTACGAACTGGGCCCTTATCCGTGGGCACGGCTATCGATAGATTTAGACACACACACTCTGCAGAGGTTAGCACACTGTACCCACACCACAGAACCCATGGCCTCGTTCTCCCATTCGGGTGGACCAACGGCATTCTGACAAAACCGATCTACTGTCATGACACTCTCCCGGCCACTCCGACTCACTCCCCACTAGGCTCGTCCTAGGTGGCCCCGTGTCTACCAAAGACACAACGACCACCATCGTGGCCAAAACATAAATGGTCCCAAACGGGAACCCGGATCCATAACAACAATGGGCACACAAGGTTATGTCCGTCTACCTGATCGGGGTAGCGCGTGCACATAACCTTCCCTCGTTTGGAGGCACCGGCGAGAGGCACGACAATATACCCAGCTAGGACCTTCCCATAAAGGTAAGTGTGGCTACACTCGTTAGCTCGATTTGGAGGCACCATGACTCAGCCAATAGTTGTTCAAGTTCATTATTAACCGGTTAAACTTGAATGCAAAAAGCCGAGTCATACTAATAACATGATGCAACTACAATGCATGAACATTATATCAACATAAGCATGGAGGTGCAACATAATCATCGAGCATAACCAACATGAAATATTTAACCAAATGAACATGGCATACTGACGAGCATGAATATCACAGGCATAACTCTACTCATGGCATACATGAATACTAGCATCATCAACAAATATCATGCAATAACATACTAGCATCAACAATAAATACCATGCATGAACATAGCAAGAACACTACCAAGTGAGCATGTAACTAACTAGTTGCAACGGAACCTACATATCACGGTACAACAAGCATGTATTAAGACTACTGCTAGCACGTATTTCTACTACCAAGCATAACATGTGAAAATGATACTAACAACAAAAGTATCAGATCATATCAAAAGTAGCCCCGCTCCCCCGCTCCCCCGTTCCTCCCCCCTGCTCGGCTCCCCGCCGGCGGCCACTCCGGCCCCGGCGTCCACCCCTCCCCGCTGGTGGCCACCCCGGCCCCGGCGTCCACCCCTCACCACTGGTGTCCTCCGCCTCCTCTGGAGGCCCCCGGGGCTGCGTCCTCCTCGGCCTGGTGCCCCGTAGATCTGCTCGCGTTGGCCATGGACGGCCCTGCTAGTCCGGCATCGGTCTCCTCTCGGCTCCAGCCCATCGTCTCTGGACTTGGCCTTTCGGCCTCGTCGGGCTCTGCGGGCGGCTCGACTGGTGCGGGTGGTGCGCTGGCCGGCGCCAATCCGGAGAAGGCGGCGGATGCTGTGAATTCTTGGCTCAAGCCCGGGCCTTCGCGCAAGGCTCTTTGGCGCAAGAGGAAGGCGCTCCGCAAGATGTCGGCGGCGGGTGGTTCTCGGTCGCGTTCGCCGGGCTCGTCGCCGGAGAGGAGGGAGATTCCGGCCGATCTCTTCGGCCTCTGTTTCAAATGCTTCAGGGAGGGCCATAGGAGGGAAGACTGCAGCTTTCTCCCGCTCTGCATCCGGTGCGGGCTGGAGGGCCACATCTCCACGGATTGCAAGCGGCCGAGGAGTCCAAGTTCAGAGGAAGAGCTCCGGCGTGATGCTGTTGCCAAGGTAGCACGGCTCTCGCAGCCATTGATGCAGGCAGGACTTGCGCACAGGCTGTCGCCAGCCACTAGGCAGACCTCTCCGCCGGAGGGGACCTCGCCAGTGCTGGTGCACACCGCACCTGTGGGGTTCATGCAAGCATCAGTAGCTGCAGCCGAGGCTACTGCTGGCGGCGTTTGCGTGCTTCGCCGGACGCCGGAGATGGATGATCTGGAGCAACGCCTCAGGCTGGCAGTAGTGGCCTATGTTGGAGGAACTAGGCCGGCTGTGTCGTGTCGTGAGGCGGCGGAGGCAATTTCTGAGGAGCTACACATCCCCTACCACAGATTCTCAGTTCACAAGTTTCAACCGGAGGACTTTTTGGTGGTGTTCGCGGCGCCGGACCTTCGCAACAGAGCCCTGACGGCTGGCACCGTCGAGCATGGCTTCTTTAAGCTTTTCGTCAAGCCGTGGCTCAAGCAAGGCCAAGCGGAGACAAGAGTGATGCGCACCCAGATCGATCTTATGATTGAAGGGGTGCCTTCCCATGCGTGGACGACAGAGACGGCGGCAGAGCTCCTCGGATCGGCGTGCCTAGTTGAAAGTCTCGTGCCAGAAATGTAGAATCGAGAGGACCTTTCCCTCTTCAAGTTGCGTGCTTGGTGTGTTGATCCAGACGATGTGCCGGCGGAGAAATGCCTCTGGGTGCCGGAGCCGGAGCTGGGAGGGTCGAGTGCACGCTTGCCCACGTCCCGGGCTCTACTGGAGTACAAGACGCTCATACACATTGGCAGAATCCGCGAACATGACGGGCCTGAGCGCTGGTTCAGATCACCAAGCTCAGATGGGAGCGGGCAAAGCGGGCTGCCGGAGGACTCTCCGGGCTACTCTAGCCAGGGAGCTTGGCGCGCGCTGCCGTGGACGAGAGGTGTCCGTGATCACCGTGGCGATGCGCCGGGCCGTAGTCACCATGATTAGGGCCGCTCCTACAGGCAGGCGCTACTTGGAATACTGGGGCCATCTGACTGGAGGATCCCGTCGATGATGTCGGGCACGGTGGCGGCTCGTGCGGCCAAGGGCTGCTCCACGCCGTCGGATGCTGGGAGGAGGCCTGAGGCTGCGGCCGCGGTGGCACTTGTGCAGCCAGTGCGGCTGCCGCAGCTTGCCACGGAAGATCCAGGAAGGAGGGTGGGGGCCACCCGGGCTCATGTGGCGGTAGCCAATCCGACGCCGCCTGTGACAGTGCTGGGGGCTTCCGCTTTTGACCAGGAGGAGAAAAGGGAACCGGCCAATCACAACTCTACAGTGGGGGACAGTCCATGTCAGGAGAGACAGAAGGAGGCCCCTACTGATCCCGAGGTAGAGGACAAAGAGCGGGAAGGGGCAAGACCCGTCGTGGCATCGGAATTACCAGATGCTGCCATGATTCCTTCGCTGAGTGTGCCAGAGGATTTGGCTCTGCCTGAGGGGGACATGCGGGCCCGGAGCGATGCTACCCTACCCCAGACTGGAGCGGAGGACGAGGCCGTGCTGCCGCCAGTTCTGTCGCCATGTGCCACCATGGATGGCTGGGCTCCTGTCTCGGATGTCATGCGGCTAGCGACAGAGGAAGTGATGGCTGATCCGTCCAGTGGCATTGACGCGGGGGGGCCCACCGCACAGGAGTTGCGGGAACGTGCCAGCGGCATGGACATGACTACGAGGGAGGCATGCATGCATCCGCCGCTTGGGGACGATAATTTGGCAACGCAGCCACTGCAAGGAAAGATCTCTCCAAAGGAAATTGTTGCACTTGGAAACATCAAGGTGTTTTGTGCTGGACTACTCAAAAAACTGGCGCCTCCGCTACTCAAGGAGTTTGAAGGGCTGAGGGGAGTTAAATCTGGGCACGACCCCTTCACACCTCGCCGCACAACACGGTCCGTCTGTGCTGGTAGTTCTAGGAAGACGAAGGCTTCGGCAGCGGAAATGGTTCTGCTCAAGGCCCTGGGCTTTGACTGTGACGACCTGGCGGTCTCGGAAGACACGCTAGGTCAACTGCGTACGGTCTTTGATTCACCTCTTCAGGAGCCACAACTGAGGGCCATCGCTGCCATCTTTGGGAAGGCGATTCCGTTCAACCTAGCCGAGGAGACAGGGATGACCGAACCACTCCTGGTGCGGTAGACGTGTCCGGCGGTGTTGGAGACATCCTTCTTATGTCGTTCAATGCTTTGGAGTTGGTGTGCTGGAACGTCCGAGGTCTCAACAATCCTGCCAAGAGGAAGGCGCTTAGAGGCTTCGTAGAAGCCACTCGCGCGGCGATCGTCTATATTTTAGAAACTAAATTAGAGGTGGTGGACACTTTTGTAATTATGCAATTCTTGGGACTGAACTATGATGGTTTTACCTACTTACCGGCGTCGGATACCAGAGGGGGTATTTTTGTAGCTTGGGACTCCTCTCGGGTACTCTTGACAAACTATGTCAATGATTCCCACAGCATCACTGGATACGTATCGCCCAAGGATGGAGAGCCTTGGTGGCTAACGGTAGTCTATGGGCCACAGGAGGACGAGCATAAGATTAACTTCTTGAACGAACTATCGGAGCGTAGATCGCTCTGTCCAGGGCCATGGCTTGTTATAGGTGACCTCAACCTCATCTTATACGCAGTCGACAAAAACAATTCCAACTTGGACAGGAGAATGATGGGGAAGTTCAAACGTTTCGTGGATGATAATGCTCTTAAGGAGCTCTTTCTACATGGATGGAAATTTACGTGGAGTAATGAAAGGGAAACGCCCACGCTCACTAAGATTGACCGGGCCTTGGTCTCAGTTGATTGGGAGCTCAAGCACCCGGAGAGCCTGCTACAAGCGCTATCTACTGAGTTCTCTGACCACTGCCCTCTCCACCTCGCGCTTCACGAACGCATATACACTAAAAAGAGGTTCTGCTTCGAAAAGTTTTGGGTCAAGATGGAGGGATTTCCGGACGTGGTTAAGGAGGCTTGGGTTTGCGATCCGGATATCACTGATCCATTCATGCGCCTAGACATCATGCTCCGGAACACAGCCCGAGCACTTGCTGCTTGGGGGCAGAAGGAGGTTGGGAACATCAAGCTGCAAATCGCCATAGCTAACATTGTCATATTGCGGTTCGACTATGCCCAGGAAAACCGTAACTTAACGGAGGAGGAAAGATGGCTTAGAAGGAATCTAAAGCTCTTGGTCCTAGGGTTGGCTTCCCTGGAGAGAACTATAGCGCGACAGAGGTCGAGAATAACCTGGCTCCGTGAAGGGGACGCAAATACGCAGCTGTTCCATTCGGTTGCAAATGGTAGACGTATGACAAACTACATACCGGCCTTGAACATAGATGGGCGCATCATTACTGATCAGAAAGGCAAGGAGGAAGCTTTCCACAGAGCCTACAAGGAGCTGCTTGGCAAGGATAGTGCCAGAGACTGCACACTCGATCTGGATAGGCTTGGTGTCTCGAGTGTGGACCTCTCGGAGATGGACCGCGTGTTCTCTGAAGAGGAGATTTGGGGAGTTATCAAAGATATGCCATCTGACAAGGCACCCGGGCCAGACGGGTTCATTGGCATCTTCTTCCAAAAGGCGTGGGAGATCATTAAGCAGGATCTTATTGCGGCGATCCACAAGCTTTTCTTCGATAATGGAAGGGGGTTCGGAAGACTCAACCAAGCTCTCATCACTCTCATTCCTAAGTCCCCGGATGCATGTTCAGTCTTCAACTTCCGACCTATAAGCCTGGTGCATAGTATACCCAAGATTGCATCCAAGTTGCTGACTGCCAGACTAAGCAAGCGGATGGGAGAGCTTGTTCACACAAACTAGTCTGCATTCATAAAGGGCAGATGCTTACATGACAACTTCCTCCTTGTTCGGCAAATGGCGCGCACTCTACATAGGATGAGAGCCAAGGGAGTTTTGCTTAAGCTCGACATAACCAAAGCTTTTGACTCTCTATCTTGGCCGTTCCTGTTCGAGGTACTAAGGGCGAAAGGATTCTCGGAGCGCTGGATTTCTTGGATTGCAATCCTTCTCACCTCGCCTAGCTCGAGAGTGCTAGTGAATGGATGTGCCGGTGACAAGTTCATGCATGCCAAAGGCCTCAGACAAGGGGACTCCATCTCCCCCTTGCTTTTTGTGATCGCCATGGACGTCCTTACGACCATCATCATCAGGGCGCATGAGGCAAATGTGCTTAGCACCATTAACGGATGTAGCCCCATGCAGCGCTTGTCCTTATATGCGGACGACGTGGTGCTCTTCGTAAAACCAACTTGGCCAGACCTAATGTTTGTTAAAGAGACTCTTACCATATTCGGTGTGGCATCTGGACTAAGAATAAACTTTGCCAAATCAGCGGCAATTATGATCAGGACAGTGAGTGAGGATGAGGAGATTGTCAAGTCTGCTCTACCTTGGAAGATCGACACTTTTCCGAGTAGATACCTCGGGTTACAGTTGAGCATACGACAGTTAAAGAGATCCGAGTGGCAACCGATTGTTGATACTGCTTTGCACATTTTGCCAGGATGGCAAAGAGGACTTGTGACGAGGCCTGGGAGACTTATCCTTGTCAATCAAGTCATGAGGGCATGGGCCACACATCACTTGATGATTGCGGAGGCACCAAAATGGGCTTTGGACAGAGTGGACAAAGGCGGTCGAGCTTTCTTCTGGGCTGGTACGGAGGCGGTGAATGGGGGTAAATGTGTGGTTTCTTGGGCTAAGGTGTGTAAACCCAAGCATATGGGAGGTCTGGGAGTCATTGACTTGCACAAACACAGCATTGCACTTAGATTGAGATGGGAGTGGCTACGTCGCACGGATGTAACCAGACCTTGGCAAGGGCTTAACTTGACCAAAGATAAAAAGGTGGATCAAGCTTTTGGAAGTTTGGTCAAGTGGCAAGTTGGTTCTGGAGGCAAGACATTGTTCTGGAAAGATAGATGGTTGCATGGTGCAGCCCTAAAAGATATTGCTCCTTTGGTGGTGGCTAGGGTGCGCATGCAAGTGGCTAACATGAGGCTTGTGCGAGATGCGCTACATATGCATGCATGGATGGATGACATGGTAGGTGATCTATGCACAGAGGGGCTGACCCAACTCATAGGGCTCTGGGAGAGGCTAGTGGAAGTTCAGCTCGATGCCCAAGTGGAGGACCGCCCTATCTGGGCTTGGAATGCATCTGGAGTCTACACAGCATCATCTACATACAAGATGCTGTGTGAGGGAGGAGTTAGATTCCACTCCTCTGGAGCCATCTAGAAGTGTGGGGCGCCACTTGCGTGCAAAAGTTTCATGTGGCTGGCAGTGCAATACCGCTTATGGACATCAGATAGGAGAGCCAGGCATGATTTGCAAGATCATGCGTCTAAATGCTACCTATGCGACCAGGAGGAGGACACAGTTGACCATATATTACTGCAGTGTGTGTTCTCAAGACAAGTGTGGCTTCGTTGCTTGACTAGATTGGGCATTGCGGTAGACATATGCCCAAACTATGACTCAAGCTTGGTGCACTGGTGGACGGAGGCTAGAAAACGGGTGGATAAGCATTCTCGAAAAGGCTTTAATGCTTTCATGATGCTAGTCTGTTGGACTCTATGGAAACAAAGGAACGCAAGGGTTTTCAGTGCTGGCACGGTCAAGAATGAGTGGGATACCGCCAACATGATCTTTGATGACATAAGGACTTGGGCCTGAGCAGGAGCTTTCGGAGGACAACTACAGTTAGAGTAGTAGAGTAGATAGAGGGAGTGGTGTGGAGGCTAGGCTAGGGTCGACATGTGACACCTAGCTAGCGCATATGTAATCTCTTGTACATATTTCTCCCTTCTATAAAGCTATGGTACGCCATTGGCGTACCCTCGAAAAAAAATATCATGACAGTGAACATGAAACCACGAGTATAACCGAAACAATGACAACAGTAGCAAATAAGCACACATATAACATGCAAACTTTTATTAAATATTCAAGTTGAAAACCATGGCTACTGCATGACTATCATGCAAGTGGTTATTGTGGCTTGCCTCGGGGCGAAGAAGGCACCGGGGAGAAGTGCGGTGAAGCCGCGAAAAGATTTGCCGGAAACAGTTCTCTCTCAGAGGGGCTGTTTACGTGCAAGGGCAAAACGGGCATTTTTAGAATGTCAAAACATGGTGAAAATGATACCAACAGAACGGGCTCGACGATACGAAGAGATGGGCTTTGAAATCACCTCATTTGGAGTTGTGGTTAAAAAGATGTGAGGTGTTTTCTGCCAGGGACCCATCTGTAATGAAAAACTTCAAAATCTGGGCCTGGACAGAAAAGCAGAAAGCGCAATCAGCGAAATACGCTTTCACTAAACTGTAAACGTATTCGGGGCTGAAGTAGAAAGGAAATACGCTTCCTCCAAAAGGAAACGTGTCACGGAAAATACGCTTACATTACACGAAAACGTACAACAACGGTTTACATATCCACTTAAACACATGGCAGGGGCTTGAGCAGCTGACGTGCGGGTCCCACGGGTGGGGCTCGTCACTTATCCAGCTCAGCGTGGCGGGCCCGGGCTCTGGGTCGATGATGCGTGGGGCCTGCCTTATCCACTCCCTCCACCTGGCTCCTTCTTCCTCCCCCTGTGCTCGAGAGAGGCAGAGGCGAGGCCGGCCGCCTCGACGGCGAGTCCCGGCGACTCCGGCCATCTCCCACGGAGCTCGGCACACCGGTGTGCTCGGAAGGAAGCAGCGCATCGGATGGCGTAGGGCACGACCACCGAGGAGCACCGAGGCAAGGGCAGCTTCGAGGACGGCGGACGGTGGCTTCGGGCGAACATGGGCACATGGCCACGGGCACTCCGGTGACAAATGGAGGGTTGGGGAAGGGTGTGCGGCGTGTGGGGAAGCTCTTGGAGAGGTCAGGGAGTGGAGGGTGGCTCGGATAGCTCGGATTTAAGCCGAGCTTCGCGGCGGCCATGGCGGCCATGGGGGTCGGGGAGAGCTCCAGAGGCTCATTGGAGAGGCTGGGCCGAACCAGGGGAGGGTTGTGAGGTGGGTGGTGAGCTCGGAGGGGCTCGGGGAGTGCCATTTATAGGCGCGGGGCGAGGTGCGGAGGTGGCACCGCCACGGACGCGTGTCCGGCGCCGCGGACGCGTGCCCTCGCTCGCGAGCTCACGGTAGGAGACGAGGGAGGTGCAGTGGAGGTATCACGGGGCAGAGGAGGCCAAGGGGGAAGCAGAGGAAGAAGCCGAGCGCCATTAAAGCTCGGTTGGCTACAGCTCGCCCGTGGGCGCGTGGCGACGAGCGCCGACGGGGAAGCGGACAGAGGGGGAAAGGGGTCAGGGCGACGCAGACGAACACAGGGATGCTACTGGACACGGTGGGAGGTCGAGATGAGGAGAGAACGGACGAGCACATCGCCGGATTCGAGCCAGAGCACGCTGGCTGCATGCCAGGGCGGTGGTCACCACGAGCACTGGTGCATGCAGTGCCATACTGTTTGCCAAACAATGTCTGGGGATTTGTCCTTCCTGGGTAGGTTGCAACTGTTGCGGTAGATTGGTGAAAAAGGCTCTGGTTAAAAGATTATCTACCTCTGAATTTTACTGCAGTAAACTTGATCATGAAGTAATGATCAACTGAGGTAGGATTAGAGGCAAAATAGTTCTGTGGGGTGACTATCTAAGGAAGAACTACCATACTGGGGAGTTTGGCAGGAAATGGACCAAGATTTAATATGGTTGCTTTGCAACTTCCAAATTTGGTCCAGAAATAAGATGATGAAGTAGCACTCACTTAGAGTAACTACTTGAGCTGAATTTTTGGTGTAGGATAATTATTTGACCACATGGAGCTTATGTAAAAAGCTCATGCCATTTGGAGTTACCAAAGTGCACTTCCTTCACAAGGTTCCATTCTGGCCAGTAACTTAGAAAATTTACTGAGGGTAAATGGGTAAGTGGATTGAGCCAAAACTTGGTGGAGAAGGTATATGTAAATATAAGAATTCCCTGGTAAATTACCAGCTCAAATGAAGCAAGGTAAAATAGGGTTGCTTCACAAAGTGAAAATTTTACCAGAACACAAGATTTGGAGCTGAGCTCACATAGATGAGATCCATGATCTCTAATTTGGTAGAGACTCATGATTTGGTCAAATGAAGGATATTACGAAGTTTCATCTCATTTGGACATGCCTAGAATATAGTTCCTTCACGAAGTTCCTTTCTGGACAGAAACTTTGGAAAATCATTGAACAATATTCACTAGGCAAATGAGTGTGAAAATCGGCACCTGTCAATGATATGGACATGAAAAGATGTCCAAGGAGGTTGAGGTCAATTGGGAAAAGGAAAATAGCACTTGCTTCACAAAGTGCCATTTAGTGCAGAATAGAAAAAGGAATATTGGTGAAATATTTTTGAACATGGCAATGAAAAGTTTTGTCATATTTGATGAATATATGACCCAAAAAATTTATGAGAATTTATTTGGGAATTTTTGGAGGGACAGAAATATAGGTTGCTGCACAACCTAGGGCAAACAAGGTTATTCCTTTAATAGAAAAAGGAATATTCCCTAGAAAAAGAATATTGAGGTTGGTCCAGGATGGAAATGGCAAGGTCTAGGGATAGATATGAGGATGACAAGCCACTCTGGAAAGAAAGAAGAGGTCATCTTCTTCAGTTTCCAGACCATATAGCCACGGAAAAAGAAAACTCAAGCAAAAATCTCAGAAAAACAAAAGAAAAAGAAAGGGCCAAAAATCAGGCTGTGACAGCTCTGTATCGTAAAGCACGATAATTCTTCCTTCCTGATTTTTTTTCTCCCCGAAAGTGAATATATGGAGTCCGGGGGTACGTCGATGGAGCAACAGGGGCCCACGAGGCAGGGGGCGCGCCCAGGGGGAGGGGGCGCGCCCCCACCCTCGTGGACATGGTGTGGCCCCCTGGCTTGGATCTTTCCACATATTTTTTTTATATTCCAAAATAATTCTCCGTTGATTTTCAGGTCATTCCGAGAACTTTTATTTCTGCACAAAAATAACACCATGGCAATTCTGCTGAAAACAGCATCAGTCCGGATTAGTTCCATTCAAATCATGCAAGTTAGAGTCCAAAACAAGGGCAAACGTGTTTGGAAAAGTATATACGTTGGAGACGTATCAGGTCGTCTCAACGGATTTAGATGGTGCCCTTATTTAACATGAATGTAGCTGTCTCTAATGCATAACCCAAAACGATAGTGGTAAACTGGTAAGAGACATCATAGATCGCACCATATCTAATAAAGCATGGTCACGACGTTCGGACACACCATTACGCTGTAGTGTTCCGGGTGGCGTGAGCTGTGAAACTATTCCGCATTGTTTTAAATGAAGACCAAACTCGTAACTCAAATATTCGCCTCCGCGATCAGATCATAGAAACTTAATTTTTTTTGTTACGATGATTCTCTACTTCACTCTGAAATTCTTTGAACTTTTCAAATGTTTCAGACTTGTGCTTTATCAAGTAGATATACCCATATCTGCGCAAATCATCAGTGAAGGTCAGAAAATAACGATACCCGCCGCGAGCCTCAACACTCATCGGTCCACATACATCAGTATGTATGATTTCCAACAAATCAGTTGCTCGCTCCATTGTTCCGGAGAACGGAGTTTTAGTCATCTTGCCCATGAGGCATGGTTCACAAGTACCATGTGATTCATAATCAAGTGATTCCAAAAGCCCATCACCATGGAGTTTCTTCATGCGCTTTACACCAATATGACCTAAACGGTAGTGCCACAAATAAGTTGCACTATCATTTTCAACTTTGCATCATTTGGCTTCAATGTTATGAATATGTGTATTACTACGATCGAGATCCAACAAACTATTTTCATTGGGTGTATGACCATCGAAGGTTTTATTCATGTAAACAGAATAACAATTATTCTAAGACTTTAAATGAATAACCATATTGCAACAAACATGATCAAATCATATTCATGCTCGACGCAAATGCCAAATAACATTTATTTAGGTTCTACACTAATCCCGAAAGTATAGGGAGTGTGCGATGATGATCATATCAATCTTGGAACTACATCCAACACACATCGTCACTTCACCTTTAACTAGTCTCTGTTCATTCTGCAACTCTCGTTTCGAGTTATTAATTTTAGCAACTGAACCGGTATCAAATACCGAGGGGTTGCTATGAACACTAGTAAAGTACACATCAATAATCTGTATATAAAATATACCTCTGTTCACTTTGCCATCCTTCTTATCCACCAAGTATCTAGGGTTGTTCCACTTCCAGGGACCATTTCCTTTGCAGTAGAAGCACTTAGTTTAAGGCTTGAGTTTAGCTTTGGGTTTCTTCACGGGAGTCACAACTTGCTTGTCATTCTTCTTGAAGTTCCCCTTCTATCCCTTTGCCCTTTTCTTGAAATAAGTGGTCTTATTAACCATCAACACTTGATGCTCTTTCTTGATTTCTACCTTCGCCGATTTCAGCATCGCGAAGAGCTCGTGAAGTACTTTCGTCATCCCTTGCATATTATAGTTCATCACGAAGTTCTACTAACTTGGTGATAGTGACTAGAGAACTTTGTCAATTACTATCTTATCTGGAAGATTAACTCCCACTTGATTCAAGCAATTGTAGTACCCAGACAATCTGAGCACATGCTCACTGGTTGAGCTATTCTCCTCCATCTTGTATGCAAAGTACTGTCAGAGGTCTCATACCTCTCGACACAGCCATGAGTATGAAATTCTGATTTCAACTCTTAGAACATCTTATACGCTCTATGGCGTTCAAAACGTTTTTGAAGTCCCGGTTCTAAGCCGTAAAGCATGGTGCACTAAACTATTAAGTAAACATCATACTGAGCTTTGCCAAATGTTCATAATGTTTGCATCTGCTCCTGCAATATATCTGTCACCTAGCGGTGCATCAAGGACATAATACTTCTGTGCAGCAATGAGGATAATCCTCATATCACGGACCTAGTCCACATCATGGCTACTAATATCTTTCAACTTAGTTTTCTCTAGGAACATATCAAAAAACATAGGGGAGCTATAACGCGAGCTATTGATCTACAACATAATTTGCAAATACTATCAGGACTAAGTTCATGACAAATTAAAGTTCAATTAATCATATTACTTAAGAACTCCGACTTAGATAGACATCCCTCTAGTTATCTAAATGATCATGTGATCCAAATCAACTAAACCATGTCCGATCATGACGTGAGATGGAGTAGTTTTCAATGGCGAACATCTTATGTTGATCATATCTACTATATGATTCGCGCTCGACCTTTCGGTCTCCAGTGTTCCGAGGGCATATCTGCATATGCTAGGCTCGTCAAGTTTAACCCGTGTATTCTGCGTGTGCAAAACTGTCTTACACCCGTTGTATTTGAACGTAGAGCTTATCACATCCGATCATCACGTGGTGTCTCGGCACGACGAACTTTCGCAACGGTGCATACTCAGGGAGAACACTTGTACCTTGAAATTTTGTAAGGGGTCATCTTATAATGCTACCGCCGTACTAAGAAAAATAAGAAGCATAAGATAAACATCACATGCAATCAAAATATGTGACATGATATGACCATCATCATCTTGTGATTTTGATCTCCATCTCCAAAGCATGGTCATGATCTCCATTGTCACCGGCTTGACACCATGATCTTCATCGTAGCGTCGTTGTCGTCTCGCCAACTATTGCTACTACTACTATCGCTAACCCATAGTGATAAAGTAAAGCAATTACATGGCCTTTGTAATCCATACAATAAAGAGACAACCATAAGGCTCCTTCCGGTTGCGATAACTTTACAAAACATGATCATCTCATACAATAACGTATAACTCATCATGTCTTGACCATATCACCTCACAACATACCCTGCAAAAACAAGTTAGACGTCCTCTACTTTGTTGTTGCAAGTTTTACGTGGCGGCTACGGGCTTAGCAAGAACCGTTCTTACCTACGCATACAAAAACCACAATGATTTTTCGTCAAGTATGTGCTATTTTAAGCTTCACAAGGACCAGGCGTAGCCACACTTGATTCAACTAAAGTGAGAGAGACAGACACCCGCCGGTCACCTTTAAGAAACGAGTTCCCGTAACGATGAAACCAGTCTCGCGTAAGCGTACGCGTAATATCGGTCCGGGCCGCTTCATCTCACAATACCGCCGAATCAAAGTATGACATGCTGGTAAGCAGTATGACTATTGTCGCCCACAACTCATTGTGCTCTACTTGTGCATATCATCTACGCATAGACCTGGCTCATGATGCCACAGTTGAGGAACGTAGTATTTCAAAAAAAAAAAATCCTACGATCATGCAAGATCTATCTACTAGATGCATAGCAACGAAAGGGGAGAGTGTGTCTACGTACCCTAGTAGACCGAAAGCGGAAGCGTCTAGTGACACGGTTGATGTAGTCGAACGTCTTTGCGATTCAACCGATCCAAGCACCGAACGTATGGCACCTACCGGCGCAGGGCTTCGCCTAAGCACTGCAACGATATGACCGAGGTGTGTTTCTGTGGAGGGGGGCAGCGCACACGGCTAAAACAATGTTGCTTGTGTGTCCTTGGGTGCCCCCTGCCCCCGTGTATAAAGTATCAAAGGAGGAGGGCTGGTCGGCCCTATAGGGCACGCCAGGAGTAGGATTCCTACTCCTAGTAGGAGTAGGAATCCCCTTTCCTATTCCTACTAGGAGTAGGAAAGGAAGAAGGAGAGGAGAAGGAAGGAGAGGGGCGCCTCCCCCCACTCCTAGTTCAACTAGGATTCCTAGGGGGGTGCGGCCAGCCCAATGGGCTGCCTCTCTCTTTTCCCTCAAGGCCCACTATGGCCCATACTCCCCTGGGGGGGTTCCGGTAACCCCCTCTGGTACTCCGGTTTTACCCGATAACACTCGGAACACTTCCGGTGTCCGAATATAGTCGTCCAATATATCAGTCTTTATGTCTCGGACATTCCGAGACTCCTCATCATATCTGTGATCTCATCCGGGACACCGAACTAACTTCGGTGCATCAAAACTCATAAACTCATAATATCGATCGTCATCGAACGTCAAGTGTGCGGACCCTACAGGTTCGAGAACTATGTAGACATGACCGAGAGTCATCTCCAGTCAATAACAAATAGCGGACTGGATGCTCATATTGGTTCCTACATATTCTACAAAGATCTTTATCGATCAAACCGCATAACAACATACGTTGTTCCCTTTGTCATCGGTATGTTACTTGCCCGAGATTTGATTGTCAGTATCTCAATACCTAGTTCAATCTCGTTACCGGAAAGTCTCTTTACCCGTTATGTAATACATCATCTCGTGACTAACTCATTAGTCATTTGCTTGCCAGGTTTATTATGATGTGTATTACCGAGAGGGCCCCGAGATACCTCTGCGACACTCGGAGTGATAAATCCTATTCTTGATCTATGCCAACACTACGAACACCTTCGGAGACACCTATAGAGCATCTTTACAATCACCCAGTTACGTTGTGATGTTTGATAGCACACAAGGTGTTCCTCTAGTATTCGGGAGTTGCATAATCTCATAGTCATAGGAACATGTATAAGTCATCAAGAAAGCAATAGGAGTAAAACTAAACGATCAAGTGCTAAGCTAACGGAATGGGTCAAGTCAATCACATCATTCACTAATGATTTGATCCCGTTAATCAAATGAGAACTCATGTCTATGGCTAGGAAACTTAACCATCTTTGATTCAACGAGCTAGTCAAGTAGAGGCATACTAGTGACACTTTGTTTGTCTATGTATTCACACATGTACTAAGTTTCCAGTTAATACAATTCTAGCATGAATAATAAACATTTATCATGATATAAGGAAATATAAATAACAACTTTATTATTGCCTCTAGGGCATATTTCCTTCACTCCGTTCCACACAGCGTGGAGCCTGGTGCATCTCGAGGAGAGTCGGCCGGTGGTTGTGGCCTGGAGCTTGACGTCAGTGGAGAACATGAAAGGGGTGTGAGGAGGACGGACAATAGAGGAAGCAGATGGAGGAGGTGCATTAGTGTGTATAACCCATGAATGTCGTGTGTCAAGGAGATCTCGTTCGAATCCACCGGCGACGGACACATATAGGATGGCAAGGACAATGATGTGAGGATACCCGTCACGGTGGGTGTAGGAATGTCGAGCACGGCGATAGCGTACTGGTGCAGCGACGGTAAAATTAGGGCATGAGTGGGGAAGCAGCATGACTTAGGTGGAGCCTCTCAGAGGCATGCACAATGATGGGGAGGCTTGGACTTCATGAGAGCCTTCCAAATAATACAAGACAACATAGAACTTGTGGCGACAACCGAGCATGTGCATGATCAGATCAAAGGAAGACGTTTCAACAAATAAAGAATAATAAAACCCGAGAGCACCACACATACGTATAAACAGTGAACCAACCAAACCGTTGAACAACAAAAACCGACATCAAACCACAATGTAAAACCATGAACAAACCAAAGGTAAAAAGGAACACACGTCGATTAGTTAGAAATCATGTATAAGAGCATGTACAACCGGACCTCTCCATACCAGCCCAAATGCCCGGACGAGCTGTTCGGTCAGTGCCCGGACGGAAAAGGGCCATCCAACCGGGCACTCCATAGTCGGGCCAAATGCCTGGACTGACCAGCACGCGGATATGGGGATGTCCAGACTCATCCGGGCAAGCCTGCCACATAGGATTGACAGATAGGGGCCACACAGGGACGCATAGAGATTGCTGGTCCGACGGGTGCCTCATCCGCTCAGCATGGCGCCGCTCCGGCGTGCCGCTCGAGGGAGGAAGCTGGCTATTTAAGACAGACGGCGGCATCAGAACCCTAGCCCTCCCCATTTCTTCCCCTTTCTCCTCTTCGCCGTTGGCACTTCCACTTCCGTCCGCCACTTGCGATGCCGAGGCGCCAGATCACCACATGCTCCATGCTCACTCCGGAGCAGAAGGTGTAGCTGCTGGAGCAAATGGAGGCGAGGCGGGCTTCTCGTTTCGCCGTTGGCCTTCCTCCAGGATCATTGGTGAGAGAGCATGGTGCCCCTATGTTTGGTTTTGGTAATTGATGACAATTCATATGGACTAATGGTCGCCTTGAGTTATATTTGAAGGGTTTGTCCGGGCATTGCTTGAAGACCATTTGTTGGTTTCAAGATTATAGGAAGGATATAATGTGGTTGACCAAGGTGCTATTCAAGGAGTTATCCAAAGATTGGTCATACATGGGTTGAGCCTCTTGCAAGCATGTCTTGAACAAGAAGTTTGTGTGAACATTCATGTTTACCTTCAGGGCATCATCTTTATGAAGAGAGAATATAAGATACAAGGTTGATCAAGTCTAAGTCAAAGAGTGATTGAAGTTGATCAACACACAAAGCGTAGATGATGTACCGAGTGGGATCAAGTGATCCCATGGTATGGTAAGCATTGTCCATTACGCTTTGTGTATCAACCCATAAGCTATATGAGGTTTGTTTGTGGGGTTAGATATGTTTCCATGAGCGTGCATCAAAAGGAAGATCTGATATAACCCATGGAGGATGACATCAAGTGGTGATCATCATCGAGGTTGCGTTCTGCAAGCTCAAGTGGAGCATCACAAAGAGATCACATGCTTGAAACTTGTCGTCCATTCTCGTGATAATGGACACGTGAAGATGTGCCTATAAGTGGCTCACACATAGTGGAGTATGGTGGAGCAATTCACTAGTATTCATCGAGTCAGCATAATCAAAAAAGGTGGTCCAACTTGAGGAGGTCAAGATCGTCGTCATCTAGCTCAAGTGGATTATGCGCAATACAAAGGTTTGACCTTGATATGTTTTATATTTTACCAGTCTCATGGTGTTTTTTGGGACACCGTTTATGGGTTTGATTGACAAACTATTAAGGGGGGCTCTCGAGTGAGTAGCTTGACTTTATCGTTTGTAGAGAGCTCAAACCATTGCATCATCATCTTTATTGGTTCTTATTTGTTTTTTTTCTCGTGAGGTTTTAGAGTTTGTATTCATCTTCTTGTCAAACTCAAGTTCATAGAAAACAGAGTTCGTATGCATCATCTTTGCATTTTTTATGTTGGGGAGATTGTGGATCCATATTTTGGAAAGGTACTCCGGGCGCGTCCGCGGCAGTTTGGGGTCGGCTTTTTGGTATTGTTGTTGTAGATGCTCTAATCCGCCAAATTATGAGGGACATACTATCTTACCTGGTAGACTTATTCAAAGAGGTGTCCATCTAAATAAACATGTGTCGTTCTAACATAAACCGCAGGGGGGAGAAAAATGGAAAAGGAAAAAGAGAAAGCTAATTTGAGCTCTGATTTTTTTGTACCGAGCTTCTCAGATGTCATTTGAGGTAAGCTGCTAGCATCATTTACGTTATTGGATTTCTCGGACTCAGCTGGTTCTACATTGATCCGTGAGTATTTGGGATTTTCTAAACAAACCAACCTGGAGAGTTGGCGATAATATTAAAAACAAGAAGCAAGTCTAGACTCGATAGTGGCTTGAGCGCCCTCCCTCACAAGGGGCACAATAAAGAGATGCCTATACCCCTGGCGCACCATTCTTGGTTGAAAATAAACTTGACAAAACCGAGACCAGTTACGTGAAACAATATCACCACAAAGACATCTAGAAGGACATTCTCCAGCAAAAATGACCTATCTCGAGCAATGTCGTATTTAACATGGAAGCAAGGCGCTCCAGGACCCCTCACCTTCAATTGTTTGACGCACCATGGAGCCCCTTCAGGGCCGTCTATTTTTAGGGTAGACAAGAAATACGATTGGTTTATGTGGCACCAGCAAGATCCAGCCAAGGTAAGGAACTTCGTGTCGTGGCTGCTCCACTTCGTGTTGCTGCCATGTGATCACGGTAGCAGACGGAATATTTTCGTGAAATGGGACAACAAATAGATGGGCCACAAGTTGAAGGAGGGAGGGCACAACTGGGTCATCAAGCTGGCTAATTGGCCATTTACATGTATTCACACCGAGCCACCCAAGCAATGTGCCTCCATCTAGAGCCCAATTAGCAAAAGTTGAATCCTAGAGTTCGATGTTCTCCTGCATTCCCAATTTTCGTACCTTCAAGCTTTTTTTAAGAAATGGGAATGTTTTCTTCCGTTATTACATAGTTTCAGCCTCCGGCTGATTTAAAGGAACCAATAAATGGACCAAATAGAACACACATTGTTCATGAGCATGGAAAGAAAACTAGGCACAAATTCTTCTATTAGTCATCCACCCAAGGTTTGCTAAGATCTCGATGATTGTTGTCTCCAAGATACGGCATGCCCATCTTATTCCCGTCTTGTTCTCCTCATTTTCTGCAACAATGCCCATGACATGGTCCGGTATGTTCCACCGAGGATCACCTACATATATGAATTTGTGTGTTTTATAAACATTATCATTTCAAGTTAGCCAAATAGCCCAATATAAGGCAGGTGCCCCAACCAGAACTTGGGCTCTCATTCGTGGGTTAATATTAGCCAATCGAGCTTTACATAAGTGAGGTACATTAATGCCTTGTACAATGCAAGGTGCTTAGAAGAGGTGTTTGGAGAAATAAATCAGGCTCTTCTTAAGCACCGATGCTTATTTGTACAGGGTAGACGCTTAATTAGGTGTCTCTTCTGTAAAAATAGGCACAGGTTTATTTTTCTAAGCACCTCCCTAAACACCTAGCATTGTACAAGGCCTAAAGGGAGGGGCGAGACCAAAAGCTACATGTAGGTTGTCCAAACTGGCAATCTAGAAATAGATGTTGGATAGTTCATTATTGTGATAAATACAACAAAGAGTACTCCCTTACCAATTAATATGCTCTACTATATTATATTTTGTCAAAATATTCACTGTACTAAATAAAAGATATTAATCCTTCAAGGTATTTTAAATGAACAATTTTAACATAGTCACTCTTTCTTACCTCTCATGTGACAAGAGGAGGTAAGAGGACCATATTACAACTCCTCGTGTCCGCCCCTGATTTGGAGGCGGCCGGGCGAAAAGGGATTATTAGAGCAGTGTCAGAGGAAGGATCTTAGATGGGTGTTCAGTGATCAACATAGCTGGCGCTATATGAGAACTAAAGATTAATAATGATACACATTAAAACAAATAGTGATAACACTATAGTGACTGTAATGTATATCAAATAGTGAGCTAGAAAATAAATTTTGCATCACATATCCATACTTTCTACTCTCTGTTACTGTATATACATAGTATAGCTACCTAATCAATGTTCTTTTGCCAAAACTCGATTGCAATGTATGAGTACTCCCAATGATCTAAATGCTCTTATATTTTTTTACGGAATGATTATCTAATCTGGCTCTCAGAGTGATGTATGATTTTTTTTATATAGTTTTGTTCTGTGTTCTAGACTAGATCTAGTGTGTGAGAGAGAGAGAGAGAGAGAGAGAGAGAGAGAGAGAGAGAAGGAGTTTACTACTGGGGTCGCCGTGTTGGAACTGCTCCATGATGTCGTAGTCGTGGAAGTATACCTTGCACTTGCACGCGCCGCCGTCAACCGCGGCCTCAGCCATCCTCTGGAACGGGCACAGCCTCTGCGCCTCCCGGAAGGCCAGCGCGATGCAAGCACCGCAGTCCGGCGACTTGGCGTCCGGGTGCCAGGAGCAGTAGGCGGAGGCCACAATTTGGTTGGGGCTCTCGCCGGCGTCGTCGACGTATGAGCGCCCGCACGCGCCGGCGTCGTCGCGGCAAGAGTCCCTGTAATAAGAGGAGCCGCTGGATTCCGCATTCGCCTTGGCGAGAATGGTGGCGACGAGATGGCGCAGGGTGGCCTCGTACGCGCTGCCGGGAGCGTACTTGCCCATGTCGTACGTGCCCACGTCCACGGGCAGGACGACGCCGCACTTGTGACTGGGCGCGAGGGCCAAGCCGTACACATCGGCAGGCGAGCAGCAATCGGTTCCGGCGGCTAGGGCCGGGAGGAGCGCTGCGAGCAGGATGAGGACCGCGGCGGTGGCCATGGCCGGAGAAGGACCAGTATTTGGGTTCGATTAACAGGAGGATGGTGATCCGATCTGGCGAGGTTAGACAGTGTATATATTGTGGATTAGCTGAACTCTTAATTCAGAGTGGTTGTCGACCGTTGACTACGAGCTACCGTCTATCGAGGAGTCAACATATGCCAGCTGAAAATTATTGGTAGATTGGCTCTCAAGTAAACATGTTCTGAGTTGCCCACTATCCAGTAGTTTAATACGGAATCTGAATATACGTTGGCACGCATGATCAGACGCTAATCTTTGACTTTTGACTCGTGGCACTATCAATGATTTGCACTAACTAACTCCTAACCTACCAATGGTGTATTTGTTTTTGTTGGCATAGGAGTAGTGGTAGGCGCTATCAATAGTGGATCTGTTTATGAAAAATTCAAAAGTTACATTTTAAAGTTCAAAAAATTCTGGAAAAATACACATGAACGTTGTGATGTACACTATATTTCTTTGAAGTTTCAATATCAAATACTCTGTGGTGTGAGCTGTATAAAAAACAAAATCATAGACTTCTATAGCGAATAGTGCATGTGCTAAAAAAGTACTCCTATGTTTTTCTTGTAGCTTGAACCACAGCATATATCATCATGAAAATTTAAGGGGATGTGGTATACATCCTTAGGTTCTTGTATACCTTTTTAGAATATATTTTTGAAACTTTAAAAATATAGTTTTTGAATTTTCAAAAACCCTGAGCTCCATGGGGCTCGGGATCCAAAAGCAATTTTCGGGGTTGTACCCACTTTCCTGTATACTATTTCTTCGCATAGGTAAGTAACTAGAAAGCATGTCCGTGCATTGCAACGGGAGAAAAATTCCCCCCTCGTACACACACACTACAGGATATCACCAAATCCCTTGAAATCTTTCATGATGTCACACAACAAGCTACATGATAAGTGGTGTTGCACAAAAATATAAAAGTGGGATGATTTTTGAAGTGTACTCAAGATGTTTACAATTCATTATACAAGAGAAATATCTACCTGGTTGTCGGTATATGTTTACGCCTTTGTTGTCGTCCCTCCTCAGTGATGCCCAACAAATATTGCATTAGGATGAGAATAGCAAAGTACATTTTAGTATTCAATGATAGCATGTGCATAAGAGCACTAATTTTGTCTTATTTATATATGTGTTTGCACATACAAAAAGATATATGTGTTTGCAACTGTAATACAAGTCAAGACTTAATTTGGTTGCAAACATGTTAGATAACTCCACCGAAAACAATCAATCTATAAGGACATGCGTACCAAATGTTCAAGGTTGCATATCAATATTGATATTCTTAAGCAAATATTTATGAGCACAATGTCAAATAATATGAAAAATCTTAAGGCACTAGTTCACATAAAGTTCATGCCAGCAGTTTAGTGTACATCATTGTATAGAGGATGGTTATTGTGCACTGTGCAAAATAGAAAGGATGATTATGTACCTATACTCTTGATAGCTTGTAGGAATCAACATCTCCTATGGTGCCAGTAATAGCTTTTGTGTGAGGATTAAACTATCATAGTACTCAAATTAAATGGGGGTAGGAAACATATATAATAGGCATTTCCAAAATACCCTATATAAAAAGGTATTAATTAAGGTTGCGCCCTAGACATAATTATTTCGAATATGTAAGATAATAGCATATTTGAAATCTACACATTTTTCCTGAAGTATTTTCATATATAACATCTTAGATTTGGACTTAGGGTTTGAAAGATATGAATATTCAAAAAAACATTTGAATCTACCATAAAAAAGAGAAGTCAAAGAGAGAGAAGCTAGGCCAAAATTGAAAGGAAAAAAATAGGAGTAGGTGGGAATAATGATTGTCAGTGGGGTGCATGTGTGGTCATGATGCATTAGGCCCCTCCCAATGCTCCACCTTGTACATGTGCTAAGCCTTTCACATAGGCAAAAAATCTGATGTGGCATGTTATTTAAGAGGAGAGAGATGAGTGTGATGACCCTAAGAAGAAACAATGATAAACACGTGAACCTAGGCAAAACGTTTAAAGTAAGGAAGCCCACCAATACATGAAGAGCTTTAGTTGTTAAATCATTAAATGAAGCAAGCTTAACAACCATAAGCTAAGCACCTATGCATTGGGGAGTATAGTTGCTAAACTATTTAATGTGCTTAGCACCTCATCTAAGCACCCATGCATTGACAACAGCCTTAGGGTCGAGGGGATCGTTACCTCTTAACCAAAAGCAGCAGTTAATGCAGCGACTTATAGAAAACAAGTCATTTTTACTTACTGATAGCGTGCGGATAATAATTGACAAATCAAGAGACAATCTGATGACGGATGGGCAGAAACCGTCCCTCTTTCTTTTTTTGAACACAGTGCAATCGAAGTTGTTCACATACACGAGCATACACTCATCACTATAAATACACACACATGCTCTATCTCTATGAACACCTTCGGGAGACTGAACGGGCATATCATCTTGAGATTTTACGAAGACACCACAGACGCCTCACAGTTGATGCGAACGTCTCCTCCCACTAAACAAACGTCGCCGAAAGGCTGAAATAAATTCATAAATAATGCAAGAACAAATGTCAACTTTAGAACTTTTAACCCTGGTGAGTCCGCCCTTTTATTAGTAGATACAAATTTAGGGGAAGCAATCAGATCCATGGGTGCTGCGAAGACTCATATATTTTTTAATATTCCAATTTGTTTTTTAATCCCATTTTTTAAAAATGTTTGGTATTTTAAAAGATATAAAAAAGAAATTTGAAAAATATATTCATGTTTTAAAAAAATCATATTTTTTCTTCACTATTTAGAAAATTGTCAGAATTTTAGAAAAAAATTCACAAATTTTAAGAAAAATATGTTTTTTAAAATATATCAAAACTCGAAAGATTTTACAACTAACAAAAAATGGTTGAAAATATCATAATTGTTCATGTATTCGAAAAATGTTCACAAATTTAAAATTCATGTTTTCAATATGTTCATGTTTTTCAAAATATGTTTGCAAATTTATATGAACTGCACCTATCTGTTAGACAAACTCGCAATGCCTTTGTTAATTCATCACAATGTTTATATGGAGGAAATTAAGATCATCAGGCTTGCCTAACCAAACATGGAGTCAGACCCTAAAGTAAGAGCATGCCTCGTTAGCTTGTGAGACTCGACATTAGAGGTTCTAAACACATCGACAACATTACAACTAAGAAAAAAACTAGAACGATCAATGATTTCCCTCATGATAGCATCGTAACTTGCAACAGTCCCCTGGTTTATGTCATCATGACCACCTTATAGTCTGAAGCCACCCGAATCCTCCGGGTATATAGATCATCGGCGAGAGATATCGTTTCCCTTACTGCCAAAGCTTAATAGTTGTTGGGTCAGAGATCTTTGACCCCACTACGGCTGAAGAGCCTAGAAACATCTCAAGGTGATCACTGCACACTGTTACAACTGCTCCCATGACACCATTCCTTGTCGAAGCTGCATCAACGTTAACCTTGGAAATATTTACCGGAGGGGCCAGCCAATGTGAAGGTCTCGCAGACTGACCTCCTGTAAAAGCCTTAGTGGGTTTCTCATGATTTGTAGGTCCGAAAGAAAAGAATTTATAAAGCCATGTGTAGATATAGGACTCTTAAGATCTCCTCATAAATCAATTTCCACCTAGCACCCCATATGGCCTATAACGTTACCACTTACCACCAGATGACTGAACTCCACATGCGATAAAGAGTCATGCAAAGAAAAGATCCAGTTCTTCACGTAGGGATCATGGTTAGTGCACATCTTTTCTACCAAATCCTCTGATGTAGTGCCCAAGCACTTGCCACAGTTCATCCTTGTGTGTGCTACAGTAATCACCAATGGGTCGTCCCAGTCCATCGCTGATTTGACTCAGCACAACCTAACGATACACCCAATACCAATGACCTATGCCTACCGATATGATACTCCAAAAAATGACTGTATAAAGAGCTACTATCAATAAAAAAGGCTAATGACAGAGAAGAGTCATTCTCATTTACTGCTCCCTACACCTCAAGATGAGAAAATCCCTTCATCTAGGCAGACGCCCATGCCTACTAGGGAGCAACTTCTACCACAACTGACACATTATCTCCCACAAAGACCAACGACCCCTCCTGAAGAGAAGTTGACTGACGGGGATGTCTCGTGAAGAAATTCCAGAATTGGTAGCCCCCCAATTCAAACATACATTGACAGGGGTTGCGGCTTCCCCCCTATGTGCGTCACTTTCCTCTCACCCCACCCAAAGCGTTCAGGTGGCGGTGGAGCACCGTTGTCTCATGCGGTCTCGCCTTGAGCCGGTGGCGGGGGAGCTCTTATTCAGCGCGCTGGGCGCTGGGGAAAGGTGCAATGGGCACCCCCCGCTTCCCCGCGAGCCCTCATTGGCCGGCCCATGTGCGGTGCGGGATGTTCCTGAATTTCCAAAACAATTCCCAAATTTCAAAAATGTTTGCGAGTTCAAAAAATATGTTCATGTGGTCCAGAAAAGTACACAATTTCAAAAAATGTTTGTGGATCTGAATAATGACTATGAATTTATACAAAATGTTAGATGTTTATGATTTCAAAAACTATTCATGATTTGAAAAAATGCTCACGAATTTGAAAGATGATCGCAAATTGAAAAATAAAAAGAAAGTTAAACAAAAAAAGAAGGAAGAGAGCGGGTAGGTTGGGTGGGCCGTGGCACGCCCAGAAATTTCAGCATTTTTTTAACCCTATTGACTATCTTGTGTCATAAACATCCAACCGGCCCAGCGGCTGAGGTGAGCAGCCTGCAGCCCACTTGAAATCTGAGGTTTGCCTTAAAAAAATCTTGAATTTGAGGGGCGCAGGAGAGGAGAGCCAGACCAGAGGCTCGCTCGCACGCCGCCACTCCCCGCCGATTCCTCTTCCAGGCTGGCGCCCGCCGGCCGCCGCTCTCCCGCAGCCTGGTGCCCGCCGACCGTTCTCGTGCGGTTTGGAGCAGGCAGCAGTGCCATACAGTACAGAAGGAGAGGCTACTGCTGCTTGCCTTCCTTCCTGCGCCCCCAATCTGCCATGAAACTGACCTGCGTGGCCACCCCCGGCAGCGGCGGTGGCGGAGGCTACCACTCGCCGGCGAGCCACTTACTGGAGATGGAGGGGGTCCGCCTCCTCCTCGACTGCCCCGTTGACCTCTCGGCCCTCGCAGCATTCGCCCCGGTGCCACTCGGCCCGGACTCTGGTGACGTGGGGGACCTCATCCGCGCGGTGCCCCACTACTGGTCGCCGGCGGCGGCGGCCGCCGCCAAAGCAGGTGGCGTGGATGCCGTGCTCGTGTCGTCTGCCACGGGGATGCTTGGGCTCCCCTTCCTCACCCGGCTCCCAAGCTTCGCAAACACCAAGGTGACTCCCATCCCTGCTTGGTGCGTAGCACCCTAGATTTTGCGCTATTCAAATTATCTGAAAGAGCAAGCTTGCTGAATGTGAAATCTAATAGTCTGAAGGACAGATGAGTTAGCTCATTGTCTTTTCTTTAGCTTGCGGATAATTAACTTCTGTAGGCTAGCACTGAGGTGTACAAAAATGGGGGGTTAACAAGGGCAGAACAATTGGAGTTGATGTTCTATTTTAAGAAAATAATGAAAATAAGTTGGCTCCTGTATGAATCCCAATGGCATGCCCATTGGCTTTTTTTATTTCGGTTGCAGACAATTAACATCCTTAGGCCCCTTTACTAAAAAGTGGAACTTAGGGTTTGAACGTGTGGGCATGTTTTTCCTTAAAGCAAGAGTGGGAAATTTTGGTCATATACAATTACCAAGGGATCGAAATATATTATGTTGGCTGTAAAATCTTCTGTGGGATGAAACTTCACCTCCATAGGTAGGTGCTAATGCATACAATGAATTACAAAGCGCGATTGTTGACTGTCTGTATGAAACTATGAATAGGTTTATGTTACAGAGCTAGCTGCAAGGATTGGAAAGCTAATGATGGGGGAGCTCGTGGAGACGCACTCTGAGTTTGTGAGGTACTATGGGCCTGATACGGATGTGCCACCCAAGTGGATGCAAGGGGAGAAACTCCATAAACTCCTCTCATTGTTGCAGAATATAGTGATCGAAGATGAGGGAATGGATTTAGCTCCTTTAATGCCTCTCTACAGGTACACTAACTAATAAGCCATATACTTGCTGAATTGCATCTTATGTCACCCTTATACTATAGAGATATTTATATCTGAAAGGTTAAAATATACCCTGTTTCCCATATTTATCCTTGACCTTTAGAAATTGTTTCCACTGGTTAATTAAAATTTTATAATCTTAGGGGGTGTGCTAGGAGCATATAGTATCCAACCAGATCCATATTGGCCAGATTCTAATATTTTATTTGCCAAGTAGCAAATTGCGAAGTTTAAGAGACACCAAAATTTTATTCATGAATATATGGTAAGTTTGTAACATATGCTATTTTTTTTTTTACCTGGAGTTACTTGACTGTGAAGTTTCATGTACACATCTGATGGGACAATTATTGGACTGATAGTACATGTTTACAGCCCTACTCCATGTAACTCTAGCTTGGTGTTAGGCCAGTGTTGTTGGTGAGAACTGACCATGCCATTTGAGTAAAAGAAGATCTACATGCTTCCATATGCTTAGTATATCAGTTACATGCAAATAGAGCTGACTAGATTTTAGTTCTTGCAAAGAAATATGTGAGATTGGACCATATGGTTGCCATTCAATTATATAACTGCATAGAAGATTCACTGCTTAATAATGACATCAACGCTGCTCTATCATCCAGCTTTCTTATCTTAATTGGATTGCACCTACTGTAGTGCCCCAAACATAGAAGAATGCATGCGAAAAACCCAGACTGTGAAATATGGAGAGGAGGTTTGCTTCAATGGCATGTTGATGCTGAAAGCCTCTAGCTCTGGCCTGGAGCTCGGCAATTGCGTCTGGTCAATAAAGGGTCCAAGAGCAAGTATTACCTACTTGCCAAGCACCGTGTTTGTGTCAGCCCATGCCTTAGATTGCGACTATAACTCTCTGAAGGAAAATGATATCATTTTGTTTTCAGATTTCTCGTCCTTGAATGCCATGGATGAGAATGCAATGGTTTGTGAAGACTCACTGTCGAGGTATGCTAGTGTGTCGCAGTTCAGTTTTGTATGACTTACTTATGTGTTAAAAAAATAACCCACTGCATTTCTTTTTTGCATGGAATGTTACTTAAAATCTTCAAGGGCTGATGGTGTTGATGAGGATGAATATGTCCAATGCCTGTCTAAGAATGATGATATTGCAGAGGAGATAGAGAGAATCAGTTTCATATGCTCATGTATATCAGATGCAATTAAATCTGGAGGTTCTGCTTTAATACCAATAGGACGACTTGGGGTTATTCTCTTAATTCTGGAACATATATCAGAAACGGTACTTTCTTCCAACATGAAGGTAATTGAAGTAGTTCTTGACCCCTTGTAATCATATAGTGGACTCTTGTTAATATTAATGTAAATACATATTTTTATTGTGCTTTGTGTGAGTCAGGCTTTGTAGTAATGTTGTTAACACCAACAGCATATACTTTTATTTAGGATATTGCATGTCTTTGCTAACAGTGAAATGTCAAGTTGACAATGCCTGACTTGCAGTCAACTGGCTGTAAGATGATTAGCTTTAAAGAGTGTTTAAAGATGCATGTGGTACAAAGGGTGTTTTAGTTCTACACTTGTAATCATTTAAATATCAAGCTCCTTTAGTTCTACTATATGAAATGTTATGCCCATTCCAAATTACTATTTTCTCTGCATCACCCATTTGTCTTCTCACATGTTTTGCATCTGTTGTTTTGGGCTGACATTCCCCCCCTGTTTGAGTCAGGTACCCATATTTATGATTTCTGGTGCAGCAGAAAAAATAATATCCTTTACTAATGCCGTGCCAGAATGGCTATGTAAGCCACGCCAAGAAAAGGTCATTCCCTTCTCACTATGGTTGTTTTGACATAGGAACTTAACATGATCTTACTGCAATGCTATTTATCCTGCAGCTATTCTCGAGAGAGGAGGAGGCATTATTTGGCCATGTGGAGCTTCTGAAGGAAGGCAGACTATTTTTGTTTCCTCATCTATACTCAAAGGGCCTGCTGTAAGAAGTTTATCAAATTTTTTATGCTAGTTATTACTTTTTACGACAATACATGATAGGTAACCTTAAGATTGTTTAGTTTAGGATCATTAACTTCGATCTCTTTTACTCTCCTTATAGAAAACACGGTACTGATTGTTTCTTATTTTGGTTTTGGTTGTTTGTTAATTTGCGGAGGTGCAACGATATCTGGTTGCTACCTTTAGCATAATTTATACTATGACTTATCCTGCTTTTTATTCATGTGAGCGCACTTGAACAGTTGGAATTCAGTTACTTTTTTAATGTTGTTTCCTGCATTTTCTGCTGTGTAATAACGCTAGAATCCTGCCAGGGCAGCGTGGAAGGAGCCCTGCATTGTATTTTGTCCAGACTGGAACCTTAGGCACAGCACAGCAGCCCATTTGCTTCGTCGGTGGCATGCAGATAAACGGAATCTTCTTGTTTTGGAGGTAAACAGGTTTCCAATCTTTTCACTGAACGTGGCATAATCTTAACTGCTATCGGTGACGCTAAATACGTAATTATTTTACGTGCAGCAAGGAGTTGATGCTGAGCTGATTCTTAAGCCTTTCACGCCTGTGGCAATCCAAGTTCTGGAATGTTCTTTTCTTTCTGGAATAAAGTATGTTGAAACTTCAAAAGCTCATGTTTATGTTTCACCACTTTATATATTAACAAAGCAGAATATGTCGACTAAAGGCTCTGAGTTTCTTCTTGACAGGGTGCGAAAAGTCAATCCATTGCTGTCAGTTCTCAAACCGAAGCTCGTTCTGGTATGCCATTACTTATTTTCCCGCATCCTTCTGGTGGAGCTGATTTTCTTGAAGCGAGCGATCATTTCCTCATGCTCTACTTTACCCTGCAGTTCCCTGAAGAACTGAAGTCGCGGTGTCCATCAAAGGAGGACGCTCCATGGTCATACCTGTACTACTCCAAGGGCAAAACCATCGAGATCCCCAACATACGGGAAGACTTCGAGGTGGGGCTTCCAACCGATTTCGCCTTGGGGTTGCAGCCTAGGCAGTTAGACAAGGCCATCGCCGTCGCGAGGCTGAGAGCGAAGCTCCATCTCAGCAACGGGCAGTACGTGCTGGTAGCACCGAAGGGTCGGCCCGATCAATCGAAGCAGCAGTTGTTACACTGGGGAGCTGTCGATGCAGGCCGCCTGTTGTCGGTGTTGCAGGAGAAGGGGATCGCGTGTGCTTTTCCTGCAGACGACGATGATAATTTGGCGGGTTGCGAGCGCTCGATTTTGATCACCAGTCCGGCAGAAGCTCTGGTGAAGATGGCGCCTGAAAGGACCGTGATCTACTGCGACGATGAGAGTATGACCGAGCAGATCTATGATGCTCTCAGTAGCGTTTGTAACGGGATCTAATTGAATGCCACAGCATGGTTAATGGTAGGGGTTCATGGGGACGTAATCTGAAAGGAAAGAGAGTCAGATGATGAATGTGGAATTGCACAACTTGGTTTTCAGCGTGGAAGGTTGGAGTTGGTGGTTTTGTACATTTAGGACCCACATTGGTATCAACAGAGGAGAAGTAGTCGCACTTACCAGTTTGTTTGTTCTCTGATGAAACCGAGAGGCCTCTGAAGACGCCTGGCTGACGACTGAGCAGGCATGCATCATTGAAGCAGTCGATCCGCGGCGACTGCGAGGAAGCTCCAGCGGGGGTGACCTGGGAACACATGAGTTGATAAGAGTCGCTGGACAATCAAGCGGTTCATATCTCATGTGTTCCCAGTTCGACCCCGTGGGAATCTCCTCGCGTATCCTGTCCTTATTTAACGTACTCCCACCCACTCCCACTGGCCACTGTGCTGACGGAAATCTATGGCTGTATATCCTCTTCTTCAGGCTTATTATAACCAAGTCGTAGCGTTCGATCCTACTTATAGCTTTTCATCGAGCCACCAAGAGTGAGGGATGTGACGGACGGAGATTGGTGTCGTACTGCACTGCATTTTCCTGGCAGGCACAAGTGAAGTAGTACGTACTAGTAGTACCACTATTCTCGGCGCGTCCATGTCCGAGATAGCCGGAGGGAGAGCGAGTACAGCTCGTTGTACACTTGTACTGCAGCCAGAGACACCGTTCCTCCCCGGCACGGCAGTACAGATTGTACTGCAGCAGTCTGCAGATGCAGAGCCTTCCACTTGCTGCTTTATTTGCGTTGGTCGCTGCACTCGTAATCGTCTCCATGTGCAAGTGTGGCCGATTAGTAGGAGCACTCGTCACCCTGGAGTTTATATACCTCATCCATTGCAAAATTACCCCTGAACGTGTTAACCTCCTGTATGATGTGTCTTTCTGTCGGCACAATGCGACACCGCACAAAAAAGATTACAAGTATCAGTTATCAGAGGGAGCAAAGAAAATGCATGTGCGCAGCTGCGGCCCAATGAAACGGTGTGCATTTCATTGTGACCGGAGGGTCCACAATCTAAAAAAAATGTCACTGTTAAGGCATCGACATCTCCAACAGTCGCACTAAGATAAGTTTTAGCAAATTTGTCACCTGATGTGGCATGTATTCTGTGGAGAGAGAGAGCAAAGTTGTATGTAGATTAATCAATAATCCTCACACAAGCTTCAAGGTGGAATAGAGAGCAATCACATTTATATTCTTACCTAATGAACATAGATAATCTATTAGAGTAGTTATATGATAGCTTATTGGTTGATGACATGCACATTTTACTAACACAACTTACATACACCCGGACGATTCTATTTGATTCGAGGATGACTCACGTAGCCCCTTCGCTCATGCCTCCTGCAAACTCTCATTTAGGGTTTTCCCGCCTCTTGCCGGCGATGCCGCCGGTCCGCCTCGTCTCCTATGGTCCTTGGACCATGGAGGTGTGGTGGATCGTCGCCCTTGCCAGCGAGAGGGCTCCCTTTTAGGCATTTTCCGAGTTTTGTTAGGGTTTATGTCATGCTCGAGAAGACGAGGCGGCGACGACTTCTTGAAAATGGAATAAAATTCTTCCCGCATAGCCCCCGTCTCGGTGATGTTTCAAACGTCGTCGGAGAATGTGGAGGTGTGTCTTCGGCGGATCTAGTGGGATCTGGTCACCGTTTGTCTTCCGTGGATCCTCCTGGATACAGTCTTCGTTCGTCTACACCGTATGTGAACGTAGAGTCTATCACACCCGATCATCACGAGGTGCTTCGAAACGACGAACTTTAGCAACGGTGCATACTCGAGGAGAACACTATTATCTTAAAATTTAAAGAAGGGATCATCTTATAATGCTACCGCCGTTCTAAGAAAAATAAGATGCATAAAAGATAAACATCACATGCAATCAAAATATGTGACATGATATGACCATCATCATCTTGTGCTTTTGATCTCCATCTCCAAAGCATCGTTATGATCTCCATCGTCACTGGCTCGACACCTTGATCTCCATCGTTGCGTCGTGGTCTTCTCGCCAACTATTGCTTCTACGACTATTGCTAACTCATAGCGATAAAGTAAAGCAATTACATGGCGCTTGCATTTCATACAATAATTAAGAGACAACCATAAGGCTCCTGCCGGTTGTCGATATTACAAAACATGATCATCTCATACAATAACGTATAACTCATCACGTCTTGACCATATCACATCACAACATGCCCTGCAAAAACAAGTTAGACATCCTCTACTTTGTTGTTGCAAGTTTTACTTGGCTGCTACGGGCTTCTAGCAAGTACCGTTCTTACCTACGGCACAAAACCACAACGGTGATTTACCAAGTTTGCTGTTTTAACCTTCAACAAGGACCGACCGCAGTCAAATTCGATTCAACTAAAGTAGAAGAAACAGACACCCACCAGCCACCTTTATGCAAAGGGATTTTTATTTATGTGCCCCTGGTTCGTTAGTTCTACTCATTCATCCCCACGCTCTTAACTTTTGCTCACTTTTCCCCACTCCCTTGCCCAAAACCCTCAGAACTGGTCATAGAGGATGTTGCCGTCGGGTCAATGGCTTGACCGCTAACTCTGACGAGTGGGGCCGCGTATGGCCGAGTCCACATTTTGATCGTTACGTGCTGACGAGTGGGGCCGCAAAACTGACACCCCTCACTGTAACCTGAATCAGATCAAGTCGCTTCCTTGCCGCCTCCTCCGTCGCCATCGTGCCGCCTCCATCGCCGTCGTGTCGCCTCCACCGCCGTTGTGCCGCCTCCACCGCATCTACCCTCTCTCCCCATCTAGGATTAGGAAGCAATGTCGGGGGAGCACCCCGTCCGGCACATCGACCGTGGAGAGGATTGGGTCGAATCAGAGGCGGATAATTCATGGATTCCACCTGGGTAAGCATCGTTTTCCTCTCAAATTGATTAGGAGATCCGTAAATTAGGCTGTATTTGACCACCGTTGGCGTGACTGCACCCTTTACGGTCTAACTGCACCCTTTATTTCAGTGTATTTTTTCTGAAAATTTACGGCCTAACTGCACTCTTTATTTCATCGAATAGGGTTGATCCTGCACTTGCTTTTCGGCTGGCGGTTAGAATGGAAACTAGCGAGCTACGTGGAACTAAACCGTATCTGATTTCTGGATTTTTCTATACGAAAGTGGTAGAAACCAGTGTTCCGTTCAAAAATTTCCGCGAGGCACTCTGTTGTGAGTATCCGTGGAGCCCCGCCGATGCTGTTGCGTGATACGTCCATTTTGCATCATGCTTATAAGTTGATATTTATTGCATTATGGGCTGTTCATACATGTTTTGTCACAATACTTATGCCTTTTCTCTCTTATTTTGCAAGGTTTACATGAAGAGGGAGAATGCCGGCAGCTGGAATTCTGGGCTGGAAAAGGAGCAAACTCTGGAAACCTATTCTGCACAACTACAAAAGCCCTGAAACTCCACAGAACGTCGTTTCGTAAAATATAAAAAATATCTGGCAAAAGAAACCCATGAGAGGGGCCACCGGCTGGCCTCGAGGGTGGGGGGCGCGCCCCCCTTCCCAGGGCGCGCCCCCCTACCTCGAGGGCCAGCCGGCAGGCCCTCGGTGCCCATCTTCTCCTATATGAAGCGTTTTGACCTGGAAAAAAATCAGAGAGAGGCTTTCGGGACCAGAAGCCGCCGTCTCGAGGCGGAACCGAGGCGGAAACCAATCTAGGGCTCCGACGAAGCTGTTCTGCCGGGGATACTTCCCTCAGGGAGGGGGAAATCGTCACCGCCGTCATCACCAACAACTCTCCCATCTTGGGGAGGGCTATCTTCATCAACATCTTCACCAGCACTATCTCCTCTCAAACCCTACTTCATCTCTTGTATCCAATCTTTGTACCCAAACCTCAGATTGGTACCTGTGGGTTGCTAGTAGTGTTGATTACTCCTTGTAGTTGATGCTAGTTGGTTTATTTGGTGGAAGATCATATGTTCAGATCCATTATGCATATTAATACCCCTCTGATCATGAACAATATTATGTCTCGTGAGTAGTTACTTTTGTTCCCGAGGACATGGGAGAAGTCTTGCTATTAGTAGTCATTTGAATTTGGTCTTCGTTCGATATTTTGATGAGATGTATGTTGTCTCTCCTCTAGTGGTGTCATGTGAACGTCGACTACATGACACTTCACCATTATTTGGGCCTAGAGGAAGGCATTGGGAAGTAATAAGTAGATGATGGGTTGCTAGAGTGACAGAAGCTTAAACCCTAGTTTATGCGTTGCTTCGTAAGGGGCTGATTTGGATCCATATGTTTCAGGCTATGGTTAGGTTTACCTTAATACTTCTTTTGTAGTTGCGGATGCTTGCATTAGAGGTTAATCATAAGTGGGAGGCTTGTCCAAGTAAGGGCAGCACCCAAGCACCGGTCCACCCACATACCAAATTATCAAAGTACCGAACGCGAATCAGACGATCGTGATGAAAACTAGCTTGACGATAATTCCCATGTGTCCTCGGGAGCGCTTTCTTTATATAAGAGTTTGTCCAGGCTTGTCCTTTGCTACAAAAAGGATTGGGCCACCTTGCTGCACCTTATTTACTTTTACCATTTGGTACTTGGTACCAATTATCTTATCACAAAACTATATGTTACCTATAATTTCAGTGCTTGCAGAAAATACCTTACTAAAAACTGCCTATCATTTCCTTCTGCTCCTCGTTGGGTTCGACACTCTTACTTATCGAAAGGACTACGATAGATCCCCTACACTTGTGGGTCATCAAGACTCTTTTCTGGCGCCGTTGCCGGGGAGTGAAGCGCCTTTGGTAAGGAAAAAATTATATTGTGTGCTGAAATTTATTGACAATTGTTACTATGGCTCAAAATCCTTTGAGGGGCTTGTTCGGAGTATCTTCACCCCGAGCGAAAGAGCAAAGAGTTGCTCCTCAACCTACTGCACCTATTGAAAATGTTTGCTTTGAGATTCCTTCGGGTATGATAGAGAAACTGCTTGAAAATCCCTATACAGGAGACGGAACGCTTCACCCCGATTTACGTCTAATCTATGTGGATGAAGTTTATGAATTGTTTAAGCTTGCAGGTATGCCCGAGGATGTTATCAAGAAGAAGGTCTTCCCTTTATCTTTGAAGGGAGATGCATTGACATGGTTTAGGCTATGCGATGATATGGGATCATGGAACTATAATCGTCTGAAGTTGGAATTTCATCAGAAGTTCTACCCTATGCACCAGGTTCATCGTGATCGTAACTATATTTATAATTTCTGGCCTCGCGAAGGAGAAAGCATCTCTCAAGATTGGGGGAGGCTTAAGTCAATGTTATATTCCTGCCCCAATCACGAGCTTTCAAGAAAGATGATCATCCAAAAAATTTATGCTCGACTTTCTCTCAATAATCGCACCATGCTCGATAATTCTTATTCTGGCTCTTTTATGATGAAGACTATTGACTTCAAATGGGATTTATTGGAAAGAATTAAACGCAACTCCGAAGATTGGGATCTCGACTAAGGTAAGGAGTCAAGTATGACCCCTAAGTTTGATTGTGTTAAAGCTTTCATGGATACCGATGTTTTCCGTGAGTTTAGCACTAAATATGGACTTGACTCTGAAATAGTAGTTTCTTTCTGTGAATCCTTTGCTACCCATGTTGATCTCCCCAAGGAGAAGTGGTTTAAACACCATCTCCCTATTGAAGTAAAAGTAGTTGAACCTATTAAAGTTGAAGAAAAGACTATCACTTATAATGTTGATCCTGTTATACCTACCGCTTATATTGAGAAACCACCTTTCCCTGTGAGGATAAATGATCATGGTTAAGATTCAACTGTAGTTCGTAAGAGTAGTACTAGAACACCTACACCCTCTGAGCAAATTAAAGTTGAACCTAGTGTTGCTATGGTTAAAGATCTCTTGGTAGATGATTTAGATGGACATGTTATTTATCTCCAAGAAGAGTCTGCTAGAATAGCAAAACCCAATGCTAGGAACAAACATAAGACGGTTGTAGGTTTGCCTGTTATCTCTGTCAAGATAGGAGATCATTTCTATCATGGTTTATGCGACGTAGGTGCTAGTGCGAGTATTATCCCTCTTGATTTGTATAACGAAATTATGCATGATATTGCACCTGTTGAGTTAGAAGGGATTGATGTTACTATTAAGCTTGCTAATAAAGATACTATTTCACCAGTTGGGATTGTAAGAGATATTGAAGTCTTGTGTGGGAAGGTTAAATACCCAGCTGATTTTCTCGTTCTTAGTTCCCCACAAGATGCATTCTGTCCCATTATATTTGGTAGACCCTTCTTGAATACTGTTAATGCCAAGATAGGCTGTGTGAAAGATATTGTCACTGTTGGCTTAGGGGATATGTCTCATGATTTTAACTTTGCTAAATTCCGTAGACAACCTCTTGAAAAGGCACCACCCAGTAAAGATGAAATTATTGGTCCTGCTTCTATTGCCGTGCCACCTAATGATCCTTTAGAAAAATAGTCGCTAGACCATGAAAATGATATGCATATGAATGAAAGAAGGGAAATAGATGAAATATTCTTTAAACAAGGACCCGTATTGAAAAACAACTTGCCTGTTGAAATCCTAGGGGATCCTCCTCCACCCAAGGGTGATCCCGTGTTTGAACTTAAACCTTTACCTGATAATCTTAAGTGTGTTTATCTTGATGAAAAGAAGATATATCCTGTTATTATTAGTGCTAACCTTTCAAAGCAATAAGAAGAAAGATTATTGAAAACTCTGAAGAAGCACCGAGCTGCTATTGGATATACTCTGGATGATCTTAAGGGCATTAGTCCCACTATATGCCAACACAAGATAAAATTGGAAGAAAATGCTAAACCAATTATTGATCATCAGCGACGGTTAAATCCTAAGATGAAAGAAGTGGTAAGGAAGGAAATACTAAAGCTTCTAGAGGCAGGTATTATCTATCCAGTTGCTGATAACCAGTGGGCAAGTCCTGTCCATTGTGTTCCTAAGAAAGGAGGTATGACTATCGTCCCTAATGATAAAGATGAATTGATCCCGCAAAGAATAGTTACATGTTATAGGATGGTAATTGATTTCCGTAAGTTAAATAAAGCTACTAAGAAAGATCATTACCCCTTGCCATTTATTGATCAAATGCTAGAAAGGTTATCCAAACATACTCATTTCTGCTTTCTAGATGGTTATTCTGGTTTCTCTGAAATACCTTTGTCAAAAGGGGATCAAGAAAAGACCACATTTACTTGTCCTTTCGGTACCTTTGCTTATAGACGTATGCCTTTTGGTTTATGTAATGCACCTGCTACCTTTCAAAGATGCATGATGGCTATATTCTCTGACTTTTGTGAAAAGATTGTTGAGGTGTTCATGGATGATTTCTCCGTTTACGGAACTTCTATTGATGATTGCTTAAGCAACCTTGATCGAGTTTTGCAGAGATGTGAAGACACTAACCTTGTCTTGAATTGGGAGAAGTGCCACTTTATGGTTAATGAAGGCATTGTCTTGGGACATAAAATTTCTGAAAGAGGTATCGAAGTTGACAAAGCTAAAGTGGATGCTATTGAAATGATGCCATGCCCTAAGGATATCAAAGGTATACGAAGTTTCCTTGGTCATGCCGGGTTTTATAGGAGGTTCATTAAGGACTTCTCCAAAATCTCCAGGCCTCTGACTAATCTCTTACAGAAAGATATTCCTTTTGTCTTTGATGATGATTGTCTAGAATCATTTGAAATACTTAAGAAAGCATTGATCTCTGCACCTATTGTCCAGCCTCCTGACTGGAATTTACCCTTTGAGATTATGTGTGATGCTAGTGATTATGCTGTAGGAGCTGTTCTAGGGCAAAGAGTTGATAAGAAATTGAATGTTATCCAGTATGCTAGTAAAACTCTAGATAGTGCCCAAAAAAATTATGCTACCACTGAGAAAGAATTTTTAGCAGTTGTATTTGCTTGTGATAAGTTTATACCCTACATTGTTTGATTCTAAAGTAACTATTCACACTGATCATGCTGCTATCAAATACCTTATGGAAAAGAAAGATGCTAAACCTAGACTTATTAGATGGGTTCTCTTGATGCAAGAATTTGACTTGCATATTATTGATAGAAAGGGAGCTGAGAACCCCGTAGCGGATAACTTGTCTAGGTTAGAAAATGTGCTTGATGACCCCCAACCTATTGATGATAGCTTCCCCGATGAACAATTAGCTTTCATAAGTACTTCTCGTACTACTCCATGGTATGCTGATTATGCTAATTATATTGTTGCTAAGTTTATACCTCCTAGCTTTAGATACCAGCAAAAGAAAAAGTTCTTCTATGATTTGAGACATTACTTCTTGGATGACCCACATCTTTATAAAGAAGGAGTAGATGGTATTATTAGACGTTGTGTACCTGAGCATGAACAGGAATAGATCCTACGCAAGTGCCACTCCGAAGCCTATGGAGGACACCATGCGGGAGACAGAACTGCACACAAGGTATTACAATCCGGTTTTTATTGGCCTACTCTCTTCAAGGATGCCCGTAAGTTTGTCTTATCTTATGATGAATGTCAAAGAATTGGTAATATCTGTAGACGTCAAGAAATGCCTATGAATTATTCACTCGTTATTGAACCATTTGATGTTTGGGGCTTTCATTATATGGGACCTTTTCCTGCCTCTAATGGGTACACACATATTTTAGTCGCTGTTGATTACGTTACTAAGTGGGTAGAAGCTATTCCAACTAGTAGTGCTGATCATAACACCTCTATTAAGATGCTTAAAGAAGTTATATTTCCGAGGTTTGGAGTCACTAGATATCTAATGACTGATGGTGGTTCACACTTTATTCATGGTGCTTTCCGTAAGATGCTTGCTAAGTATGACGTCAACCATAGAATTGCATCACCTTATCACCCACAAACTAGTGGTCGAGTATAACTAAGTAATAGGGAATTGAAATTAACCTTGCAAAAGACAGTTAATAGGTCTAGAAAGAATTGGTCCAAGAAACTAGATGATGCATTATGGGCCTATAGAACTGCATATAAAAATCCTATGGGTATGTCTCCATATAAGATGGTATATGGAAAAGCATGTCACTTACCTCTTGAGCTAGAACATAAGGCATATCTCAGGTAATCCTATAAATGTTGAAACTAATATTATTGAAACCATAACCCTGGAGGAATACATAAGGGACACTTTCCAGAACGATTCAGCCTCCGAAAAGGAAGAGGTACGTGATACGGTAAGTAAACCGACTCCAAAACAGTTCTAAAGGGAATTTTTCTCCGTTTTGGAATATTTAGAAAAATAGAAAAATAAACCACAGTCCGGAAGAGACACGAGGTGCCCTCGAGGGTGGAGGGCGCGCACCCCTACCTCGAGGACACCCCGTGTGTCCCCTGGACTCCGTTTTCTTGTGGGTTACTCCTTTTGTTCGGAACAAAATCATTATATATACTCCCGAAGGTTTTGACCTCTGTACCATGCAAAAATCCTCTGTTCTTGTTTCGAGCTGTTTCTGTCGCAGATAAAGGCAACATGTCGTCCCAAGATTCGGAGGGAGAAAGTTATGTGGCTAATTCCCTTGCTGACCCTAAGGTCTATGGTGATTTGGAGCATTATGGTTGGACCACGGAAGAAGAAGAGGACCATGATTCAAAGAGGAAGGATTGGACCAGCTCGGATGAAGACGAAGTCCCACTACCTCAACCGGGGGACATGCATGTGGAGTTCAAAAAGTCAAGCCTTCCCGATAGAGTAAAGAAACCTAAGATCGAATTTATCCCTTTTAATCTCTTGCAGGAAAACAAGCAGGCATTATGCAAGATGATATTAAACCTTGAGCAAGAGATCAGTGAGCTAAAGGAGCAAAATTCTGCCCTTAAGCGTAAGCTGAGGAAGAAGCCATCATTACCAACCCCGAAGAAGGAGACATAATCATACAGGTATGGGCACTCCCCTTGGCAACTGCCAAGCTTGGGGGAGTGACCCCGGTATCGTATCACCATCACTCCTATCTTTACCGTTTTACTTAGTTCGATCCTTTTGGTAGTATCTTGATCTATTAGAATAAAGTTAGCATGATCTAGTAGTGAGCTTTTGCTTGGTGAGCTTTATCCTTTGTAATCGAGTCCGTGAGCTATATAATAAAGATTAGTGTTGAGTCAAGGGCTTGTTTTCCTCACTCGGGTCATGATAAAAAGAAAGGAAACATAAAGAGTATCAAAGAGATCATATCGATCTTATGGGAAGTAATGACTTCACATACAAGAGTATGATAAATAAAAGTTGTTGGGAGGTGACAAACATAGTTTTGGTCATCATTGCAATTAATAGGAAGTAACAAAAGAAGACAGGCTTCACATACAAATATACTATCTTGGACATCTTTTATGATTGTGAGCACTCATTAAAGTATGACATGCTAAAAGAGTTGATGTTGGACAAGGAAGACAACATAATGGGCTATGTCTTCTTATATCCGAAATAAAGTATATTGTCATGGATCTTCCAACATGTTGAGCTTGCCTTTCTCCCTCATGCTAGCCAAAACTCCTCGCACTAAGTAGAGATACTACTTGTGCTTCCATATATCCTTAAACCCAGTTTTGCCATGAGAGTCCACCATACCTACCTATGGATTGAGAAAGATCCTTCCAAGTAAGTTGTCATGTTGCAAATCCGCTAAAATATGTATGATTTATTAGTGTGGGAGAAATTAGCTTTATACGATCTTGTGATATGGAAGTAATAAAAGCGACAGACTGCATAATAAAGGTCCTTATCACAAGTGGCAATATAAAGCGAAGTTCTTCTGTGCTAAGACTTTGTGCATCCAACCATAAAAACACATGACAACCTCTGCTTCCCTCTGCGAAGGGCCTATCTTTTATTCTTGTCTTAAGTGTCAAGGTGAAATCCACCTCTCCTTTTTACACTTTATCATTTGGCAAGCACATTGTGTTGGAAAAATCCAGACATATATACCCACTTGGATGTAAGTCTTCATGATCTATTACTGTTGACATTACCCTTGAGGTAAAAGGTTGGGAGGCAACACCATAAGCCCCTATCTTTCTCTGTGTCCGATTAAAACTCCATAAACATAAGTATTGTGTGAGTGTGAACAATTGTGAAAGACTATATGATAGTTGAGTATGTAGGTTTGCTGAAAAGCTCTTATATTGACTCTTTCCGATGTTACGATAAATTGCAATTGCTTCAATGACCGAGACCAAAGTTTGTTAGTTTCCAATGAAGTTTATGATGCATACTAGATATTGTGGATGAATTGTTACTTTAGCATAAGAATCATATGACTATATTTATATAAGTTGCTGTTATGAGAATGATCATGATGCCCTCATGTCCGTATTTTGTTTTTATCGACACCTCTATCTCTAAACATGTGGACATATTTTTCGATATCGGCTTTCGCTTGAGGACAAGCGAGGTCTAAGCTTGGGGGAGTTGATACGTCCATTTTGCATCATGCTTATAAGTTGATATTTATTGCATTATGGGCTGTTCATAGATGTTTTGTCACAATACTTATGCCTTTTCTCTCTTATTTTGCAAGGTTTACATGAAGAGGGAGAATGCCGGCAGCTGGAATTCTGGGCTGGAAAAGGAGCAAACTCTGGAAACCTATTATGCACAACTCCAAAAGCCCAGAAACTCCACAGATCGTCGTTTCGGAAAATATAAAAAAAATCTGGTGAAAGAAACCCACGAGAGGGGCCACCGGCTGGCCTCAAGGGTGGGGGGCGCGCCCCCCTGCCTCGAGGGCAAGCCGGCAGGCCCCCGGTGCCCATCTTCTCCTATATGAAGCGTTTTGACCTGGAAAAAAAATCAGAGAGAGGCTTTCGGGACCAGACGCCGCCATCTCGAGGCGGAACCGAGGCGGAAACCAATCTAGGGCTCCGGCAGAGCTCTTCTGCCGGGGATACTTCCCTTCGGGAGGGGAAATCGTCATCGTCGTCATCACCAACAACTCTCCCATCTTGGGGAGGGCTATCTTCATCAACATCTTCACCAGCACCATCTCCTCTCAAACCCTAGTTCATCTCTTGTATCCAATCTTTGTACCCAAACCTCAGATTGGTACCTGTGGGTTGCTAGTAGTGTTGATTACTCCTTGTAGTTGATTCTAGTTGGTTTATTTGGTGGAAGATCATATGTTCAGATCCATTATGCATATTAATACCCCTCCGATCATGAACAATATTATGTCTCGTGAATAGTTACTTTTGTTCCCGAGGACATGGGAGAAGTCTTGCTATTAGTAGTCATTTGAATTTGGTCTTCGATCGATATTTTGATGAGAAGTATGTTGTCTCTCCTCTAGTGGTGTCATGTGAACGTCGACTACATGACACTTCACCATTATTTGGTCCTAGAGGAAGGCATTGGGAAGTAATAAGTAGATGATGGGTTGCTAGAGTGACAGAAGCTTAAACCCTAGTTTATGCGTTGCTTCGTAAGGGGTTGATTTGGATCCATATCTTTCAGGTTATGGTTAGGTTTACCTTAATACTTCTTTTGTAGTTGCGGATGCTTGCATTAGAGGTTAATCATAAGTGGGAGGCTTGTCCAAGTAAGGGCAGCACCCAAGCACCGGTCCACCCACATACCAAATTATCAAAGTACCGAACGCGAATCAGATGATCGTGATGAAAACTAGCTTGACGATAATTCCCATGTGTCCTCGGGAGCGCTTTCTTTATATAAGAGTTTGTCCAGGCTTGTCCTTTGCTACAAAAAGGATTGGGCCACCTTGCTGCACCTTATTTACCTTTACCATTTTTCACTTGCTACCAATTATCTTATCACAAAACTATCTGTTACCTATAATTTCAGTGCTTGCAGAAAATACCTTACTGAAAACTGCTAATCATTTCGTTCTGCTCCTCGTTGGGTTCGACACTCTTACTTATCGAAAGGACTACGATAGATCCCCTACACTTGTGGGTCATCATTGCGCAACATTATAGGTACACCCTCAGGTTTAGTTATACACACAGATGCTTGCAGGGGTTTAGAGAGTGCAGTAGAAATTGTATTCCCTGGAGTGGAACATAGGGAATGTATGCGACACCTAGCGCAGAATTTTAAAAAGAAATTCAAAGGCAAAGTTTATGATGGGAACATATGGCCAACATCATACACATGCAGCTTGAGGAAGCATGAGCACCATTTGAGAGTGTTGTATGCTCACAATCCTTTGGTGAAGGAGTACATGGATGAACATCATGGAAAGTTGTGGTCAAGATCCAAATTCAATGAAATCTGCAAAGTAGACTATGTGACCAATAACCTCGCCGAGTGTTTCAATGCAAAGCTCAAGTCAGTGAAAGGGCTTTTGTTGTGGCAAGCATTTGATAAGATCAGGCAGATGATCATGATAAAGATGTCTCTTCGTAAAAGAATTGCAAGAACACAATATGTTGGCCATCTTATTGTAACATCCCCAACTCCACCCTACAGTGATCACCTCTTAATCATGCTAGGACATCATCATTTGCCTTGTTGATCCCAGAGATTAATGGGGCCAATTCAAATTTCCCTTCTAATTCAAATTCAAACATGAGTGCAAAATGAAGTTGTTCAAAAAGTGCTGGAAAAATGTTCATCACCTTGCCAAAATTCCACAACCTTTATTTGTTGAGGAAAATAACATCACTCTTGTGCAAAGATGAGCAGTAGCAATTAATCCAGAGCAAATCCAGCATTCTAAAATGCCATTTCACTTGTGAAAATTTTCCAATGAAGTCCACTGGCCTCCATAATTATTGTGGCATTGACAAATATCATTAAAGAATTATGTGACCTGGTTTCACATTTTTCTAAATTCAATTGGATGCCCCAAATAATCCTTTTCACTTCTCTGTTATTAATTAAAAGCAATAACAGTAAGGAAAAGGGAGAAGGGCCCTTACCTGTCGCTCACCGCCACTGTAGCCGGCCCAGCCCACCTCTCTTCTTCCTCACCTGCTCCCGCCCGCTGTCGCCACCGCAGCCGCCCGCACCGGCGATCTCCACGCGCCGGGCATCCGCCGCCCTCCCCGAATGGATAAGGTCGAGGCCGAGCCCCCTGGATCTAACCCTAAACCCAGTTTCCCCCTCGCTTCCTCCCCCTCTCCCTCGAGCTCGCCCTCTCCCTCTTTCCCCTCTCTGTCGAACGCCGACGCCGGCCACCTCCGTGGTTCCCGTAGCCACCGGCGGCCCCGTGCTCGCTGGTGATGCCCAGGAGCTCCGCCGGGGACGGCTACCTCGTCCGGTGGGTCTAGTTGGAGCCGAGGGGATCCTTCTCACCGGAATCTACGTCGTCGTCAACCTCGGGCCGCCGCCGCGATTTGCACGCCTCCGGCCACTCCGACCCCTCCCCGAGCTCGCTGCCAGTCCTCTGCGAACCACCGTGAGCTCACGCTTCTCCTCCCCATCTTCATTCGCCCGTTCGCGCCCCGTAGCCGCCTGTCTGCTGGCGACCGAACGCGCCGCCGTCTTCCTCGTCGCCGGCGTGGCCACGGTGACCCTAAGGTCCCGTGTGTGCCACCATGGTGCTCGCCGCGTCAAGTAGATCCCGTTTAGCCTTTTCTTTCGTTTGTTTGCGCGCCGGATCGCCGTTCCCGTAGCTCGCCCGAAAGATCTCGCCGCCGGCGACGTCACACCGCCCGTCTCCGGCCACCGTAGCCCGCGAGACCACCGCCGTTCGACGCGGCGTGAAGTGGCCGTTCAGTAGGACCAAACCACGTTCAAAATGGCGAACCACAGCGGTTTTCCGAGCTCGCCGTAGTTGCTCGCCGTCGTGCGAGCTCGCCGGAGCAGCTCCGGCGTCGCTGGCCGCCGTGGCTGACCTGGGGCCACCCCCAGGGTCACTGCCAGTGGCCCCACGGGCCCCAGTTGACTGGGTTGACCCAGTCAACTGCTGACTGGGCAGCCCAGTGTCACTGACACGCGGGCCCCACCGCACAGATAATTAAATAAAACGTTTTATAAATAAAACTTAAATTAGTTAAGTTAATAGCCACTGGCATGTGGGGCCCTAGTGCTAATTAATTCCTGGTTTAGTTTATTTTAACTCTGTTAAGAAAACAGAGACTGACATGTGGGTCCCACTGGACCCACATGTCAGGTTTGACCAGTCAGCCGAGTCAAATAGCTGCTGATGTCATGCTGACGTCATTTTCCAAATTTAGAATATCTGTTAGATTAAATCAATCCAGGAATAGGTTTAATCTTCGGAAATTCATATCTTTTTATCCGTAGCTCGGATGGAAAAACTTTCTACATGAAAGTTGCTCAGAACGGCGAGACGAATCCAACCGTGCTATCTGTTTCCGTGACGGGACCCTCTACGGAGGTGAACCCGCAACTTTTAGCCTGTTTCCGGTAGATGAATAGTGCACACACCACCGGTAAATAATTCCAGTTAAATCCTAAAAATAACTAATATGACTTAGTCATGTTTTTAAGCAACCCTTCACTGCATCCTAGCTGTCACGTGCCTCTAACACCGCAACCCTGAAACCTTCCCCTCTCCGGCCATCTGTCCGGTACAGGTCCGGAACCGGGAATACTTTCCCGGATGGGTTCCCCTTCTCCGTTATCGGTAGCACTGCGTTAGTTTGTCACGCTTTGTGATTACTTTTGTTACTGTGTATTTATATTGTTTCCTCTCCCCCTTTCTGCCCGGTAGACCCCGAGACCGCCGACGGTGCCCTGGTGATCGACTACTTCACCGCCGTTGTTCCTTTTCATTTGCCGAGCAACCAGGCAAGCAACCCCCCCTTGAGCATTTCCGATATCGCCTATGTCTATTCTCTCTTATTCTTGCATTAGAATTGCTGCTACTGCTACTGCTCCTATTACTGTTGCATAGCCTGTCTTTGCTAAATTGTTGATACCTGCCTTTATTCATAAACTGCTTAGTATAGGTTGGGTAGCACTGCTTGGACCCGCACTCTCGTAGTTGCCTCGCATAGTACCCTTGCCTCGATCAACCGATCGAGCCCCTTTCCCTGACCTTCTTCACTTCACCGCACAACCCCCCCTAATATGCTCGACTCCGCAGAGTTAACATCAGGTGACGAGGGTGATACCTCCGAACTCACTTTCGATGTTGTCCCTGTGATATAGCTAGCTCGTTGTGGGTTACCGAGGGTGATTCCTCTTCCCACTTCCGACTTAGCTTTTGTCGTGCATCCGCTATGGTGATTACCGCCGAGGGTGATTCCTCCGGTACCACCTTAACGGGACTTGTCGTATAGGAGTCCAACGAGGGTGATTCCTCGGATTCCTCATCGGCATGGAAACCACACGGATGCCTTGTTTCACCATACCGTGTTTAAAGACGTATCGATCCCCGAGGCCGGACGTCGCCAGGAACAAAGGCGTGCGGCCAGAGGTATCGTGCGTCTGAAGACACCTTACTCACCATACCGTGTTTAAAGACGTATCGATCCCCGAGGCCGGACGTCGCCAGGAACAAAGGCGTGCGGCCAGAGGTATCGTGCGTCTGATGACACTTTGAAGATACTACTACACATGTTGGATGGAGGCGGGTTGACCCAGAGGGGTACCCGCGAGTGCCTTTGAGGCGTGAGCTGTGGAGTCGGGTGACCAGTGAGGGTACCCGCGAGATAACTACGAGGCGTGACCGGTCATTTCCAGTCCTTGTCACAAGTCCTCGAGACGGGACGACGGGGCCAACAGTATCGTAGGCTCTGCTCGTTACCGCGCGCTCCCAATACACTAAGCGATTTGGATATTTGATCCGAGGGGCCTTCGGGTCCGATAGCACTAACCACCACGTGGGTGTGAGTGGGTGCTCTGCGTCGTATACATCAGCCGGAGTCGTCACGACGTCAGCGATTGAGCGGTCCGTTCGGATTGGACTTAGGATGCAACTGCGCTTGTATAAGGGGTTGCTAGGTCTGCTACCGAACGGCCTCGCAACGTGCGGAGCGCTCGGGGCGATGGCTCAGACCCCCGGGGAGCATAGGATTAGTCCGGCGTGCTCGATCCTCTCTGGCGGTATCCGGTCGGGTTGCGTCGTATTGTTTAGCCGAGGGCGGGCACGACCTGATGGTGTGTCCGGCCGGAGTTAAGCGAGCGTGGTGGGTAACTTGGTGCACCCCTGCAGGGAAGAAACAATCTATCGATAGCCTGTCCTACGGTAACGGACACTCGGAGTTGTATCCACTTCGGTACAACTAGAACTGGTGACTTGAGATATGAGATGGATATTGCTGCAAACACTATACATTATTATGATGAACTATTCTGTTCCCCTCTAATTGCTGCAAGACCCTGAAGATGCTAGTCTTCGTCAGGACTAGGCTTTTCCCCTCTCTACTCTGGCTTTCTGCAGTCTAGTCCACCCACATAAAGCCTCCTTTGAAAATATGCATTGCTAGTATAGATCTGATGTAAGTCTTGCTGAGTACTTTGGATGAGTACTCACGGTTGCTTTGCTTCCTCTTTTGTCCTACCCGCATGATAAACCAGACGACGGAGCCATGGTGCCCGCAGCCCCTGTTGACGACTACTATTACCAGCCCGAGGCTGGCTACTACTACTACCCGGCCGGCGAGTACTTCTACGAGGAGCCGGCGGACGACGACCAGGAGTAGGATCGGAGGTCCCAGGCAGGAGGCCTGCGCCTTTTCGATCGTAGCTTTTCTTTTGCCCCGCCTGTGTAACAGGCCTATCTTCTGCTGTGTTGTATCTGTACCCAGATACCTAACGCTTCCGCTGACTATGTGTGAGACATCATGTTATGTATTCGAGCCCTCGAGGCCCCTGGCTTGTAATATATGACTTGTATGTATTTATTTATGTTTTTAGAGTTGTGTTGTGATTCCTTCACGTGAGTCCTTAGGCTTGATCGTGTACATTTGCGTGTATGATTAGTGCACGATTGAGCCGGGGTCGTCACACTTATGCTCCCATCTCTGATTATGGCATTGCATGCCTTGGCAAGAGGACTAAGGATGAAATGCATTCGACCGTTGGCATACGAGGCTGCGGTGACATACACTGATAGTAAAAATAGGGAATGGAGATATCTAGTGAACCTTGCGACTAAGGAATGCAGTTGTAGGCAATGGCAGATTCGGGGGAAGCCGTGCATACATGCCCTACATCTCATGACTGTTATTGGAGGTGAAGATTGTGAAGTTGATCAGTATTGCTCTGAATATTTCTCTGTTGCCAAATTTAGGGCTGCTTATGCTGAAAATGTGCCAGCACTCTTGGGAAAAGACCAATGGAACATAGTAGACCCAGGGTTCAAACTCCATTCTCCTGTACTGACGAGACCACCAGAAAGACCATAGAAAAACATGATACGAGCTGGTGAAGAGGGTCGTGTAAAAAACAGCGTAAGTGCAAAAGATGTGGTATCCTAGGGCATATTGCTAGGCGTTGTACCAATCTAGTTGATGCATCATTCGGAGAAGAGGAACAATGGGCAACAACAAATGCAGAGGAGAATGCAGCAACAGAGGAGAATGCAGCTGAAGTAGCAGCTTGGTATGTGTGCAACCTTTCCCTTTGGTACAACTCAAGGATAATTAGAGGCATAGGACAGAAAAGACCTAGAGAGGAAGAAACTTTGGTTGAACCATCATCTGATGCAGAATTTGAAACCATGGCTTATGAAGGTTTTGAAGCTATAAGAGAGGAGGAAGTTATTTTGTCTGAAGTTCCTTTAAGGATTAGTGAACCCATAGATGACCGTCAACTTGTCATCACTTGCTCGGTTAGTCAAAGCTCAACAAAACTGCCACAACCAGAAGTGAGGATCAGAAACAACAAGAGAAAGCTTTCAAAAGCACAAAATATCCCAGCTAGGGAAACCAGGAGCAAGACGGTTAACCCATCCTGAAACACAAGGAGCAAGGAAAAGATTTGAATTTGAACTTGAATGCAAGTCATAAACTTTGAACTTTAAGGATTTGTAATAAGGATTCTGTCTTAAATTTTAAATACTATGAAAACTTGCAAGGTGTAATAATTATATTTGTAATTTGATGTGAAATTTGAGCTAGAATACAAAACTGAGGCAAAATTTGAATTTTAGGTAAACTTTAAATTTGAACCAACACTTGAAGTGCATTGCCCTCTGGTGTGAGTTGCAAAGTTTGCTAAACTATTATAAATGTTAGGTGATCAATCCGATCTCTTTTGCCTGACAAAACTTGTAGTCATGAGAAATGTGCTCCAAATGAGCTCCCAAGCTAGGGTAAACAACCCCATTTGTAATCAAGTTTTTTTCCGACCTACTCTAAATGAGCCAATATTTTTTATTAACACCTATTAAATCTATGTAGTGTAGATTCGAAGTCTCACTATTTTTTGAATTAATCTTCATATTTTTACACTTTCTTTTGAAAAAATATGCTTTACTATAAAAACTATTAAAACACGTTTAAAATATGAAAATGGAAAACTAAGTTCAGATCCTTCTTATTCACTTTGAAATAAAGCTTTGGTGATTTTTTTAATTTTTTTAATTTTTCAAAACAGAAGGTAACCCTACCTCCTCTCCTTGAACTCTATGAAATGTTGTATGTGATAGCTCATATGTGTGAAAGTTTTTTCATGAAAATGACCATAGACCAGGTTTATGATTTTTGGTTGGTAACATGTCACATAAGACAACATTGTGCGCAGGTTTTATATATTTTTGATTTTTTTAAAATTAATGGTGCTCATTTGACCTCGATCGTGCCAGCTAGGTTTTTTCTTGAAAATGTCTGTATACCAAGTTTAGTATTTTTCCTCATTATTGTGTCTTATAAATGACGAACGGCGAAGGTTTCATATTTTTTGATTTTTTCTAAATTAGTTATGCTTAGTCAAAGCCTTGGAAACCCCGTTGACCAGTTCAAAACCCCGCGGGGTTTCGCCTAAACCTAGCTCCAAACATCAGCCGTCCGATCATACCCTAGCGCCAAGCGACAACCCTCAGACGTGGTCTTCTAGAAGGAATTCGGTGGGCAGGCTGCGTGCAGGCTCCGCGCCGTAGGATCACATGGACAACTCTGCATCGTTGGATCGTGGGGCGATCCGCGAGAGTTGTTGGTTGTGCTCGCCCACGCTTGACTCCCCTTTCTTCTGCTGCTTATTTTGCGGCGACGAGAGGAGCCACTCCTCAGCTTTTTCTTCTTCGGCGACGAGAGGAGCCACTCCTATGCTTCTTCTCCGGCGACTTTGGGCGATATGTCGAGGTCGACTTCAACCTCCCGCCCCTCGTGGACCCAGTATGGTCCACTTCCAATGGAGCGATGTCCTGACTGCCCACGCAGTGCACTACTGAAACGGCTAACTTCGTAGGAGGTCAAGAATGGCAGCTATGGGCGCGAGTTCGTGAAATGCGAGAGCAAGCCAGAGGGGCATGTTAGATCTCATGATTTTTCTATGATTTCATTTTCTATTTGCTTTTAATTATTTTTCCTTGGATCTGCGATTTAGGGTTCATGTTATAGTTCCAGATCGTGAAGAAATGCACACATTTTAAATGGCTAGATAACTACGTTAAGCGGATTCAATCCAATGGGGCCCCAACCCGGGAGCTCAATCTGCCGTCAGCACCAACGAATTTCGTCTCTGAAAGTGCTGCTCTGACAGTTGGGGATGCAGATCTGAAATGGGAATTAAAGAAGATGAACAAGAACTTGAAGCAGATGATTCAATTGAACAAGCAAGCGAATCTGATAGCTTTAGGATTTTATTTTTGTATAGTTACTCTAGGATTTAGTTACTTGCTAGTCATCACTCGTTAGAGATGTTATTAGTGTGCTGTAATGTGCTCTAGGATTTGGTTAAATTTGTGGATCATGTGCTCTAGGATTTGCTTAAATTTGTGGATCATATGCTGTAGGATGTGCTTAAATTTGTGGATCACGTGCGCTATGCTCTGTGTTGCTTAATTGGTGGATCATGTCCGTTTCGTCAGTTTTGTACACTTTCAGTTTCTTCAGTTTCATCAGACAACACCGAATGCAAAAGGAAAAAAAACATAGGGGCCCAAATTGAAATGAAGCTCTAGTTGGGCTGTCGCATTGCGTTGAGTGTCGAAGGCCCACAAAGATAAAAGAGGCCTACAAAATAGTGCACGCGCTGGCTCTGTTTTTTTACCCCTATTTTTTGCTTGATTATTGCCATGGTAAATCCATTTATTGCCATGCCGGACAAAAATAGTGCATGGTGGTAAATCGATTTATTGTTAGCAGTACAACTTTTGTCCCATGGCATTTTTGTACAGATAATTGCCATGTCGAACTTAAGAATAACTTTTTCCATGTCATTGTTAGTGTAGATACCATGAAAAATTCTTTATTGAACTTGCCCATGTCAAATTTATTTGTACATATCGTGGTAATTTCCTTTTGTATATAGCCTACGGCACAACACTTTGATTTTTTGACATGCGGGTATTATAAACATGTTTTTGTTGCAAGAAAAATATTGTATACACGATTTTTTGTTTTTGTTTTTGTTTTATACATGATTTGTTTTGTAGAACGTGGCCAATTTATTATTATAAGAGCATATCATATTTAATTATGTAGATCAGGATATCCATCAGAAACCATGTCTAAAATAAAGTCCGGTGGCACCATTAGCCACCATATCCATCTAGAGAGCATGTCTAGGGCTCGGCTACGACACCATACCCATCTAGAGAGCATGTCTAGGGCTCGGCTACAACACCATATCCATCTAGAGAGCATGTCTTGTCAAGCCCAAGATGCGATGCTATCCCGATCACGTGACGCTTACGTGATTGGGGCACAACCGCAACTCAGGCTCTTAGCAAGATGGATTTCATTACATCGTACCATTACATACATACTTGGGGGATACAACAATACATACAAGTCACATGAATACAACAACATCAATACAAGGCATCCGACTATGGATACAAACATGAAAATCACACGACATCCATCTGCTATCCCAGGCTGCCGACCAGGAATCTAACCCAAGACTAAAGAACAAGAAGAAGAAGAAAGAACTCCAACACAAAGGACATCGCTCTCACGTCAAGTCATCGGAAACCTGCACCTGCAACTGTTGTTGTAGTATCTGTGAGCCACGAGGACTCAGCAATCCAATAACCATGGGTAACAAGACTAGCAAAGCTTAATGGGTAGGAAGAGGTAAAGTGGTGAGGTTGCAGCAGCGGCTAAGCAATATATGGTGGCTAACTTACGAGTACAAGAATAAGATGAGCATCTACGCAAATGGTCACAACTAGTAATGATCGCTAAAGATCCTGAACTACCTACGAGTCAGACATAACCCCACCGTGTTCTCTTCTCAAGGTGAAAAGAGACAGTCCCGGTTACTCACACAGTTGTGTGTTTTAACTCGGATCCTCTGTCAAGTTTTCTACAACCGGACATTAACAAATTCCAATCTGCCACATAACCGTGGGCACGGCTTTCGAAAGATCACAACCCTGCAGGGGTGTCCCAACTTAGCCCATCACAAGCTCTCACGATCAGCAGAAGTAATAATAATATTACCCCTTATCTTAGGGAAGGCCCGACCAGACTCGGAATTCCCGGTGCACAAGACATTTCGACAATGGTAAAACAAGTCCAGCAAGACCTCCCGGTGTGTCGACACCCTGATAGTAGCCGCACGTATCTCGTCTCAGGCCACGACCGGATGGGCGATTATACGAGTAAAACCAACCCTCGGGTTTCCCCAAGGTGGCCCCGCATACTCCCCATTTGGGACCAACACCATCAGCACTGACCCCCCTGCTATGTAGAAAAGAATCCCGAGGGCGCGACCCCCTATGCAAATTTAATTAATTAATTAAGTTGTTATTATGAGGCAAATTAAAACCAATGTTGGGCCTTGCTGGAGGAGTTCTATTCAAAGACGAAGTGTCAAGGGGTCCCCATATACCCAACCGTGTAAGGAACGCAAAATCAAGGAACATAATGCCAGTTTATCGGCTCCTAAGGTGGCATGAGTGGAACAAAACACCGAGCAAAAGGCCAAGCCTTCCACCCATGCCCAGTATATAGGTGTGTTAAAATATATATCAGATATATTGTGATATTCCCAAAGCATCAAGTTCCAACATGGAACAATCTTCATCTTCACCTGCAACTAACAACGCTATAAGAGGGGCTGAGCAAGCGGGTAACATAGCCAAACAATGGTTTGCTAGGAAGGTGTCAAGGTTAGAGGTTCATGGCAACAAGGAGAGGGGCTGACAATAATGATGGGTAGCGCGACATATAACGATAGCATCGAGACAACTAAGCATGGCAATGATAGTAAAGGTATCCAAGGGTATGATCATCTTGCCTGAGATCCCGCAAGGAAGAAGAACGGTTCCATGAAGAAGACGAAGAAGAAGCCTCGAAGACGAACCACATGTAGACGAACGAATCCTCACGATCGCAACGGAAAAAGCACTAACGAGAAGAAGCAAGCAACACGGTAAACACACAACATAAGAACAAGACAAGGTGCTCAACCAAGTATGATGCAAGACAAAATCTATATGATGCAATTCATGGCAAGGGATGAAGCACACAAGAACAACATCACCCAACAAGTTTAAATGAGGCCGGAATCAACATATAACAAATCCGGTAAGTCCTCATATGCATAATATGAAATTAGTACAGATCTGAACAAACCTTAAGTTAAAGTTATTAAACAGCAAGTTAACATGCACCATGATGATCTACACGAAATTCTAGTCAAGTTGAACATATAAACCCTGAAGAAGTCATAGGCAGGATGAAGGCCTCCACGTCGCCTTTAATTCGCCATGAACAGTTCTCGTGCCACCGCCTGTAAATTCCGTGCCCCGCCAAGGGCATTTTAGTCATTTCACGCGCAGGCATATAAAACGCAGCCGCCCATGGAGAAACCTAGCCGCTGCCTCCACCCGCACTCGAGCCCGCACTCGCGCCCCCACCCACCCACGCTGCTCTCTTCCCCGACCCCCTCCCACGAACCCTAGCCCCCTGGTGCTGCGAGCCCCTCCCTCCTCTTCGCGTTTCGGGTCACGGCACACTCCACGGGGCTCGGGACGTCCGCGGCGACGCGGGGCTCGTGGCCGGCGGCACACTCCACAGGGCTCGGAACGTCCGCGGCGGCGTGGGCTGTGGACTGAGAGGCGGGGCCCGTGATGCGGATCCTCCTTCCTCCCCATCCGGCGGCGGCGCGGGCTGTGGATCGAGAGGCGGGCCCGTGATGCGGATCCTCCTTCCTCCCCATCCGGCGGCGGCTCCTCCTTCCTCCCCATGGCTTCCCGCATCGTGGCTGCCACCGGCTGGCTGCACCACCTCCGCACCTCATGTACTTCAGCCCGATTCCAATGGGTAAGGGGAGCATAGGTGTCTGCTCCGATGCTGCTGCCATCAGACCTTTCCCTCTCCCTCAGGTTCTCAACTTAGCATGAGGATCTTGGATTGTAGCTGCACTACAGGAGGAGGCGCCACCAACATGCCTTCCGCGAGTCAACGACGTCGACGAGCCAAGGAAAGCCACCTTGGATTCGATGCTACATCGACGCGTCATCTCAAGGTCTTACCTTGTCTCCCACCCTCAGTTTTGAACATCTCTTCCCAACTCCACCACTAATCTGCAACACCTTTTTTTTCTCCCCTACTGTGAGGTTGCAGGTGTGCACAAGAGATGTTAGTGTAAATACCTGAGGAGGAAGATTTCTTGAGGAATATGCTGATGTGAAAGGGCTAGCTTTTACTATGAATCGTTTGGACAGTGTGGCACATGAGGCAATAGAGATGGATTAGTTACAAGGATATTAGGTATTGGAACTACTTGTCATAATCCTATATTGGAGCATTAGAAGATTATATATAATGTTGCCCCCTAAGTACTGGGAACTTGTTCATATCTGTAGTAGCAGCAAACACGGAATGGTTAATGGAGAAGAGTAGCTTCACCACTAATAATTTTGATTTTTCAGAAGAATGAAGAAAAGCTAAACTTTCAGTGAATGCGTGTTAACACTTGCAGTTTTCTGAAGAAGAAAAGCTTCAGGCTTCTGCAGTTTTCATTCTTCACGGCGCGGAGGTTACAGAGGTATTGAAATATGATCCGTATATGAAATGTTTAGGGGTTTATAGTTAGCACTGCTGGTTTAGGATTTGCATAATTAAGATTTTTAGCTAATTGCTCTGCTGTTTGGTAGAGGGGAGAGCCACCTGAGAGTATAAATAATATTATGCTTATACTTGTGATGTGATGCTTTTTGGATGAAGATAGTAACATGAGTGTGATCTTATTTGCAGGCAGATGATGTGTGCAAGGAAGGAAAGATACAGACAAGCAACGCCGAAGACGTCTTTAAAGCGCTTGATGAGATTGACTTCCCAGAGTTAGTAGAGCCCCTGAGGACTGCATTGGAAGGTCTGTGTTGTTGTCTACTTGTCTCCTGAATTATTTTACGGTCTGATGTTTCCTAAGTAAGCGGGATGAGCATGTCCTGCATTTCCTGCAGACAAGGAAGGACTGCATTGAAAGATTTGCTTTGGAGAGGGATTAGATATGATGCTGAAGAAAGGGATGACCAGATTCAGATGCCCAAGAACAGCAGGTGCCGCATCTTCTCTTATATCTTTATCTATGTACTTTAAATTTATATGGACATTCCAATTGTTGATTGCTAACTATGGCACCTTGAAATTAAGATACTCTGGTGCAAAGGGAGTTGGACCAGAGAAGAAATCAAATCAGTGACTGCTCTGCAATAGTTGTGAGGGATCAAAATCCTATAGGTATAACAATAAATTCTCCTCTGATGCTCAAGTTAAATTTCTTTGTCGAAGATATGATTGGATGTTATTTTTCTAATTTGATTCTTTAAAACACATGCTATTTTTTTGCGTATTCCTACTGCACTTGCCTAAATCTCACATAAGACTGAATGGTACTCTACCATGGTTTTTAAACCACTGCACTTGCCTAAGTCGAGCTAAACTTGCTCAAACCGCAGATGGTATTCCTCATAGTTTTGTCTACATCTACACATTGCACAAAATCTTGGATCTTTGTCGCGTGTCTCCTCATTAGTAGAGACTACAGAGTAGGTAGTACGGACCCCATAATATACTATCTTCTTACTTTTGTCTTTTCTTTTAGAATATATAAGTACATTTCAGTAATATGTGTCTTGTTTTACTTTGTCCGCGGTGACTGTGGTTGTATTCTCGGTTTTGGTTATTATGTTTGAGTGAAAAATAGGTTGTTGGACTGATGAATTTTATGCTAACATATAACTTGTCTCATTCCTACTTAAAAAAAGTTTCTGCTCGATGTGGTTATGAGCAGCTACTTTTTTTCCAATTACAAGTGGCCTTTGCTTGATGGTTGATTATATTATGCTCATGGCAGCTTGCTTGAGGCAAACCTTCAAGCCTCACGTGCACTAATGGCGTCGCCGGCAGCATCAAGGATGGAATCAGCGAGACACTCTTTTAAGTCAGAGAAAATGGTGGTGCCAATGATTACGCCTGGATCTTTGTGGCTGCAGCCACAATCATGTTGAAGCCCAGCCAGACCACGACCATCGACAGGTGACCATCTTCATTGAGGTACAGAAGACAATCCATGCATTGCCATGCCGCCTTCTCTGAACTTTGTAGTTTACACAAATTGCTTATGTGCTTTATATTCTTTACAGAGTTCATATAAGCTAGGCAAGTGCATGACTTCCCTAAAATTTGTACGGTGTATGACTTGTATGTGATGTCATGCAGAAAGTTGAAAATGAAGCTACTGAAAATGGCAATAACATTTTTTGGAGTCGTAGAATGTAGGTTATGAATTATTAAAGTACTGACAAAATCCTGATCTGTCTGCTGTTCCTCTAATTTGATGATGCCCATGCTGCCTGAGCACGTGACTGTCCTTGAGTCGACAGATCGAATTGGTGGCCATGTTCATACGGATTACTCCTTTGGATGCCCCATCGACATGGGAGCCTCATGGTTAGTTTCACCTAAATCGATTAATTGGAACAATTCTTGGTAGATTTTATCTGTATAATATGTCTAACTTCGTGCTGGTGTTGCTGAACTTTTTTCAGGTTGCACGTTGTCGGTAATGAGAATTCTTTAGCACCATTGATTGGCCATCTTGGACTGAGATTATATCACACAAGTGGCGACAATTCTGTTATGTATGACCATGATTTGGAAAGGTGGTTTCAGCACTTGAACATACATTTTTCTTTGATATAATCCACATACTTGTATATTTTTTTCATGTTCTTACATCTCATTTTGTTAATTGGTTCCTTTACAGCTGTTCGCTCTTCGATAAGAACGGCTTTGCGGTCCCAATGGAGACAGCTGCTAAAGTTGGCGTAATATTCGAGAAAATTCTTAAGGAGGTAGATTGTTGTTATTAACTCACATGAGCTGGAGTTTTGTCTTCCTCGTGTGTGTTTCCAGCTGACTCTAACATACTCTTTAATTTATGGTGTGCTGCAGACGGTGAAATCCCGCGATGAGCAGGAACATGACATGCGCCTTGAACAGGCAATTTCAATGGTGCTTGAGAGGCACCGTGATCTCAAGTATGTATAAAATCTTTTATCATGCTGATGCAGTGATTTTTCCAAGATACAATATTTAAATTGGATGGCCCTCCCCGGCGAGCTCACCCCTTCCCATTGCCGGGACGAAAGTGCAGACCGACGCTCGCGTCGTTGCTCCACAGAGAGGAGCACATCAACGAGTCGGATTCACCATGCGGGGCACCTCTCCCGGCCGATATTGCGCCTCCCCAAGATGCAGCGGCTGGCGCTCTGCCTTTGCAAGGAGGCGAGGAGCACCGACAGGTCCAACAACTGCCTTGCCCTAGCCTGGCCTCTAGCGATTGGCTAGACCGTCACCGCCGTCTGCGTGGTCGCCGCGTGCACGAGAAGGTGAGGAAGATGACCCGAGGTGAGCCGCCTCTGATGCACCGCGCGAGGCGCTCACCGAGCGCCTCTCTAGCTCAACGGTCCCCAATCCAAGGCGAGTCCCTCTTCCCCCCATTCATCCTTGCATGTTGTCGCCATCGGATACGGGAGCCCACTGATTGTGTTGCTAGGCGAGATTAGAAGTGAAATTCGCCTTTGAGGTTTAGTTTGGATGGTGAACTCCATAGCGTATAGATTGTGGTTGTCCTTTTGGATCAGTGTACTGCTACAGTTGCGCCAGTATATGTTGTTTTCATGCAACTGGTCTTTGGGTCAGTGAACAAGAGCTAGAGACACAAGGTGATAACACTGTTTGTGCCATTTGTTTCTTTCAGTTTTACTCATGGGACGCTGATGATTGATGGAGTAGGACCGCTACCACTCCTCGCCTACGTAAAGCATGTGCCAGATCTGAGCCAGTGAAGGCACTGGTGCGCGTGCGACGCATCATCGTTGTAATGGTGAATAGCATACGAAGCCTTCTAATTTGTAGCGGTGCAAGTTGTAGCCTTTTTGAAGTGGAGCTCTGTTTAAATTTGTTGTCCTTTTATATATTCCAGCCTTTATCATACATTCTTCTTATCCAATTGTGAGTTTAAGTAGTTACACCTATCATTGTAAGCCTGTAGGAAGCAAATATTTTCATGTGAATTTTATTTCTCTGTGATGGTTTTACCAGAAAGAAATCATAACCACTATTACATCATGTTATTTATCATACCGTGCCGTTGTATCTGTATACTCTGTTTACGTCTTTTTGGCATTCCCAGTTTTGTTTTTCTATGGTATATATTTGACTCCTTTCCATGCCATTTGGCTTTGAATCTGTCCTCATGGTCATGTCTGAAACTTTGTGCTATATATATTGTTATCTACAGACTGTATCATAAATTTCTGTTTTACCTTATGCTTGTCCTGGTGGTTTTCTTCCTGGGTGATTGTGTGCTCATATGCCATTTGGTCAATATCCATGTTTATCGAGGATGCCCACTTCTCTTAGTTTCATACTGATTCTTAATAGTCTTGCAATGTGTGCTCGGGTTAGTTCTTTGAATGAATAGAGATAATAAATGTATGAGGGTTCCAATATCAAGTGTACCACCTGGTTATTGCTTACCCAACTAATACGTGCTGCTTTGTGATAAAGGAAAAACAGCTAGAAAAATAATTAATAAAGTGTATCATCTGCTTATTGTTTTATACACAGTCGCTTGATTCTTTTTGTTCCTCTATAGGCCTCTGATCCTGTCTGCCGTGTGTGGCTAGGTTGTTTGTCCGCCTAGGTCGTAGGTTCTTTCCTTCCTGCCGACGGCAGGTGCAAGACTCGAGCAATGGTTAACGGGCAAGCACTATATAACCATCCATCTATGCTAATATAGCCTGTCTTTTAAAAGCCAATGTATGCTATTACCAAATGATATGAATATTTTCTTTTAAGCATCAAGCCTTCATGTAATGGAATACAAGTATCTTTAAGTTGATTCTAAATCAATCTCATACACATGCTTTGAATGCTTGGATCGCTCTTGCTTTTTGGGCCATGGTCAAACGTGCAGCGATGACTCTGTCTAATGTTTATCACTTCAATATATGCTCGAATAATATTAATGTACACTCTTTCAATACATGGCTTGCTCTCGGCCTTTGCGCCATTGGCGCAACTGGTCATCTAGTTTCATATAAAGTTTGTATGATTCGGAGCTACGACCTAGAAGATATGAGCAAAACAAGACAAGCATGGCAACGGTGCAAGATGCACCCAAACATCAAGAAAACACACTCCAAGCATGAAAACAGCATGATATTATGATTCTACATGCAAAATCACACAAGTTTCATATAGAGCACGCTCAAAACGGAGCAACGGTTCAACACATACACACGAAACAAGATATAACAACAAGTTGAAGTTAACAGCCACATAGCAACTTTGGAGCAAGGTAAATATAAGCTACAACACCCAAACATGATAACAAGAAGCATGGATGTGAAATAGACATGATACTTAACAAGCATGAACTTAGAACACATCCAAAAGCTTGCTGGAACACAATTAAACAAGCATGGCAAGTTACAATAAAATTATCCAGACTTAGCCAAAATCTGGGAAGGCAAAAACATCATCACGATGCTGCCTTCGGAGGCACAAAACAACATGCATATCAACTCCACTAAGTATATAAAGATCATGGTCATGTAGTAGACATAGCATACAGCAAACAACTCCATTGGAGCAACTCCATAGGAGGCATGGATCAATAACAACAAGCTATACCAAATTGATCATGCTGTTAAAAACCTGACAGGTATAATTTATAGCAACTTGAGAGCAAGAAATAAATAAGCTACAACAGGCCTTATATGCAAACCAAGGCATGAATGGATAGACAATAACATGGACAACAAGACATGATCATAAGCCACTCCAAAGCAAGCATGGATTTGAGTGGGGCATCAAGCAAACATAGCATCAGGTTATACAGATTCCAGACTTAGCAGTTTTTTCACTAAGTATAAAACAACAATAACGACATGGCATGTTTACAAGCTTGTTTAAGTCACCTCAAGGCATATCATGGAAAGTGGATTGCACCACATCAAAGATCATATGATTGTTCTTCTAAAACATATAGACATGGGGCATGAAGACAAACACATCAATAGCAATGAGCAAGTGAAATCAGCATCTCACAACAAGTTTCAGCACTTAACAGCCAAATGCACTTTTGCAACAGAGATTAACATGGCAAGATGGCACCTAACATGAATGCTACATCAACCAACATGTAGAGCACTTCACAATGAACATTTTGACATATCATATGCTCCATTTGGATAAACATGCACAAAGTTACAAGCATCACAAGTATGCAACAAAATTATAGTTCACAGCAGTTTTAAACAAGTAGCACTCTTGCAACAGAGATTAGAGCATCAAGATGATCTCAAACAAGCATGACACAATGGAACAATATGAAGAGCATATCACCACGATCATTTTGACATATTATTTGCATCATTTGGATAAGCACACAAAAAATTACAGCCACTCAAACATGCATATAAAACGTGTGAAATTCACAGACTTAGCCATTTTTCATATTATAAAAAAAACGACGGGCGCAACTTAGTAAAATTCGCACCGAGCGAGGGATTATTGGGCTCTTACCACTGGGCTTTGGCCCAGATCGAGGGGGAGGTCCGGAGGTGGAGGCAGGCCAGGGAGACGGGCCGGGCAGGCCGGCGGGCTTCGGGGCCCATGCGGCCGAGCTGCTAGGCCGGCGGGCAGGGGAGGCCCAGGAGGAGGGCGTCACCCCCTTGCTCCCGACGGGAAGATGCAGGGCGGCGGCGCTCTGCTCGGCTCCGGCGACGGCGCTCTGCTCGGCTCCGGCGACGGCGCAAGGGAGGAGCTGGCGGCGAGCGAAACGGCACGTGACGGCGGGATCGGGGCGGCGCCGGCCCAGATCCGGAGGGGACGGTGGCGGATCCGGCTGTGCCGGCCGGATCTGGCCACGGCACCGGCGGCTGGAGGGCAGACCAGCGCGGAGGAGCAGGCCACCGGCGGCGAGGGGGTGCTGCAAGCTGGCGGCGGCGACGAAGGAACTCCGGCGATGGTGGAGCTCATCGCCGACGAGCGTGGACGGCGGGGACGGGTCCGCGGGTGCGGCGGTGCCTGCGGGCTGGCTGCGGTGGCGACAGTTCGGGCCCGCGCGGGCCCCGGTTGGGCTCCGCGGGCCAGCGGTGATGTGGGGCGCGGTGTGATGACGTGGCGAGGTGGGATTGGCTGAGGAGGCGGAGGCGGACATGTCCGGCGGCGTACGGACGTGTCTGGCGCGGCGGAGGGGAGTTTAGGTTTCATCCGTGAATTTGGACGGGGAGGGCTAATTTATAGGTAGAGGGAGCTAGGAGTGTCCAAATGAGGAGCGGTTGGCGGCCACGCGATCGTGATTGAACGGCCAAGAGCATGGAGGGGGTTAGGATGGGCTTGGAGGGCTGTGTGAAAGGGGTGCTGGGCCAAAAGAGAAAAGGCTTCCGGCGGTTAACACGGTTAACCGCTGGGCTATCAAACGAACTCCGAACGCGACGAAACTTGACAGGCGGTCTACCTATGCTATACTGAGACCACATGCCAAGTTTCAACCCATTCCGAGAACATTTTCCGGCCACTCAAAAATAAATATTCGGAGGTGCCGCAGGCGCGTGTGAGTGTGTCTGGGCTCAGAACGGACAACGGAAAGGACGGGTGGACTCGGACAGATGCAAGTTTTGAAAACATGATGATGCAACACACATGATGACATGGCAAAGTGCAACACGCAAGCAAATGACATGGCAACAATGACGAATAACTGGCTGACACCTTGCGCACCGGTCTCGGGGTGCCACATGTCTGGTGCTCAGCTACGAGACCATATCCATCTAGAGAGCATGCCTAGGGCTTGGCTACGTCACCATATCCATCTACTGATATCTCATGTAGCAAGCATACATCCATAACATAGAAAGTAGCAAGCATATACAGCATAGTTCTTACATAAAACATAAACCCTAAAACATGGCGCATAAAAGAGTTCTCGGTACAACCAACGACACATAACATAAATATATAAAAAAAATCCCTAATGGGCAAGACAAGCTTCACGAGTCTGGCCGGGCCTTCACCACCATATTCACCGCACCTTCTCTTCAGTGCTCCTCCTCCATGCCGTCCTCGCCGAGGTAGTAGGGTAGGCTGTGCATACTGTCGCGGGTGGGGAAGATGCAATCGAAGTTTGTGAAGATGTTGTGGGTTGTGAATGCGATGAATTCACATCCACACCAAAACACGTTGCCGAGGAGGTAGTACGCATCAAATATGTTGGCAAAGTTGACGATGAGCCTGATCGGCGGAGTGCTGGCATTTGGATGCACATCCTCCAGTCGGAACATCACCGGTGAGCCCGCCGGGAGGTGGGCGAAGCCCGCACCGAGGAACCACTAGGCAAACTCCCTTGCACCCCTCCAGCGTGAGAACGCCCACATGCGAAGCGTCCTCTCCACGACGACGCCGGATGGATACCGTCTCTCCGGCACGGTCGGTGGGAGCCGGAAGGTGGGGCCGTTGTACTGCATCCTCGCCTCGCATTGAGAGTGCTCTGGGTTTGGGTGAAGAAGAGAAAGGGGCGACCCAAATGGATGTGTGGAGAATAGGTGGAGGGGTGGGTGGTTTAAATAGGGAAAGGGGAAGGGAAAGGGAGTGGCACCGACCGCGCTTTGGATTTGCTACGTTCAAACGAGCCGTGTCGATCGATATGCCACCTTAATTGCCAACATGTTTTAATTACCGCGTTGAAAAGATGCGAGTGGATCGAAAAGTGTGAAACAACGCTCTACATCAAGGAGACACGCGTGCGAGATGATAGGAACTAGCGGGAGCGACCGTCCCCGCGTTCATCGTGGCTCGCGTGCAGCAATAGCCCGATCAATGTCCATGGCAGCTCACGTGCAGAAAGAAGCCGGTCAGCGCATTGTGGCGGCGGGCAGCGACGCATGCAGGTAGGCTAGCTACGTGCATGCATAACAGGCTAGCTGGGCATGCCGTGCATGCATAATAGGCTTCTGTCGTTGCGGCGCGCGCACGGCCCAACAGTCTAACCACAGCCCAACGGGCCAACAACGGCACCGTCCGACGCGACCCCACTCATCAGGTCCAACGGGCGACACATTCAGTGTGGCCCCACTCGTCAGTGTTAACGGTCAAAGCACTGACCCGACGGCATCCACCGTTTGTCACCATTTCTGAGGGTTTCAGACAAGATAGTGGGGAAAAGTGAACAAATGTTAAGATCATGGGGATGAATGAGTATGGCTAAGGAACCAGGGGCACAGATGTAAAAACAACCTTATGAAAAACAAGTTGCATGTCTGTCCATGGAATCGGTCTCATGTACGCGGACATGTAAGGTTGGTCCGGGCCGCTTCATCTTACAATACCACTGAATCAAAATAAGACGTTGATGGTAAGTAGTATGACAATCACCGCCCACAACTCTTTGTGTTCTACTCGTGCATATGATCTACGCATAGACCTGGCTCATGATGCCACTGTTGGGGAACGGGCATGGAAAATAATTTTTTTCTACGCACATGCAATGATCTATCCATGGAGATGCATAACAAAAAGGGGGAGAGTGTGTCTACGTACCCACGTAGACTGTAAGCGGAAGCGTTAGACAACGCGGTTGATGTAGTCGAACTTCTTCACGTTCTAACCAATCGAGCACCGAATGTACGACACCTCAGCCTTCAGCGCACATTCATCTCGATGACGTGCTCCGCCTTCTTGATCCTGCAATACAGCGATGTAGTGGATGAGTTCCGAGAGCACGCCGGCGTGGTGACGGTGATGGTGATGTGATCTGCGCAGGGTTTCGCCTAAGCACTACGAAAATATGACCGAGGGAGTAAACGGTGGATGGGGGCGCCGCACACGGCTAATACAATGTTGTGTCCTTGTGTGGCACCCCATCCCCACATATATATAGGTTGGAGGGAGGGGAGGCAGCCAGGGCACCCTAGGGCTTTGCTGCCGCCCCCTAGGGGCCCTGCCTTGCCCTGCGCCACCCTTTCCTTATATACGGAAGGGGAAGGAAAGAGGTGGGGAGTGGGAAGGAAGGGGGAGTCCTACTCCACACATTCCTTTCCCTTCCCATCTTTCCTTCTCCTATACATAGGGCCGATGTAACATCCCCAGCATCACACTACAGTAATCTCCCCTTAATAGTATCCATGTCATCATGATCACTATGCCATCTGACACTTGTCCAAAAATCAAAATCAAATTCAAATTCAAATTGCATGTCAAATATTTATTTCATCCAACATGCAAACAAAATAGTTCATTCTATGGCAAATAATCCCTAAATATTTGTCATGTTGAAACCAACATTTTTGGAATTCCCAATTTGCCCCTGGAAATTTATTTTCTAGCCCAACCGCATTTTAAATGGCCTTTTCATTTTCTAAAAAAAAAATGCTTGGACAACTCCTGTTGACCCCAAACCTTTTTGTGTAGCCTCACAATATTGTCCACAATTTATGTGCAAAGTTTCACATATAGCAAAAATCGTTTGCTAGCTCAAGTTTTTGCAAGCAGTAGAAGTGTGGATTAATAGGAGAAAAAGGGGCAGAGATGACACTGCGCACATGGCCCAGATGCCACAGCTGGCCCAGCCCATCTATTCCTTCCCCAACTGCTCCCGCTGTGCTGTCGTGGCCTCCATGGCCGAGAGCCCGCCGCGCCGCCCTCCTCTCGCCACGACGCCGGAGCAGGTAGGAGAAGGGGATAAGGCCTTCCCCAATCGCTCGCTCTCCCTCTGGAACTCCCCTCCCAGCGCCACCCCTCTCCTCTCCGTCGCCTCGCCTCTTCCCCTGTCTGCGAGGCCGGATGCGCCCGTCGCCGCCGCGTCGACATTGCCGAACTCCGGGACCTCCCTGAGCTGCTGCAAGCTGTCCAGGGGGGCTACGGCGGTCGTCCTCGTCTTCCCCCTGCCGTGAATCGGGCTGAGACGCCGCGATGCCATCGTCCTCGCCATCGCCTCCGCCCACGGCCGCTGCATCTCGCCGCCGGCTGCCGCGAGCTCGATCCCCTCCGCGCCTCGACGAGTTCATCTCCGGCATCCACTGTGAGCCTCCGGTCCTGCTCGACCTCCTCCCTCCCTCTTTCGTGCCCCGTAGGGTCGACCTCACCGGCGCCATATCCTGTCTCCGTCGGACGTCGTCGCTGTCGACGCGTTCGGCCACCCCCGCACCCACTGACACCTCTCCTCGACGCGCGCCGTCGCCCTCTCCCCGTAGCCACTCTCGGCTGACCAAACGATCGCCGAAACCGCGAGTCCGGCGAGCCCCCGTCGCCTCTGTACGCCGCCGCCGTGCAAGCTCGGTCGGCCTGCCGTCGCCTCGTGCTCACCGCGCGGCAGACTGCGTCCCGTGCGCGCCTGTCGCTCCCGGCCGCCCGCCGTCGCCTGGCTGCGTTCGCCGCCACCTCCCACTGGGCCGCAGCCCGCGCGTAGCTTCCCCCTCGCCGGCTGCTGCTGCTGTCGGCCATGGCCGAGCGGCCATGCGTGCTATGTGTGTATGTGCGCGCGCTGTGTGTGCGCTGCATGTGTGCTGTGTTTGTGTGCGTGTGCACAGCCACGGCTGGCTGTGCCATCGGCCGGCCTCGCCGTGCCCGCGCGTGGTCGCGCCCGCGCTGCCGCAGCCGCTGCTACCCCGTTCACCGCTGCTCAGCTCTGCCTGCTGCTGCCGCGCTACAGTAACATTCAGTTACTGTAGCGTGCGCTAGCTTCTGCGATTTCGCACTGATCAGCCCTCTTGACAGCCTCAAAACAGCAATTAAACAAAGTCTAACTTAGCTGAAATTAATTTGTGTTGATAGTACACATGACAAGCTCCAACTTACTCCATTGGACCAAGCTCAGATATTGCTTGGATTAATTGCTACAAAAATGACAAAAGTGCAATTTCTGTTAACAGTAGAGACTGAAAACAGAGTTAGTGTGATGGCTACTTTAGAGCAGATAATTAACAAGTTGTAGGAATCTAACAGAGATGAAAATGTTACCATCTTGTAGATCACAGAAAATTGATCCAGATTGGTTTATGACACTAACCCATAAGCTGAATAGAACAATAGCTATAGGCCCTGGAAAACAGTCAAATGATGTTAAAACCCGAGGACTTTGCAAATTTCAGTGATCTCAGAAAATTCATTTAAAACTTCGGAAAATCATAGAAAAATAACGGTAGCTCGGATGGGAAAAACTTTCTACATGAAAGTTGCTCAGAACGACGAGACGAAGCCAACCGTGCTACTTGTTTCCGTGTCGGGACCCTCTACGGAGGTGAACCCGCAACTTTTAGCCCGTTTCCGGTAGATGAATAGTGCACATACACCGGTTAATAATTCCAGTTAAATCCTAAAAATAACCAATATGACTTAGACATGTCTTTAGGCAACCCTGCACTGCACCCTAGCTGTCACCTGCCTCTAACACCGCAGGCCTGCAACCGTTCCCCCTCCGGTCAACTGTCCGACACAGATCCGGAACCGGGAATACTTTCCCGGATGGGTTCCCCTTCTTCGTTATCGGTAGCACTGCGTTAGTTTGTCACGCTTTGTGATTACTTTTGTTACCGTGTATTTATATTGTTTCCTCTCTCCCTTTCTTCCCGGTAGACCCCGAGACCGCCGACGATGCCCTGGTGATCGACTACTTCACCGTCGGAGATTCCTTTTATTTGCCAAGCAACCAGGCAAGCAACCCCCCCTTTGATCATTCCGATATCGCCTATGTCTATTCTCTCTTATTCTTGCATTAGAATTGCTGCTACTGCTGCTGCTCCTAATACTGCTGCATAGCCTGTTTTTGCATTACTGTTGATACCTGTCTTTATTCATAAACTGCTTAGTATAGGTTGGGTAGCACTGCTGTGGTCCCGCTTTCTCGTAGTTGCCTCGCATAGTACCCTTGCCTCGATCAAGCGATCGAGCCCCTTCCCCTGACCTTCTTCACATCACCACACACCCCCTAGTATGCTCGACTCCGCAGAGTTAACATCAGGTGACGAGGGTGATACCTCCGAACTCACTTCTGATGTTGTCCCTGTAGTATAGCTAGCTCGTTGTGGGTTACCGAGGGTGATTCCTCTTCCCACTTCCGACTTAGCTTTTGTCGTGCATCCGCTATGGTGATTACCGCCGAGGGTGATTCCTCCGGTATCACCTTAACGGGATTTGTCGTTTAGGAGTCCAACGAGGGTGATTCCTCGGATTCCTCATCGGCATGGAAACCACACGGATGCCCTGGTTTACCGTACCGTGTTTAAAGACGTATCGATCCCCGAGGCCGGACGTCGCCAGGAACAAAGGCGTGCGGCCAGAGGTATCGTGCGTCTGATGACACTTTGAAGTTATTACTACACATGTTGGATGGAGGCGGGTTGACCCAGAGGGGTACCCGCGAGTGCCTTTGAGGCGTGAGCTGTGGAGTCGGGTGACCAGTGAGGGTACCCGCGAGATAACTACGAAGCGTGGCCGATCCGTAAGGTCCTTGTCACAAGTCTTCGAGACGGGACGTCGGGGCCACCGGTGTGGTGGCAACGCTCGTTACCGCGCGCTCCCAATCCACTAAGCGATTTGGATATTTGATCCGAGGGGCCTTCGGGTCCGATAGCACTAACCACCACGTGGGTGTGAGTGGGTGCTCTGCGTCGTATACATCAGCCGGAGTCGTCACGACGTCAGCGATTGAGCGGCCCGTTCGGATTGGACCCGGTATGTAACTGCGTGCTTGTATAAGGGGTTGCTAGGTCTGCTACCGAACGGCCACGTAACGTGCAGGAGCGTCCGGGGCGATGGCCAAGACCCCCGGGGGCATAGGTTAGTCCGGCGTGCTCGATCCTCTCTGGCGGTTTCCGGTCGGGTTGCGTCGTATTGTTTAGCCGAGGCCGGGCAGGACCCAGCAAGTGTGTCCGGCCGGAGTTAAGCGAGCGTGGTGGGTAAGTTGGTGCACCCCTGCAGGGAAGAAAACATCTATCAATAGCCCGTCCTACGGTAACGGACACTCGGAGTTGTATCCACTTCGGTACAACTAGAACTGGTGACTTGAGATATGAGGTAGGGCTCTGGGATTGCTTTCTCGCAGGGAGTCGAGGAAGGATCCCCGGCCGAGGTTGATATTACTATGAACACTTTACATTATGATGTACTAATCTGCACCCTTCTAATTGCTGCAAGACCCTGAAGATGCTAGTCTTCGTCAGGACCAGGCTTTTTCCCTTCTAATTGCTGCAAGACCCTGAAGATGCTAGTCTTCGTCAGGACTAGGCTTTTCCCCTCTCTACTCTGGCTTTCTGCAGTCTAGTCCACCCACATAAAGCCTCCTTTGAAAATGATGCATTGCTTAGTATAGATCTGATGTAAGTCTTGCTGAGTACTTTGGATGAGTACTCACGGTTGCTTTGCTTCCTCTTTTGTCCTACCCGCATGACAAACCAGACGACGGAGCCATGGTGCCCGCAGCCCCCGTTGACGACTACTACTACCAGCCCGAGGCTGGCTACTACTACTACCCGGCCGGCGAGTACTTCTACGAGGAGCCGGCGGACGACGACCAGGAGTAGGATCGGAGGTCCCAGGCAGGAGGCCTGCGCCTTTTCGATCGTAGTTTTTCTTTTGCCCCGCCTCGTATGAGGCCTATCTGTACTTGTGTTCTGTATCTGTACCCAGATACCTAACGCTTCCGCTGACTATGTGTAAGACATCATGTTATGTATTCGAGCCCTCGAGGCCCCTGGCTTGTAATATATAACTTGTATGTATTTATTTATGTTTTAGAGTTGTGCTGTGATTCCTTCACGTGAGTCCTTAGGCTTGATCGTGTGCATTTGCGTGTATGATTAGTGCACGGTCGGGCCGGGGTTGTCACAGGTTGGTATCAGAGCCGACTGCCTGTAGGAACCCCCTTTCCAACTCCTTGGTCGAAGTTGAGTCTAGAGGTCCAAAAATGTTTTACTAACTTGGCTGTGTGGCTTATGGCCCCACGTCGCCAACTGGGTGGTATTAGGATCCTTTATTCCTCGTCTTTACTCTGGGACTCTGAATCTCTCTTCTATTCGGGTTAAATGATTTTACTAACTCCGACACTAGGTTCTCGTAACCGCTTCTCCCGGTGAGCCCCCCCTCACTCCAGAAAATGGCATGTCATCATCAGAAGACTCCGAAGATACTCCTCGAAGTTCATCGAGACCATTATGCCCACTGCTTTTGCAAGTGCCCTATTACCGATAATCACCGTGAACAACTACACATCCTTATCGTTTGAATCTTCGTTCCCAGCCACCCCTTTCTGAATAAGATACCCCGAAGTACTCCTTGTAATCCGAGAATCTTTTGAGTCTACTGCCGTGCAGCTTCTTTCGCACTGCGGATAATTCCTCACAACACCGAGGATCCATTCATCCCCAGTTGTTCTTGTGTTCCATGAAATACTTCGTATTGCTATCTGATCTCCCAAAAATCCTCTACAGACTCTTGCTCTTGAAATTTTTGTCTGTCTGCATCATGGTAAATTCCATATAACCTTCGTTGACATCCTTGTCGCTATCATTATGCGTCCCTTGATTCAATATATTGCGAATATTCGTAATCATCAGTTGATTCCTACTAATCCATCCTTCCGGCTCAGACGTCCTTCAGGATGATATGAGCTGGTTCTCGGTAAATCAATCCATGATTGATTGGTCATCAAATTCTATTCAGCCTATCCTTCTTTTGATCAGAGCCTTTGCTTCTGGTCCTTCGTCTTGGAATTATAATTCCCCTGTACCCAAACGTCGAATTATTCCGATGTTTCTATAATTCGATGGCTTTGCATTCCTTCTTCTTCTGGTTGAGTATCGATACTCACATCAGATTCTTTACCGACCATCTGGTCCTTTGTTGGATTTTATCCGACAACGTCTTCCATTTTTCAATAACCCTGTGAGTCTTTCCTCGGATACATAATACCTTTGGTAAATTGTATCCTCTGTCCTGTCAACCATGCTCTACTATCGGGCCTGAGTTATTTACTCCTAAAATTTCTGGTATATGGTCCTAAGATGCCCCGATGGGTTGAACATATGCTTTCCCTAGTCTGTGTGAATCAAAAGCTATGCGAGATATATCCACTCGCGTTCCGTCGAATAAATTTTCGACTCTACAATTTCTTCGAAGACGAGAAGTGAATGAAAGGTTTCGCATTGTCGAAGTGGGAGTCGACCTTGAACCTTTGTGTTCATGCCCATGGACCCGAGGCAGAACTTATCATGAAAACTGCTCGTAAAAAAAAAATAGTTACTTCCTTGGTACAAGTTCCTCTTGTATCTATGAATTGATCCTTTGCAATCACGGTTCCGACTATATTCTCCCCTTGATTCCATTTCCCGGATAAGTTAAAATACTTATCCTTTGCAGATCATCTCACCCGTCCGACCTCTACTCTGGTTGACCTTCGGGTATTACCTCTAGTACCTGTTACTGGGAAGTCCATCACTATCGCATCATTCCCCGCCTGATCGGCTATATCATCATAAAGCTAAATTTTAACCGTGTTACCTGGTCTTTATGCCCGGAGCACAACTTCCGACGATGAGCAAAGCTTACGTCGATCTCCTTCATGTTGTCATTTCACCTCGAACAACAAGCTTGATTTCGAGCTTGTGCCGTATCCGTGGCTCCATTAACCCTCTCGTTTCATCATTCCTTTTATCGATGCCGTCGCTGTTCGATGGCATCCTCGTGAAATCTCTCGACAAAATGTTTCTTGATCCATTATCCACACAACATCGTATGGGTAATATCAAGAATCTTCTCTCGTCCCTTTATCCAAATGTTTTTGAACTTGCTGCCCTATCATGTATATCATGCTCCGCTCTTTCTTGCGAAATGATATACCCCTAATTCTTGTGTGTGTAAACACATTTCCCTTTCCATTGGTTTGATTAATCAATTAATCACATTTTCCTTTCCATTGGTTTGTTTAACCTTTCTTGAGATCATTAAGACATGAGCAGGAATAATTCCCTGCTTATGAAAACATCTCGGTCTACAACTCTGTCAGTGAGACCCTGTTACTATTGTTGATGACATTCCGGTAACCACCGATGGACGAGAACTTTGCCTAATGGTCCGCCTCGTTCAACGAGCAGGAAAATGGTTCTCTTCATCCCTCGCCCTTGGTACCGACGTTGTTGCCAACATAACTGACAGGATACCCTCTGACAGTCCTTGCTGTCATATCCGAGCAAATGACCCCGTTCTCCCTACTCTCGATCGATACTCCCCTAGTTCCACAAGATCGAAAAACCTGACTCCTCTGTATATCTTTGTTTCCGAACTATTCTACGCTCTTGGCTAGTGTGTTATCGCAAACCATCACCCTCCGAGAGATGAATATTCCCGATACCCTGAACCCCTGTTCACACTTTGTTCAGGTATCGATCAAATGTCCATTCGCTTGATATTTCTTATCGCATCTTCATACTTTGCTCTCGATGTTTTCCTAAGTTTCAACCTGAGAGATACTTCTACCACATTTCCTAAATTGTCCATCAGATAATCGACCTTATAAGGGTTAGTTCTCCCGAAGTTACTCTATACTTCCCCACTTAAATCTCGGGACGAGATTTCTTGTAGTGGAGGAGATTTGTAACATCCCCAGCATCACACTACAGTAATCTCCCCTTAATAGTATCCATGTCATCATGATCACTATGCCATCTGACACTTGTCCAAAAATCAAAATCAAATTCAAATTCAAATTGCATGTCAAATATTTATTTCATCCAACATGCAAACAAAATAGTTCATTCTATGGCAAATAATCCCTAAATATTTGTCATGTTGAAACCAACATTTTTGGAATTCCCAATTTGCCCCTGGAAATTTATTTTCTAGCCCAACCGCATTTTAAATGGCCTTTTCATTTTCTAAAAAAAAAATGCTTGGACAACTCCTGTTGACCCCAAACCTTTTTGTGTAGCCTCACAATATTGTCCACAATTTATGTGCAAAGTTTCACATATAGCAAAAATCGTTTGCTAGCTCAAGTTTTTGCAAGCAGTAGAAGTGTGGATTAATAGGAGAAAAAGGGGCAGAGATGACACTGCGCACATGGCCCAGATGCCACAGCTGGCCCAGCCCATCTATTCCTTCCCCAACTGCTCCCGCTGTGCTGTCGTGGCCTCCATGGCCGAGAGCCCGCCGCGCCGCCCTCCTCTCGCCACGACGCCGGAGCAGGTAGGAGAAGGGGATAAGGCCTTCCCCAATCGCTCGCTCTCCCTCTGGAACTCCCCTCCCAGCGCCACCCCTCTCCTCTCCGTCGCCTCGCCTCTTCCCCTGTCTGCGAGGCCGGATGCGCCCGTCGCCGCCGCGTCGACATTGCCGAACTCCGGGACCTCCCTGAGCTGCTGCAAGCTGTCCAGGGGGGCTACGGCGGTCGTCCTCGTCTTCCCCCTGCCGTGAATCGGGCTGAGACGCCGCGATGCCATCGTCCTCGCCATCGCCTCCGCCCACGGCCGCTGCATCTCGCCGCCGGCTGCCGCGAGCTCGATCCCCTCCGCGCCTCGACGAGTTCATCTCCGGCATCCACTGTGAGCCTCCGGTCCTGCTCGACCTCCTCCCTCCCTCTTTCGTGCCCCGTAGGGTCGACCTCACCGGCGCCATATCCTGTCTCCGTCGGACGTCGTCGCTGTCGACGCGTTCGGCCACCCCCGCACCCACTGACACCTCTCCTCGACGCGCGCCGTCGCCCTCTCCCCGTAGCCACTCTCGGCTGACCAAACGATCGCCGAAACCGCGAGTCCGGCGAGCCCCCGTCGCCTCTGTACGCCGCCGCCGTGCAAGCTCGGTCGGCCTGCCGTCGCCTCGTGCTCACCGCGCGGCAGACTGCGTCCCGTGCGCGCCTGTCGCTCCCGGCCGCCCGCCGTCGCCTGGCTGCGTTCGCCGCCACCTCCCACTGGGCCGCAGCCCGCGCGTAGCTTCCCCCTCGCCGGCTGCTGCTGCTGTCGGCCATGGCCGAGCGGCCATGCGTGCTATGTGTGTATGTGCGCGCGCTGTGTGTGCGCTGCATGCGTGCTGTGTTTGTGTGCGTGTGCACAGCCACGGCTGGCTGTGCCATCGGCCGGCCTCGCCGTACCCGCGCGTGGTCGCGCCCGCGCTGCCGCAGCCGCTGCTACCCCGTTCACCGCTGCTCAGCTCTGCCTGCTGCTGCCGCGCTACAGTAACATTCAGTTACTGTAGCGTGCGCTAGCTTCTGCGATTTCGCACTGATCAGCCCTCTTGACAGCCTCAAAACAGCAATTAAACAAAGTCTAACTTAGCTGAAATTAATTTGTGTTGATAGTACACATGACAAGCTCCAACTTACTCCATTGGACCAAGCTCAGATATTGCTTGGATTAATTGCTACAAAAATGACAAAAGTGCAATTTCTGTTAACAGTAGAGACTGAAAACAGAGTTAGTGTGATGGCTACTTTAGAGCAGATAATTAACAAGTTGTAGGAATCTAACAGAGATGAAAATGTTACCATCTTGTAGATCACAGAAAATTGATCCAGATTGGTTTATGACACTAACCCATAAGCTGAATAGAACAATAGCTATAGGCCCTGGAAAACAGTCAAATGATGTTAAAACCCGAGGACTTTGCAAATTTCAGTGATCTCAAAAAATTCATTTAAAACTTCGGAAAATCATAGAAAAATAACGGTAGCTCGGATGGAAAAAACTTTCTACATGAAAGTTGCTCAGAACGACGAGACGAAGCCAACCGTGCTACTTGTTTCCGTGTCGGGACCCTCTACGGAGGTGAACCCGCAACTTTTAGCCCGTTTCCGGTAGATGAATAGTGCACATACACCGGTTAATAATTCCAGTTAAATCCTAAAAATAACCAATATGACTTAGACATGTCTTTAGGCAACCCTGCACTGCACCCTAGCTGTCACCTGCCTCTAACACCGCAGGCCTGCAACCGTTCCCCCTCCGGTCAACTGTCCGACACAGATCCGGAACCGGGAATACTTTCCCGGATGGGTTCCCCTTCTTCGTTATCGGTAGCACTGCGTTAGTTTGTCACGCTTTGTGATTACTTTTGTTACCGTGTATTTATATTGTTTCCTCTCCCCCTTTCTTCCCGGTAGACCCCGAGACCGCCGACGATGCCCTGGTGATCGACTACTTCACCGTCGGAGATTCCTTTTATTTGCCAAGCAACCAGGCAAGCAACCCCCCCTTTGATCATTCCGATATCGCCTATGTCTATTCTCTCTTATTCTTGCATTAGAATTGCTGCTACTGCTGCTGCTCCTAATACTGCTGCATAGCCTGTTTTTGCATTACTGTTGATACCTGTCTTTATTCATAAACTGCTTAGTATAGGTTGGGTAGCACTGCTGTGGTCCCGCTTTCTCGTAGTTGCCTCGCATAGTACCCTTGCCTCGATCAAGCGATCGAGCCCCTTCCCCTGACCTTCTTCACATCACCACACACCCCCTAGTATGCTCGACTCCGCAGAGTTAACATCAGGTGACGAGGGTGATACCTCCGAACTCACTTCCGATGTTGTCCCTGTAGTATAGCTAGCTCGTTGTGGGTTACCGAGGGTGATTCCTCTTCCCACTTCCGACTTAGCTTTTGTCGTGCATCCGCTATGGTGATTACCGCCGAGGGTGATTCCTCCGGTATCACCTTAACGGGATTTGTCGTTTAGGAGTCCAACGAGGGTGATTCCTCGGATTCCTCATCGGCATGGAAACCACACGGATGCCCTGGTTTACCGTATCGTGTTTAAAGACGTATCGATCCCCGAGGCCGGACGTCGCCAGGAACAAAGGCGTGCGGCCAGAGGTATCGTGCGTCTGACGACACTTTGAAGTTATTACTACACATGTTGGATGGAGGCGGGTTGACCCAGAGGGGTACCCGCGAGTGCCTTTGAGGCGTGAGCTGTGGAGTCGGGTGACCAGTGAGGGTACCCGCGAGATAACTACGAAGCGTGGCCGGTCCGTAAGGTCCTTGTCACAAGTCTTCGAGACGGGACGTCGGGGCCACCGGTGTGGTGGCAACGCTCGTTACCGCGCGCTCCCAATCCACTAAGCGATTTGGATATTTGATCCGAGGGGCCTTCGGGTCCGATAGCACTAACCACCACGTGGGTGTGAGTGGGTGCTCTGCGTCGTATACATCAGCCGGAGTCGTCACGACGTCAGCGATTGAGCGGCCCGTTCGGATTGGACCCGGTATGCAACTGCGTGCTTGTATAAGGGGTTGCTAGGTCTGCTACCGAACGGCCACGTAACGTGCAGGAGCGTCCGGGGCGATGGCCAAGACCCCCGGGGGCATAGGTTAGTCCGGCGTGCTCGATCCTCTCTGGCGGTTTCCGGTCGGGTTGCGTCGTATTGTTTAGCCGAGGCCGGGCAGGACCCAGCAAGTGTGTCCGGCCGGAGTTAAGCGAGCGTGGTGGGTAAGTTGGTGCACCCCTGCAGGGAAGAAAACATCTATCGATAGCCTGTCCTACGGTAACGGACACTCGGAGTTGTATCCACTTCGGTACAACTAGAACTGGTGACTTGAGATATGAGGTAGGGCTCTGGGATTGCTTTCTCGCAGGGAGTCGAGGAAGGATCCCCGGCCGAGGTCGATATTACTATGAACACTTTACATTATGATGTACTAATCTGCACCCTTCTAATTGCTGCAAGACCCTGAAGATGCTAGTCTTCGTCAGGACCAGGCTTTTTCCCTTCTAATTGCTGCAAGACCCTGAAGATGCTAGTCTTCGTCAGGACTAGGCTTTTCCCCTCTCTACTCTGGCTTTCTGCAGTCTAGTCCACCCACATAAAGCCTCCATTGAAAATGATGCATTGCTTAGTATAGATCTGATGTAAGTCTTGCTGAGTACTTTGGATGAGTACTCACGGTTGCTTTGCTTCCTCTTTTGTCCTACCCGCATGACAAACCAGACGACGGAGCCATGGTGCCCGCAGCCCCCGTTGACGACTACTACTACCAGCCCGAGGCTGGCTACTACTACTACCCGGCCGGCGAGTACTTCTACGAGGAGCCGGCGGACGACGACCAGGAGTAGGATCGGAGGTCCCAGGCAGGAGGCCTGCGCCTTTTCGATCGTAGTTTTTCTTTTGCCCCGCCTCGTATGAGGCCTATCTGTACTTGTGTTCTGTATCTGTACCCAGATACCTAACGCTTCCGCTGACTATGTGTAAGACATCATGTTATGTATTCGAGCCCTCGAGGCCCCTGGCTTGTAATATATAACTTGTATGTATTTATTTATGTTTTAGAGTTGTGCTGTGATTCCTTCACGTGAGTCCTTAGGCTTGATCGTGTGCATTTGCGTGTATGATTAGTGCACGGTCGGGCCGGGGTCGTCACAGCCGACCTCTATGGGGCGCACCAGCCCCTTGTGGGCTCGTGTGTCCCCTCTCTTGGCCCATAAGGCTCATAACTTTGCCGGGGGAGCCCGAAACTCTTTTCTGGTGACCCGATAAGTACCCGGCACCCTCTGAAACCCTTCCGATGTCCGAATTGAAGGAAATATGCCCTAGAGGCAATAATAAAGATGTTATTTGTATTTACTTATATAATGATAAATGTCTTTTATTCATGCTAGAATTGTATTAACCGGAAACTTAGTACATGTGTGAATACATAGACAAAACAGTATGTCCCTAGTATGCCTATACAAGACTAGCTCATTAATCAAAGATGGTTATGTTTCCTAACCATAGACATGAGTTGTCATTTGATCAACGAGATCACATCATTAGGAGAATGAAGTGATGGACTAGACCCATCCGTTAGCTTAGCACTATGATCGTTTAGTTTTACTGCGATTGCTTTCTTCATGACTTATACATGTTCCTATGACTATGGGATTATGCAACTCCCGAACACCGGAGGAACACCTTGTGTGCTATCAAACACCACAACGTAACTGGTTGATTATAAATATGCTCTACAGGTGTCTCCGAAAGTGTTCGTGGTGTCGGCATAGATCAAGAATAGGATTTGTCACTCCGAGTGTCGGAGAGGTATCTCTGGGCCCTCTCGGTAATACACATCATAATAAGCCTTGCAAGCAAATGACTAATGAGTTAGTCATGAGATGATGTATTACAAAACGAGTAAAGAGACTTGCCGATAACAACATTGAACTAGGTATTGAGATACCGACGATCGAATCTCGGGCAAGTAACATACCGATGACAAAAGGAACAACATATGTTGTTATGCGGTTTGATCGATAAAAGATCTTCGTAGAATATGTAGGAGCCAATATGAGCATCTAGGTTCCGGTATTGGTTATTGGCCGGAGATGAGTCTCGGTCATGTCTACATAGTTCTCGAACCCATCGGGTCCGCACGCTTAACGTTGGATGACGATCGATATTATGAGTTTATGAGTTTTGATGTACCTAAGGTAGTTCGGAGTCCCGGATGTGATCACGGGCATGACGAGGAATCTCGGAATGTCCGAGACGTAAAGATTGATATATTGGACGACTATATTCGGACACCGGAAGTGTTCCGGATAAGTTTCGAATTAAACCGGAGTGCCGGAGGGGTATCTGTACCCCCCGGGGGAACTAATGGGCCACTTGGGCCCTTAGTGGAGAGAGAGAGGGCCGGCCAGGGCTGGGCCGCGCGCCCCTCCCCTTGGTCCAAATTGGACAAGGAGAGGAGGGGGCGGCGGCCCCTTCCTTCTCCCTCTCCCTCTCTTTCATCCCCTCTCCCTCTTGGTGGACTCCTAATAGGAATATGATTCCTATTCGTAGTAGGAGTGGCCCTCCTAGGGTGTGCCATAGGGGCCGGCCGGCCTCCTTCCCTTGCTCCTTTATATACGGGGGCAGGGGGGCACCTCTAGATACACAAGTTGATCTCTCCCAACCGTGTGCGGTGCCCCCCTCCACATAAACACACCTCGGTCATATCGTTGCAGTGCTTAGGCGAAGCCCTGCGCCGGTAACTTCATCATCTCAGTCACCACGCCGTTGTGCTGACAAAACTCTCCCACGAGGCTCTACTGGATCAAGAGCTCGTGGGACGTCATCAAGCTGAACGTGTGCTGAACGCGGAGGCTCCGTACGTTCGGTGCTGGATCGATTGGATCGTGAAGAAAGCTCGACTACATCAACCGCGTCACTAGACGCTTCTGCTCCTGGTCTACGAGGGTATGTAGACACACTCTCCCCTCTCATTGCTATGCATCTAGTAGATAGATCTTGCGTGATCGTAGGAATTTTTTTGAAATACTACGTTCCCTAACAGTGGCATGATACGTCCAAAATGCATCACTATTTTGTACTCCCTCCTTCCGGAAATACTTGTCATCAAAATGAATAAAAGCGGATGTATCTAGATGTAATTTAGATCTAGATACATCCCTTTTTGTCCATTTTGATGATAAGTATTTTCGGACGGAGGGAGTATCATAATTTATCCTTATTCATTGATATATTTCACGTTATGATGATGTTCTTATGTTGTTTTGTTCTATTTTACACAGTTTGCAACTTTCTGATACCGAAACAGCAGACGCAGGATTCAGCAGGAAAAAGTGGATTCTGAGTTGCTGAAGAAGAACACCTCCAAATTACCTGAAAATTGACGGGAGGTATTTTTCAGACGAATAACGAAGACACGCAAAAGGGGAGTCAGAGGGGGGCCACAGGGTGCCCAGGCGGCCTGGGGGCGCGCCCCCTGGCCGTGCCGGGGGGGGGGGGGGGGGGGGGGGG